>JAPPUR010000004.1:705552-1411105 GCA_027569015.1 Ascodesmis sphaerospora
CAGGGTCAGCAAGGTCTCTCCTATGCGGCCTCGTGCGTTCGTTATCTCCGGGTTAGTATTGCGTGGTGCAAGTTACAAAAGATCCTGTCAAGCTGCCAGTTTCAGAATATTGGGCCAAGGCGCATGACCGGATTAAAGCAATGCACCCCGCCTAGAGTAGCAATGCAGAAGTGCCTTGGTCTTGGCGATAGGCCGTCCGGGTTCATCTTATTCCCGAGATTCTCTGCAGGGCAACATGTTGGACATGTTATCAAAGCCAGCGGAATAACAAGTGAGAAATACACCCAGGAGTAATGTTTTCCTTCTCTCCCAGCATTTTTCTTATCAATTTCCTGTTTCTCATCATTGCCGGATCACTCGATCCTTCGCGCATCTCCACATTCTTAATGGTCGACCAAGTTATCGACTTGCCTCATCGGGATATTGACCCTTGCTGCCAAGCGACATCTATGTCGATCACTCGCGCGGGAGGATTACAAGGTTAAGATGCTTTTTTCCAACTGCCGAACTAGACGACGGAACACGGAGTTCGGTACCAGAAAGGCAGGTACACCTATTTGCATACTCTCGCGATATCACCAAGCAAGCTTATCGCGGAATCACAACCAGAGAGGCAGGTATGGAATCGGACATAGTCGAGACGAACCATCAAGAGGTTCATCTTGACATATAAAAGGATGAAGAATCGCCTTTCTAACAGTCTCTCAACTCCAACAACAATCTCTCTTCACTCTTCAACTCTCTACTCCTGGAATCCTCTGCCTGCTCTTCACCATGGTCAAGTTCGCTGCCATCCTCGCACTCGTTGCGCCTTTTGTTGCCGCTCGGCCTCAAGACCGACCTATGATCGTCGGCGGAACAGCTGCCAGTGCTGGCGACTTCCCCTTCATCGTCAGCATCTCTTACAATGGCGGCCCTTGGTGCGGAGGTACCCTCCTCAACGCCAACACCGTCCTGACGGCTGCCCACTGCACTTCTGGTCGCTCTGCTAGCGCCTTCCGGGTCCGTGCTGGAAGTCTGGTAAGTTCTCTGATAATTAAAGACTCTAGCGCATATCCAACTGACTATTGACAGAACCACAACTCAGGTGGTGTCACCTCTGCCGTCTCTTCCATCAGGATCCACCCTAGCTTTAGTAGCTCGACCTTGAACAACGATGTTTCCATTCTGAAGCTGTCTACTCCCATCTCGACTAGCTCTACTATCTCCTATGGTCGCCTGGCCGCGTCGGGCTCTGACCCCGCTGCCGGCTCTGATGCCACAGTTGCAGGCTGGTGAGTAGATCTAAACCTGCGCTCAGTTCAGGACTAACTTGGAATACAGGGGTGTCACTTCTCAGGGCGCTTCCACCTCTCCCGTCGCTTTGAGGAAGGTTACTATTCCTATTGTCTCTCGCGCCACTTGCCGATCCCAGTATGGAACCTCCGCCATCACCACCAACATGATCTGCGCTGGTCTTGCTGCGGGTGGTAAGGACTCTTGCCAGGGTGACAGCGGCGGTCCCATTGTCGACACCTCCAACACTGTCATTGGCATTGTTTCTTGGGGTGAGGGTTGTGCTCAGCCCAACTTCTCTGGTGTCTATGCCCGAGTCGGTAGCCTCCGCTCTTACATTGACGGCCAGCTGTAAATTCCTTGCTCGAGTAGTTTACACACTTTGGTCTGAGTACTTTGTTTGTCAGAGAACCCAGTTGAGGTGGGGATGGAAGATGGAGTAGGAATGCTGAGAGTGTTTGAGAGTTAGTTGATAGTCAAGATCCAAGTCCCGGTTGGCCATGCACTGGCAACTCGAGCGACTAGATTCTCAATAAAATTGTTAGTGGCAGAATTTCTTCTCAAGTACCATGATTATCGGTGTCGTGATAGGCAGAACTATACTTGAAAAGGGGTTGTGCAAGCCTTCAACCATACCTCTAACTCACCTTATGGTTAATGGCACCATTCTCCAGTTCGCTTCCATATAAGTGATCTCGTATATACAAAAAGGAACATCAGTATGTATGAGTGATCAAGAATTTTCAGTTCAATCTTAGAAACTATTCTATGAATTTTAAGACGTCAAATCATGTAAGCACATTGAGTAATATCAAGCTAGTATGTGTACGAAACGAGTGATGTCTCCAACCACAGCCTTTTTGCTGATACATTGCTATATACCGAAGTAATGCCTGATACCCACCCACCAAGTTGTCTCATTGTTTGCATATTTTCACAACTCATCTGGCAGATCTTCAACTACCACGCCTTTGATTTCCTTCAGCTTGTCGATAGCTTGGAGGGTCATGGGTCTAAAACCAAACCGTGTCAGCTCTGGCTCTTGATACAAAAACACCTAGCACCTACGGGGGATAACATGTAGGGATCATGGTGCGAGTGCTCTTCCAATGCTCTGCGCCCGTATCTTCCTTGACGATGCTGGATTGAGGATTAGCCTGAGTATCAGACATCACAAAGATCGCATATCGTACTCGGTCACCGTCTGGTTAGATTCTTTGTAGTTGTCCATCAGCTCAAACGTATAAGTGATCGACTTGAAACTTTCGTCAGCAAACCCTCAAGATCGGACTTCTGCTTGGGTATAGTCCTTTTACCTTTCGGTCGGCCATCATGGAGAAAGCTGAACGGAATAGAACAAGTGAGGCACAAGCCGCGATAGTGATGAACACTATGCAATATTTCGAGAAAAGATGCATTGGTATTTTCTAGCCTCCACTTGAAGCTTTCAGAAGTAGGCGTGATATGATGTCTATTTAAGTAGCATTTAAACATTTGACTATCTTTCGGACGTCATCGAATGTGGAAGGTGATGATGTGCTTATGACAGGGGTAAGACGTCGGAACAAAAGATCCCTGCCTCGACTCCTCAGCTGTTGTCCGTGTGGGGAAAGCTTATCGGCGATCAGATCAGGGTGCCTCACGGGTCACCTGAGTTCGGGTGATGAACGCCTGAGCCTTGCCAGAGGGAAGCTTGAGCTACCATCCATGAAGTGCCGATGCTTCGTCGTTGATGTTTCCCTCCCGAAACATCGTGACCTGGTTAGTTGTTTTGACTTCCTCGGGCTGCCGCCATGGCCTTCATGTCCATCGACATACATATCTCCGTTCAATGGAGTTGAGGAGACCGTCAATGATGACGGACCCAGCTTGGTTCGTTGCCCCAAGTATTGTGGCCTTCATTGTTGTGATCGTTACGGTGAGGCGACAGACTCATGGGCTCCTTGAAGTCTTGGTCCATAATAACAATCACAACAACAATGGCCTCTTTGGGAGACGTCTAATGAATGGCAGGGCCGCATCTAAATGTACACACCGTAGTTACATCGACACATCATGTGCATTTGTCAGCCAACATAATGAGGGCTTTGCGGAGGACTAGCGGAGGACTAGCGGAGGACTTGCGAAGGAGGACTTGGTCTACCTCCGCAAGCGTGAACTGCTAAGAAACCTTGATGCTTTAAAAAGCGGATCTTTTCATCAGACTCGGGCCCTTAGAAGACCCTGGCAGCGAGGTGGGCTGGTTTGAGGCCTTCGCTCTACAGGGTACGGTCTGGCTAGTCAGTCTGGTTTCAGTACACGGCTGTTGAGAAGTAGATTTGTATATAGATTTCCTGCAGTTATTCACGACGGCCTAAGTTGCCCAAGACTTCTAACAAGTCAACTTAGTCCTGTCAAGGCTATTGGAACACGGGATCCAGGTACGTCACCTGTGGACAACGGAGAAGTTATATCTTGCCCTCGTTCATTAAAGACCACTGCCCGAGAACCAGCACTTGAGAACAACCTCTTGCATGATCTGCGTAGATGGTTTAAGGTTTACAAGTCTTGCGGAGGATTGGACCTCCTTAATTATTTCTCCGAGGAATGTTACCCAAAATAACAAAGAGCGGAGGTCCACACATGATTATATTAAAACCCAACGTCATATTGTCTTGGAGGCGAGACCGAAACCGAGACCGACGGTTGTAGACAGCCGATATCTCCGGAGCATGCCATACTAGCGCTCCTCTGGACCATATAAACACTGGCAGCACCTGAGTTTACCACTCTTTCGTCCGAAAGACGGCCGACAGTGACAATGAGAGGTTTCAAGAAGCGGACTTGGGTACTTTAGCTCAAGAGAAGTCCGCCGATGACAAATCAAAGCGTCTGGATAGGGGAATGATGAGAGTCGAAGATGCATTGCGTGATATCAACTATGCTTGCAATAGTACGAGGCTGATCGAACATTATCTGAAGGCTATGGTAGAGTTATTGCGAGTTATAAAAGAAGACTAGCCATATTATCTAACTAACATCAACATCAACATCAACAGATATTCCCTCCAAGAATCTTTTTACCTCAGCCTCACTTATTCATCACGACAACGAAACATCAACATGGTTTTCACCGGTCTTGTCAAATACCACAAGGATCCCTACCCGGAGATCTCCCCCAAGCTCCCAGAAGTGAGCCAGGCAGGGAGAACCATCCTCATCACGGGAGGGAGCGATGGCATTGGACTCGCCACAGCCAAAGCCTTCGTTGCCGCCTCGGCCAAGAGAGTCATCATTGTAGGCCGACGCGCCGAGAAGCTTGATTCAGCGGTTGTCGAGCTCGTCAGTGAGGCGGCCTCGCTTGGGTCGCCCACGGTTGCCGAAGGGCGTGTGTGTGATGTCTCCAACTTGGAGTCGTCCGCTTCGCTTTGGGACCGCCTTCGAGATGACGGGATTGTCGTGGATGTGCTGGTCTTGAACGCCGCCGCTGTCGGCGCTATCAAACCTCTGATTGAGATCGGCAAAGATAGCATTCTCAAGGACTTTGACTTGAATTTCCGCACCAACCTGGATTTCACGGAACGTCTCGTTAAGCAGGAAGGAAAGGGAGCAGGCGGAAGAAAGGTACAAGTTCTCGCCGGCTAATAGACATGTGATTGCTAATATGGTTCTGGGTGCCTCACAGGTTGTAGTCGGGGTTTCGACTCTCGCAATTTACCTATGGAATCTGGTAAATGACCGTCCGTCGTACGGGCCCTCCAAGAGCGCAGGCACCCTGATCCTCCAGCAATTTGCCCGAGCTTTCAAGCCAGAGGAGCTACAGGTCTCAATTGTTCACCCTGGTGCAGTCTGGACTGAGGGCATGAAGGAAGCTGGCGCCAGCGAGGGGACGTATAAATGTGATGATGGTGAGTCGCGGGCCTTGATCCTATCAGAGTGTTTACTTTCGTGCTGACATCTCATTAGTAAACCTCCCAGCCCATTTCATAGTCTGGTCCGCAAGCCAACAGGCTGAATTCTTGCATGGTCGATTCATCTGGGCCAATTGGGATATCAACGAACTCAAAGGAGAGGCTTTCAGGAAGCAGCTTGAAGAGAACCCAAACTTGTTGACTGTTGGGGTTGAAGGACTATCGGAGAGCAAGAACCTACCTATTGTTTAAGTTTCTAGACAGGTGATACGTGGAGAGGGTCAATGAGCCACCATATGAACAAGACCATAGAGAGCCAAGGAAACATGTGTGAAGGTGTGCTAAATATTGTCAAGTTGGGCAATTTTTAGGAGCCTTGGCCAAATGTTAAGTTTATGCTTTCTATACGCAGTCATCATCGACGTATTGTCGCGTCAGTCAAACGAGGTGTCGGGTCAAAGGGCCAGGGACTTCATCGGGGCCTTTCTATTATTACGAACTGAAACACCATTCTCTGAGCATGTCTAGCAGCTGAGACAACCTTGAAAACTAAATTTCGTACCAAAAGAAAACCCCTGCAAAAGGTTACAACACTCGTTCCAGGTTCCATCTATTGCACCGACGCTAGAGAAATGTCGTACAACTCTTTTGCCTTCTTCTCATCGTATGCCCACTCAGCATGACCAGCTTCAATCAAACTCTCACCCTTCCTCGGCTCACTAATCCGGTTCCGTTCCAGGTACTTTCCCCCTCGACCTTCAAGCTCCCGGCTAACGGCCGCCCAGACCGACGTGGACGCACCCTGCTCTGGGCTCATCATTGACCTGAGCGTGGTCATGACCCCAGACTTGAAGAAGATAAGGGCATCGTGCAGATTGGGCTTCTGAAGACCTGTTCTGATGCCTCCAGGGTGCACACTCCAGGCGTGGAGGCCCTCCGCCCCGTAGCGACGTTCGATCTCGCTGGCAGTGTAGACGTTGGCTAGCTTACTCTGACCGTATGCTAGAAAAGGATCGTACTTTCGGTTCTCCCAGTTGAGATCGCTCAAGTCCATGGGGGCGTTTCTGTGCGCAGTCGACGAAACAATGACAACACGGGACTGGAATGTGGGAGTCGATGATTCTAAGAGCATGGGTCTCAAGAGTTCAAACAGAAGAAAGTGTGAGAGATGGTTGGTGCCCCAATGGAGTTCGAAACCGTCCTTGGTTCTTCCCTCGGGGACGTGACGTATTCCGGCGTTCTCGATCAAGATGTTGAGCTTATTGGTCTTGGCTTTGAGCTCGGCGACACAGGCGCGGACGCTGTCGAAAGACTCGAGATCGAGTTTAAGAAGATGAACTTGAATATGATCAAGAACATCTCCAAGTGCAGTTCTGGCTTTTTCCAGGTTGCGTGCGGTGACAAAGATGGTTGCGCCTGTGGCCTTGATGGCCCTTGCCGTTTCGATGCCGAGCCCGGACGAGCAGCCGGTGATGAGGACCACTTTATCGCTAAGGTCATTCTCTCTCTTCTCGTCTTTGACAATTTGCAGGGCGGTAGGTCTTGCATCTCCAGGGCCGTTGGGTTTGAGGTCTGCAGCCGCGTACTTGGAGGTTGTCGATATCATGTTTGCGCTTGGAAATGATGAAAATGTGGTTGTGTTCGAGGCTGGGTGACGAGAAAACGAGTGGGTTTGAATTGGATATGAAGCAAGATATCTTTACAAGGTTCCAAATGGTGCTTTATATCTTCACTTCACAAGGTGAGATGGCCATTATGACGCAACGTTATCGGACTTGACGGACTTATGCTCGACTGGTGATCTTGAACATGGCCGGTGAGTGTCAGCCCGTTTTACCTCTTGCGGTTAACCGACTCCAGGCATGATGGAACCGTAGGGCAAGCCTGATCGAGAGCAGATGTCAGCAAGCAAAATGACAATAGTTACGAATCTCTCAACATTTGGCTGAGAGGATATTTTGAGCAATTCTTGATTGCTCTCTCCATCATTCCCATAATACGCTAAAGCTTGACACTCAAGGGATCCTCCCCTCTGGTCTCTCTCCACTTGTTTGCCGCGTTGACAACATCTTCACATCCGATTAAGAGAAACCCCCATTTCCTTGCAAACGATTCGGTAATTTCCCAACCAGAAATCTCCCAAGGATCCGACCAAGATATGATACCAGACTCTCCGATCCAAGAACTTGCCAAGGTTGCAGTTGTAATAGTATCACTTTCACCTGTTGTTATTGCAACTGGGGCTGGTCGACGCTCAGTGTCGCTGCCCTTGGTGTCAACAAGGGCGGATTGCTCCTCAACCTCGTCACTAGTTAGACAAAGGCTCTCAAAGGCCTCTCCAACTAAATCCAACATGAAAGCATCCTCGTCTATATCATACTCTTGAAGCGCAAGGATCAGATTATCCCGTAGCTTTGGGGAAGGAAAGAGATCCACCCATCCAGGATGGGGGATCTGCTCTTGGAGTGGTGTTGGCATCAGAGCCGCCGGTAGAGTAACTTCAACCTCGGCTTCGGGAGCAGGCAAGGTAAACACACGGCAAACAGAGCAGAACCTTGTAGTCTCTAGGGGGATGATGGATAAGATGAAGTAGTTTGTGAGGATCGCACGGGAGACATTGAAGGCGATGACGTGGAGGAGTTGGGAGTCTCGGGTGAGAGGAAAGTATACAACGGACGAAGACGGAGCAGTAGCTGTATCTATGGCCACTTTACAAGGTTCATCGCCGTTGCCTGGCTCAAGACGGTCTTGGTGCTCTTTTGCTTCAGTGAGTCTTTGACGTCGGCCTAGACACACAAGCTGTCAGCGACGGATACTTGGAATGGGAAGATCAGTCAATCTACTTACGAGCCGCTCTCTTATTGATTCTGTTCTGCCTCTTTCTTCTCTCTTTGGCGTCACTTAGACCCGCCCATTCATCCTTCTCGCCAAGGACCTGAACAGACATGGTTAGCCTCCATGGTAGTGGAGCCAAGGCAGGGTTCGTACCTCTTCGCGCATCGGCACAAGTCGAAAAGTCTGAAATGAAGCCATGGGAAGGAGTTCCAATATTGGGGAAAACGCGTCCGCTTGCTGGAAAAGAGTGAGCCTGGTGGTGACGGTTGAGTGAATGGCGCATGCTTTAAATGGCTGCTGACGCGCTTTGCTTGAATCGGGGAATTTGGGCGTATGCAGACTGCTGACCGAACTAAGCCAATTCGGGTCTGGCTTCTAACAGGCTGGGATGGTGAGATTCAGGGTAAGTTAATGATGCCTAAAATGAAATCATGGCGAGAACTCGTGCCAGCTTGATTAAGAATCCTATGAATAGAAGTCGAATAAAGGTAAAAGTTGCTCATATTGCCTTGAAATTAATTTGACTGAAGCGGTATCTGGGTACTTATCTGAGGGATCTACAATCAAGCATACCTTTGGGTTAATACTGTCCGTAAGGGAAATTACATCTGCAACGGCTTCAGCTTACAGCCCCATGCAGTGGCTAAGTGTGGCTAAGTGGCTGATTTTAAATGAACCCTCTGTGCTTCTAGCTTACATAATAGATCTTGGTTGCACAGCGCCGATCACGTGGTCTTGTTTGCACAACTGACTGTGCACGTAACAACTCGCCCTGCAAACTCTACTCTGTCACTTTCAACATCAGCGACTCACACTCTGGTATTTGAGCTCTCGGCTGGAAATTTAAACTTATTAAGATTAGCTACGTATTTATGCTTAAGAGTTACCTCTTTCTACTGGAAGCAAAAATCCTCTCTCGGTTTTAAGACCCGCAGACAGCAAGTGGGCAAGTGTCTTTTCCAATGGGCTAAGGCCTGGTCAACACCAGCTGAGCAGTCCTTGGCTGTCAAGTCTCCAAGCGTCTTAATAAAAGACGACAAGGAAGCCTCCTGGCATGGCCGGATGATCGTGGGATGTATTTTTGCCATTAACATCGTCACATGGGGTACTAAAACACTTCTCCAACCCCAGCCAATGTTGTTCACCTTTAAATGGGTATTAACACGACGCATGGCGTCGCTCATGACTACTTCAAAGGCGCTTTATGCCTACGATATGCATTTGTTCGCGGCCTCTCGTTCGCCTTTCCTTGTTTCACCGCCTCCTTTGTCAACGACCTCACTAAAACTTTTAGAATTCGCGTGCCAATGTCTGCGTGTCTTGGTGAATGTCTTGCTGGAATCAGTAGAAGATTTCGAGCATTTCTGTTTTTCTAGGGACTTTTGTTTGGCTTGGGTAGGTTGAAACCTCGATCGAATGTCTGAGCTGCGGATCGGCTAACTTAGAGTTAGGGCTCGGTCTGGTGCGTACACGGTAAACGACCACTGCAGGATACGAGTCCGAATACTGACTAGCAACTCGTAAAGACACAGGTGCCGTCTCAGCCAATTTTACCGCTTTAGTTCCAGAAGCGCTTCAGCCTAGCCCAGGTCAATGGATGATCTGATCAGCAACCCTCCTCACCTTACGTCCAGCTCGAGAATCTTATAACATGTGATTCAGGATTTGGAGGCTTGATCTTTTCCAACAATACTCGCACAGTCCTGGAAAGTGTTGGAGTGAGATACGCGTTTTTTTTTCAATGATCGAATATCTGCAGTTGCGTTGGTACTGTCGATTGAGTTCCTCAAGGAGAAAGTTGAGGCGAAAACAGAGCCCCTTCAACTCGACTGGCTTCAAGACAAGAAATTCTTTTGGGTCTGGACCTGAGGGGCATTTGGCGATACAAGATTACTGAGTATGACGTACGGGCTGTTCTAATTGCTGAGCTAGTGATCGGCTGCTTTATCGCCCTTTACTCGACTGCGTCGTATGCGACAGACGGTCTGGGACTGTTAGAACAACAAAGCGCTGCGCTACGGTCGATCTTGCGCCGGACAGGTTCTTGGACGACCGCTCGCCGGACAATCTCTTGACATGGTAGGTCGATTGAACATGGCAATCGCCGCTAAAACTTTGGCCACGCGAAGTTGTCTGGTCATTTGGCTCCCTGCTAGATCGTTTGCAGCTCTCGTTATCTTCATCATGCAAGCTGCGTTCATTGGAACCATTCTCTGTGTGATTGCGCCGGCTGTTACTTCGGTAGTTAGACTCATCGACGTTTCTTCTGCTCTGGCCGTCTTCTGGTTGATGATGGTATTGTCAGCTATCTTTGCCTAGCCTGCTGCTGTGGCTATGATCGGCTACCAACGTCACACTTTAAAGTGGGAGGCACTGAATGTATACCAAGCGCCTATCATACTTCGTGGTGGATTTTTTGCGTTGAGTGCTGCCATGATCTGCCGAGGAGAGGCTGCAGTTCAAGGTAACTTCAAGGTTTTCAAGAAGACATGATAAAAGGCGTTTAAAAGCGGTTACTCGCGTATTCATTAGGCATATATCGCTATTCTAAAAATCTTATTCCAAAGGCGCGTAAAGTAGGTCTAATTATTCCCAACTCCAAAAACCCGTCATCCAGATCCCTCTCGTGACTCCGAGGCTCTACTGGTCGTTGGTGACGTAGCACAGAATCCAGCCGAAGTCGACAGGATTTGTAGACACATGAGCAGGCTCCTTCTTTGTAAATCTCTTGCTACCGGACTTTGATGCGTACTGGTTAAGATATCGTTGACACACAATGTTGTCCTCGGCAGGCTTGGGTGCTTCGGCGACGTGGTCGACACCTTCGAGCCTGAGCTCGGTGATTTGGCTCCGGCTGACGTGCGTAAGGCGGCCGAGAGGTACGAGAATGGTCTTCTTGGTTTGGTCCTTGCCGAAGCCGTTGACGGCGATGACCTTGGCTGAGACATGATTGGGGACCATTGTGCGCTTGAGCATCTCCATGGCGTCGGGAGGGAGGAAGCTTGCTGTCGCGGCAGAGGCGAGGGCAGCGGTGGCGGCGACGAGTGTGGTGAAATGCATATTGATTGTTGTGAGTTGAGTTGAGAGTGTTGGTGTTCTTGTGATGGCGGATGGGGTTGTTTTGTTGTCGTTGTTGTTGTTGCTATGGCTGATAAGGGTTGGATTGTTGATGGCTCTTTAGCTGATCGTGGTAGCGAGTGAAAGAGCGAGTGGATTATGCAGAGTGAGTGCCGAGGTAGAGATTAAGGATTAGATTGCTCGAGATGATTGAGTAGATGATGATGAAAAAAGTCTTGAATCTACAGAGATTGTCACGCCTTTTCTACTCGTTCAAATCGAGGCTCTCTCGTCAATCGCCCGTCCAACACCTCGGGACCTTCTGTTGATCTAAAATTAGCCCGTACCAACTCTCACAAGTCAAAGCGATCCAGTCTGTCACTTTCATCTCTCCACCAGACGCGCCCTTCGTAACGTACACGGCGGAGCCAATAATAGCCTCCTAATCGTTCCACTTTGTGTTGGTCCCGGCGGAAACAAGCCTTCTTTACGAAAAATGTCCCCTGCCAAGGGATGCTTGAAGCTTAGGTCTAGAACTTGACTGACAGGGGGTTTGCAGATCCTCTCCGCAAATCAGGCCAGGGTTTGACCTGTTGGTCGGAGCAAATGTGAAGGATTGCTGCGATTCAACGTAACATCTCACGTCTGTGTTCTGGAACGTGGGCCCGATGACACAGGCGCAAAAAGTTCCCTTGGTCGGTGACATCAGATAAAACAAGAGATCTCGTGCTCGGCAGTGGGCACATGGACCTTGCATTCAATAGTCTCGGCGAGATCCCTTGGCTCTTGGCACTATTTAAAGCGTATGGATGATGATGTCGGCGCGTTTTGCTTCGTTGAGACGTCGGTAAGGCCGTCCCACGTGCAGCAGGACCGCCATTCAGAGCCTGCCCTTCCAACCACCTCGTCTACACGGTCAAATAACCTTGGTGGCCAGCCTCCGTATTTTGTGCACGATCCAGCCCTTGAGGCTGAGTTTGTTCAGCCCTAGACCCATCCCTCCACTGTTGATCCGGAGACTCGGGGAGACCGGCCCCAGTTTTGATCCGAGGATGCATATCAGCAGCTCGCTTGTGCTTATGCTTATGGAGTGAATGCGTTTGGCTTGCTCGTAATTTCCATTGTTTCTCATACATGTTCATGTCGTAGCCTGAAATTGACTGTCAAATGAGTCCACCGTTCCCTTTACACTGCGCCAAGCAAGGGTCATCCAGAGGGATGCCTTCTCGTATAGGTGTACAATTCTCCCTTCCCAACCTCATACTTGCCCTACATAATTCTCACTATTCATCAGACTAATCCCAACATCCCAGTAGAAATTGTTCAACCCTCCCGTCCCATCCGCCGCCTGCACGCCGCCCTCCTCTCCCGCAAGCAGACACCGTAGAGTCACGTCTCTATACGTCTCGCCCATCCAGAAAGCCAGATCAGATCTGCACTTTTTGACGATTGCGTCCTTGAACTCTTTTGATGACAAGTTGCTAGCTTTGACCTTTCCACCAGAGCCCGACTCTGCCACACGGGCGAGCGGTCGCCAGAAGCCGATTTCGACGAGTAAAAGCCCCAGAGAGTAGATATCGTGGACTCGCTGATAACGTGCCTGTGGTTCTGAATTTGCACTTGGCGGTTTAGGTCGAGACTTGAGACGCTGTCTAATATCGGGGTGTAGGTACACAGCCTCAAAGTCTTCAACCGGCGCCGAGATGGACAGTTCGGTTGGGGAATCGGGACGGGAGACGGCAAAGCCGCCAATGATGGGTGCTCCAAGAGTGAGAGGTTTTATCTCGGTTGATGACGAATTTGTTGCCTCGTTTACAAGAAAGGCGATGTGCAAGGAACTGAATCGCTCGTGATGCCACCGCGTGAGCAGAAACGTGTAGAACCCCATAACCAAAGCGGTGGCCAGCTCGAAGCGTTGATTCAAACTTGGTAGAGGATAGTTGACGCTCCGTCGGCTTGAAGATGATCTGTCATTTGCACCTGGCCGCTGACTTCCGGGTAGGATATCGTAAAGAGTGACAATGACGGTTGAAGATGTGACACTTGTGGGCAACGCTGACACCAAGCCAAAGACCTTTGCGCTGCCGTACTCAATGAACCCAAGAGATGGGAGGACCTGAAGATGAGAAAGCTCCCCGATCTGTTGTAGAGAGTACGATATCTGCGACATGCGCGTGCGAGCAAGTTTGTAGACGTCGTAGTCTCCTTGTGGAAACGGTATCCATTCGATCATGACTCGACGAGATTGACCTTCATCTTCGGGAGTATAGTAGGCGATGGAGTATTGGCAGCCGGAAAGGACCTTGGTGGCATCAATTCCCTTAAAGTGAATCATCTTACGCTCCATTTTGGTGAGGATATCATCCAGGTCTGAATTCGTAGTTGCCCCATCCTTAAATCGCTGACGAAGCCTGATGAACTTGGCGCTCTGACTGAGGACAGTGTTGCGGTTGCTGGATAATCTCGAAATATCTCCAATATTTTCAGAAGTGTCCAATGCGTAGCCCGCGATGCCCAGCTCCAAGATGCTGTCTCGTAGGTTCTGCGGTAGGATACTGTAGAGCGCATTGTTCCAGTAGATCATGGATTCGAGTGAACTGTCGAGGGTAGACTTGTCGTTGTCTTTCCATGGACTCGCATTGTGTTTTATCCTTGTGATCCAGGGTGTATGCTTCAAGAGGTCGTCGGCGAATTTCTTGAGTCGCGTCCTTGACTTTGATGTCTCTTCGGAAAGGTCGAGCGTTTGTCTCGGCTCGTGCGGTTGAGCCTGGAAAATCGTCAAGATTCCATTTCGCTTAAGAACCTCTTCAATTTTCTCCAGGAGCTTGAGAATGTTGACTGCAGCATCTGTGACGGGTTGTCCGAATTGCTTGTCCAGCGTGACTTGGAGTGCTGATGTTTGCGACGGTACTCTTCGAACCGATGGCGGATGACCTGGTCTGAGTGCGAGATGCTCTAAAGCCGTCCACCAAGTCTGAAAGCGAAAGAATTCCATCTCAAGCTTGCACATCCAATCGGCGACATCATCTCCAAAGTCGTGAGCTTCGCGAATGGTGCGCCATACCTCAAAACCCTTCTCAAACACGGCGACGAGCCCACCAAGGCCAATGATGAAGGAGGGGATCTCCAAGCCCGACATGTTTACAAGGCAGATTTTACAGACGAAAAATGCAAGATGAAGATTAGGCGTACTACGCAGCACTCAAATAGTGAGGCCCTGATTACGAATACCAAGCCTAGGCTGACGAGTCTAGACCCGGATATCGATGCCGCACCCGATACCCCTCAATGTTGAGCTGAAAACAAGTGTGGCAGTGTTGAGACAGCGACACGCTTGCATCGCGATGTGATTGGGTCACAATGTGATTAGGCAGACAGTAGCAAACGCCGTGGCTGTAGCTTGTGACATGTTCCTGGTTTCAGCCTAGTTTGCATCGGGTACTCTTCTTATACTTATTATCTTGAAGCCCAGGCTGAGGCATTTACTCAGAGCAAGGCTTTATGTCTATCATCGCCGTCATGGCAGATTTCCAATCCCTTTCTATCTACACCGCAGCGCCTTCAGCAACAGAACTTGTGAACCGTCCAGACAAGACTTTCGCCGTCAAAGGCCAAGCCGAGTTCCTCGCCGTCGCTATCGCTTTAGATGTGCCCATCCTCAGCGCTAACAACAATGTCATTGCAAGCATGAACACACTCGCAGCGGGGGCTGGCGCCTCGTTTGCAGTCTTTGCTTCTGCCGAGGAGATGAAGTTGAACCCCGAGGAAGATTTTCTCAACCCTTCGCAGCAGGTGCAAAAGTTGTTTAACGAGGCCAACTCGGGGAACAAGTTTCATCGCTATGTTACCAAGAAGATTGTCACGGCGCAAGGATTTGCGAGTGATGATTCTCGACAACTCGCAGCTGTCATCAATGAGATACGAATTCTTTCTGATGAGAGAATTCGGCAGTGCGACTTTATCGTATCCATGCTGGCTGTTTCGTGGAGCGAGTCTCCGAGTCTTGGACGATTCTGGCCCCAGGTTCTCCTCGAAGCTGCAGACGAGGGTACTCTCGCCGAATATCTCTCTGCTGTCGACATAGATTTCAATAATCAGCTCGCCATAACGATGGAGATTGGGCGTGGCCTTCAGTTCCTCCACTCACAAGGCATCGTCCATGCCGACCTGAAGCCAACAAATGTCCTCGTCTTCAGCAACGGCTTCAGCCAAGAGCAGCAGGAACTTTCAGGAAAGCTCGGCATAACCACTGTTCGCGCAAAGCTTTGCGACTTTGGATACGCAGTCATCATCGACGACTACAAGTCCGAGAAGTTGTTTCAAGCGAGGATCGGTAGCTACCCTTGGATGGCGCCTGAGCTTGATGCCGAGGAGACTATCGAGTTGAAGAATCTCCATAAGACCGACATTTACTCTCTGGGGTTGCTTGCTGCTAGCATTTTTATGAATGGAAGCTTGCCATTTGAGGGGATCACACCAGATGAAGTCTCTGACATCAAGTCGAGGCTGAAGGAACATCCGGATGCGGCTGTTGCAACAGTGATGAAGAATATCAAGAGCAAAGCTTCTCTTGACGAGTATCAAGAGGAGTACATACAAGTGTTTCTTTCAGGGACATGTGTGCCTTCCCAAGCTGACAGAGTGTCGCTGTCTGCGATTCAAAGCTATCTTTTCCTGGGTATGATGCAACAGCTTGGGAAAGGGAAGCCAGCCATCCCACTGGAGTGGTTTCCAGATCTTCGTGAGGCAGGAGAGAGCTATCAGTGAGTGACCCATCTTCCTCTTCCCAAGTCTAGAGCTAACATGCCTAGTGATGCTCTACAAGCGCTTGAGAAGAAGCATTCAAAGTCGGCACAGGTACGCATGTTTTAACCCAGACGATTGTGCCGTACGCTAACGACCGCTTCAAGGGGGAGACTGAGGAAGATCCTGATGTGCCGCAAATACTCCTTGACCTCCGAAGGATGCGCGACGAAGTTATTTCCATCCAGATCGGCAACGCCGAGTTCGAAGAGACTCTAGCAAACGCATTTCAAGACCACAGCCTGAAGCCAGCAAAGGTTCGAAAGTTTAGGAAGGCTTGGAAGACTGATGACGACTTTGAGGAGAGTCAAGACTTTTTTGATCGGATGGATGAAGTTTTTGGCCGAGCTATTCTTAAGACGCCAGATGTGAGTCAACCTATCGTCTTGTGGTTGACATTGAGGCTGACCTATTCTAGTTTGCGTTCGAGCATATTTTGACTGCCGCCTTGATGCCCCGTGTGGCTCGAAAGGAGGTCATTGAGGATCTCAAGGCAACATGTGACTCCGATTACATCGAGGATCCGGCCGCGCCATTCCATCTGGCTGGTGCGTATTTCAACGGCCAGGTTGTTGACCCGTCAATCGAGGAAGGTCTCAAGTACCTCGCAACTTCAGCCATAAAGAAGAGCCCGGAAGCTGTCTCGTTGATTCTGAATGTCTTTGATGCCTGCGAAGCTTCTTTACCCGAGGACATTCAAGATGAATTGCTAGCAACGATCAAGAGTTATGGGACGATGACATTTAGCGGTGCGCAGGCAACCCTTTTTGATCACCCTGTTCCAAGACAGATTGAGCACCACGCTGTTCTCGGAAAGATCTGGTCCAAGAGATGGCCCGAAGAGTACGAAAAGTGGTTGACCATAGATCGAAGAGTCCTTAACACGGCGTTTCCCGCCAACAATAACCCGCTGTACCTGAGAGCCGAGCCCAAGACTGGACAGCCAGAGTTTGACTTTGATCAGCTGACAACGTTCACAATGGGCGGCCCTGACAAGCTTGATCCTGCAAAGAGAGTGGAGTTTATTGAAGAAGTTACACGGCTCGGATGTCTTGAGTCTTGCAGTGACTACGGCTTCACGTTGTTGCAAGTTGCCGTTCTCAAGGACGATCTTGAAATGGTCATGATTCTTGTCCTCGAGCTTGGAGTATCCATCAACGCACACGGTAACACCTACCGCTGGACCCCGTTACTACTTGCATGCCACTGTGGTTACTTCACAATGGCCAAGTGGCTGGTCGAGCATGGGGCGGATGCTACTATTCGAGAAGAACTCCATGGAGCAACCATCCTTCACTCGGTGCACAGATTCTCCGATCGCAAACACTGTGAAGAGATCCTGGACATTGCTCTTTCTGCAGACATCGATATCAATTGCGCCATGAAGAACGGAATGACGCCGCTTCACGCTTCATTTTCTGGTTGGGATTACTCTGAAGGAGCTGCTGCGAGACTTCTCCTTGAGTATGGCGCAGATCCAACGAGGCAGGCGGAAGAATGGGATGGGCACTTTGGATTTGTGACTCCGATCGCCCTGGCTGCCCAGGTGCTCGACGTTGACATTCTTCTCGAGATGATATCCGCAGCAGATTCCTTCATCTCCATTGCCGGTCTATCAGCACGTCGTCAACTCAGTCATGCGAAAGCACAAGCATTCTCCGCCCTGACAACAAGAACACGGTTTTACTACATGGCGAGTGCGGGGCGTGGCTACATGAACAAGCTCGAGGCCACCATCTCCCTCCTCGCAGATAAAGACATGCGCCATATTGTAGACGAGCGACGAGCTGAGGTTGAAAGAGCCGTAGACACTTGCTTGGCAATGTCGATTCACAAGGCTAGAGGATTCTTTATCGAAGCGCTGTTAAACGTCTTCCCAGATACGAAGCTCGATGCTCCTTTTGAGGGATTATCGAGAACGGTTCTGCAGATTGCCATCGAACGACGAAGTATCGAAGCTATGCGATGTTTGATACAACATGGCGCAAGTCTTCTTGCCAAGGACATACGAGGTCGAAATGCCCTTCAAGTGGCGGCCCACTACTTTCCGTCTGTCCTTCCAGAGTTGATCACCCTCGTGGAGAAGTTGCCACTTGAGAAACGGGAAGGGAAGACCATCAGAGAGATCTTGGAGAGTCAAGACAAATCTGGCCACACGCTCTTTGCTCAGTTGCTTCTTGAAGGATACGATGAGGAGAGGCAGCTTGCAGAGTCTCTTCGCGTAAAGTACGGTCTTGAACACGATTACAAGATGAGAGAGGATGGCGAAAAGTGGACGACGCTTGTTGGGTACATGGTTTCAGCGGCTGCTGCTGACGGTCTCATACCAATCGAGCATGTGCAATACTTGCTGGACTTGGATCCAGCGCCGGAGTATGTTTGTGACTCTGAGGGGAAGACATTGCTTTCTTTGGCAGTTCAAGGGTTCTCGGGATGTAAGCTGAGCAGCAATGTCTAGCAAGGAACGATATGCTAACGATATCGCAGCGCGAAATTCCTACGATCTTCCTTGCCATCAGATCGCAGGGATGCTATTGCAGAAGTATCCTGACTACGACACCATCTTTACCCGCTCTCATACCCAACGCACCGTTTTACATGTTGCAGCCTACTGGTCCAACAAGACAGCTCTCCAGATGATCAAAGATCACGTGCAGCGCAACAGCCCTGGAAAGGCAGTCCCATGGAACCTCATTGAAGGGGGTAACACAGTCCTGGACTTTGCATCACTAGGCGTCAGAGAAAAGGCCCTCCCGGCACTTGGCCCTGAGAGCAACAAGGTGGCTACCAGGTCGACGAAGAAGGCTGCTTTGGAATGTTACAAGTTCTTGAGGGAGAACGGGGCGCTGCATAACTGGGAGCTGCAGGGTACCATGGTGGCGTGAGTTGAGACAATGTCTCGGATTGTGGGCGTAAGCTGATCATTGAGAACCAGGGCACGGCTGCTCATCTACAAGGTGGATTTTGTCAAGACTGGCCTATTTATGCGAGTGGCGACAGAAAGACTCGGCCTTGGAGCACCAGAAATGGATCTTGATGGTAAAGTTTCTCTCAAGACCTTTTCCAAAGAGTCTCCCCATCGGCTCAATCAGGCGTTCAAGTGCCCAGTGCTGACCTTATTAGGTGTCATCGAAGTCGCCGACACATGCAGCCCAGGCGCAAGGCTTATCCGTCTCCCTGTGGTTCAACTAGCCTGGCGATACAATGAATTCTTCCTCAGATTCTACTCTGTCCGTGTGTCATCTCTAGCCATGGAAGGCCTCGAGCAATTCCGCGGTTGGTTTGAGAAGCGGATGACTAGGGACGACCCTCGGTTCTACGAGAGCCTCAACCTGCCCCCAGGACTATGTAAGTCTCTCCCATTAATATCCAGCCCGAAATCTGACTAATGGCTGCTTGTAGATCCGTACAAGACTCTCAACTATAAGCATCCTGTGCCTCATACTAATGAGACGGTTGAGTGGACCCGAACTGGGCGCATCTGGACTGAAGAGGAGTGTGATGGATTACGAGCAAGGTTTTCCGCGTTGTGGGATGTCTTTTTTGGGGAGAATGAGCGGGAATTTCTTGAGAAGTTAGACGGATGAGCGGCAGCAGGATAATAAATACCATATTTGCTGGAATTTGCGACATAATGCTATGATATGTTGATAATGTGTTCTTCATTGTAGGGAGTTAAAGGCCGGCCCTTGATGGGTCAACTGACACAGAAGATCGCCAAGGATTAGCAATAGCCAAGATAAAACAAATCTATTGAGACATTATTGGAATGATGTAACGCCATAAATGATAATTGCAATAACACAACGAGGGTCCGTAATGTTAAAGGGCGAGAACGCTTCTGCCTCACGGCCAAGTATTACCAAAAGAGACAACTGGCTTTACTAGAAAACTACTTTGGAGAAGGTAAAAGCGTCAACGTTAGCGGGTGGTATACGAAATAGGCGGGACCTTCTACTACCTAGGTATACTACGTAGTCTACAGTCGGGATAAAAAACATCAAATACATAGCTATAGCTCGTGGTTGAAGCTACGTACGCTTTGATTGGCCAAAGCAGCCCAGCTAAAGGCTCTGCACTGTCCTATGACCGCATTAGGCAATGCCATAATTTTTACAAAAATAATGCTCTTTCAACTAGGTAGGGACCGTTTTTCATGCTTCAAGGTGACCGCGGCGCTCTGTACGACATTTCGAAACCCGCCTGGTTACCTAGAGGTAGACAGGAAGGTCCCACTTCTCGCGTATTCCACGCGAAATAACACTTGAGATATACGTCGCAAATCGCCAAGTCGAGAGAACAAAATTACATATCTTCATTTAATATATTATTTCTTTTTAACAAGATTATTAGGACTTTCTTTTCTTTTCAAGTTATTATAGTTTACTACCTTAGGCGATGGCGCTTCTTTGTTCTGGGGATTTAACGAAGCGGAGATCTGGGTTCCACAAGCCTCAAGGTACAGAGCACGAAGGAGGCTTAAGGCACATGATACCAATTTGGCCCTTAGAGGGCGCATTCTCTATTGGTACTGGTACTTGGTCAAGCTGCCTTGGTACCCCTGGCATTCCCTTAGACACCAATTGGCTAAGGGAGGCGAAGTTGTGACCCTTGTCCCTCCCTGTTCTAGTCAAAAGACCACGCAAAGCCATGTAATTGCCACTCAATGTTTCAACACTCCTGCCAAAGCCAGCAATTCTTCCCTTCAAGCGGCATATCTCAGCGCCACTGGGCCACGAGAGGATAAGAAAGAGAAACTGGACCTCACAGGGGTTAGACTGTAACGAATATGCCTTCAATCGATATACCTACTCCCCCTACAGAGGGCTCAGAGTGCGGTTGGCTGTGATTAATGGCAACGCCCCCCTTGTTAACCTATATATTTGTTAGCATACCTAACTACCCTAAACTTCCAGTATAGCCCAGTTCCCTCTTGGGGAAGGTTTCTTTAGAGGCAGGTCTCTAACCGTTCCCACTGCCTTGGTCGAATATTTGTCGCTAAACGATATAACGTAGCGAGAAGCCAAGACACAGGTTCCTTTGAGAGTAGCTTGTGGAACGAACCGGATTCTCGGCTAACACCCAATAATTCCGTCCATTCTTATCTCGCTCTTCTAGCTGGGTTACATGGTGTAGGGGTCAGCAATGTTAGAAGATGGGGACGCTTCTACCTCGCCATAAAGAGCCTTTACTATGTATCGTAGCCTTTTTCGGACTGTGGCGAGAGGTAACCCTCCACGGGCGAACTACCAGACTCTCTTGCTTGTTACACCTTGTGGCTCATGTGTGCCTCATAATCCCACACGCACTGGGGGCCGGGTTTCAGCTATAAAAAGAACGCGTCATGAGCACATTCTAACATCATATCCCAGCAGTAACACAGTGCCATCCAACTTTCACTCTCCTTGACGACGGACTCTACACCGCAATGCTTTTCCCAAAGATTAATAAGGTGGCGGATGTCATCGAATCTTGGACAGTACCTTACTTCGAGCATGTAGGGACAATGCACACGCTACTCCTTCCTCTCAACTGACACGGACGTAGGCGAGAAAGAAGCGAACAGTCTTTATATGGACATGCTGTACCTGCCTTGTGGGAGGGATGCGCGTCTCCGTGAGCAATTGCCCTGGCTGTGGCCTGGAAAGGTGCAGCTACTGCCGGACTGAGAAGATTGTGGTCAAAGAGTGACATGCTGGATCAATCTCTGTCACCCAGACCGCGGTCTTCTTGTTCAGTTATCTCATCAAGGACCGGGCTTCGACTATAACAAAAAATACATTATCACGCAGACCACTCTTTGCCCAGACCACACCAACCACCGACGTCTCCACGTCAAAACTTGTTTCAATTCTTTCCTCTGCTAGTCCTGTCCTCCGAGACTTTACCCACGCTCATTTAGAGTTGTTAGAGATTATCTTCTGTCTCAGTCGTCCAATCAAAGGCGAGGCTTCAAGTGTATCAAAAAAGACAACATCAGCGCATGATAGCATTATATACTACCATATCGACTTAACAAATGTGCAAAACCTGATGGGCCGTACTTCGTTCAACGCTATAAGCTACCGTTCTCAGAGACATCCTCTACCTCGACCCAGCCTAAAACAATTTCATTCTTGCTGTCTTTCCAAATCTACATCATCAGTCAAGATAGCCTTGAAGATTTCGGTTATACGCTGCCAAATTCGCTTCCAATGAACCATGATACCAATAGTTGACCACACTGCAACCATCAGAATGATGATCAGCCCGAAGAATGACCTGGCATTTGGTGCAAGAGGCGCAGGAATGGCCTGTCGGTGCATGGACAGTACCCCGGCTGCTACTGCAATGGGCGAGAGAAGCTAGGAATGTTGAATCAGACGATGTTAAGCACCGAGGATATGTTACTATGTTATAACGGTTCTCCTCTACTTACACCCACAATGAGGAAAGTCATGTTCTGGGCAAAACCAGCCATTTGGGCTTGAGTTTTGGCATCACGAGTCCCTTCATGATTGAGGTAGAATGATAGCTGTAAGGCAGCCTGTCAGTCTCCTGTTGTACTCAGAGTGAGATTTCCATCTTACATCGTCATTGTAGTCGTCACAAGCTTTGCAAAGATTTTCGAGATCTTCCAACGATCCTCGTAGTCGTTTGGTATGGTTTCCGATCTCAGAAATGAATCGAGATGCACGTCCCGCAAGTTTTGCGAAAGTCTCATCGGACTTCAAGGAATCCAGCTGGTTGATGGTGCCTGCCAGCTTCAGGATCAGAGGACGCAGAAGCTTTTTCGTACGGACTGCCCAGCCGCGAGATTGCCTCACGGCAAGGGGGTCATCAAGAGAGGGAGAAGGGGGATCCGTCATTGTTATGGGACAGGTGTTGATCTTATAACTTTTGTTAATGATGTGCTTGAGGTGCAACTTATGCATATCTGCATGAGAAACAAGTAAACAAAGCGTAAGCCTAGGGGGCACCTTACATATTCATTGATGATGTCTCCCATGTTTGTTGCGAGGGTGTGCCATTCATCTCTCGCCTGTCGTAGCCGGGACTCCAACACAATTAGAAAGTACTCCCGAGGATTCAAAACAGGGAGATTTGCGTCTGATTCCGCGGTCGTGAAAGGATCAGGTCGGAAGAGCACGTGCGATTCGTCATCGATCTCCATATCCCCATCATAGGCGTCAACGCTTTCCCTCTTGTCTTCACTTTCAAAATAGGTATCGACAAAGCAGTACGCCACCCACCTCCAAGGGTCTGACCCGCTGATGAGAACGGTTGTTTGGGCCTCGCACAGATATGCTTTCGTCGTAGGGGGTACGGTGTTCTTTTGCTTCCTCACAAGGAAAGACAAATCTGTGATGTTTCTGAGAGTATCACCGGCTGACAATTTTCGCTTCCGGGTATCGTGAGGTGGGCTGTGGCAGGGTGCCACCCTGAAGGCATAGTAGGGAATGTCAAAGGCTAGCTGAAAAGTCGAGAAGCCGCTAGGCTGAGTAGTCGTCAGGCATATGTAATGTAAGGCAGAGCGGAATTGATGTCCTCACTGGATATGTGGAACCAAGAAAACCCCTAAACGCCAAATGTCGATAAATGCTGTCTCTCAAGGCCCTTGCCTGGTGGATGGAGAGTGTTGAAACAAGAGCCATCATCGACCAGCGATCTAGGTCCGTTATGAACCTTGGAAGGTTAGCAAGACAGATTCTAAATGAACAATGACGAGTGGGACTAACAGTAAGCGGCGATCAGCATTCAGCTGGTGTGCTGGTGGTTGGTTTTGAGACTTGCTATTACAGTTGTCCCTTACTGATTTGTCTTTTTCGGAAGGGAATCGCTATGCCACATTAGCGATTACACCACGCGGCAGGCCCTCAACGGGGTAGCTTTACATCTTTTTTCAGCTCTAGGTACAGTTGACGCGAGCTGAGAGGGCCAAGGTAACCTCGAGAAATCGAGTTGGTTCCGTCGTTCGTTCGGTCATCGAGTAGAGCAATAGTTGCTTGAGGGACGGATGAACTGCCACTCTCGAGTTCGTTCAGCGTCTGGTCGGGGCAAAAGCCCGCAACTAGTTCGACTTCGGGCATGAGTCGGTTCGCAGCTCCAGACTCGATCATGAAGAAGCGAATCAAGCCAAGCTCTGATCCGTTATCTTTCCACACTTGAAGGAAAGGCTTGTTTTCATACTGCCAGCCCATAGGCAGATGAGGATCAAAGTCGGTATCCCAGAAAGTCCCATTACTCTCACGGCCCTTAGCCACATTCTGTTTTTGGTGCCTGTCTTTTTTGGGATTCTTTCGTTTTTGATTCTTCTTTTTCTTCCTCTTTTGGCTTCGAGCTTGGGCAGCAGGCTCTGGCATCGTTTTGTATCGCAGGTCAGTCAAGATATACGAAGCACATTTTTCGGTGTTGTCGAACACTTGCTTAAGAATCGAATGAAGTCAGGGATGCTCCCACTCAGGACTGGCGTACAGAAATTATAGGTTAAGTTGAAGACAAAAAACCTGGGTGTGTGGAAGAGATGACTTTATCCTCCTGTCGTATCAAAACCGGTATGCTATTAAACCAATAAGTTTATTCTATTTCTCTTAATGTTGTCCTACCACCTAGAGCAAGCATTCCTCGCCCTATTCAGTAGAGGTAGGGTTTCACGGCAACGTGGCAACTGCCAAGTCGACTGGCTGTCACCCGGCTTTCATTTTTCTCTCGGGGATAACCGGTTCTCGTGCTCGTGATCCATCTATGTGGAAAGGTTGCATGGCGGAGTGCGTGCATAACTCGTTGGGCAGCAATTCTTCTCCATTGGCTTGACATCCTCTGTATTTCACTTTCAGGATTTTGCAGCTAACTGACCGGTGAGAAAGCTGCCTTGTCGCCTTGTTAACCCATGCTGACACTGCGAATGAAATCACTTGGTCAAAAGGTTGCACAAGGGCAGGGGGCAAGGGCCTCAGAGTAACTCAACAGAGATGATACAGCCGTAAGCGAATGAATCACAACACCTCCAAGAAATTCCAAAGTGCGTTTTGATCATGAGGTCCTCGTTCTGTGGTTGAAGAAAAATAAGGCTGAGGCCATCCGCAGCAGGTGACCGGCGCCAAGTTGAACCGACTTGATTCGTAGCCCTAGAAATTCGAGCAACAACGATTCGGACTCTTGGTCTATACGCCATCATGCCACTCTTCGATGAGGATGGCTGGACCATTTTTCAAGCGAAAACACCACACGATGTAAGACCAGCCCCATACGGGATGCCCTCTAGCCTCTTATCAGCCTGGCAGCAAACACCCAAGACAGTTGACATGATTTTCGGGGCAGGTTGACGGGGTTGAGCTGAGAGTTGATGACGCAGAAATGGGAACAGTTAGGTGGAAAGGGGCTGCTCATCCTGAATGGCCACCGTAGTCCTGGCCCTCATCTCCCTCTGTCAAGGCTCTCTGTGTAACATTCATAACCCTGCGCCCCATGATAAGATAAGACGTAGTCAAAGTGACTAAAACCAATGACGTCATTCCATCCTCGGCCTCGGCCTCGCATAAGCTTATGCGGCCGAGCTAACAACGATGAGAGCGGAAATCTTCGCGTTTTGAGGGTCTCAAATGAAACTCTCGTTTCCCTCCAATTCACAACTCTTACTCTAAAATTGGTATGGCTTCATCATCAACAACAGCGGCCTCTTTCGAGGCCACTCCGGACTCAAATCTCGATCTCCCAACCCCAACCGATAACATTCCAGCATCTTCAACCCGCCCTCGAAGCTGTATCCACTGCCGTCAACGAAAGATCAAATGTGATCGCCAACACCCTTGTTGTAACTGCATCCGGTCGAAACTGGAATGCGTCTTCCCGACCGGTCGGGGTAGAGCAGTCAAGAAACCTCGTACCCACTTGAATGGTCCTCTTCTGGATCGTTTGCACAGATTGGAGGCGACTATCACCAGCCTGAAAAGGGAACGAGACCTGAATAGTCTAAAAGATGCTGTTAGTTCTGCGAATCCTGTTCAGTCACCCCCGTTGGAACAAGCTGGGGATCCTAGCTCGAGCAATATCGATGTTGATTCTCCGATCGAGAACCAACTTGGTCGTCTGATGATTGACGACACCAGGAGCTACTATGTTAGCAACATTCTCTGGACCAACCTAGGAAACGAGGTATGAGGCCAACCCAATTTTGATGGCAGCTATTTACATGGCCTCTCAGATCGTAGAGCTTCGCGACATGCTCCACGAGTCTGTATCTGAAGACGAAGACTACCCTCCTACAGAAGTTGCCGAGTCTACAGCAAACCCATCTCCAGGGACTAGCGGCGCTCTCCTCGGTTTCAGATCCCTCTCTCACTCTCTCAAGTCTTTTCATCCTCCGCTCCCGCAGTCAGTCACCCTCTTCAGACTGTTTAGTGAAAATGTGGTTCCTCTGGTGCACCTGTTCCACATGCCCACCACAAGGCGCATGTACTGGGATGCCGTCGTCTCGGACTCTCTCGATAGAAACACGGAGGCTCTATTGTTTTCTATCTACTATTCAGCTGTCATCAGCATGGACGAAGCCCAATGCGAGAATGTCACGGGCCTCTCCCGCACAAGCGCACTAGACAAGTATCGCTTTGCGTTTGAACAGGCCATGGCTCGGGCAAACTTTCTCTGCACACAGAGCATGACCCTCCTGCAGGCAGTCGTGCTCTTCCTTTCTGCACTGCGTAATGAGGACGAGTCGCGCACAACCTGGTCGCTAACATCTCTCGCATTCCACATTGCGCAGTCCATGGGCCTCCATCGAGACGGTGCAGTGTTTGGCCTCAAACCCCTCCAAGTTGAGCTCCGTCGACGTCTCTGGTGGCACATCTGTCTCATAGACATACGATCATCCGAGTTTCACGGGTACGAGCCTGTTGCTCGCGAGTCTTCTTTTGACACAAAGCCTCCACTCAACATCAACGACTGCGATATCAATGCTCAAATGAAGGATCCCCCGCCTGAACATGAGGGCGCCACGGAAATGACGTTCTGCCTGATCCGATGCGAGGCCATCAGATCTGGGTGGAAGGTAGCCTACGCACCTCCGAGCATGCGAACCACAGGTCCCTCGGAGGATAGCATGTCAGCTGCGGACCGTGAGGCGGAGCCATCTCTTCTCACGAAGCGTCTAGAAGAGCGATATTTACGATACTGCGATACTTCGGTTCCGTTCTTGTACCTCGTTTCAACAGTCGCGCGGCTGATTCTGGCCAGGTGGTGGCTCGTCGTTTACTACCCAGCGCGAGACAAGAGAAATTCCGACCCGGCTCTCCGTGATAAGCTCTTTTCAACCGCCATCGAAGTCCTCGAGATGTCTGTCAAAATTCTCACGAGTAAAGCTATTGCGCATTGGACCTGGCACTCCAAAACACATATCCAGTGGCAGGCGGTGGCACTCGTCCTTTCAGAGATATGTTCCCGTCCACCGTCTCCAGAGTGTGACCGGGCTTGGGAATTGGTTAACCTCGTCCACGATCGGTGGAACATGAAAGAGCACGGCAAGAAGGGCAACCTGTGGAGGCCTATCAACAGGCTCATGGCCAAGGCTCGCTACGTCAGAGAGATGCAAAAGATAGATCCGCAAGGCACGGGGCATGCCTCAAATGCTGTGCCTCCACCTATCGGTTCTTTGCTCCAGGCTGAGAATGTGCAGAACATGTTTGGGATGGAGCCTACCAATTCGTTTTTGGATCTTTCCCTCGAAGGACTTGAGGCTGACATGTTTGATGTTCCAGCGGATGGGACTTGGCAGTGGGATGAACTATTGGCATTCGATGATATATGATATTTCCCGTAGTGAATTACATGAATGATACCCCCATTGGCATTCGAATTGCCATTCATTAGTTGCGTCGACCCAAGATGGCTTGTTTTGTGGTGCACAATCTGCTCCACTCGAAAACTCCCCAATCACCTCATACACTAAACCAAGAGAGTGACTTAAGCCAAGACTTCTGTACTTCTATTGCCAATCTCTATCTCACGCAATTCCAACTTTTCTTTCAGCCGCAAGTCTTTCATCATTCGCATCAACCCACCACTTGTGAATCTCCTTCTCACCGCGCCAAGTCCCCTCATGATCGAGCTCATCCCAAGGCTTGGGGCTGAGTATGTAGTGTACGTTCTTGACTCTATCATCCCGCCAAATCTCGCCGTGTACGTGGCTTTCACGCATAGTCTTGAGTGCGTTGTAGACATAAGGCAGAGGCACCCATCGCCCACGGTATAGGTCCGCCAGAAGATCCTGGTCGGGGAATTGATATTCGGTGCCATGAGAATCGATGCGAGAAACAATGTCGTTGTACAAAGTTTCAGATGGGTTGACAACCAGTAGGCCACTGTTGAGCTTGCCCAGGCCGGAAGAAGCACTGGCACCACTGTGCTGGGCCGAGTCCACATCGTGATGTTGAGAGCTAAAAGCGCAGTTTTCAGGAACCCAGTCGGCAGGATAATGCGACCTCTTGAGAGGGTTGCAGACGCAGGCGTGACTGGATGCAAAGACTCGCTTGCTGGCATTGGCATCTGCGCTCACTGACGGATGATCGAGGTGAAGGTCCATCAACTCGTCCATATTCCGGAGCACCAACATATCCGAGTCAAGAAGCACGATCCTCTCAAAGTCTGTCAGAGAAAAGACGGCGAGTTTTGTCCATGTGTCTTTGAAGCGAGCATCGTTGCCGTAGTCTTGAGGATTTGAGGGGGCGAGTTCAGGGACCTTTGCCATGGTAATGCCCCTGCTCTTAAGCGCCTCACGACCGGCATCGGGGAAGGCCTCTGTGTAAAGGACGACGAAGGGATACTCTGTCCCAACCCGGCGCAGACAGTACTCCAGTGTCAAAACACCGGGGAGATAGTCCAGGTTTGTGACCAGGGTGGCCCAAACTAGCAATGATCAGCTCCAATTCTGTTGAAACTTTACAAAACATACCTTTCTCCTGCTGGATGCTTCCCATATTGAACCACAGGTAAAGGATGCAAGTTATGCGGGATTTTTAATCCACCGGCGGCCCGGTGGGTTTTATGCCCCTTGCGCCATCATAGACTTCGTTGACGACGCCAAGGCGGAATTGTCAGCAAAAGCTGGGTATCTACGGGCCGCCCCAGGATGGCTTAGGACCGAATAGGCATAACTGTCTTGCAGAACGTGCGCTGAGAGGTGGGTGAGATGCGGAGTTGGCAGAGCAGGAGATTCGGGTGGCAAATGGGATTCAAGCAAATCAAATGCCGGCAATTGAAGAGATGCTAGTCCCAAAGCGTAATAGAGTTTGACTTCACTTCTCTTGTTCCATGACAGCTTGAAGAAGAAATGGGCAGACACGTGGGTTGGGGGGTATTGAAAATGGGAATTGCAACGTAGAAAGGGGGAGGTTTTCAAGTAGATCTTGACGACAGATACAAGAAGAGCGTGCATTATAGTACAGAAACATAAAGAATTGGCAATAATTACAAGTGTTGGACCTATCATTCTTCATCTTAAACGCTTCCTCATCTACCCTAGAGACCACCTTGAATTCCCTTTCACCATCATGTTACAGTATTCTTGCTCCCACGTCAAGGTCTCTGCACAACAAACATCAAGTGCTCTACTTCGAATCAATCTTCTATTCCATGCTACACATCTAAATACTTGAGCCGCTTTACCAATCTCGTCGTCCCCCAAAACTCCAGTCCATCGAAGTCCAATCAAAGTGATGCGCATCAACCGCAAACGGAGGCTGCCCACGCATATTATTGTACATGCTCATGTTGGCTCCTGCGTAGCCACCCGGTCCCATGCCAAACATCATACTGGGGTCTCCAAGCCCCGCCGGTGTGCGCACGGACAAGCCCTCATCGCCCATGCTCGCAGTGTCTGGTTCACTGTTGGCACTTTGATTCATCGCCGCCAAGGTCTGCCTGATGCGAGTGATGATCCTGGGTAGATTAATCGGCTGTCCTGATTGCTTGCAAGCTTCCTCCGACATCCCCCAGGCATGGAGGATAAAGTTGCTAAAGGGGATGAAGACGGGGTTGTGCACTCCAACTTCAATGCCAAAGCGAGCATCATAGTTGTCGCTCATGACCTCCCAGGCGCGCTCGGCCTCACTGCCGAGAGGATGGGCTTTCAAGTCTTGGGCGACGCGGATGTAGGCAGGGAATGGAAAGTATAGCTGGATGAACCAGACGTATCCCTTTGTGAGGGGCGAGCTTGCGAGCTTCGTGTCGCACTCGAGCCATCGCAAGGCGTGGGAAATGGCAGGACTGTCTGCTCCTCCATCTTGGTTGTCGACCGGGTCGAGGTGTCTTGAGTAATTCTCCAGTAGACGGCAGTTGGACAGCTGTGCCCTCGTGGTCCACATTGTCATGTACTGAAGCGCATTCTCCGGGTCACAAAACTTGAGATACTTCTCCTCAACCATCCTCTCCAGGGCATCCAGGTTGCCGCCGTCTGGAAGCTCCTTGGCGATGGGCTTGAGTGCTGGATTTGTAAAGTCGAGGTGAAAACGAGTATGGCGAATGAACTGACCGAGCTCGCTCCGTACCACGGCAAAGAGAGCCTCGCTGACGCCCGTCCGAGCTGGCGGTGGTTCCTTTGTCTCTTCGCGTAGATCAGAGTCGCTTACGTTGAGGGGGATGGCGCAGTCCCATGTCGGTGCTAGGATCATTGGCTTGTGGTCACTCAAGCCGCTCATGCGGGCATCGAAGAGCATGAGGGACCACCAGAGTCTCCGGCGCATCTCGGCTTCGAGGACGGTGTGTTTTGCATTGATGGCTTCCGTTTGGATACCCATCCGCTCGGCGATACGTATTGCGACCGCCAGCATCGTGGAGACGGATCGAGGGTGGGCGCCAGAGCGGCTTGAATGCTACAACATGTCAGCGTGGGTTATCATCTTCAGTCAGTAAACGGACCAGGTAGAGGAACAAAGCTGTCAAACAGTCTCGGTCTTCAGTCCTCAAGAAGGCGCTGTTCAGAAGAGCCTGCTGGCAACCAAACTGGAACTTGGTCAACAGATCCTGCTTTGACAGTTGGAAGTGAGCTTGGCAGTCTTCGGGAGCGAGACTCAAGGTTGCCATGCAGTATATACCAAACGTCAGTGCTTCCATAGTTGGGCTGACGTTTTTCAGATCGCTGGCGGCTTCGATGATGCGGCCCTGAAGGCTTGGGGTGTGAGTAACCTTGAGCAACGGGTTGACGTTGTCGAGGTAAGCCTGCCATAGTCTGAAGATGTGAACAGGCTCTGGGTGGAGAGTGGAAAGGTCGACTGATGATTGGCGTGAGCCAAAGAGAATGTTATCGTCGTTGCTGAAGGTCTGATCCCAGGCGTTTCGGAAGATGACCTCTCGTACATCGTGAGTCGAGTCTCGGGACTATTGTATGAGTATCAGTAGAGCCTCAGGTGTTGGAACAAACCTACCCCTTGGGACATGGCGTGCCATATGTTTCTAGAAGGAATTAGTAATGGAATTAAACCGGAGTAGTCAATACAAGCAACAGACATACTTGGCTTCGTATGTGCTCTCAGGCTTGGTGGTCGAAGGAGATGGCGAATTCACTCCCACAGCTTCTGGCTGCTCATGGTCCGAACCAGAGCTATCCCCAGGGGACTTCTGCTCTCCAGACCCTGGATCCTTGTGAAGCGGCTCGAACTTGACCTTGTTCTGGCGGAGAAGGTCTTCGTACTTCCGGAGCCTGTCCAGCAGTTCCCGTTCTGGAAACCTTCTTCTCCGGGGGCGGGTCTGGGTCGCCGGAACACACTGGACCTGATGTCTGACGCAGCTTGCGCAGGGGAAGTGGCGGTCGCACTTGACCTTGCGCTGCTGGCAGAGGACGCACGCGAGGATGCGCTGAGGCTTTGGCCGGGGGTGGCCTGGCCCCGGTTCGAGCGGCGTCGTTGACATGGGTATGGCCGATATTCTTGGGCGTAGAGCAACGCGGCTTGGGAGAGCGTCCACGTCTTGAGAGAATGGCAGGCAAACGTCCCACGCAGTCAGTACAAGTTCATGTCTTGGCGAAGCTGGGCTTGCTGAGGGAATGTTGTCTCGGGTGTTTCTAACGCCCGGGGCCCACTTATTGCTGACGATGGCTGAGCGGATTTTACTATATCCCGACTAACAATTTAAACATTGCCGTGAAGACAAACCATCAGATGGAGAAAGGTAGGCAATACACCTGCCACTCTCCCAGTTCCGTGATTTTTCGGAAGGCCAAGACGATCCAAGGTTTGTCAACCAATCTCATGACAAGGTCTTTTAGGTAGTTTGTAAGTTGTGCCGGGGTCTTTCAAGCTGACAAGACCGCTTAGAAAAAGCCAGGGGGGCAAAACTGACAGGACGCCGCGATTCAAACACCGCCTTTCCTATCCTGCGTCTGGAGTGAGACGGATGAGTTGCTGGAGAGTCCGAGAATGTTTGCTTTTGTCGTATTCATTTGAAACCGGAGAGGGAGTGGGGCGCTGCCCGTCAATACCGTCCCGTCTCAGCAAACTGCCGCAATACCCTGGTTCACACTCCGTCATTGATCTCCGGAACTGCGACTAAACCCAGTGCCATCAGCGGGAGCCTCTCCTGCGGGATAGCAAATCATAAAAGTTAAATTAGAAGCTTGCAGGGGGGCGAATGGCCCACTCAGCCTTGCCAGTTTGCTGAGTTGAAACGACAACGGGTGAATGTGCCTTGCCCATGTTCACGACTCAAGCTGAACCTCCAAAACAGACCCCAGTCCGCCCGGCATCCCCGAGAAGTAGAGGAACACGGCACAAGAGACATTCAGAGACTACATAGCTTCGACGGGCAAGATACATTAGCGAACAGACGAGCGAATCTCCATGTGCCACGAGTTCATCGCCTTGCGGTTCTTCTCCGTGATTGTCCCATTCTCAAATCCTCTCTTCAGACCCTGCAACTCCTTTTCAAGACAGTTCAGGTTGTAGTCAAGAAAAATGTCCCAAAGTATGGGCTCCATGAGGTTCATGGCGCCAACAAGCGCCGCCTGCCTCAAGAGATTGGCAACGAACCCCTGGGAGGTGACAGCCGATAGGGCGGAGCATCCGACGATCCTGCCCAGCGTGAGTGGAGCCCGAGCGTCTGTTGATGGCGTATGCAGACTTACCATAGTGCCCAAGGGAGAGAGAGTGGTGGCCTTGTGGGTTTGGGGAGCAGCTTGGCAATGTCCAGAATGTCGAGCATGTGGCCAAGATCGCAGACGGCCACATCTTTGTTGATCTTGAGCATCATCTTGTCTGGCTTGACACGGGGATCTCTAGGTACTGGATTGTCTCGGAAACACCTGAACCAGCGGAGGAATTGAACGAGGTTGTTGTCCTGGGATGCGTCTGTAATTGCGTAGTCGGAGGACGGGGTATCCCGAATTGCTTGCGAGATGGCTAGATGTTTCGCTAGGCGTCTCCGTATCGAGAATGAAAAGCCAAAGAAGCTGTCCCACAGATCACGGCGGTCGATGAAGATGGCCTCTTCGCTGTGTGCGGGGGCCACACTCCTGGGAACGTCGACTTGTCGGCCTACCTCCTCGACAAGGTCTTGGTCGCGCTGGAGGGGGAGACGTTGTTCCATGGTGCCTCTGTCTGACAAGAAAACGATTTGGGCCATAAGAGAGGAACGGATGAGGGAGTTGAGGAGGGGGAGCCCAAAGACCCTGAATGCGAGACCTCAGCCTTTTCTTTGTTCCTCCATCCAACGGACAGGCGGCCGCGCGCGGTCAGCCACCACAGCGATTTATTGGATAACGAGCACGGGCCTTTTTTCTAATGAGAAGTCTCGGCCAATGATTTGGCCTCTCGTCAACCGTCAGGCTCTGGTCTGCCGCATCCCCAGTTCGAACGGAAACATGGGCTACCTGGCGTTGCAGCAGCGACACCTCTATCACCATGCGCTCAACATGAACAGTCCCAGTTGTGGCTGTCATATTCAGGGCTGAAGAAGAGAACCCTCCGGCATCCATTCTTGGCCCAGTTTCATCAAGCGGCAGTTCATGATGCGGATCCAGGGCAGACATGTCCGGCTCCTGGTCTGGCCAGCTTCATGGACGGCTGAGCCCAGTGCTATTAAAGCTCTCGCAGTCCCAACTTTACCTACCTCTTTTTTCTTCATGCTCTGAAGACTTCATCGTTCAACTCTCTGTCATGGCTCATCTCAATACCGCAAAGATGGCATCCTTGCCTACCATACGTCTTCGAGTATGGTACCACTCCGACATTGCACCTACCCCTAAGGACAACTTGGACCTCGCCAACTTCTTGGGGTCTTTTCACATGGGGTCCTGGAATGTCCAACCCGCCGAGGTGCCGACTGAGACTTGCTGGGGTGAAAGTTTTGTGCCTCTCGAGGTGAGTAGCGGACAACTGGGACCGTACACACACGGCCACATTCCTCTTGCTGGCTGCCTTCGTATCCAGCTAGTCTCTCATGGTCTGACATCGTTTAGGTTGACATGAAGTACCGACCTCCCTCCTATTACAACCTCGCCGAAGCCTCCGCGGAGCTGCACCGTTTTTTCAGAGATACCGTCGAGGCACGCGTCTGCGAGCTCCTCAAGCGTACGAACAACATGGCCCTCCTCGCTCACATGTTCCCAATCGGGGACGACATCCCAGAAACGTTGAGGCGCACGTTTCTGCGCGCGAAGCCTCTACAGCCTTTGGCTATCCAAAGTCGAAACTTTGTCGAGAGTCGTCTTTCCTCGAATCATAGTATGATCGAAGAAGGGTGAGATACGAACTCCTTTACCTTTCTCTTCATTCAGCTGCTGAGACGCATTCAGATTTATCATCGCAACCGATATCTCCGCTCGAACCCTCGAACTCAAGACAACATTGACCCAGGGCGATCTTAAGGCACTTAAGGATACAGCCTCGAGCATACTGTCCCTTTTGCAGGCAAGATCTTGACTTGACCAGGATGCATGGCTGTTCTGACACTTTGCTTCTAGGGATCACAGAAGACTCAAGTGCCACAGGAAGTGGTAGTGGCTTGGAATAACTCTTTGACTTCATTCGCCCCGGTCCATTCATTTTCGAAGGAGGTCCAGAGTTTGGTCAACCGTTTGACTAGTCAAGGGGGTAATCTTACCTTGACCTTGCAGTGCTCTAGGTCACAGCTAACGATCGGTCAACCCAGGTGTCAGCGACCATACCCTCTACACCGGACTTGTCTCGAGCGGAGCGGCAATTGTTGGCCTCTCAGAATACCAGAAATCCTCCCAGGTAGTTATCCAACAGCTCCAGAAGGTCTACGACACCCGAATCAATTCATCCAGACAGTCGATAGCATGCCTCGGATCCGGGGCTCTCACGCTGGCCGGCTGCGTGACCAAGTATCAAGCTTTTTCTCCCGCTGTTTCCCTCGCGGTCTCTGTTGTCAGTGCCCTAATCGTTGGAGCACTTGGTGTTCCACAGTATTTGGGAAACCGCAAAAACGAGCAGAATACCAACAATTGTACGTCCTTTTCCCCACCGATATCAAGACACCAAGTATGCTAACTCTTTTTCTCCTTTCCTCTATAGTCGGTGACGCCATGGGAGATCTCCTGTACAGACTGAGGAAGGCTCAGTTTGGGCTTGCGATCCTGTTTTGCAACCAGGTCCTGAAGATGCCCTTTACCTGGCTTCAAGAGGGCAAAGGGCCTGAGTTAGTCAGGAGCCTTGGCGTTGACATTTTGCAGCTCAATGATGAGCAGTATTGTCAAAAGTATGCGCTGGACTCTCTGGAAGACTATGTTCAGGCCTGGGGAGATTTCGAGAAGTTGCGGGCGGAAATTGCGCGGCGCGCCGGCCTGGATGAATACACGGAGGCCACGATGCCTTCAGGTACTCCCCATGGAAGTGGGGATCCCATGGATCTCTAAGAGGGTTGAGGATGGGCGCCATGGTTGGGATCTGGGTAGAAGGTTGTGTCACTGTGCTGGCAAGGTCGCACCGGGGGTGGCGTTGGCAGCATCTGGGTTTCCTAGAGCTGGTCTCTTGGAGTGGGATCTCCTAGAACATGTCTTTCTTTAATCAGCTTTCATTAGAGCGGTTTTATAGAAGTCTTTCCTTACATTATCAGCACTGTACCTGATCAAGGCTGTGGAACTTTGGTTCGCCTCGATATCCTGGGACGACTAATTGCAGGCGATCAAGAGCCCGGTGATGCTAAAAACTAATGCTCTCGTGAAAAGAAAGTGGTAGAGACAACAGGATCGAATCGCCTTGCGAGTACGAAGACGCGTAATGGCCGGACATGGAGTTGCTTCAACACTCTGAGCAGCTGGGACACTATCAGTCATCAAGGTAGCCCCGGTTCAATGCACACTTCATGATCACAAGTAGATTCCATGAGAAAAGAGAAAAGCCAATACAGTCAATTTGCAGACAACAGCAGCAAGCCAAAGGAAGAACAGCCCATTCTTCAGACGCCAGACTACATAAACCCCTGCCAGTGAGCCCACAGGTGCCACGAGTTGAGATCCCCCCTATTCTTCTCGCTAATTCTCTCATCCTCCAGAGCTCGCACGAGATCTCGTACCTGCTGATGGACACAGGCTCGATTATACCATCGAGACACCTTAAAAACAGGGCGTCGAAGGAGCTCGGCGGTACCGAAGCCAGTGTATAGCGCCGCGCAAGTGCGCACAAGCTGGAAAGGGAATGCCACCATTAAAATGAGACACGCGACTGTCCTAGCAATGAGTTAGCTAGACCGACCCATAAACGAAACACCCAGACATACCACAGAACCACGTCGGTCGAGAACATGGGCTCAGAGCGCTCAGGAAGCATCTCGATGACATCAAGAATCTCATCCATCCGGCGAAGCGCTAAGACAGCTGAGTCTGCTTGTTTCTTCATCCACTCTCTTTCTCGATCGATGTCGAACTCTTGGGTGGATATCGAGGAGGGAATGTTGGATACTGGCTCTTGATGCCGCGGGAAGAGTCGAATCGCATTGGTGACTTGGACCTCGCCCAGGGGTGCAGAGGTGGAGGACGTGGCCGTTCTGATGTTGTTCAAGTGCTCCAAACATGTCTCCAAACACCACCTTGCATGGGTTATACTGGCATGGAACTCCCCCCGTAGCCCGTGATAGGTGACCACAATGAATCCGTCAGGGCCTGCCGGAGGGTTCCACCAGAAGAATGGTTCCTTGGCTGTGGAGGGTTCCGTGTTGGAGTCTCTGTCTCGCTGAGCGCTGGCTCCTGCGTCGTCTCGATGGCACTCGGGCAAAAGGGGGGTAGCTCGTTTCATTTTGCCTATAATCTGTCAGCCTTAGAAGGTCGTCGGTTTCGTGTTCTAGAAAGTCAAGGGTGATTTCTTAAGTGAAAGATGGAGGGGGGAAGCTGGGGTACCTGAGTTTCTGACGGCCATCTCAGGTTTCTTTGTTCCTCCCCTAGCCACGCATCACTCAGCCACAGCCTCGATTCATCGGATAAAACTCATTTAACGCAAACACAGCGCAGCCAGTAATTCCAAGTAGTGTACGGCGTCGGGGCTCAACTCAGGTCTGATTGCGTCTAACCCTGTTTGATCAATGACAGGGGTCCTTGGCCGTGCAAACGGTCCTCACCCGTCAGTCTCCATCACCGTGCTTGTTGCTTGGCGACATCCAGCTGGCCAGCTGCATTTTAAATGAACTCCAATGCAGCATTCTCCACAAGAAATATTAAAAAAACAATGGCAAGTTTGCTCTGCTGCGGTGACCCCTCGGCATGCCACCACTATAGAGCATACGATTCAAGCTCCTTCTCCGTCCATTCCCATAACTGCTCCCGAACCTTCTCATTATTACTCAGCGCCGAACCCTTGCCCGTGACCCCAACCGGATAGTAAAAGACCCCAGATTCCGCATCCCGGCCAGTCGCAGCCCACAGCTGGTTCAATGCCCCCTTCTCAACACTTACAGTCGTGATATTGGCGATAAGCCTGAGCACCGGGCCCAGCAGCGCACCATAGCTGTTGATAAATGAGTCACCCAGATTGGTCTTGACCACTCCAGGATGAAGGCTGATGAACTTGATATCCGGGTGGCGCTTCGCGAGCGCTGCGCTGTAGTGAAGATTTGCGAGCTTGGACTGGCCGTAGCGGGTCCAGGTGCCGATATGCGGCATCGTTGACTTGGTCTTGTCGAGATGATATGAATCCTTGGGCGCCAGGCTCTCTGCAGACGATGAGAGCAACAGGACCCTGACGTCAGAAGAGCTGGTGGCGGCGGTCGCTTTGAGTGTGGGCAGAAGGAGCTTTGTGAGGAGAGCGTGGCCGAGGTGGTTGGTGCCAAATTGGATTTCGTATCCATCCTTCGTGAGGCCTTCCGGAACGGCCATTATACCAGCATTGTTGATCAGGATATCTAGGCGGTCCGATGAGGCTCGAAACGAGGCCGCAGCCGCTTTTATGCTTTCGAGAGACCCAAGATCAAGAAGGAGGAAAGTGATGGGCGGTGCATTTGGGACCTTCTCTTGGACCTCTTTGATGGCGTGATTGCCCTTTTCTTCCGACCTTGCTGCGAGATAGATGTGTGCAGGGTTGTGCTTTGCGAGCTGCAGGACGGTCTCAAGGCCTAACCCGGTATTGCCTCCAGTAACCAAGATGACCTTTCCGGAGAGGTCGGGAATATCCTTGTCAGGATTGAACGAAACACCACTTTTCATGATGGTAAGAGGTCTGGCAATACAGGCTACGTGGAGTAGAATAATAACACGAGCTGAAAGCCCAGCTAGTTTATATAGCGCAGAACGATTGTTAAATACAAGTACCCTGCGGACATAGGGAAATGATGTCTCAGTTAAGTCCGGAGGCTTGCAGGTGAAGCCCTGGTCTGATCAAAGTTCACCGGCTGGGACTCCTGGTCTGATCGTGTCGGAGTTGAGCCGGAGATGGGTCGAAAAAGGGGCTAGCGCAGACTCAAACGAGGAATAGATGAACCTTAACTTCCCACGACTCCGCCCAAGTCCGCCGTTATAATCTGGCCCCTGGCAGATCAGCTTTGTTGATCGTTGCGTATCCTACTCTGGCTGCCAGTGTCGATGTTGCTTCGTCCATTGACTGTTGTACATAGCCAAGAACAGTGCAAGCCGAGTGGTTGTGAACGATTTCCAACACGATGAATTCCAACCCCGACGTCCGGTTAATGGTAAATGAACTTTTGGACAGGAACATTGTTATTTGAGGCCAAGTAGTGCGTTTTAAGTTTTCTCTGTCGCTCTTTTATGATATCGGGTTTTGATGCCGTCATGTTACTTATAGATAAGTATATCTCGCAACTGTGGCTGATGGCTTTCTTCAAAACGTCATGGATGACAACAAGAACTGGCCCTGCCAAGATAAATATCTGGCCAATCTGTCATTTACTCGACTTCAGATGCTGCTACACATCAATTGGGGCCGCCTACACTCTACCATGATCGCGCTACGATATGCCAGTCTTGTGGTCCTGATCTTTGCTGCCGACGTCCTGGGACGAAACTCGTCTTCCAGCTGGCTTCTTTCCCAGGGAATCGAAGCCTTGGGAGGCGATCGTAACCTCGAGGCTGTTCTTGATGTTACCTACTCAGGTGGCGGGTATGCTTCACCTCGATGCAGCAACCCTTGCTACTAGCGGTTCGTCGCTGAATCATTACAGACTCTTTCGCTCCAGGTCCATGTCCCAGACGTTTGGCCTGAACGGACTCGACAGGATATTAGCTGGTGCCGGTCATCAGAATGTTTCCTTCTCATTCGAGGGAGGTGTTGTAAAACAGCGCATCGACAGATTTCACGACCTATCAGGTATGCGCCAAAGAAGCACGACATTGTCAGGGGTTGGTTGCTAATTCTGCATCACCAGCCAACTTCCTATGGGCCCGTCCTAATCTTGAGCCAGTAAACTTCTCCCTGGTTGTCCAGGATGGAGGCGACGGTTTCGCTGCTACTGTGGAAGGAAGTGACTTGCTCTTGGCCCCAAGTGCACCACCTTCGGGGTACAAAGATGGTACGTATCCTAGCTACTACCATTCTTGGCCCCTATTATGGCCCTTATTGATAATGTGTTATCTCGTCAGGTCTCCTGGCAGCCTTCTTGGTGCAAGAGGCAGTCAAGATGTCCCCTTTACTTCTCAGGCTGGTCAGTTCACTCCATTTGCAAGAGACTTGACTCAAGACACTAAATCCTTCTGACAGATCTCGTGGAATAATTACCATACTATTCGTATGGAACAACTCGCCGATGGAAAAAAGCACCGGGCCAGTATGTTGGAGATGCGGGCCCAATAAGCTCTTGAAAGCCGTTTCCATGCTGACCTGTCTTGTCCAAGTTTACGACAAGACCCTCGATATCTCGGTTCTCTTGGATGAAGACACCAAACTCCCATATCTCATCCGTTCATACGAAAACCACAGCTTCTTTGGACCATCTACCAATGACCTGTTTCTCAAGGATTATGTAACTGTGAAAGGAGTCAAGTTTCCCCGTCGCTTCCAGACGATCTATAATCGCAAGCATCTGTTGACGGAGTACTCGTCTGCTAGGGTCCGTGTCAACACCAGGATACCGTCAGCACATTTCCAAGGTCCTCTTGGCCGTCTTCTGGCAGCTCACGTGCCAAGGCGGGACATATCCTACGGCTTTGCAGAGATCGGCGAGAACAATGCTTACTATAGATGGACTGGCCACTACACTGGCACTTTCGCTAACCTCAACGCGTCCCAACCTTGGAAGGATCTCCCAGGTGTCTGGCTCCTCACAGTGACTGATGCTCCCAGTTATCGCCAGCTCGTTCTTGAACTCGGCAACAACGTCGTTGTGCTAGATGCTCCACCACACCAGAGCCTGCTTGTCTTGCGGTGGATTAGAGAAACGTTGAACAAGACTGTGACGCATGTTTGGGTCAGTAGTCATATCATTATGCTATGGAAGAACTGCTGACACTTCTCTTCAGCCGACTCATCACCATCATGACCATGCATATGGCACTGTCGACTACGTAGCTGCCGGGGCAAGGGTTATTGCCCTTGATAAGGCAGTGGACTACTACTCAACCATCCCCAAAGACCGTTTTGTTACATACTCGTGAGACTCTATGACCAGAAAAAAAATGTGTTACTGACGTCTCCTAAAGGACCAATCACCCATTTATACTTGGCGATGATACTATCCAGGCTACCCTCGTACACATGGGAGATTCTCTACACGCAGCTGACCATAGCTACGCGCATATTTCCCCACGATGTGCCGCTGCGAATAGCACAACTTTAATCTTCGATGCAGACAACGTTAACACGGCCAATGTAACAATGTCTGAACAGGGCGGCTTGTTGGCAGCCCTGAACAAGTTCGCAGCTGACCAGGTCGCTCTGAGCGCAACGTAAGGAATCTGCTCCCGGTATAGACTCTTCCGTTAACATCTTATCTCTCACATTTTAGACTCGTGCCGGTGCACGGAAACTCGATTCCGTTTGCTCAGGTCATCAACGTGACTGGATATCGCTACCCTAGCACCAGAGCGCAAGACTTCAAGTACCTCCGCCCCAAGTGCCCCGTTCCTTTGACATCCTAAATTGGAGGGGCCTCGAGAAGGAAAAAAGACATGCCCTCCTAGCGCTCCTAGATTCAACACAAAAGCTTTGATGAGAATGTTCAAGTCGTGTTGTTTTCTAGCTATCTTTGTTCTAAACCACGAGATAATTTAGACCCTCTATCTTTCTCATCCGAGTTACAGACAACCATTAAAACCATGCTCATTGGCGCGTAACAAGTCGCTGGAAGATCTTGGGGCCAAATTCAGCCATGTCAGTCGGGATAGTAAACTCAGTCACATCCGTCACCTTTTGCCAGTTATCCCTCACAGATTCAATAGTCCAATCCTTGTCCGCGGGTCCAAAGTAGCCCTTGCTCTCAGCCAGAAAGATGCGAGTAATAAGCCTGCTAACCGCAGCGACGGTCTCACCGTTGACCTCGGAACTCTCATGAGCCAACCATGCCACCGTGGTAGCAACATCGCTGGCGGGCATGCTGGCCTCCATAAAAGTCTTTGTCTGCTCATCCGAAACAAAGGAGGCAGAACCAGGCGTGTATGCCATGGGAGCAACTGTATTGACCAGAATATTATGCTCCTTGCCTTCAATGGCGATAGACTTGGCCAACCCCATAAGGGCCAACTTGGCAGCTCCGTAGGTTGACTGTTGAGCGCTGCCAAACATGACGGGCGATGCGATCATGACAACGCGACCAAACTTTTGACTCTTCAAATATGGCCAAGCGGCCTGCGTGACGTTCCAAGATCCTCCGACGTGGGTTCCGAGCATGTCCCAGAGTTGATCGTTAGAAGTCTTGTCGAAGTCGCCGCCATTAGCACCACCGGCGTTGTTGATAACGATGTCGATGCGTCCGAAGCTGTCGATGGCAGTCTTGACGATTGCGTTGGCAACCTCGCGGTCTGCCACGCTACCAATATGGACGACGGCTTTGCCACCAGCATCGGTGATCTCTTTGGCAGTTGCCTCTGCGGTTGAGGAGGTGGTGCTGTTTATCACCACGGCAGCGCCGAGACGGCTGAGAAGGAGGGCATATTCGCGGCCAAGGCCTCGACCTGAGCCGGTCACAATGGCAACGCGCCCATCGAATCTTAGAGAGTTTCCGGCCATTGTTGAGTCGAAATGGGATGATAATCAAGGTAGAATTGTCTTGCGGTGGGCGAAGTAAAGTGTAAGGTTCACGAAGTATTGTGTTGTGCTGAGCTATGGCAGAGGACATCCTAGCCTTTTTGTAGCAGCCGCTCACCATGAGAGTCATTTTTCTTTTATCTCTTGAGTAGAACATTGTTGTATGTGTTTCTGGATAACAACAGCGGAGGTGCGTTTCGCCAACTTTACTTCCTCCGCGCGGGACCCCGACGCTAGGAAGCATTTGCGCGGAGGTCCGTCCAGTCTCCGATTGGAAGCGATCAGCCTGCGTGCTACCCTTAGCCATCCATTCGTCTCCTTTAACTGTCCTCGGAATAGCGTCTCCGGGATCTTGTTCCTCTCGGCAATAACTAAGAGCCCGACCCCGAGACATACCAATGACGGTACATGCGGATGTATTGCGTGCCACAGTTATTGGGGATGTGGCGGAGGTACGGCGGAGGAACTATGAACGGAGATGGATAGGTTTAGTTCGCCTTGGTCTTTGACATGATATGGAATTAGTAATGAGCGAGTGATGTTCTTGTGTTTAATGCAAGAGGATCTCGCTTTAAACGCACCAGGAACTGAATTGTACAATCCAACTCATCAATTATTCCTTTTCTTGTTATTACTTGCATAGTTTCAAACGGCTCCAAACCAAAGACCAAACTCACCATGGCTACTTCAACAGAAGGGGACAACTCTGCGAACAATCTTGTCTTAGCAGTGCCTCGTCTCGTTCCGACACTTCACAAGGCACCCTATCCAAGCCTGCTACCCTCTCGTCCCGAGTTAAGTCAGTCCGGCAGGACTATCCTCATCACCGGTGGATCTGCCGGCATCGGGTTTGCAATTGCACGAGCATATGCCGAAGCGTCAGCCTCCAACATCATCTTGACTGGTCGTCGCATTGATGTTCTTCACCAAGCATCCTCTAAGCTTTCGGACGAGTTCCCCAAGGTGAACTTCATCCCTCGGGTCTGCGACGTTGCAAGCACAGAGGAAACAGCCAAGCTTTGGTCCAGCCTCAGTGATGATGGCATTTTTGTCGACGTCCTCGTCCTCAATGCGGCCAAATTTGGTCAACAGCACCACCCACTCCTCGAAGCTGAGTTGAACGAAGCTTGGTCCCTTTACGAAACAAACGTCAAGGGAATCCTTGGTTTCTGTCAGCATCTGCACAAGCAGCCTAGCCCTGAGAATAAGAAGAAGGTATGATAAGGACGTGCCCCAACAAATACATCAGCAGTAACTAATAACCCCATGATAGTACATCGTCTATGTATCGACTGCCGCTATTCACAGTCGGGCCATGGCGGCTGCCCTTCCAGGTTACTCCTTGAGCAAGACGACAGGCCATCTACTGCTTCAGAAGATTGCAGAGGAGGTTGACCGTGAGAGCCTCCAAATTGTTAGCTTCCATCCTGGGCAGATTCTCTCTGAAACGGCTAGATCTGCGGGTCTAGACGAGAGCAGCTACCCTTTTGATGATGGTATGTCGCCAAAGTTCCATTCTACTGCTCGTTTTTTTGTACTTCTGTCTTGAGTTGCGCGTGTATTTTGTGTGTTACGTGGTGTTTTCTCAACTTCAGATGAAGTTTATTATTCTGACCAACACTTGCAGAAAATCTACCTGGATGCTGGGCTGTTTGGGCGTCAACGTCTCAGTCCACCTTCCTCCATGGCCGTTTCGCCTGGGCTGCATGGGATGTTGATGAGCTGAGGTCTGGAGACGTTAGAAAGCGCATAGATACGGATCCAAACTTCTTGACCTTGGAGTTTGTAGGACTCTAATGGTGTGGTGTCAATCTACTTTTTTCCATGACATAGTTGTCAGACACAGGATCAAAAAACACACGTGTGGTGTCAACAGATCGGAGTGGAAGTGACATGATCGTTGTGCCGATTATACAGCTCTAGCAATTCAGATCCCATTTGTTTGAGAGAATTGCGCCGTCAATTGATTCTGCGTGATGAATCACCTTTACAGTAAATTGAACCTCATCTAGACCAAAATTTGTGAGACAAAATAAACCACTACGCCAACGGCAAAAGGAGAAGATGCCTTCTAAAGACGCCAGGGCAATAGGACCTTGATGCTGCTCTCGGTAAGACTCTTCTCTACTCTCATCGTAAGTAACGCCTTTGAAAAATGCTACCGGCCACAACGTCAAAAGGCACAGGTATATAGCATCAAAACACAACGTCTTCATACACCGTAACCTAAACTATTTCCCATCCCGACGCATCCGATGTCAAGAGAGGGGTGCAAAAGGATGGTGTCACTCTTAAACTCTGTTTACTTTGAGCACCCGAGAATCACCACTCTCTGGGCTCATCAAAAAGGATCTACAAGCCTCAAGGGAGTAAGATTCCCGGTAGTCTATGGCGTGATGTCTGTTATAGAGCACGAAAGTTCGGGAATTCACTTTCAATCGTTTGGCGGACATGTGATGGAGATACTACGAAGATACAACAAGGGTATTATGATGACGTGGTGGGGATAGAATGGACATGTCGCGGAGGTGTGGCGGAGTTGCGGCGGAGGTGGGATGCACCTACGAAGGCGAAGACATCTGCCGATGGATTAGCTTCCCTATGGCAAGTTGCATGATCTCCAAAGAAGTCGTAGCCAAACGGGAATACAAGCACGTCATTAGAGCTGTGGAAAGGGTTTATTTCAAGCTATGTAGAGACCTACGGGATATATTCTACCTCCCATCACCACCTTGAGAACTTCGCTACTCCCTTCACTTGCCGTCTAATACAAGCCTCACTACTTGATATCATACCCTATACAATCGAAATGTCGTCCCAACAATTGTCCCTAGGCGATTGGGTGAAGCAGGTCAACGATGCGATTTTTTATCAGTCGAAAGATGAAGTCGCCATAAAGGCCCTGACCGAGGACGTTGATCCCAGCCTGGTGGTCAAGTGAGTGTCCAGTGTTGTGGGTTTTCATAGGAAGATTGTACTTACGTATATTCCAGGCTCAATCATTCCGTCTTCAACTACGAGGAGATGAAAGGCGGCATCTTGTATATCCGTGGCAATGGCGGCATGACCCTCGACAGCGTCTCTGAGGTCTTGAAGTGGGACGACACTGAGAAGCAGGGCGGTGTCGTCGCGCACCTTACCAAGTTTACTACAAAGAACAATGGAACCGGGCAAGAGGCTAAGAAGACTAGTTTGATCACCTCTACGGTCAAGTGGATTGATGGTAGGAGGAAGCTTACTGAGCTTGTAGAGGTTGAGATCGAAGAGTGATGGATTTATATGTTGCAAGTTCGGCCGCGTAGTTTCTAGCCATGTCCAGAACTAGCCGACAACTCGCTGCAAAGTTGAATTTACCGAGTTGTAGAAGCAGTATGTTGATCCTAGTAAACGTTCCACGTGAAGTTGCCTCACCGTCCTGAGCTCATTCATCAGGAAGTTGTAGCTCTTACAAACGGATCCTAGAAATGGGCGTATACAGTCGGCAGGTGAGTTAAAGTAAAGTTGCTTATATGAACTGTATCTCTGGTGAAGGTCAGTAAATAGTAAGAGGAAATGTCCCTGACAATTGGTCTGCGACTTTGAAACTAGTAGCCAATCTGTTGGTGAACCTCAACAACGCCTTCTAATGCTTCTACATTGCGGAACTGCAGGGCTATGCACACATACACAAGAGCAGACAAAATTTGCATTGGAATATGAAATCTTTGAGAATTATTAGAATGTACAAAAACACTTGCGTGCTCGTGTTTGCCCGAACATGATATTACATAGCCAACAAAGGAGAAAGCTTCTTCTCGCCCACCCACTTATTGACCTCGATGGTCGTATTCTCCCACAGACCCTTAACTTGTGCAGCATCCTCAGCGACTGGGTTAGGAGCTTCCAATTTCCCAACTGGGACCAAAAACTTCGCCTTGTACTTTTCAACGTTCTCCCTGACCTCGGTCGCCGTAGCTGCAAACAAAGAGTTTACGGCACCTTGCTCAGCGCTTATGAATGCCATGCGCGCTATGGCCCCGACGAGAAAGTTGTTGACGGATACCAGGCCTTCGGTGTAGACTTCTCCAGGATGGACGGCAATGCATGTTATAGAGAGTCCTTGTTCGTCGAATCGACGCTGAAGCTCTTGCGTGAACAGCACCACGGCAGTTTTTGATACGGCGTAGCGAATCATGTCAAAAGCAAAGAAGAATCTACCCAGAAACCGCCACTGCCATGGGTATGAAGTCACCGGATTTTTGAAGCATGCAGGCGAGTCGAAGTTGAACTTGAAGTGACTTGGTAGCAAGCTGGTCTGGGCTGTAGAGCTGACGTTGACGATTCTGACATCAGCATCCTTGGCGGTTGAAGCGTTTTTGAGAAGAGGCAAAAGGCGATTTGCGAGCAGGAAAACTCCCATGTGACTGTAAATCATTAGTTATGTGTTCTTGCCATGCTTATTGCTCCCTTACTTGGTGGCCATGTGTTGTTCATATTTGCCGTCTACCAACTCACGGGAAGATGTTGAAGCTGCTGCATTGTTGACTAGGAGAAATGTTAGCGATTATGGCAGCTAGCAAGGCCAAGGCATTGATAATACCTAGAATGTCAACTTTTGTCTCTCTTCTCTTCAACTCATCAGCAGCAGCAGTGACACTTGCTGGGTCAGATAGATCCAGTGTCAACCATTGTACATTGCCCGGATCGATACCAGGGTCCTCAATCAAGGCTTCCTTTGCCTGTAGAGCCTTTGATCCGTTTCGAGTGGTCAAGTACACCTTGGCTCCCTTCCGAGCAAGTTGCTTGACAGTTGCAAATCCTACTCCGTCCCTGTGAAAAGAGTGCATCAGCCAAAGCCCCGGTCGCGCAATACTCAAACTTACCCGGCTCCTGTCACGACGGCAACCTTGCCGTGCAGATCTGGGAGGTCTGTTAAAGGGTCCCACTGTTTAAGAGTCATGATGTGGAATGTCACCACGATGGACAGAACGAAAGATGAGAACGGATATGAGAGAATGGATAATGCAACTTTTGAGACAGCTTCTTTAAAGCGATTTTGGTATTGATATTAACTTTCCAATCTACACTAACTACACAGTCATCCATGGTATGGCCCTGGATGTTAAACTTCTTGAACCGGCACTAGCGGAGTTGGCGGAGCGCTTGCGGAGATGCACTGATACTACTCGAACCTAATACGCGGGCCCCTGAAAAACCTCCGACGCACTTCCGATCACCTCCCAAAAACTTACCAGATTCATCCTCCGCATCACCGCATTCTGAAGGGGAACCTGTCCCACTCATCACTTCCTCCGCCGTCATCGCCTCCAATATTCGCCATGGGTCGGCGGTCTAAACAAACGTCTTGCTTCGCGTGCGTCGACACCAAGCGCCGATGTGACAAGAAACTCCCATCCTGCTCGCGATGTCTGGATAGGGATATGGTCTGCACATATCCTCGAGTGCCGCCAAGACGTCAAGGCCCGCAATCCGAACCTAACCGCGTCGAGAATACCCACGTCGAGACTACCCACATCGAGACTACTTCAGATGTCGGCTTCAGTGGTGTCTGGGCTCCCGTCGACTTCAATATCGATCAAGACAGCGCCAGTCAGGTCGGGCTTGTCCCGGATTCGGCGCTGCTTGACTCAGCATTAGCTGCAAGTCTGATCTGCCCATCTTTCAACTTTCTCCCAACACCATCCTCAAGTACTACGGTCGATCCCCCAGCCAATGCCCAGCTGACGAGGAGATTTGGGAACTTGGATTGGTTCCTCCAACCTCAGACTTGGACAGTGGCGTTCCATTACCAACCACCAGATACAATACCTCCAGCTCCTGTCTTTTCAAACTTCATACGAGGCCTGCAAGACTGGTTATCACGCTTTGTCCGCAATGGCCACAATCCCTTCATCCACCGTCATCTCTATTCCGAGACGGGCTACCCGCAGTGCATGCAAGATGCATACTCTGCTATTGCCATTGCAAACGCCGCCACCCCTGAGAACGAGAACATTATCGGTGCAATCTCGTCCGCTCACATCTCCAACCTACTCAATGCGGAATCAGCTTCAAGCTCCATATCCTTCAACTCACTCTCTTCTAGAGATCATCTAGCCCGCACACAAGCCCTTCTCATCCACATCCTTCTTGCACTTTTCTCCTCCTCTATTCAACGTCGTGCCCGAGCTGAAAATCTCATGAGTACGCTTCATAGCTGGAACACTCAGCTATGGGAATCTGTAAACCATGATACAACATTCGCTCCTCTATTACAAAACGTTACCCCGGCATACGGTGGAACTCATACCGGAGACGTCGATCCCGTCCCAGCCCTATACCGAGCCTTTATCCTCTCCGAATCTATCCGTCGAACCTGGCTGCTTTGCAATCTCGCCACGGGTGTCTACAACAGTCTCAGAGGCGAACTCACCGAGGGGTGCGGGGGCGATATCCAGATCACGACTCATGCAAAGTTGTGGGAGGCGCCCTCTTCAGCGCGTTGGGAGGCCGTTGCGCGCCACACCGACCCGTTGTTCATCTATAGTCTCCACGGCCCGTTACTTCTCGAACGCGGTGTCGGTGCTGCCCAGGTGGACGAGTTTGCAAGGCATTTGTTTACAGTCATGTGGGGGATGGAGAAAGTTGAGAGTTGGGTGGTGAGAACAGGGGATGAAGTTTCGGTGGTGTATTAAGGTCAGTAATCGCGCCCTTTTCCGCATCTGTATCGATGTCATATAGCGCGTCGATACCATTCTTAAAACCCCGGAAGCTCACATTTTGCCCAAGCCTGGGTATTGGACAGTCCTACCAAGATAGTTCCCGGATATTATTCCGAGTACATTCTCGCTTCATGTCATGTTAACAACAAGGGGCATATCACGCTAACAGCCCTCACAGAGAGATATCTGTACATTTATGTCTAGTCCAGCTATAAAGCTTATTCCCAATTCTATACCCGGACCCAGCCGGTCCATACAAAGCCGACCACAGTTGGCACTCTCATTCTTAGAAGGTGCTGCAAACACGAGCCCTGGTGGCCAGAACCCTAGTTGAAAAAGACCTTGAACATCCTGACAAACTTGCCAACGGGCGATGAGAGTCTAGGGGCGGCAGCGCTGGGGACGTCGGTGCCAGTGGCGCTGGGCGTACTTTGGGCATCGTTGGTGCTGTCGGCAGAGGTGCCCTCGGCGGAGGTGCCCTCAACAGCAACGCCCCTAGTGGGGGTGCTCACAGCAGTGGTATCGTCAGCAGCGGTTTCGTCGGCAGTGGTGGCATCAGTAGTAGTCGAAGGAAGCTTAGAGGACAGAGGAGTCGAGGGGGGCGTGATGCTGCTGGTGGTGATAGTCGCCTTAGTCTTGCCGTCGTCGTTATCGACCACCAACTCAATGCCCGTGTTGAAGACACTGTATGCATCAGGATCCATACCACCGCAAGCCTCCATGGGGTAGGCAGAGCATGGGTAGTTGCACTGAGTGTCTTTAACCAGGGCCGACTTGGGAGGGTACGTGTCGGCGCAGTGGCAGCCGTTAGGGCTGGTGATGGCGACATATTTGTTGATTTTCCGGCAGGCATCGTTACAGAATCCCGAGCTGATGTATAGAGCCTTGGCCTTTACAGACTCAGCGTCGGCCGGGAGCTTGTTGAAGCAACCCTGTGAGGTGCTCTGGTTGAGGATAGGGCTCGTCGCGGGTTGTTGTTCCGCATCGCGGGCGACGGCCAAGGTGGCCCAAGAGAAGAGAACGGCGTGGATGAGTCTAGTCATTGTGATAAACGGACTTCTTGACTTGAGGTAACGACTGTGGTGAAGAAGGTGAAGATTACTGAGCGATGCCCCGAGATATTTGAGGTTTTGAATCGAGGCGCAGGAACAGGATGATCCCCTGTAATCTAAGCATGACCCACCTGATGTTGCCTGCCGATTGGCTGTCTTGTTGGTCCTTGTCAGCGATCACCATGCGTTGTTGGTTGTCATGACTTTTAATTGCCAGACAGACAGGGATAAATCGTGTTGTCATTGTTGAAAAAATGGCATTTAAACTGAGAAACTTGTTACATCTAGCTATTTCTGCAAGAGTAATCATCAAGAACCCATTCACAGGCATCACAAACATCTAAAAATGTACGGTGAGGCTGAGCTGAGAGAATCTTCGGTCATTGCTTATTCGGGAGCAGCAAGGAGGATCATCTGTAACGTCAATGCATCCAATCAAACCTTTCTCCTCGGACTCAGGCCACTCGCAACCGTACCACTCTACATGGTTTAGTGCAAATCCTTCGTTTCTAAAGCTGCTTCCAATAGGACAGCCTCGGGTCTCGCAGCTCGAGACCAGACGAAACGAAACATGAGCGAAATTGCAATGATTCTCGTGCCAAGTGAATATCACTAAACAGACGGAAGTTGATAGTTTGTTGACAAAGGAGAAAAGGCTCTCATTGCTTGATCAAAAGCCCGGGCTTTACGCAATTCAAAGTGTCGATGTACGCAGGGATAACCAGCAAGACATTGAAAATGACACGAAGCCCAATGTCATCGCGTCCTTCGCATATACATCAAACAGGAAGTGACGTGGAATCTTCTCATGAAAATCTCCCCTGGCACAGATCCTTGCCTCGCGTTTAATGTTCGTCCAGATTCCCATTGCATCAAGACTCGGCAAACCCTTGACATTAGCTAGTGAGTGAGCCCGTCCGCCGAGAGACTCGAAGGATTAGAAGCAGATGAAAAAGGATCACAATTAATCATCTGAAGGATCGAGTTTCACATGCCCTTCTTGGAGATAGTTGCGAGTTTCTTCTACTAACAACGGGAAGGCCATGACAGCTAAACATGGTAGACCCCACAAAGCCCCGGACTATGTCTCTTATAGAAGGTTAGGATTCCAACCTCAAGGTTCTGGAATGATGTGGGTAAGTGAAGAGCTACCCAATCATGTCCCGGTGTTTCATTTTCTTGGTTTCTGCTCCCATTGTCTGGAGCAATTTCACTTGACGTGAAAAGCCGCCAACTCAACTCCAGCGAACTGCCCTGAAGATTACAGCTAACCAACGCACACCAGAGCCTAGCATGGGTTCAACGACTATATTTTGGAAAAGCAATGCAACCATATGCATCTTCAGAAACCCTTTTAAGCATGTGGATTATCTTGGAAGCGAAGGAACGTCACACCCGGATCGACATGCACCGGCTAAATGCACGACCCCAGCACACCCAACATCAAGATGGTTTCTACCATGTATATTTACTGCTCAGTGACACTTTGACCTGCGCGAGTGGCAATTCTCCCCCCAAAACAGGGACAGCCATGCTATGTACAAGAATCAAAGACCGTTGAGACCATAGGCACGCAGCGAGTGTACACCCTCAGGCAAGGACCTAGAATCCAAGGACCGACGAAAAGTTCATATCCCACAAACATCTCTCCATCACATTCCTCAACACGTTGAAAGCCGTTCAAGTCCCTTAAGAAACAGTCATGGTGGCGGAACCAGAGCTGTAGTAGCCCTCAACAGCAAGAATCTGGTAATCGAAAGATCCAAGCTTCAGGCCAACCTTGCTCCAGGCGTTAAAGTGAGCACCAGTGTTGACGGAGCCGCTGGAGCGCTTGCTGCGGCGGACAGACCAGTACTGCTGGAAAGTACGGGTACCCTCGATGGAGGGAGCGTTGGTGCGGGTGCTGGTGTAGATGTCGTAGACGGAGCCGTCGACGTTGACCTCTCCCTTCTTGGTGGCGCCAGAAGAGGGGTTGTAGGTTCCAAAGTTCTCGACGATGTAGTACTCGATCAGAGGGTTGCGGGTCCAGCCGTAGATGGCGAGGTAGCTGTTGCCATTGGGCTTGTAGGTGCCAGAGTACTTGATGGTTCTGGAGCAGGCGTCAGTATAAGAAATGCAACTTGGACTGTTTTCTTACCTAGCAGCACCAGGGTTCCAACCCTTACCACCAACAAAGTTGCCCTGGTTACCGCTCCAGGAAACGCTGAACTGACCAGCGTTCTGGTTAGTGTAGGTGACAGTGTTGGGGTTGTCAGTCCAGAAGGAGTAGTAGTATCCGCCGTGGTTGCCGGTGGAGCTCTGAGTGCGCTTGGAGAGGGCAGGGTTCTCAGAGGTCTCGCCCGTGGGGACGGCGAGGACGCTGGTGAAGGCAGACACAGCTGCGAGGAGGTAGCTGAAAGAAACCATTTTGACTTGTCGTGATGTGCTTTGCGTTGGGAGATGTTGTCTTGCTATACCAAGAAATCCGGTCAGCATGCAGTCTTATATACGTCACTTGAAGATCTTCTCAGCCTGAAGTCGACGATATTGTCGGTATATGTCAAGCTATTAAGGTTCGAGGACGAAAGGAACTTCCTAAAGGAACCTACCGGAACAGAACAGAATAGGATCGTCGGGCCTTGGCTAGATCGATTTTACCGGTGAGGAGACCTGAAGAACAAAGGAGGCCATCGAGAAGCCGACGGTCGCTTTTATTGTAGGTACACACTCTACCGGAGCTCCCTCATGTAAATTACTCCGGGTGGATCCACCGCCTCCTCCGGAGCCAAGACGAGACGAGGCACTCATCTCCGAATCACGAAACCTTGAACTAAAAAGAGGGGCTCGCTTTACCCGGTCCACGTTTGCACTACCGGAGGATCGAGGCCCGGGCCGTTCGTGTGAGACCTTCCCAGGAGGGCAACTCAGTGAGGCCATCTCGGCACGAAAGAGTCCACATGACGATACAGATCAAGAGCTGAGGGTCCCGGCTATTCTCGACAACGAGGTACGGTGACATCGGCATCCCCGCGTGGTCCGGGACTTGAATTTACCCGTCCAAACATTAGTTGGGGAAATTTCCGTTATTAGAAAGGGGTGGGTGGTCCAGGGGGTCCGGGAAAATTCAGCCTGAAACCGCACGTTTTGTTTCAGGCACATGTTCCCGAAAAAAGGAGGGTGGTTTGCATAGTATAGCTGGTGTATATTAAGCACTAACCGCGGCTAAGTCTGGCCGGCATCTGCTCATGTCTTGCCAAATGACATGATTGGTTTATGGGGGAGTGTTGTATTCTAAACCTGATTTATGGAACTTTTGATTCACTTCGTACAGTGTTGTACTCACGTATATAGCCTTCTTGAAAGTCAGCTTTTTGGCAGATCACCTCATGGTCTGATCTGGTCCTACTCCAAAGGATCCTTCTTTCGCCATTTTACTTTCTCGCACATAATTCATTCATATAGACAGCCAAAATGCCGCCATTCTTGAAGACCGCTGTCAATCTCCTCCTTCTTGCAGCTAGCGCTGCCGCTCTCCCCGTTGCCAACCCGCTAGACCTCTTCGAACGTCAGGCGTCTCCTGGTGTTGTCATCCGTCAGTGCAGCAAGCCTGGCGTTCTGGCTCTCGCCTACGATGACGGCCCAGCGCAGTACACCAGCCAGCTTGTAGACATCCTCAACAAAGCCGGTGCCAAAGCCACCTTCTTCTGGACTGGTACACTCTATGGCTGTGTCTACAATCATAGGGACGCCATCAAGGCCGCCTACAACTCAGGCCATCAGATCGCCAGCCACACCTGGACTCACCCTTCGAACTTTGGCAGTCTGAGCACCAATGACCTCACACAGCAGATGCGGCGCTTCGAGCAAGCCATGGTGAACATCATCGGCAAGAAGCCCGCGTACATGCGTCCTCCGTACCTTGCCACGGGCGGAAACGTGCTGCCCACGATGAAGTCTCTCGGGTACAAAGTCATTACCAACGATGTTGACTCTGGCGATTGGAACGGCCAGACTGCCCAGCAGAGTCAGCAGAAGTTCCAGCAAGCTGGTGCTGGCGGCAACGGACATATTCCTCTCATGCATGAGACGTATGCCAGCACAGTTCAGACCCTTACTCCTTGGTTAATCAACTGGGCGAAGCAGAACAACCTCAAGCTTGTCACTGTTGGTAAGACACCCTTCAACTAACGCAAGCGTGGGATCTTAAGACTAACAATTCACAGCGGAATGTCTCGGCGATGCCAGCGGCGCTTATCAGCCTGGAACCTTTACCGGCAATGGCCAGTCCACTTGCTAGACGCAACAGAGTCCACAAGACTGAGGTGATATTTGAAGATAGTTAACCCGGTCACTGAACTGGGAATTTTGAGTTGGCCATGCCGGATATCAATTTGCTTAGGAGGGAATCCAACCGTACATATGATGAGATCTTTGCCAGGTTACGAGATTGAACGATGTTTATGCCATATCCGACGCAATAAACCTACCCTTACGTGATCGTCGCTCTCCAAGACACCCAAATATTTAACATCAGGCAAGACATAGGGAGTAGAATGTTGAAGTAAGCACTCGTAGAGGCGCCACGGAGGGTAAGGGGCTCATCTGTTGGTGTAACTTCGGCTTAAAGCCCGTTGCAACAGTCTGTAGAACCGCGTGACAGTGAACAGTGATCAGGGCAGTTCATTCAAACACAGTCAGCTGGAAGTATGCTGATCGCTGAAAAAAGCGGCCGAGTCAGCATGATCTATGTGCCTGTTAAGCATGAGAGGAATTGGCAGCAATCGGTCTGGGAAGCAGAGGTACAGTTGGTTCCGATACCTGACTATAGCTGAGTAAAGCAGCAGATATTAAGTCAATCAATAACGCCTGTGCTACGTGTTTCAACCAGACTGCACGATCACAATCGTGTGGCAGTGATGTGATACCCAGTGATCGTCAATGAGTCGACTTAAAACCAGTGACAACCCGACGTTCACAACATCAGCCTGTAATTTGTCAGGTGATGCTTGTAACATGTCCTACCGCTAGGAGGCTTCATCACCAGCATCATGACTGGCCCGTGATTGTCCCCTCAGCTGGTAATGTATTTTGGTGATTCATGGCTTCAATCACTTAGAGCCGTCGTCAAGCGCAGGAGAGCGAGAGTCACCCAACCTATCCAGCAATGAATCAACGTGCCGGAAGAAACATATAAACTGCACGATATCGTGAGCTGGGAACCTTTCCAAATCAAGTAAATATACCAGCTCTCTACTCTCAACACAACTACTATCTCGGTATATATACCACCACGGCCAACAACCTCTACCTCCTTAGTCGGAAACAAAAGTTGCAACAACCATCCTGCGATAACTATATACATCATGGGCTGGCGATGTACCAACAACGGCTGTGCAACAAAGCCTCTTAATCCCGTAGAGTCATCAGTATGCCTTCACTGCGGGTGCCGATGGGGCGTCAATCCATATAAGACTACAGATCCCCCCGCCCCAGCACCAGACAACAAGGAGAAGAAGGAGACCGAAAAGTACAAGGACAAGAAGAATGATCCAAAGAAGTAGAGGGCACTTTTTGGTCGGGTCTGTGGACAATTCAGCGGCGCGAGTTGACGGGCATGTTTTCAAGGGCCAGCATGAGGGCTTCAATGCCACCAAGCTAGGAGTTCAAATGTCTAGATAGGATTAGATGATGTGGCTAGATTATCGGGCATCGTAGTCAAAGGAAAGAGCTAAAAACATAAACAAAATTCGCTAATAACAAGATAACAAGCGGTGGCTGATGCTGTAAATGTCGGCAGAGTGCTTTGACTTAACTTTCATCGACATCCTTATAGGGAGAGCGCATACGTAGGCCATCAAGTATGACAAAGTGCAATCTCAATTCTATCAATGTAATAATAAAGGTAATTTATGCTGATGTGCCTGGTGCTATCTTCGTCCCTTCGCATTCATAAACGGCAGGGCGACTGAATGGAAATGACGGTCCCAAAGCGAAGAAGCCAAGTTCGCTCGCATAAACAGTCGTTCATAATTATCAATCGGGAAAGGGTAAAAAAAAAGCAAAAAAGATAGTTAGGAGTGAGGGACAAGGGATTTGAACCCTTAACCTTCAGGAGATTCCGGTGTTCTGGAATCTGACTAATTGAGGTATTAGATAGATGTTGTGGATATCGAATGTTGTAATAACTTACCGCGCTACCGTTGCGCCAGCCCCCCTGGGTTGGTTGAAGACGTATGTTGAAAATAACGGTCAAGAGCGCGGGGATGCAGAACTTCTCTTCCACTACACGATCTCGACCCTTTGGAACACCAGCCCCTGAGTCACTTCGCCATACATGATTCCTTCAACATATGCTTCTCCGATCAAGATGAGGCCCTTGTTTCCTTTTCGTAGCACAAGGGGTACATGTGCCCCAGCCACCAGGCCCACCACATCACCAACCTCCATCCTCGCCGGTCCCAGGCCCAAATATCCCTTCTCCGTGATGAACAAGACCCTATCCATTCCAACATCATTCATGGCTGCAGGAAAGATGTCCCCCTCTTCTGGATCTGGCTTGTTCTTCAGGTGCAGGTCATGCTTGACACCCAACGCGGATCCTGAAATGTGGGCTAGGTAGTTTGCGAAGTGAGCTTCGCAACCTTCCGGAGCAGGATGAGAGGTGAGCCAGATGTTCATCAGCAGTGTTCGCCATAGTGCGCTTGGCACAGTGGTCGAAGGTTGGTGTTGATATGGAATATCCGCCAGACGACTCTTCTTTGGATACCACGAACGAAAGGCCTGATAGAAGCCCGGCTCATCCTCTTTGGTCTTGGGCAGTGCAACCGCAGCTTTGACTGTGTCCAGCAAATGCGCTTCCACTGAGAGTCTTTTGCCATCAGCAGATAAAGAGAACCCTCTCTGAACTTTTGATGCGGCGTTGAAAACCCTCCAACTGGGATCATGAAGAGCCTTGCCTCGAGCCTTCTGGGCTCTCATTTCCCTAAGGAAAATAGGTTCCATAGCAACAGCGCTCGCCATCTTGGGGACCCAGCTAGGATATCTCACGCCTTTGCCACTCCAGTCTGGTTGCAGCGTTTCATCAAAGACGTCTTCTTTGGGAGGCGCAAACTTCGGATCTTGCTGTGGGAAGCGCTTCTTGGCCTTGTACTGGTCGATAAGACGGTTGCCGATTGGCTTCTTGGATTTGAACTTGTATGAGTCCTTGGGTAGGGGGTGGTTGACGAGAGAAAGGACAAGTAGACCGGCCTCGCCTCGCAGAAGACGTTGAGCAAGATCGATGTAAAAGTCACCCATCTTCCGGTTATTGTAGTCAGGTTTGAAAGGAGGTTGGCCAATCGATTCTGGATCAGTGATTCCCAGAAAAGCCCAGGCCTTGTCTCGCGGATCACCCGCCATCCTCGTTGCCCCAAGCATGGCTACATCGAGAAAGCTCAGTCTCGTCCCGTGCTGTTTGAGATCGAATACGGATGGTTGGAAAGTGACCCAAGAGGGAATGAGCTTGGAAGAGCAGTTGGCTGCAACAAAATAAGTCCAGTCCATGGCCTTCTTGAAATCCTCAGTCGGGACTTGAGCTCCATTGTAGAAGAAAGCATACTCCTTTGAGAGGATAAACTCTTGCACCGTCCAAACCCGACTCCACCAACTCTCAGTGACAATGGTGAGAAGGCCAATCCAGGATATGAGTTCGGATCCAGTTGAAGTCGCATCAAAGAAGGCCTTGGCAGTCTTGTATTTCTTTCCATGGAACTCGATGTTGGCGTTGTCTGGGTTGGGAGGGAACGAAGGCCACACTTTGAGAATCCTCATGGCAGTGTCTCGGTGTGTGTGCTTTCTGCCAAGCCAGACAAAGACCTTTTCCGCAGCACTGTATATCTCTCCCATGCGAGCAACTTGTGTTGCCTTTTCGTTGCTGTCGGTTTGGTTGATGCACATGGCATCTATCCAGATAGGTCTCCCATCGAGATACTGTCGTAGGCCAAGCAAGGCAGCGTGCAAGTTGGCCCCGATGGAGAATCGACGATCGTTGAGAATAATATCGGCGCTGTCTGAGTGACTAAACATGGGCACTTCGAGTTCAGTCTCGCGAAAGTCGCGCCCTCGATTCATCATTGGACCAAAGTCGGCCCAGACGTACGAGAGGCAGACATAAGGTGGGATCTCAGAGGCCGAATAGGTCCGGAGGGTGCATCGTAGCGTTGAATTTTGGACGTCAACATGAATGAGACGGATCCCTTTCGAGTCTTCAAGAGGAAAGTGAACAAACTCCTCTTCAGGCAAGGTCTGCTTGAGGGTCAGCATTATCATGCACGTTTCTTGTGGCCATAATAGAAGGTATTACTCACCGGTTTCGATGAAGAAGCCTGCAGAGAAGATAGAAACCCACTCAACTTCTCCTTTTGTGACTGTCCCAGAGCTTTATACCCAGCCTTGACACCCTCCGCGGTCGAGTAATCCCATAGGACCCTCGCTAACGGGAGTAGACCTTGCGAGTTGTCTTGGGGGTTGAACTTGGGGTCACGGCGAATACGAGCTTCCCAAGGAATCTCCATCGTGTTAATGTCTATTCAAGATGCTTTGCAGATACTGTAGATGCGGAAGCCGAGATTCAAGTTGATATATCTAGGACTTGTCCAGTCTGACTCCTCTGACGTAATGGTTGCCAGGGTGGCGTGTCAATCTGTGAAACATTGGGGGCGCAAGGATGAGCACTAAAGGGCTGATCTTTGGCGGTGCATGACCGGGAATTTCTCCATTGAAGCCATCACTATTTGGTATCACAAACAACGGAGAATAACTACAATGTAACGCTTCGCATTTGCTTGTAGTCCACTCAAGGTTGTCAAAGAACAAACGTTGCGCGTCCATACAAGGGCTGTCCGGACAGAGACCCAGTTCTCAGCGGTGCCCCGTCCAATCATATCGCCCACGTGCATACCAAATACAGCGGCTAATTTCCAACGTCACCAAAACAGTAAAGGAGGTCGAGCTCGAACATCAAAGGCTCCATCTCCCGCCGTCTAGAAATGGCGCTCCTCTTCCCCAGATTTCAGCTCCGTCGTGTTGCTCTCACGGCCGTCGTTCTTGCTGGAGCTTTTTACTGCATGAGCCAGTACGTCAACATGTCGTCTCTACCCAAAAGCGGCCTGCTGGCCGTCCTGACGGCTTCCTCGGGGGTCGTCACTCAGGCCGTCGATCCCAAGTGGTACCCTCCGAGCAAAAACCAGATAAATAACCTCAGCGGTGTGCTTCACGGTGAGGGGATTTACGGCTTCATATACAACACTTCACATACGCCTGATAACAAGTATGGCGTCTACAACTGGTGCAACATGCCTCATGCACGCAAGAAGGAGTATGTGAAGCCTTCTGATGATCATGAATTAATATATGTCGAGGTGGTAAGTCATGCTTAAGGTTTTCTCAAACGAGTTGTTTGATTCTCAACAGTTGTCTCCAGATCCAAAGACATCACAAGCGCACACCATATGCAGCCAACGCTTTCCCTGTCGAATCATACCGATGGGACTGCAACAACCAAGGTCTATACTACTTTGGCAAACCCTTCGACGAGGGACATAACCCTCCCGCTCAAGGATACTGGTCAGGCTTCAGCTCCGACATCAACCCCTTCACCCCATACGGGTTTGTTGGATCATGCCAGTTCCCTCAGATCAGCGCTGGAGGTCTAGACGACTCCTGGGTTCACGGCAAGGACCTGTACGAAGTTTATCATGATCTACTTCACTTTATCCCAGGTCGTGATGAGGACTGGCGCAGCAAGGTCAAGTTCAGAGTCACCAACAACCAAATCACAAGCCAAGTCGCTGGCATGTTCCTCAACGGCATGTGGCAAACAACAGACTCTATCCCCCTGCTTATCCAGCAAGCAGACATCGACAGTCTGGAACCCCGATATAGCTGTGCCGTTGGAAAGAAGCTGACCAATGCCATCATGTCACCATCCAACCGCGAGTGGCAGAAGCACTTGACTGAAGGCCAGAGTCTTTTCGATGCGTTGGACGATATTTCAGGTGTTCCCAAAGACGATCAGAGTTTTCACGTTAGCTTCGACCACTACTATGATAACTTGTCTGCCCGTCAATGCCACGATAAGCCCCTGCCATGCAAGCTCGTTGATGGCAAAAACTCTTCAACCTGCGTTGATCAAGAGCTCGCAGAAGCCGTCTACCGCATGGGCCAGTGGGAGTATTCACAAATGTACCGCGACGCCCCAGCATCTCTCGCCGCCTCGTTCACATCGTACGGCGTCTGGATTGCCGAGCTAGCGAGCCATCTCCGCGGAGTCATGGCTGGTAACAGAGACACCCTCTACTTGCACAACTTTGCTCACGACGGACCTATGAGCCGAGTCTTGAGCATTCTGCAGATCGACGTCATGGTCTGGCCCGGAATGGGCAGCGAGATCGTATTTGAGCTATACAAGAAGGGGTCTTCCAAGTCAAGGGATGAGAGCAGCTCAAATGGCGAGCCTGGGTATTATGTGCGAGTTCTGTTTGGTGGCAAGCCGTTAAAGTCATCGAACCCAGACCTGGGGCTGATGGAGATGGTACCCGTTGAAACACTCCTCGCATACTTTGATGGTCTAACTGGCAAGGATGGCAATGAGGTGAAGGGCAAGTGCGACGGTTCCATCCCAACTTGAGGGTGAAAAAAAGGAAGACTCGGTCAGGATCTAATTATGGGATCATTCAACGCCATGGGACATAATACAGCAATAATAAGGAAATAATAGCAAAGCAATCTCACTCCCGTTTTCCAGGTGGCAATTCTTATCACTCTCCCAGTGGTCGAAATATCTTACGCTCAAAGTTCAATGACACACAGAGGCCTCCTCATCTAGAAGCAAGGTGTTGATATATAACGCAGGAAACACCAGTACAGCTGCACAGGCAAAGCCATCCAGAGTCGAGCAGTGCCATGGCTAGCTTTGATTTGGGAGGAGAGCGAGGCAGCCGATAGAGTAACAGCTAAGGTCCTCTTCCGAACCGCCACAGCAGTCAACGTCCTCTCCAGGACCTCAGCCATCATGCTCTCTCCAAGCCAAGTTTTTCTATCAAAGAATTCATTGGATGGCCAAGATCCCATCTTGGCAAGAGCAGTCCGTATTTTGAATACAGCCGAGCAATATCCTGTCAGCATTCCATGAGATGAGGCCAGACGCAGGCTTGAGCCGAGTCAAGCTGAGGCGCCGTTCTTGGACACAGATCCGGTGAACGGGCCTGTGGGTGCCAGCATCGTCACCATTCGGAATCGAGTATCTCAGCCATGGAGTCAAAAACTAAGACAAGACAACTCTAAGCAGCCCGAGGTTGGGCCATGCATCATGATCTGATTTCGGGCAGCAGAAGCTGATTGCCTATATTCGATCCCCAGCCTCACCTTTCTCCGTGCATTGATGAATCCTAACGCCAGAGACAGTTCCAAGACAAGTCTCTCCTTCTTTATTCGTTCTACCGATCCCGCCATGTTACAAAATGTCTCTGTTGGAAGCCACCAACCTCGGCATTAGCTAATCCATCAGCCCAGGATCTACGAAAGTACAAAGAATACCCAAAACCAGACTAAAGGAGCATGTCTAGATCATGAGATAGCCATGATTTAGAATGTCTTTGTTGGCATTTGGCTGGCTGGTTGTTCAGCCCAGATAATGTTTGTCTAGTCATCAGGCCAGCCGGCCAACTCCATGTCTTAGTCTCCCTCACCCTTCACCACTCACGTCTCTCCCTATCCGCCCAACTAATCTCCGCGTTGTGCTGGACGTTTCAGGTCCATATCTGTCTTATCCTCCAACAAGGTTCACTCACAAAAAGAGGATATGCCAGTGCCGTTTCGAGCAACTTCCCAACAAGACATGGGCCGACTTTGAGTCTAATTCTAGGCTGTCTGAAGCCATTTCGCCTTGGAGACCTCATCTGGAAGTATTTCTAAGCGGCAATTGCGCAAGCCATCAATTCATGCGCTTTCCAGAGACTAGAGTAGGTCAAGACAATGAGGCCGGAGGATCCGCGCCCAATACGAACCTGACTGACTTGACCTTTCTCCCGGTACGAATCAGTCTTGTTTCACCGGAAATAGATTACACAGGAGTTCTTTCTGCTGCTGAATTTACTCGTGGATTTTCTGTATTTAACGGACAGCCCGTCGCGGAAACCAAACCTTGCATCACTCCAGCTTCAGTCCCTCAAGTCCTTTTCAGTTTCAGCTGCTTGTACTTTCTTCCCTTACAAGCTGGTCTTACTTATCTCTCTTCTCGAAACAGCACCATGGCTCTTGATCCTGTCCAGTACATCAAGAAAAAGACACAAAACGACACCGTCGCCCACGCCGGTGCATGGGCCCAAGACCAAGTCGCTCCTCATCCTCCAAGTCCAGTACGCATCCCTTTGTGATAAGTTACAACACGATTTTCTAACAATTCGATCACATTTAGCCCTCTAAAAAGAGCTCGCCGTCTGTGAAGGGGGGCAGTGCCATGACCGCCTCAGCCAAGGTCTCTTAGTGGCCTTGCCTCCATCGTCTTTATGTATGAGCCACAAGATGAGGCGGGCCATACCTTCAACACATTGTTTTGTATCGAAGGAATGCGAGAAGGTGTACTTTCTTATTCGGCAAGGGACGGGATCCTATTGAAAGCTCCTTGTGGTTGAACCGCGAAACATTCATTACTTAGATGCGGATGTAGTCTCTAGAAGAACGGCCTGGTGCTAGGGTTCCCGGGGTAGTAAGATGTTGGGGATTTTCTTTAGGGGTCAAAATTGCTATTCGACGGCACATGGGCTTACATAGGAGCCAAGCAGTGTCTCTTTCCTTCCTCTAGTTAAGCTTGGTGTCGTGTCTACTCGCCTGTGGAACGAAGCATCAAGGTGTAGTTTTCTTTCTCTCCATAGAGACTTTCTTGATCAATCGCGTAACTTCTTGTCTTACCAATTTCGAAGCAGTGATCTTTGGGCGAGAGGCTATGCCCTGACGAACTGCTTGTGCAACATTGCTATGATATTCATTTAAGCTTAAACCAACCTCGCAGGCGGGATCTAGACTCCGTATAACGACAAGCAACATAAATGTCTAACTTATCAACTACTTACACTATATTTTACCTACATCTAATCATCTGTCTGATTTCGCAGACCTAGGTAGGATACGCGCAAAACCTGGTCAATAGTATTCATACCCTACACCACGACAACGGTTCCGCGCTTTTTTGCTGTTCCCGAGGTTTTGCTTCCAGCATGGTTTTAATATCTATTCTAAAAGCGGACTTAGTCACTTACATAATGAAAATGTTCTAGAATATTAAAGCGAGTGATCCAAGTAGCTGAACGGGCATGGCGGATAACCAACCCTCTCTGGAAACAAGGCAACCAAGACAATCACCAACAATCACCAAACTGCTTCTGCGAGATACATGCAAGTGCAGCCACTACTTACTCATATACTCCACTTTCAAGACAAGAAAGAGTGCCATGTCGTCATTGTCCCAACCAACGCACGCCTCATCCAAGTGTGGCCCAAACCACCACGAGGATATCTTCCACTTCTCCGATCGCCCTGATTCTTCCACCGTCTAGGCATCAGGGTGCCATCAAGTGACAGAGACGAGAACTGTCAAATCAGAGCGCCAACTGGCGCGCTACATGGGTGACAGATGGTGACGAGTTCAGCATGCGGTTTTACCTACCTGGCCAATGATGGAAACGAAACTAGTCCGGGGAAATTGGGACTGCGGGATATTAGCCGGTGATTACAAAGATACGAACTTATCAGTCCCTACGAGGGTGGGAGGTCTGGATGGCCATATTTTGCCCAATATCGCCTGGGTAAAAGTGACTCGGCTGACTGGGCGACATGGGCCTCCCGATGGCAGCACTGTACTGGTACCTTTCTTGAGGGGATGCAGTAGGGTGGATCAGATGCACCTCAAATCCCGACATTTGTGTTTTCGAGTCGGGAGGAGTTGTAACGAAGCTCGTTTTGCTAAACACGGGTGCAAAGACCTCCGGCAGGCCCAGACAGCTCGGGCCCGTCGCTCCAGCATCACTTCAACAAGACCATTTCAAGGGACCAAGTTGTCAATCTCAAAGAGCGAGCGACCGAAGAGACGGAGGCTACGAGGAATGGGTGGACCCTCGGTCGGTCCATCCATCCGGGTCCGCTCATTGATACCCCTGTCACCCCGAATGGTAGCTGAGGATCGTGTCAGCAGTGGGAGAAGAGAGGAACCTACCAAGGTGAGAACTTGCACATGGCTGTGCACTCTGGAAGTCATCCATGATCTTGACATCAAGAGATGGCTATGAGAACACCATCGATGTGATGGGGGCATATGCCGACAACCTGATGGATAGGTCGCGATGTGGGTAATGAAAGGTTACGCTAGCTTGAATACTGTAGCTACAGTATGAACATCTTCTCAGAACCGATCTTCGTAAATATCTCGTCGCCAAGTTACAAGTTATCGTGGCTGGCTGAGGCACAGACTGCGTACAAAAATCGATGTTGATGTAGTAGCCGGTCATCGAGAAAAAGTCGGGGTGCCTACTCCGTGCTGAACTTTACTTAGACACCGAGGTTGATGCTTGACAACGCGCCGCCCGGACGCGATACTCAATGTCGACATTGAGCGTGAAAGATTTTGGATGAGCCGCGCTTTGCATTCAGAACGCGGATGAAAACAAGTGTAATTGTATTTGCCAGGCTTGGCTTGTTGCTCACGCTGTCAGGGATCGTCGAGAATCGACCCATGCGGGCAGCCGCTGTAGGGCGGAGGTTACCTGCGTATGGTCTTCAGGTATTCATGAGAGTGCCAGATAACGGCCCGAACACGTCCTCCGTGGTTGATAAGATTGAGAGAGAAAACCCGGACACTGTTACCAATTCCAGCTCCCGGCATGGTATGAGGTAGTTGGCGTTCTGCATGTGAGTTGGCCGTTCCGGAACGTCTCAACAGAGTGCCGATGAAGTGATGCTATGCGCTGTCCATTTTGCAGCTGCAAGCTTGATGTCGCAGGGACCGCGGTCCGTCTTGCGGGCGAGAGGCCGGGCAAGATGACAAGCGCAGAATGGCTGTGTAGCAGGCAGGTGACATGATTGACTGCGGTAGCTGGACCCTTGCTGCGAAGTTCGAGGCGTGGTATCCCAGGCCATGCATGCCATTTAACGCGCTGGGTCCATCAGGCATATCATGATGAACAGCGCCCTAAGAGTTCCATACGATGCGATACGGCTTCAAGGTCCTGGTCTGGGGTTCAACGGGCACCAGGCACGAGTCAGCATCAAGCCCGGGCGTGTTAGCCGATACCAGGAGAAGGTGGTGCGGCACAGTTGGACACCGAGGCGGACTTTCGCGGAATTGATCTCTTGACCGGACATCAAATGCGGCTAAGGATGAGAAGTCCATGAGAACAGGAATTGCAGGCGAAGGAATCGCGCAGCGCAGCGCATGGCATCACGGTGCACAGTGCCCTGTTTCAAGAAGGCGATGAACCTGAAGGTTGCAGCAATCAGCTGCATGGCAGTATGGCAACGAAGCACCGACGCCAGTCAACGACACGATGGTCGGCTCACGGTGACAGACACCGCGAATTCAACGAGAACAAGCCGGCATATAAGACCGTCCCCGCTTAAAAACCCCCAGGTCCAGCACAATCAAACCCGTGGCGCTGGGAAAAGGGGGATGCCGCTAGGACACGAGAGTCGTCAATGTAATTTGGTCCCCACATCATCCAGATGATGGCCCATTGTTGAGGTTGAAAGGACAACAAAACCGACGAGTTGTAAAGACAGGAAAGGAGGATGAGGCGCCGAGGAGTGGGAACATGACGTCCTATTACAGCGGACGGTGTAACGAGTCAATACTGATAAATTAATCCGGTGCAATATGCCGTAAGGTGTCCCTGTAAGCAGCTGAACAATGCAGCGGCTGCAGACAGCAGTTGGCAAGGCTGTCTGTGGTGGCAACGGCAGGTTGCAGGATGCTATCGAATGTGGGATCCTCGGTGGTCATCAATGATGAGGGTTGCTGATGTCGGTTGCTGATCGATTCAAGATGCACGTCTGTCCTCAGGTCGCGGTCGAAAGACAATTGGGCTGCATGGAACGGTTTGCGATGCCTGAACCGTGCACCGGGAAGCCAGACTCAAGGATGGAGACATTAGAGAGTGTCCTAAGCGTTGCGAGGACTGGGACTGAGTCTCGTGCAAGCATGGAGCAGTAAGAGGCCAAGGGCATCCTAGGATTCGAGGAGCGTTGCAAGCGTTGCAGGGTCGTGAATGGCGCGAGCTACTTCGGCCGAGGCCCAGACGCAGGATAGGACATTGAAGAAGAAAAACCCGTCAAGGGAGTCTGCATGTCATGAATTAGTCAATCAAGAAGGAGTTGGATGGTGAACTGACGTGCGTACCGTCTACGACCCTCGGGCTGATGATATCCCCATCGCCGAATGGTTTCGCATTCACACCCAAAGGACACAATGTATTCGCACAGTGTTCTCATTCCCCGGCTGCACTGGCAACCCACCCGCCGTCAACTGGCATCGTGGAGCATGGAGCGCAGAGCGTTGCGTTGCTGGCAAAAGGGCCAAGAAGAGGCACCCCCCACACGTCGTCATTTCAGTGTCCGTCATTAGCCCGGTTATCAAATCAAAAACGGATTGGGGCGGGCGTCTGGGCGTTCAACGGACAACGGGCGGGCAGGGCCGGGGGGCGGACGAAGTCGCAGAGACATCCAAGCTGCAGATGGTTGCGCAAGATGAAGAAGATCGGTTGTGTTCTAGAAGAGAGCAGGGCATGGGGAGACGAGGCACAAGGCGAGGGGGAATTCAACATGGGCAGGAGGTAGATCCAGTTCTTTGTAAAGGGGAAGGCGCAGCCTGGATGCATGTCTCGAGTTCTCCTTCCCCGAGGTCTCAGTGTCCGCATCTCGAGGAAGGGCCCAGCAGCTGTACCCAGTACAAGTACCCTTTCTTGCCTCCTGCCTCTCCCTGTTCTGCGGAACGAGGTACTAGTGGAGTAGGTACCTCCCTCCCCTAGGTGGGCGAGCCATCACCAAGACAGGCCGCCTCCAGGTCTCTTGCAGTAAATTGCACCCACTATTTGAGCGTCGGACAGGTCCTGTAATGATCCCTTCAGGGCACTCGACCGACCTGCCGTCCTAAGAAGGAGCGTTGAACCACCAGGGCAAGGTACAACCTCGCCAAGTACCTGCAGCCTTCGACAGCGCCTTGCACCTGGCACCTGCCAACTGCGCGCCCCAAGCGTTGCCGACCTGTGCCCACTCCCCACGACGTGACTTCCTGATTTGATTGATGACTTTTGGGCCTGGCTCCTTCTCCTTTCCCACCAGCCCAGCACCAGGCCCTGGGTTTTTCCTCCCCCCATCACGCCTTGTCCGTTGACAACTTGTTCACCACCATCTTCGGCCTCTTCTTTCTTTTTCCCTCTTCCTCTCCGTCTCCGTCTCCCTCTTTTTCTCTATTAGACCTTCCGTCTGCTCTGCAGCGGTTTTCGCCTCGAGTCTTCCTGGTCCGCCGTCTTGTCACCAGCTTCTGCGACCAAGCTTCGTGCCTTTTCCGCCTCCCCGAACTCTTTCGTGGTTTATTCCCGACTCGCGCGGCCCGTGGCCATTCACCCCTGCGCTCTCTTCCCGCGAACGAAGCTGCACTACTCGACGAACGAAATATCCTGCCGCATAGGGTGAGTCGATGATTTGACGCACAGTGTCGCCAGCGGTTTGTCAACGTGTTGCGACGAGGGGGTCCTGAGGGCTTGGTGGTTCTCGATGGAGCCTGTCTCAGATGGCTGATGCATCGCATCCTGACGTCGGCCACGGCGGCAATTTTCCTCCACCACCGTCCCTCATTGTCTTGTGTCCCGGCGCCCTCGTTGCTTCGCGCTGTACCTGGTCATCGCGAACTGCCGTCTATCGATTTGTCGATTTCATCGGGCTAACCCGTCATTGTCGCCGCTAGACTCTTTCGTTGCGAGATTTGAGAAATCTTCGAACCGACACCGTCCCGGTTTTTCCCACTCGAATCCGAATTCTACACCATGTCCTACTACGACAACCCGCAGTGGTCGGCTTCGACCCAGAACAACTGGGAGCACCAAGGCTCGACCACTCCCGTTCGTGCAGGTACGGATGGAATGCGAACGCCTTCCGATCCCAGGATGCCCATTAACTCGCTCATCCGCTCAGGCGCCAGTGGACCTCAGCCCCAGGACGACTACGCCTTCTCGTATCAGTTCGACGGTATGTTCTCCATCAACAACGTCGGTCTTGTTCCCTCCGGTTTCTGTTGGCGTCTTTTGTGACGGTCGCTTTGCTGTCGGGTGACCGACCCGAACCAGAAATTGGAGAGAACTTGGACTTGACGAGTTGTGCGTCTCGCACAGGAACTAATCCCCCCTCCTAGAGGTCGACCGAGCTTATGAAAACTTGCAAAAGTCTGGCAAGGGCTATGGAATGGGTGGACGACGTGAGTTTTCTTATCTACACCGTTTTGCCCTGCCAGTATTCTCCCAAGACCTGGGTGAGTAGGTTGGGACTGGCAGGGCGCCTTGAGCGCCCCAACTGACCATGCTCCGATACAGACTCTCGCGCCTCCCACCACTCCTCTGGCTCTCGCCCTCATTCGGTTAACAACTTTGACGACGCCCGAGGCTCCCAGGGACCCAATCTCCAGAACTTCTACGCCAACCAGCGTCACCAGCCCTCGCGAGGCTCCAACGAGGCAGAGCAGGTCATGCAGGCGAAGAGAAGGATGGCAGCTCAGCGGGAGCGAGAGCTTCGAAACCTGCACACTGAGCAGCAATACCAGCGAAGTAGGCCACCCTCTACTGTATAGCACATTCCTACTATCGCAAAACCAAAAGAAGATGCCAAATAGAAAAAAATTGTGGTCATGGGCGGCTGATGATTGTTGGCCGGACGCCGCTCATGTTTTCTTTCTTCTTCACTCGCTTCTCCCGAACAGCACACATGTAATCCGCGTCGAGTTTGTTGAGCTTGGGCTAACAGCTTTTCTACGTAGCCGTCCTTTCCGAGTTGACCCTCCCGGGCAACAAGCACATGTCTGAGGAGGAGACTCGGGACTTGATCGCCCGCCAGCGCAGCGCCTTGTATGGCGAGGGACCGTTTGCTGAAAAGGCCGGATATGTTGACGAGACTGGCAACGTCCGTGCTGGCGCCCCTGGCCCTAGCGGACCTTCTAGCATCCGCGGACACTCGCCCTTGGCCTTTGACAACATCGGCCGCGCCCCTCCTGCTGGTGATGCCGGTACCCCAGGCTCGACTGGCGACGCCCATGGCCCTCCTACCGAGCCGGCCTCTCGCCCTCAGAGCACAGCTAGCCCCCAGACCTCTGGACCCACGAACCGAGTCTTTGACAACGCGGTCGGGCCCCAGAGCCGAACCAGCACCTCCAGCCCAACCGGCGGATCCCCCTCGCGCGATCTCGCCCCTGGATCTAAGCCCAGCCAGTCTGGAGCCTCTGTTGCTCCCATCGGCACTCGTCCCTCGGGCACACCGGCGACCACGGCTTCCTCCAAGCGGTCGACCACTCCCCTCGCCTCCCCCGGCGGCTGGGGCCGTGGCAACGGTGTCTGGGGTCAGTCTTCAGGCCTCGGTGCCCCGGCTAGCGTCTGGGGTTAGAATCTGAGGGACGGTTTCGGGCGTGCTGGTAGGCATGGGCGTTGACAGTTGCATAGGGAATGGCGCTTGAGGTAAAAGATGCATCGAGGTTGGTATATTTGAGTTGTGACAGAGACAGGGACGGTGTCTCTGCAGCTCTTTTACGGCTCCTGATTTTCATGTTGGGGGCACTCTGGCAATGAATGGGGAACGGCAAACACGCAAGACTACTCGGATCTGGCTAGAGCTGGGTGGTTCCATTGAGGTCACAGGTGTTGAAGGAACGGCATCGACAGAGGAGTTGTCATTTGTTTCTTTTTTCGGCTGAAGGGCTTGGACTGGTGAAATGGGAGTTGCATTTGATCATCACAATGGGGCGTCCGTTGTTTAGGGATGTCGACTTTGCGTTCAACAGCGGATGGACAAGGAAAAAGAGGTGTGTCTAGTATGGATGGATGGACGGATGGGAAGGGACGCTTTCGAAAACATGTTTGGACGAAGTTCTTTGGGAAGGCTACGGCCTGGGGCGCTCATCATGATTGTGGCGGGACGGCTCGCGTCCCGACGGCAACGACGGATACCCAAGGGAGCGGAGCTTGAGGCGTTTACGCTGTTTATCAACCAACGACAAGTCTGCGAATCGTCTATGGCGAGTGCGAGCAAGCAAGCAAGCATAGCCGGAGCGACGGTCTCGGAGTCCCCTTGACGATGGGAGGTATTTGATTTGTCGGCGCCAACACACAAAGGTTCTGGGATGAAAGGGATTATACGGATCACCAATCCTTTACTCGGCAAGCGAAAACGCAGGTGTTTATATACGACAAAAAAACACAAGACCCAAAAACGACACAAAAAAAGGAGGGAGATAAAACAAGGGCATTTCTTGGGGTTCAGGGTGGATATAGGGTCAGGACTGTTTGGGTGTTTGTTCATTTTCCTTCGCGTCTCTCGTTTGCGTTGCGTTGCGTGCTTTTGGGCAGGTTCGTTCGGTGCAGGGTTGGGGTATACGGAGATCGGTTCTACAAGGGTTGCTTGGCCAGGGAATGGAGAAATTGTTTGCTGGTTTTGCGACGACATTCTGGAAAGGGAGACAAACATTTGGGGAGACAGTAATTGTTAGGGCATACATTTATGGGAACGGTTCGGGAGTTAATAAGACTTGTTGCGAACGTGACTATCTGACAGTAGAGGCATTTCTTCAAGGGTCCTTTCTATCCCAAGACGAGTAACTACTAATTATAAATCTGTCTTGTCTAACTCAAGTCACACCATGGACGACTCGGGTATGTGCGCGTCATCGGAAGCTCCCGTCTGTCGACTCCCGTCTCCCTTCTCCTCCCTTCGGCGCCCAAAACCCCCACCCGATGCCGTGCCCGCCCGCCGGGAAGAAAGCCGCTCCACGGAATGGGGATTCCGTGTGCGGAGAAGAGGAGTCGAGGGAGAGAAGGATATAAAAGGACGGGAATGAATGAATGACGGGTACACTGAGTGACGCGATCTGTTTCTTGTGTTACTGTGCAGATAAAAAGGGCACTCGGAACCTCACAAACATTCACGCTACAACGATTGAACCTTGAACAAAGAAATCATGCCTCAGTTTGACGAATCCAAGGCTTATGCTAAGCAGGAAGACACCTTTTTCGACGACGGCCGAGAGATTGAGCTTCTGCACTATGTCTATGGTCGAGACGACATTGATGAGCTGCGTGGCTCGCCGAAGCGGATTCTACAGGCCATCGATGAGTTTGCTCGCACAAAGAAGTATCTCATGAATGTCGGTGAGGATAAGGGCAAGATTGTTACCGACTTGATTGCTGAGGTGAAGCCCAAGGTCATGGTAAGCTGAGACATGGCGGCAGATCTTATCTGAAGGCATCTGAACATGCGTCTACAGGTTGAACTTGGTGGTTACGTGGGTTACTCGACTCTTCTCTTCGCCGACGCCGTGCGTTCCTCAGGTGGTTCACACTACTATTCCCTCGAACGCAACCCCGAGTTTGCGGCCGTTATTACCTCACTCATTGACCTGGCGGGTCTACGCTCCATCGCCAGCGTAATCGTCGGACCCAGCGACAAGTCCCTCTCACGCCTGCATGCAGACGGCACCTTCACCAAGATCGACCTCATGTTCCTAGACCACTACAAGCCGGCCTACCTCAGCGACCTCAAGCTCTGCGAGCGTCTCCGCCTCGTGGGACCGGGCACAGTCCTTGCGGCTGACAACGTCATCAAGCCGGGTAACCCGCCTTATCTGGCCTACGTGAGGAGCAGCGTCGAGGAGAAGAGGGCTGGATCAAAGAGTGCAGGTGGATTTTCTGATCGGACTACTAAGCAGTATGAGAAGAGGGAGGGGGAGGAGAAGTTGGATGAGGCGGAGGGAGACCCGAATTTGGTGTATGAGAGTCGGTTGATCAACAGCTTTGAGCCGACGGGCATCCCAGTGAGTATGCCGACCAGTTACCAAGGTCCTTCCACTAACATGTACAGGATGGTGTTGAAATCACAAGATGCACAGGTCGAGCGAATTAGATACATAGAATCGATACCTACTCGCATTTCTCAACACCAACGAGATCATGACTGCCCCCCTCACAAGACGATCGTGAGACCCTCAGCTCTCACCAAACAGGCGTCCCGCCCGGTTAGCTCAATCGGTAGAGCGTGAGACTCTTACGAGTACACACATCTCAAGGTTGCGGGTTCGACCCCCGCATCGGGCTATTCCTATATAAATGATTGAGATTCTTTTTTTGCTGATTTGTTCTTTTTTGCTGATCTTTTTGAGGCTTTGGGTCGGTATGTCCCTGCGTATCGTTCGTCACTATTACTATCCGATATTCTCTCTTTGCACCCTGACTATGGTATGCGAGGGCCTTAAGTATGCTTCCACGGCAAAGAGACTGTGGTCGACTCACTAGTTTTTCCTCGTTTGAGCAGGCTCTGGCTTCTCAGTAAGCCTGGGGTTATTGACAGTTACAACTTAGACTCGGTCGACCAACCGCGCCTCAGACCAAATAGCCGCTCTCTATCATTCTACTCAGCTGCCTCGTTGTTAAGCTGGAGCCTTTAAAGGCCGGATCTCTTTGTTCCTTGTGAGGACCTGGCTGGTCGCCCAATACACCACTCCAAGATGAGGCCAACCAGGTTCTTCACCACTTTGCGTGTGGTTGTCGAAGCCCTCCAGGTTCCTACGCCGATGTCCCTTTCGAGGCTTCTGACACCGAGAGGAACCTCTTTGGCCTCTTGAGTGCCCCTCGAAGGCAATCCTCACCCTCTAAAGCCTGAAAGCTGGCCTTCCCAATACCCACTCCCTGATTGTTGCCTTTACGGCAGTTTCGACATTGAACAGCGTGAATCAATGACTACTAGTACTAACAGCGAGCCAGTCTCCTGGTATAAACCCCTCTGTCGCCTGCACCGGCTTGACACCGGCGACAGTTCCCACCAATCGATAAATGAGACGCTTGCGGATAAAGACATGTTAGTTGCAGTTAGGACCTGGGAAATCTGCAGCGTTGTGGCATATGTCAAGGCCTGATTCCTAACTTCGGTCCTCGATCACTACTGTGGGGCTCATGAGTCTCAAACCGTTGACGTCTAGGGCTACTTAACGGGCTCTCTGGATTCGACTTCCTGGCACCTACCCAGCAGCATCAACTATCCCAAGTCTCCTCAGTGACTTATACAGTCAACAGCCCCGAAAAGACTCTTCCACCCCTAGGTAGATTCCTTAACTTGGGACCGTTCGCGGATGATGCTCGACAGGACTGTCGCTGGTGCGATCATGTCTCCGTCTCCTAGCAGAGCGAGACCGATGCTCGTCCACTTGGACAGTTGTCGGTGTTGGGCCGAACAGACAAGGTCGAGGCGTCATGTTCGAGCCGTCTTTTGGGCGATCATATCGCTAGGGCTTTCATTCGCTTGAGAAATTCGCCTTCGTGGCCAGGAGTGCGTTCATGTTCAAGCATCCTCGGGGCACTCTCGAGCAAGTGCAAGCTTGTGGCGGATGGCGTGTTCTGTTATGCGAGCGCTGGTCGTCGTCTTGCAGGAATGAAGTCCAATAGTGAGATGAGTGAAGTGCTCAGTCGGAGGGACTCATGACCAGGCGAACTTGACCAAGTCGGTTTATCGGTCTCATTACTGAACCTTTATACGGTAGCATCTTCCGCCTAGTTCTGTGTTGGTATCACAGCAGATTAAGACTTGGCAGCACGGCCGGCCACTTGTACATGCGCCCTGACTACCCAACTCAAACCAGCTTTTTTCCAACCAAGCACGCATCTTCTTAAATAGCTTTCCCTTCATTGCTCGTAAAAACTCTCCTCTTCATATTAAACCATCAACTGCAAGGCCATGCCCAGGCTCGTGCGCAAGCCCCCATTCCTCACTAGCGGCCCCCCGGAAGTTTCACAACACCCGCAGCCTCAACTCCACGTCTTCAACACCATGACCATAATGTGATCTGATTACAATCTCTTTCTCTCTGTCTTTCTTTTCTCTTGGATCAATTACCGCTGATCTCCTACCCCTTGTCATCCTCGGCCCGAGCCGCAACTGCAGAGCTGACTTGTCCCCCTTGTATCTCTTTACCCCTGTCCTTGTATCACTCTGTCCTCTTTTTCCTTCTTACTCTTCAGCCGACCCAATGCTCTCCAGCCTCACAACAAAGCTGGCCCTCAAAAAGGCCGGCATCCCCAGCGACATCCTTGACTTTAAGCAGCAGCCGGAAAAGTCATCGTCCAAGTCGAACCAGGATGATCAGCCCCCTCAGAGCTGGGGATCCTGGATGTCGATCCGATCTCTGCCGCTCACTGTCCAGCCTTGGCTGAACCCTCCGCCCCCGTCCGTGGCCGTAGGTCGCGTGCCGGGCATCGGGGACAAGGCGCCCGTCGACAGGGAGAGGAGGATCGTGCTCGGCGGCAGGAGGAGGACGTTGCTCGTCTTCCTGCGCTGCGTTGGCTGCGCGTGTATGTTGTCAAATCTCCCAGTTCCCCACGTCGATGCTGCACCTTTACTTTTTCTGTCTCTGCACGACATTCTTTCATTTTACCAAGTAGCTCTTTAAACCTCATCAGCTGACATTTAAAAAAAAGTCGCACAAAAGACATTCATCAACTTGCGTACTCTGTCGAACCGCTACGGTGACGCCCTCACCTGCATAGCTGTCTCGCACGCTTCAGAGCAGGCCACCCAGAAGTGGGTATCGCTCCTCGGCGGCTCCTGGGGCGTCCGCGTCGTCGTTGACGAGGACAGAGCCCTGTATGCAGCCTGGGGACTGGGCACCGGCGGCATGTGGTATCTCTTCAACCCTACCACCCAGGTCCAGGGCTGGAAAGAGACGGGGTGGCTAGGGGAGAAGGTGGCCGGGGCCATCCAGAGGAAGGGCCTTGACGACAAGAAGGCCCCAAAGAAGGCCGTCGCATTGGATGACGACGATGAAGACGAGGATGGACCCTTGACAGTCATGGGGAACAAATGGCAAGAGGCTGGCGCTTTTGCCATCGACGGGACTGGGACTGTTATTTGGGGTGGCAAGGCCATGAGGGCAGATGATGTGATGGAGCTTGAGGATGGGGCTAGGATTTTGTTGGCATAGCAAGCGTTTTCCTTGATATTTAGATTGTATGATAAAGCGTGTGACTATCACAGTTCAGCTACATAAAAGTTGTATACGAATGGCATGGTGTATCAGATGGTCATGCTGTAATCAACGTCAATTGCTGAATGACCAACTCTTCCGATCCTCCACTCCGCAGAAAAGAATCAAGTCCTGTACCTAGTTGATCTGGTCCCGCCATCTCCTACCTGACATCGATTGTCGAGGACATAAGCGACTCGAGATGACCTAACCGATCCGATCCGATCCCCCAGATTCCCGAAGACACCTGGGAAGCCCAGGCCGGCATTCGCAGACCCAAGCGCCCATGATCTGTACAGGACTGAAGGTTTCCATCGTACGGATGTTGTTGTAGTTGCGGGGGACCCTAGGCTTCTTGATGGATAGCCTGTCCTTGGATGGGTGGATCGTTTCTTGTCATGTCGCAAAACCCCACCGTTAAATGTGACCAAGTCCGCACAACTACGCCGAACACCGTAGTAGAAGCGGCCGACTCCGGGATGTGGGCAATTACTGGAGAGTTTGCAGTGACTAAATAGCCAATGAGCCGGTCAAGGTTCCGAATCGACACGAAAACGAGAGCAAGCCCTTTGCTTGTAGAGAAGCGGTTCAACTCGAGCCTATTCAGCAGGACTTGAACGAACCAGAAAGACCAGACAGGCCAAATGTCACACTCTTTCTACCATCGGAAGGCATCTCAAGATGTACGCAAAGCTCAAGTTCAGCTCCAACACCAAGAGACAATGGGCTTGGGGGATTGAGTACTGCAGTCATGGTGCCTTGCCATAGTTTGCGGGACACTCTTTCAGGGGCTTGAAGTACAAGCAAGAAACAAGTTTCAACACCTTGGTTGAGCCGCAAATGTCATTCGCCTTCTGCAGAGGAGATTGAGGAGCAACCTGCATCGTATATCCACTCGGTGACAACCTGCGCGTATTTCCTTGATCGTTTGGCAGATAGTGGAGGGCCCGAAACGCAACCCAATGGGCCGAGGCTGAGTTCGAGATATCAAGATCGACAAGGAAATTAGTTGTGCCTGATGGCGGTTTGAAGTCGTCCCTGGTTTGTGACGTGGCATGCCGATGGCTGATGATCCAGCTTGGCCGAGGCGATACATTTGCCACGCTGGCAAAGATGGCTTCAAGTTGTCTCAACCGAACAGAGGAATGTCACCATCAGGGCCGAATGTTCACGTTTGAGATGTCCATTTCAGGTCGTGATCCTCGGATTCAGGATCTGGGTAACCAAGCGAGAAGAGGAAATGTGCAAAACTTGGCGTGCCTCTAAAGGATTTTGACGTCTCGAAAGTGAAAGCGGCCAAGGCTGTACCAGGGGTTAATATCGCTTCTCTAACAGATCTGAGCCGAGACACAGGCTCTGGGGCAGGGTATCAACCGAGCCTGGTCTGTTTCCATGCCTGTTTTACATGCCATACAAGACCAGCTGAGCCAGATCAAGACCGACGTTTGACCTGGTCAAATAGAAAAGGCAAGCATCTCGTTTGCTCAACAAGGATCATGCTCGTCAAGGCTAATCTGTCAGGCTACCCGCGTCAGGCTGGATCCAATACCACGAGATATATATTCGCCATCATCAGCCCCGGCAGTGGTGAAACCGGCAAACGACCACTGGACCAGTCAGCTCTAGACGCGTCGGAGAGAAAAGAAAGCCACGTGAACTGTCAAGTGCCGGCAAACAGACTATCGACAGTAAAGTGACCAGGGGGTGATAATTGAGGCCTGCGTTATTGAGCCCAACTAGGCGATTTTGGCCAAGGTGAAAGCGCTTGCTTCCATCCCAAAGGGCCTGGAACGGTTCAGCTGAGCTGAAATGTGAAATGACTACTTGGTCGCCAAGATAGCCCGAGATTGGTGTTTGCAAGCCTCAATTGCACGTGGACGCGAAACAAAACAAGGCGAATGAATGCCTCACAGTATCGAAATGCGCTGAGCCTTGCTTGCACGCTTCGAGACTATGAATCATGGCCAAGTAAACAAACAAGGCAAGGCATCAGTTGAGAAGGTGACATTGCGAGACGGAAAGAGAAGAAGAGAAACCAAGATGGTTGGGCTGTCCTGTCGGATCGTTCGTTCAGCCAGCCGCCTGCATCAGCATCAGGTAAGTCGCTGCAATTGAGTTTTCGCTCGCACCTCTGCGCATCAATGCAAGACCGTCAGCCACGTATCGTCAGCCTGAAGTCAGCTTCAGTGGGACGAAAAAGTCAAGCAGAAGCAGAGACAGGGCCTGGGCGCTGAATGGCCGCACCGCACACTGTGCTTCAGGAACGGTCTCTTGAAAATGTGTGGTTGTACCCGACCTGAGATGGCGGCCGCGAGGCGTTTGCAAGTGCGCCATCGGGAAATCCGAACCTGGGCTCCATGGTAAGCGGGAGATGGGAAAAAGAGACACCGGCCAGTGAATAGTCTGATCTACGTGTAGGACTATAAACGGCCCTGGGATCTCGAGCACTGACGGGAGCCTCGTGACCTGGACGTGGCTGACCGATATCCGATCCTCTTTTGCTGAGTGAGCAGGTCAGCTCAAACGCCAGGAATAGATACGGAGGATACGCAGGTGCTGTATCCGTGGGTAAAGATAGAATACGAAACCTATGGCGGAGAAATACGACCAGCGTAAAGGTAGCCTCGCGTCGGGCCTTTGCGCGTTGCCGTCATCTCGCAGGGCGGCGCATCGACGGGTGCAAGGGACGAGCTTGTTTTTTTGTTGCTTCATTGAGGCGGATCTCGGATGACCCTTTTCCAATTCGATCGAGACGAGAACGAATCTAACGCTGCAGAAAAGGGATGGATGGATGGCCCAGAAAGCCTGGCGGTGGCCAGGAAGGGAGAATGACCACACGAGTCGCCAGAGGTATGACGATGGGGCCAGGTCCTGGGATGCAATGTATATCAAAGTGTAAGAGGCGGGCATCGATGAGACATGGTCAGTCTCCTCTCCTGCTGAAGTGAACGATACGAGGTGCACCTTTTGGATAGACGCTGTAGATCAATCCATCTCTCCCTTTGATACAGTACCTGAGTACATACGGATAGCCTGTGCTACACACGCAGCAGCCGCACCAACTGATCCCCCGGTCCATTTCCCCGTACCACCGACCGGTCCCCGGAGCAGTGGCAGTGGGAAATGGGAAGAGGGGGTGTGTGTCTGTGTTTCTCTCCTCGGCGCGTCAATTAGGGACAGCGCTAGACTCTAGAGTAGCGACCAAAAGTCAAATCGATAACTTGGCCTCTGGAACCCTGAGAATTCGATAGTTTGGTGGAGAATGAAGATTTGTTCAGCCAGCCCGTGACGACAGAGTTGAGAAGGGGATACTATTCGAGATGGTCATTTGCTCTCCCAGGGGAGAAAAGGAGAAGGGAAAAAACAACCTTTGTCGGTTGCTGAAGGTTCAGCATCCTCGCCGTCAACGATGCAGCCCAGCCCGCCTCCGCTCGCAACTTCGCGACAGCAACTAACCCCTGCTTGGCTTCTGAGCCTTGACCTGACGCGCCCCGGGCGTGACAGATGACGGGCTCTGAGATGGGCCATCCGTGTGCTGGCCTGGCAGGACCGCAATAGGGAGGACAGGACAAGGAGAGCAGCAGGTACACGGGCCGCGAGTGGGCTCCATCATCAATCAATTCCATTCAAATCTTCTGGCTTGTCTGTCTATTTTCGCCTCCGTCATTTTATACGAATGTCCCTCAAGAAAGTAAAGGGAACGGCCGGCTCCGAGTGCGGGTATTGGAACAAATCTGATTCAGTTTGGACAATCGAGGGCGGGAAGGGGAAATCTTGTGGTCTCAGTAGAACATGATATGATGGGTAAAGAAAGAAAAGAACCAACAAGCTACATACCTGCAGAGCAAAGAATATGATTCCAACGTCGCCCTTTGAATCCCAAAAGGGGACACGCGAGGTCTCGCCTCCGCACACACGCACATGCCGACTACCACACACTGGAAGCGACATGGCAAGACAAAGCTGTAGCTGTAGCTGTAGCTGCACATCTCTCCGCAATTATCATGCGCTGTCGGCCTTGTTCATTTGAGGGCTGCATCTCAATAATTACCCGCCACGGACGGACATTCACGGCGGCAGCAGAAAGGGCCTTGCTAATTGCTAAATCTGGGCTTTCTGTCGGTCGCACCGGTCGCGTACCTGATTCTGCCGGTGTCCCTTAGACAAGAGCCAGCAGCGAATCCTCCTCCCGTAAGAAACAAAGGAGAGTCCTGAGTTTGAGGGGAATTGGAGGACCGACCCCTCGGAAGTCCAGAACCCGCCTAGAGAGAGAGAGCCTCCTTGATGGCTGGCTACCGGTCGGAGAGGTACCGGCCGAGACTCGTTCCTCTGGATCAAGCTCCTCTCCAGGGACGGGTCGTGACTTGGCGGCGCCGTAGCAGCACAACAGGGCAAGGGTCACGGCCAGGAGTCATCCATGGGAGAGGAGAGACGCGGGTGGGACACACGGGGCGCGTCAGGGGGGGGAACAAGTAGAATCAGGGTCCCCGTTCGGCAGCGCATCGGCCAAGAAGCCCCTGTAGAGACTGACACAGCGCTAGCCGGGAAGTGCAGTTCTAAATTGACAAGAGGATGGCCTGTTTGGAGGAGAAGAATATCCGTATCTTGGGGTTTGATGGGTTGAGGTGAGAAGGAGAGAGAGAGGCAATCTTGGGTGCATCTGCAAGCCCGCGTCCGTCCCGTCATCTCGGCCAACGCTCCAATGGCACAGTCGCAACCTTCCTAACGAACCGCACACAGTGCATCTCTCTCGTTAGGAATCCCTGACGGGGTCTTTGTCCATGGATCCCAGCGGCCCTATTTGCTTCGCTAACTATTGCGGAGGCTGCTGCCACGCGCTGGACGGTACAGTACCTCTCCAGCTGTGGATCTCGCTATTCCACGGGCATGTTCCCCCCTAGCACACATGGACGCCGGAAGCTGGGCCTGGCTCGAGATGGCCCCGTTCTGCGCCCTGTTACTGCTGGAGGAACCTACTGATTCCCTTTTTTTCCCCTTTGCCGTCAATTACCATCTCATCTTCCATGCCATTGCCCTCTCGGGTGTCCCGCGTCCCTTTTTTTTCCCTTTCCCATCTGCTTGCTGAGAGGCTGTCGCTTGGCAGTGGGGACCCCTCCGCTCGCTACCGGCACAGGCGCCCATTGGATTCTCTCGCCCGCCCGCGCGTGGGCGGATGGATGATGAATGGAAAAAACACTGTACCGACACTGTGATTGCCCTGCTAAACGGCCATGTTGGCTTTCCACTTTCTGACGAGAGGCGTTTGGTAGCAGAAATGTACCGAGTTTGTGTCATGGACAGGACAGGACGGGGACAAACTGGCAGAATGCCCAGCCCCCCGCTGAGGTGAGAGCCAACATGGAAATGAGTGAGTGAGCTTATCCCGGGGCTCCGAGGGCTGCTGCTGCGGTTGCACATGATGATAATACCGGACAATTCATGCAAGTACAGTGTGTAAACCGTCCTCTTCGCACCTCAGTCCATCCATGGACATTCATCCCCCTTCCCCTCAGTGGCACTCAACTCGCTCAGTGGAGGGTGGGCCATGTGCTGGACTTGCGAGGTACCAACTGTACTAACTCCCCGTCCTCTCACGCACAGCTCACACACAGCACCACCTGCATCCGCCATACTACATTGGAACCCCAATCCCAATCCCAGACCCAGATCCAGCCAGAAGCTGGCACCAAAAAAGGACGGCACTTGGAGGACGGGCTCGGTCTCTCTTGCTTGTGTGTGTGTCTCTCTCTCTCTCTCACTCTGACCTGTCCCGCTTGGCTTTACTACTCCATTCGCAATTTGTTGCTTTGTTTCTTTTCTCTCTTCTCAATCATCATTCTCTCTCTCTCCATCTTCTCGGTACTCCTTCTCCTTCGCATCATCTCATCTCAGAAAACCAACCCATTCGCCCTCTCTCTCTCCCCCACGAGGTGAACCGGCGTCCCTCGCACCGAGCGACCCCTTTTGGCAAGGACCCCCCTCCCCACAAGCAAGCGTCTCGGTCCCATACACAGTCCACGTCCAATCCGTTCACCATATCCTCGAATCCTCCATTTCCATCATTATCCCGCGCCCCGGGGCTTCGCCGTTATACCAAAAAAAAGCTGCCTCGTCCCTCGCACAACAAGACCAACAACCAAACACACGCTCTTCGACTTTGAAAAGGGCGCTGTTCTCGTTTCTTGCCTCTTTTCTACGACGGTTTCTTTATTTCTCGCCAGTAGCCTTGCTTCAACTGCTTTGTCTCGACGATCCATCCTCGCTATTTCCGCCGTCCGCCTTGGCTTTTCCCCGAACAGCGCCTCGTGGTCATCTTCGCCCCCTGCTCCTTTGACTGTGCATTGGTTCGGATACAGAGGCCTAGACGCTCCCTCCGGTCCTCAATACTCTCACCGTCGCTTCTTTGCTCTCAATTTCTGTCATCTCTTGTCGGCATCAAGAAAAGAATACACCCCAAAGACTCTATAGACAAGACAGCCTCGTCGACGCCTGTTGCCGCCTCCCCGCACTCCTTTGAAACTGTCCCGGGGCTCGCTCGCTGCTCCATATGGACACCCAGACCACAACGGCCGAACCTCAGCATCCCTATCCCCCAAGTCCTTGGAACACGGTCTCGACGATAACATCGAGCACGACGAGTTCGACGACGGCCTCGACGACGAGCAGCCACAGCGCTCCCGCCGCCGACGGCTCCTTCTTCCCCGACCCGGCCGCCACCCAGTTTCACTCTCATCTCGACTTCCTCCCCTTTCTCCTCCCCCAGCAGTCCAACATCTACCACGCCCAGCTCCTACACTACAACAAGCTCATCTCGCCCGCCCGCGGAGGCGGCCTGCAGACGCCGCCGCTCCCTCCCGTCGTCTCCGCTCCCCATATCCAGGCCGCGCCCAGGTCGCGATCTTCTAGCAAGGTGTCGCTCAAGGACGCATCCGCCGGTAAGGGGAACACAGGAGGAGGCCATGGGAGCAGGTCACATCAGAACTCAGACAAGAGTCGCTCGGTTGTAACCTCCAAGGAGGTTCCGCCCAAGATGCCCTCCAAACAGTCGGCCGACTCATCGAGGCCTCTGCCCCGTCGATCCGCGCCCTCGGCTCAGTCCCATTCCAGCTCTGTGCCCTCGACGCCTCATCAGCACGCTCGTCAATTCTCCTTTGAGGATCGCGAGCCGTCCCCCACCGGCACAAACAATCACTCCCCCCGATCCGCCTACTCCGAGACAAATAGCACCCTGCCGTCGCTGCGGCCCTTGCCACCGCGATTAGGGGGCTGCAAGTATGAGACGGCCCAGATCAACTCCAGAAGGAGGATACCTTATTCGGTCGGCAACGACCGTCTTGAGAAGCTGGACTTGCAGACGGTGAAGAGCAAGCTGACCGAGGATGAGGAGCGAAAGTTGGCGACCGACATGCGAGAGGTCTATGACCGACTGCTGCCCACCGCCGCTGTCGAGGAGAACCGCAAGAAGCTGGTGCTGAAGCTTGAAAAGATCTTCAACGACGAGTGGCCTGGACACGACATCCGTGTCCATCTCTTTGGTTCTTCTGGAAATCTCCTTTGTTCGGATGACTCTGATGGTTTGTTGACTCCGCATTTCTCGTAAGCCACATCTAACCGGACCTAGTGGATATCTGCATCACCACCTCGTGGCGCGAATTGGAGGGTGTTTGCATGATCGCCGACCTCCTGGCGCGACGTATGTGCCTCGCTCACCCACCCAACTGTAACCCGCTGACAACGCATAGGGGGAATGGAAAAGGTTGTCTGCATTTCGGCAGCCAAGGTGCCAATTGTCAAGATCTGGGATCCTGAATTGGGCCTTGCCTGTGACATGAATGTCAACAACACCCTTGCTCTCGAGAACACCCGCATGGTTCGAACATATATAGACACCGACCCTCGAGTTCGTGAGCTTGCCATGATTGTCAAGTATTGGACCCGGAGGAGGATAGTCAACGATGCGGGTACGTTTTACTTGCCGTCTTGCTGCAGATCTGGCTGACCGTTTTATAGCGTTTGGCGGTACATTGAGTTCTTACACTTGGATTTGTTTGATCATCGCGTTCCTGCAGCTCCGAAGCCCTCCCGTCCTCCCCGCGCTGCATCAGCTGTCACACAAGCTTCCCAGGCCGGACGGTACCATGCCCGACTTTGCCGACGATCTCAAGAAGCTGTCTGGTTTTGGAAACAAGAACAAGTCATCGGTCGCCGAGCTTCTGTTCCAGTTCTTTCGCTTCTACGCGCACGAGTTTGATTACGATAAGCACGTTCTCTCGGTCCGCCTCGGAAAGCTAGTTACCAAGCATGAAAAGAAGTGGCACTATGCGATTAACAACCAGCTCTGCGTCGAAGAGCCGTTCAACACCTCCCGTAACCTCGGGAACACGGCCGACGAGTACTCGTTCCGGGGATTGCATATGGAACTTCGACGAGCGTTCGACTTGATTTCAGTGGCGAACTTGGAAGAGGCGTGCGAACCGTACGTGTTTCCCAAAGAGGAGGAGAGAGTATGGTCCCGACCACCGCCACAATCTCGGCCTGTCCTGCTGCGCAGCTCATCGCAGACACATTCTGGACGTGGCGGTCGTGGAAACCACCGCGGTGGACGACACAACAACAACTTTCACCGGAACAACGGGGGGAATCGGCGAGCATCGTCGGGCATTCCCCAATATGATGCCAACGCCAACGCCAATAATGTGTATATCCCGCAGGTCAACATGCAGCAGGACCTGCAATGGTATCAGAACCCACAGTTCCAGTTCCAGTATACACAGCAAGATCTCATGACTCAGATGGCATATCACCAGGAGAATATGCGGCTTTTGTATGCTTCTCAGTCACCAGCATTTATGCAGCAGCAGGCCCAAGCCCAGGCTCAGGCCATGAACCAGCAGCAGCAGCAACAGCAGCAGAGGATGTCGACCAGCACAGGTACCAATCAACAGCAGCAGCAACAGTCTACGGACCGGTCGAGGACGAATTCCTTCGATAACCCGCCACTGAGTGCGCCCCTGCGACCTGATTTGTATGCCCTGTACGGAATGACTCTGGGAGGGACTTTCTTCCCTCAGGCAGGTGGCTACGGAACATACCCTTCGTCTCCGGCTAGTACCAATGGCGCAACCCAGGACTTTCGCCGTTCCATGCAGCGATCAGGGGCGAACAATGAGGCAGGCGGCTCAGCGAACGGTACTCTACGGTCACACTCTCAGCCCGCATCTCGATCTCCGTCAGCGCAGGCAGCTGGAAACTACTTTGGTAACCAGCAAGTCAATGGCGCCAACTCTCGTAGCATGAATGGTGTTCCAATCCCGAGTTTCATGTCTGACGACACAGATTTCGACGAGACCCCCAAGGCTCATACCGACTCTCCACAGTCGGAAGAGGGCAAGTATGCCGCGTTTTACTTGACAGAGAGCCCTAGCCCTGGTAAACAGTCTCAAAAGTCGCAGCCTGGTTCCAACGGTATTGCCTTTGGGGATCTCAGCCAAAACTCCAGCCCAGGACGTCGACGGCTCTCGACGGATCAACTCCCGCAAACGATTCTGGACCGCAGGATGAGAAGGACATCCCGATCGCCCTCGCCGCTAGGACACTCACGCGCTTTCTCTGCGAGCACCGCATCGGCGCCACTTGCACAGGCCCCTTTCCCTGGAAGCCAGAACAAGAATCTCTCTCGACCTTTGGTTGTCAATGGGTCATGTCTGAAGACGAGTGTCCTCCAGAGCCCACGCCAACCATCGGGCTCAGAGAGCAATGCTTCAGAAGATTCTTCCAACTTTGAGAATCCCCTCCAGATCAACGTTGGAAACGGTGTGCCAAGTTACCCCGTTGACGGTCCAATTGTCTCGTCAAGTGCACCAGAAGAGGCAACGGCCAAGCAAGGGGTTTCTAACCAAGTTCCTGTTGTAGCAAACGGAACCACACCGCATATGGCCCCATCAACAGCTGATGATCCCTCATTCCGAGAGCGCATCATGATGATGAACTCGTACTACATGGCTGCCCCTAATCTCGCGCAAGAACCAGTGGCAGGAACTTCACGTCTGTCGCCCTCGACCCGACAGCGGTTGATGTCCCGTCAGCAGAATGGAATTGCGCCGCTTGATCTCGCCATTGCTGAGCACCGGATTGATCGCCCAGTTGGTCAAGATTTTGCTCATCTTTCTCCAGTGTACGAGAACCGTACTCCTTCTCCCACAGTGGTTCGAAAGCCCGATGGACCTTTGAAATCAGACAAGCAAGCTACACAGAACAGCCCCAAGACATCAAGGGGAGATGGTTCCAAGGCGGGCCAGAAGCCTGACGAGCGAGTGCAGGATTCCCAGGATGGATCGAAGCCTCAAAAGGGCCAAAAAGGCAATGCGCAGTCTCAGAAGGTCAACGGAGTTCGAGAGAACGGCCACGTCCGCGGGGCTAAGAGTGAAAGCGACGGAGGCTGGCAAAAGGCGGGCAAGGGAAAGAAGAAGGGTGCCAACAATGCCGCGAATCAAGGGAACGGCGAGCAGCTTCCCAAGCTTGAATCCGAGCGCAAGGGAGGCTGAAGTGGATGCCACCGGGAACTACCGATGGAATATCTCGTGTAGTGACACGCAACCCAAGGTGGCAAGGACACCTCACGGGGTTTCGCCCGGGACGACGACGATCGCTTGATTTATCAACTGGCATATCACCATTTTGGATAGGACGGACTGCAGCCTTGGCGCCGCTCCTAGCCACCGACGCCATGTCAGGGATGCTTCGCGGGACGAGAATGGGACACGTTGGACACTATTCTGGATGAGATCCGGATAGGTGGAAGATGTTGACATGTGTAGCAAGTGTGTACGATTGATGTCGAGGGAAGCCATCATCACAGCAACTTATACCACATCGGGGAGTGGTGTTCAGTTACAGATTGGCACGGTAGGCGGGTAGGCTGGGGGAGGGGATGGATGGAAGAATGACTGAATGGCCGGCTGGATGGATGAATGGATGGATGCAAAGCAAGGATGGAAAGGAGAGGCGTTGGCGTCTTTCTACACATGGCCGGTTGGGAGGCGTTTTATATACAGTTGCAATTGCATCGAGACAAGCCCATCTGGAAGGGGGGAGGGAGGGAAGCCAGTTTATATCTACAGGCTACACAGGCAGAGGAGGGACCAGCGTTTTTAGATGGTTGTCAGAAAAAGCATGACAGATGTAACGGAGCACAAAAATGACATACCTGAAAGTTTTAATGAATGAATGTTTATAGAGTGGTGTTGAATTGGGATATTAGTGCCTTGCTCGGTGATGAACAACTGATGGTGATCTCAGCCCTGTCTTGTAGGTTCAGTCACACCAAATTCAGCCGGTCCGAATGTCTCATGGCACTCTGAGAACCCTAGAGGTTTCTTTGAGCGGGGCAGTTTGGTGTGAGAGCGGCATGATGCCGAACTTCCATCAACATGACTCTTGCTTGCCATCTCCTCACTGCAGCTAACCATGTCGCAGGCTGCAAACAGTCACAATCTGATAATCATCAATACCTTGGGCACACAAGCTGCAAGGTTGCGTTTGCGTGTCTTGACAAAGATCTGTAGTCAGAGCTTATCAAAGGAATGGCTTCCTTAGTCAGGCTTAGTGTGAAGGTGGGCTAGGCAAAAAGCTGGTGGGCTGAAGTGGTGCTCAGGGTGTTGGACGGATATTGCGGCGAGTGCGGGATGGAGGGGAGAATTGGGTTTGGAGGTGACGTTTGATGGCATGAGGGGATGGGTATAAAGAGATGGGTTTGTCTCGTTTGTTTTGCTTTTGTGGTTACAGTCTTTGTTAATATTTAAAACTTAACGAGATACGACTTTCACAATGAGTATGCTTTCTGCTGAAGTCGCGGAATGGGGCGCTACACCAAAGCCCATGAGGATCCTCCCTCCTCCCGCTCCCATCCACGAGGAAGAAGTCGAGATCCGAGTCCTCGCTACAGGTCTTCACCAACTCGTCCGCACCCGAGCCTCAGGGAAGCACTACACCTCTACCTCGCTCCCCCACGTCCCAGGAGTCGACGGCGTGGGCGCCAACGTCTCGACGGGGAAGAAGTCCTACTTTACCACGCTCACCACTGGCCAAGGCACCTTTGCTGAGATTGTCAATGTTCCTGTTGAGGATGTTACGGAGCTGCCTGATGGCGTTGATCCTGTTGTCGCGGCTGCGCTTATGAATCCTGTCATGAGTAGCTGGATGGGACTCAAGAAGCGGGTGGATTTTCTTAAAGACAGGAAAGGCAAGGAGGGAAAGCCTTGGAAGGTTCTCATCATGGGAGCTACAAGCGCAAGCGGAAAAATCGCCATCAAAGTTGCCCGCACACTCGGAGCAACACAAGTCGTCGGCGCGGCTCGTAATAAGGATGCTCTCGCCGCACTTCCTCTCGACTCGACCATCGTTCTTCAAGATCCGCCTACATCTACAGACTTTTCCGCAGCTGCGGACGCTGACGTGGTGCTTGATTACCTCTACGGTCCATGGCCAGCAGCATACCTAACAAGCGCCTCAACAGCTTCAGCAAAGAACGCCCTTACATGGGTAGGAATTGGTGCCATGGCCGGCGACGGAGCCCAGATCCCCGCAGCGGGCCTTCGGCGAAGAGACGTCAGTGTCCGGGGTGCGGGACCGGGAGCGTGGAAGCTGGAGGAGTACGCGGCCGAGGTACCGGGGATGTTGAATGTGCTTGTCGGGGAGAGTGATGAGGGGATCCGGAAGGTGAAGATGGAGGATGTTGAGGAGGGGTGGACGAGTAAAGAGAAGGGGAGGGTTGTGTTTGTGTTTGGGGATGAGAGTGTTTGAAGGTGTTTTGGGGTGGGATTTTATGGACGGTTATGAATCAGAATGAGAATTATGACATGGTTTTGTATTTCCAGGCCGCTTGTTGCTTTGCGCCATATTGTCCTACCTATGTATGTGCTTTGGTGATATGTGTGATTGAGCTGTAATTGGGATCCATATCGCAAACATACTATGGGAACGCTCTCTTAGATAGGATAAGCAATAAGAGGGAAAGTCAAGTCTGGTCCAATAATTAGCATATTAATGTCATAAGTATCGCCTAGGAGTAATTGGTTTCGTTGCCTAATCTATCGTATCTCGCATTCACCCTGTACCTCACGATATTGGTTCCTATTTCAAGACATGGTGAAGATCCTCGTATCAAGGCCCAGTACCCGCGAGATATCGTGTCGATATTGTGACCCATGCTAATACGTACCAATGGGAGCTGCCATCGCCGTAATCAGATTTCCATTCTGAGGCATATCACCATGGTGCCTGGCTTCACCCATGATCTGGCCCCCAAACATCACTTGGCCCGCCCACCTGCCAGCCCCACGAAAGACCCGGCACTCCAAAAATAGTCCCGTCAAACCCCAGACAAAGAGGGCCTCGCAAAAGTCTGGAGAAGAGACAGGGCGGACAGGAAGTTCTGAGGAATCAGCATCGTTTTTATGTCGGAGCCTAAAAGTGGGCGTTGGCAGGGGTTGCGAGAGGGCCTTGGGAGATCTGGTTGAGATGGAGGGGCGAGATATGAGACATTGTGTTTCAGCGAGGCGGTTTCTGGTCTTGGTATTTGTGAAGGGCTGAATCTAGGGCTGTGACGTTTGTCTGAGCGTAAGTGAGGCCAGCAGGTGATTGTGATGTTGTTTGGACGAGGTGCATATAGAGCTGCCTTGGATACGACCAGGCATCTTTCTAGTTGAGTGAATACGAACTACGAGAATATCTGTATTGAATATCTGATACATCTATTTCTGCAACCTTGTTTGAGGTTGCCTCATTGACACGAGGCTCTGGCGGGTACCTTGACAGTGAGCTGGCCAGGTCTAGTCCACGATCCATCGTGGTGGAGCTTTCACGAGCCATGACGGCAAGCCGAGGAACACATGTTTGGAGTGGACATTGATGTATACAGAAGATCGAGGATCGAAGAAACAAGAGATGAAGTATTCAAAACATGGCTCTGCGTTAACTTAACGACACTTGTCATTGAGAGCTGTAGATATAGAACAGGGCAGTCTCGTGACCTAGGACTTGAGCGTCTCCTCCCCCGCAATTGTCTTGGCTGTTTTCGTTGCAGAGCAGCAAGAGCCGGCAGCCTGTACTCCACAGAATAAACGGCTGCCCCCCTTTCAACGAAACCCCACGGATCGTCTATTAAAGCACCTCGAAGGATATAAAGTTCTAGAGTCCTTCGTACAAGTCGTTGCATGTTTATTGGCTTCAGTCCTAGAGAGTAGCCCGGAACGGTCCGTACTGTGTAGATTGACTTCAGCACTGTGCCTCCACCCCAGTCTAAGCCTCGGCTTAAGGCCATACGTCACAATCCATACAGTACGAGCCAAGAAGACATCCAGCCGCGCTCACCATCCATCTCATCTCAGCTCCGATCCTCTCCTCTTTCACTCATCCCGTCTCATCCCACCCGCAGCGCGTGCATCTACAAACGCGTGTCCTTGCCCGGTACATGCGCATCTGGAAGTCTTGTCGCGCGGCCGCTAACAGAGTCGACAGTCCTACTCCAGTTAATCGCCCCGGTTTTCAACCCCAGTCTCACCAAGCCCGCTAGTTAGCGACCCTTTAGCACCTGCTCTCTCCGCCTTCCCTTCCCTTCCGCTCAGCCCAGGCCCTGTCCTTTGGAAACGACGACAATAGCCGAAGCCCGACCTGACCTTTTGGCTGCCGTACTTCTCCTCGACAAGCGAGTGTCTTGCTGTTGGGGATATTCTGCCCGTCTTTCATAGACCCTGTCAGCCTTGCCGCTTGCTTCATCGCGACCCATATCCCCGGAGACTGTGGGGTTACAGCGACCGCCGATAACTAGCGATTATCAGTCCCCGTCCCTCCTGCGACCACGATCCGACGACCCCGGCTCGACGGCCTCTCACAGCGTCGCCACCGAACAACGCCGAAAACCCAAAGATACGATAGTCACGGGATCAAACGGACAGTCTCTAGCAGTCTTCCGGCCCCTCTCGTCCCGGAGAGGCCTCGCTTCCTCACGGTGGCTATGATGCAGTGGTCTCGCGCCGGCACTGAAGCTGTGCAAGTCCTCGAGGCCTGATGCGATCCCACCGGGCTTCCGTTCCTTCCGGCGACAAACACTCCAGCATATCTATGAGGGTCGACATGGTCTCGAGGACTTCAAGCGATGGCCCTCCCCCGGGCGTTGGGCGGAAATGGAACTCTCTGATCAACAAGATCCCGAGGAGAGGGGTACGTCGAAGCGATGCTTGGCTCAGAGAACTTGACTAATGTGTGCTGTGCGACAGATCAAGATAATAAGTCAACATGCCCCCGACACGAGTACTTCAGACCTAGGTCTCAATCCCAAATCCCCCGAGTCCCATTCCGCCAATCCCCTCGAAACCCAAGAATCCAACATCCGCCAGCTCCAGAGCCTGGTCGGGCGCATGCCGCGAAACATCCCCTCCTCGCCCGACCACGTCGACGCCGCCTATAACGACCTTAGAAAGGTCAAGGAGCAATGCGCTACGCTATGCCGACAAATCATCACAGACGAGCTCCGCCGCGCCCGCGGCGGGGGCGAAGTTCTGAACCGTCGCGACTCATCCATCGAGTCTCCCCGCAGTCCCGGTCATATATACGATACAAGAAGTTCCTTTAGCGGGAGAAGTCTGGCTGAGGTTGTCTCTGGGAGTGTTGTCAAGAGCATTCACCAGAACGACGCCTGGCTTACGGCTGTCCGCGACTGGAAGAACCACCTCGAATCCCTCGCCGAAGCATGCCGAACGAGTCTCATCGAGACGTACAAGAACAATGAGCGCGAGGCGACACCGGAGATGGTAGAGGCCTTGTTCACAAACAAGCCTTTCCGTAAGGAATCTGTTGCGCGCATGCGCAATGCCAGTGTGACTCGGGTCATGTCGCCAGACCCTCAATTCGTGAGTTTACTCAGCCATTCATCCTGTCAAACACTGTCTTACCGTTTCAGTTCCCCAAATACGAGATGCGCTTCTATAATTACGAAAGAATAAAGCAAGAGTTGACCGAGATCCGACAAATGCTTCAGTCCGGCGAATCGGGCATTTCCCCCGACCGCACCATCAACGAATATGTCATCTCTCAGCGAGGTGATGCTGTGCTCGAATTCGCAAACACCGCTCCCGAATGTGGTCTCAATGATCCGGCGCTTCGATTTCGAGTATCGTCTTATATGCTGGCCGAGACTTCACCCATCTTTGCTCGAATGTTTTCGGGACATTCCAGTAATCTACATCCTAATGACGATGACGATCTCTCGACGCTATTGCCATCACCTCCCACAAAGTACTTTTGCAAGGACGGATCAGAAGTCAAGCTATACCGCATGCCACAAGTTGAGCTTAATCGCCTAAGTTCTCTTGAGATCCTGTTGCACGCAGCACACATGCACAACGAGAGGGTGCCCAAGGAAATCAGTTTTGAGCAATTCGTCGCCATCGCTGAGTGCTGTATGCGATACAAGAGCACATCACCCCTGGAGCTTGTCGTGGAACATCTGTGGATGCCCCAATGGATGCACAAGGGTGCCGACGACATGCCTGACGGACTTTTGGTGATCAGCTATGCCTTTGGACTACGACAACTCTTCTCACGAATGTCCAAGACCACGATTCTCAACCTGGTTGATGAAAAAGAGCTACAAGCTAAGCCTTGGCCGCAGAAGATCAAGGACAAGATTTGGGCCGTTCGATGCGCCAAGGTCGCCCAGGTTCATGACTGCTGTGTCAACGCCATTCAGGAGTACCTCAGAGCCCCAACGCACACTTCAGTTGAGCCAGGGGCCTCACCAACGGAAGCAAACAACATATCATCCGATATAGTGACTCCCATGATGCTTACGAGTACGCCCAGATGTCCCAAGGGCAGTCATTGGTGCGACGCAACAAATCTAGGATGGTTGATGCTGGTTTACAATGAGATGGGCCTGTTGCCGCACATAATGCGACCGACTGTGCTGAATCACCTCCCCGAGTCGCAACCACAGCCGAGGAGTTTGGCTCAGATGGTTGATGCATTGAGGAGGGTACCGGCACCGCCAACCCCTGTTCACCGTGGTGTGTGCGACCTGGGCCCGGCTTTTCGGTCGTCTATCAACGACATCTACAACAGCGTGTTGGGCCTGACGTTATTTGACATCAGTGGGAAGAGCCACGGTTGGGCCCTCTCGAAGCACCGTGAACGGGAACCTCAGACACAGCTCAACAAGGGGCTGAGTGGCATGGCTGCAAATGACCCGGGATACAGTGTTGCGACCGAGTTTCCTGAGATCATTCGGCTCCGCGTCATGTGCGAACTTGGGGAATTGGAGGATCTTCATGCGGCTGCCATGATCAACCGGGCGTATTACGAGACGTTCAAGAATCATGAGCTCTTCTTGATGAGAAACATCTTGCGCATGGACCGGAAACGAACAGGGGCAAGACAACACATTCCGATCACCATCAATACCAATGAAGAAAAGGTGCTCAAGGAGGAATCGGATATTCTCAAGACGACGGCAGGCGATACAGCGGACGCCATGACCATTATGACGGAAGGAGACGATGACGATGTGGAATACACGGACTCTGATGATGATAGCCTGTACTCTTCGCAAGCACCATCCGTTCAGCGGTCGGTGCCCAGGAGCTCGTTCTCCAGAGGGCCTGATCGCCGGGGATCTACAGAGCCGTCCGTGGTGAGCGCAGGTAGTCCCGTGCGGACACCACGGCCACGACCTGAAACACCCACCTCGAGATCCACGAGGAGCGGAACTCCAACTACGCCACGACAGGCACCCGTGGATCTACCGCCGCCGGCTGCGACATCTCCTGCAAAGCCGACGGTTGACCATAACGAGGAGATCGATGAGCCGCCGCTCACAGTGGAAGAAGCACATCGAATTCTCTGGCCTGATGAGGTTATCGAAGCTGTAGCGCCACCTCCGCCTCCGGGCATTGAGGGAATAAGAGAGAAGTTCCGAGCAGGCGATCCGGCATTTGAGGAGAGGCTCGAAGAGAAGACCCTGGTTCCAACAGGAGACAAGCAATTGCGAAGTGAACACGATCGCCGGGTCGGGTTGCTCAAAGGTGATCCATGTGATGGGGATGGTGCACGACGAGGGTGCAAATAAGTGAAAGAGATGGAACTATATCATGATATTGTGAACAGGCAGTGGAAAAGCGAGATTTGGATGAAGCATCTCGATATATACTATTGCCTTTTGGCTATGACGGGCGCTGGCTGGCTCTAGCATGGGGCGCTGATACCCTTGGCGCGAGGAGTTGGGATAACTTGGATCATGCATGGGATATAGCGGAGTTGGGTATTTAGCTGAATTATTAATGAATGAATGTATGAAAAGTCAAAGGCACCCCGAAGACGTTGATTCATGCCGTGAGGGATAAGCCCTGATGAGGGGGTCTTTTTACTTCAGATAACCTCCATGGCAAGCCACGTCACTTCGTCAAGAAAACATCCCGTCAATCCAACTTACCTTTGACATTGTATTCTTTTCAAGACCTTGCTTGGCCATGACCTCCATGCCGCGACCACACACTGGAATCCTCCGCGAGGAGAATGTTGCTCTTCGACAGATGCTGGGATATCGCCTCGAGTCCGTTCAAAACTCGCCATACAACCCACCCCAGATTGGACAATACCTGTCCGGGGCTCCCATCAAGGACGTCTTGCTCGTGTCGATCGATGTCGATACGGGAGGAGGCTACGAAACCATATCCCCTGATCAGAGTTTCCACATTGGCGTGTCAGTTTTTGACACTCGGTGTCTCGTACAGAAGCTGGACGATGCTCGCGATGCCATCACGTCCTACCAATTTATTAATCGGGAGTCGCGACCGTGCAAGTGGGCCGCCAAGAACTTTCTCTTTGGAGAGACGGAGCTGATGACACTTGACGACTTTGCAACGTGGTTCTCTTTACTCATCGATGACCGCGATTACGTCTTGGTTGCACATGGGGTTGGGGAGGATCTTAAAGTTCTCAACAATATCGACCCCAAGATTGTGGACCGAGCCTCGTACGTCTTGGATACGGTCAAGGTGGCGCAGTTTCCCCTGCAGCTGTCCTATCGGTACAGCGTTGAGAAGCTTCTCGACGAACTTGGGATCGCTTATGCGAAGCTTCACGCTGCTGGGAACGACGCTCATTTTGTGCTCAAAGCTTTGCTGATGCTTGCTGTACGCGATGGCCAGATGGTACCGGAGACTACTACGCCTGGTGACGAAGAGTTGTTTCGTTACCTCGAGGCTGTTGCGCATGCTCCGTGTGATTTACCTGTGTGGAGTGATACCCCGCCAGTCACTTCCACATCACCAAAGCCGAACATGAAGCTGGGTGTAAAAGCGAAGAGTCGATTACGTGCGGAAAGAAAGGCTGCTAGACGAGCGCTTGAGGAGCTGCCTTGGGCCGACGAGTCAACGACTCAACAGATCAAGGATGAACAGCAACACAAGACATCTATCACATAACCCTGTTGTGTTGGCGGGCACTTCCTATATGACGAACCAGAATGAATCCAGGATCGCTACGGGAGAGTTGAGGACCTCTCTGACGTCCATGGGCCTTATCTATGAGGCCGATGGTTATAAGAAGGGGATAAGGTCGACCCATGAGGGAGGGCGCAGCGATGAGAGGGTCTAAAACGAAACAGACCTCGGAATAGTCTTGAGAAACACAATCATCTGCTTGCTTCAGATATGCCTGGGGAACCCCAACGCTGGAGTTGAAAGAACGTTGGAATAAGTTCGGATAGAAGAGGATGTGCTTCTGCCCGGAGTCCACGGCGATGTTGGTACAGTACCTCTCAATGCGTCATCTGACTGTCATTGTAAGGGCCGCAGCTGAGGGTTGAAAGGAGGGGTATTGCCGCTGAACTGTATCCCGTGGGCATCCCGAAACTTGATCACTCTCCGATTTTATCGTGGTATTCTTGCCCTCAAGTCAAGTCTCATCATCGTTTACAGGCGCCATGTCACCTCCAGAAAGAGGTTCGCGCCGGTCTGGCCGCAGACGGCGGAGATCTCACCGAGGGAACAAGAGACACGCTCACCAACAGCCGGCGAGCGGCCCTCACCCAGGACAATTTCGCGGAAACCGTCGTCGTTCGCGACGGCAAATAAGGCGACCATATGAGCAACCACCGGAACTACCTGTTGTCTGTCCAGCATGGGTATTCATCCCATTTGCCAATGTTCAGTAACTATCCCTCTGTCCATAGCCTTCTTAAGCATCCCACTGATTATCTCTACAGTGTGGCCCGTGATCGTGCTTGGTTTAAGGACGACTATGTTCCTTACCGGACGCAGTTCACTAATTCCCAGGGCGAAGAGCTCCAAGCCATTGGCGTCGGGACTGTTGTCATAACCATGAAGTGGATAAATGGCGAATGTTCAGAATTCATCCTGGGGAACGTTCTGCACTCCCCAGACGCTGCCTGCAACATAGTTGGGTACCCCATCGTTGAGGACTACTACCCTGGTCCTATCCAACTACCCTACCCTCTCTGGAGAGTGACAGACGGCAAAGGTTCCACTATGGCGTGCTTCAAACGCGAAGGGAACAATTCCGTGCTCCGTTTCAGTAGACTGCCTCGGGGTACTACACCGGGCCCTGATGTGCTGCCAACGGACAAGATCCCGGCGGTGTATTGGCCCGAGATCGAGAGAGACCGGTTCGCACGGCTCCACAGAGGCAATGACCATTTCCTGCTTGACTCCGAGAGGGCATGGCTGAAGGAGCACTGGGGTGATGAGTTCCGGTTTTTATTGGCGCACGAGTTGAACATGTATAACGAGGACGACCGCCGCGAGGGGAGCATGATAATGAGGATGACCATGGCTGAGGAGGATGACCAGCGTCGAAAGCGTCAAGAAAGAGGATATGAAGATTTGACTGAACAAAGCGTCTTCGCAAACATGCCCGAATTGCTTCTGGATCGCTGCAATTCGCATCTCGCCAACCAGCACTTTTCGGATGCTGAGCGCGAATGGATTGACATTTACCATGGGGATTTGAAGACCTTTTTAGATTGGTATAGGTTCAGATTGTATGAGCCTGATGAGCTCAAGGAAGCAAAGGAAAGGCTACAATGGCTCATGTGGATAGGGGCCAAGTTCGAAGAGGTACCTCCGGGTTGCGGGTCGCGATGAATGGCTCTGGGAGCTGGATGCGACTGCTGCTGAGCAGGTGGCCACGGGAAGATTGTCTGTGTTGTTTTGCAACGTATGAAGGGAGAAGGCTACCCACTCACTTACTGGCTGATACTGGATGATTAATGCGGCGTTTAGGAGGTTCGAAGATGAGGACATCTCGCTCAGGAAAGGCCCCGAGGGCCTTTCAGGGACTAGGCAGCTATCGTGCATTGTACAGAAAACCAAGAGTCGCGAAAAGCAAATGGGATAAAGAGGCCTGTTATAGGATGAAAGCAGTGCATATCAAGCCAAGAGATTGTATCCCGGACAATAGTTTATTGGGAATCATGCCTTCAAATCGTCCAGTTTGGCCTTGGAGCCTTGTCCAAGAACAGTGCACCTTGGGCACACGGGAGCTGGAGGCCGGTAGACAGAGACGTATTCTTTCAAGGCGTTTGATCTGCATCAAGGATCCGAATTCAAGATTATAACTAGCCAGTACGACTGTGGCTGATACCTGGTGACTGCGCCTGCAGCAAGGGATATGCAGTTGCAGCGAATGGTGCAATTGCAACTCTTTTCAGCTCCTTGGCAAGGCAATCTCGAGAAGAAGAGCATGGATTAACGATGGGTTTATAAATAACTTAGGCCCCCTCATTTTCCTCGGGTAACCTTGGGTCAATTCGCCTGTCGGCTGGCATAGTCACCATTCTCCTTACCCCGGACTCATCAAGATGCATGGAGACAGGCGAGAGACAATTGAGCTCCGCCAATTAGAGGGACCCTGGACGATCAAGAGACTTCTCACTAGTATCATCGATCTGGCACTTGCTGCTGGCGCTCTGCTCTTTGTTCTATTCGGGGGACTCATCTACATGAATGACGGTTCCGCGGCCACGCCAGGCTCGACGGGTCAAGTTCTCCTGGACATTGCCAAATATGTATGTCTTCTCCATATCTACGTGGAATCAATGGGGGCTTATGGAGAGATGCAGGGACCAACCGTGTTTCCCGTTCTCTTCGCCGCCATCGTCGGTGGCGCGCTGAAGACATTTGCAACCTGGCGTGTACAGAATGGTACTCAGGTAAGAATGATCGAGCAACTCGTCGGCAGCCATACTGTAACTGGAGCACTATTCACGCAAGCCCGGCTCAAGGCATTCAACTTTCTCGCTGTCAGCATTGTGCTATTGTGGTGCCTGTCGCCTCTGGGCAGCCAGGCTGCTCTGCGGGCGATAAGTACCGACCATGTGTTCCTCAGTGAGACAAACAGCCTGACGGTGATGGAGTCGTTTGCTCCGTTCAGGTACTTTGCAGGGGGATCTTCGGGCGGAGAGGCTACAAGGAGGTTGGTCCCGTCCTTCATCGCCTCTATGCTCGCTGCACGGTTACTACAGGACAGAAACCAGGACATTTGGGGAAACATTCGCATCCCTTTGATCGAGAGACTCAGCAATAGAGCCTCAGATACGGACTGGATCGACTTGTCAGGAGCTCAAGAGGTGATCTATTCTTCACTTGTCGGGATCCCCGTGGCGTCGCTTCCCAGCAAGGGGAATCACACATTCGCCTTTTCGGCATCATACGTCAATGTCGAATGCCCTACCATCAAGGTCCTTCCCGAGTACAACTTTACAACCACCGCGCCAGACTTCAACTCGAGCGATAGGAGCAACTGCCAATGGACCACGCGTCAGCCTGAAATGACCTTGAGGGTCAGACTCTCTCAGCCGTGTGCGGGTGGCGAAGAAGATATTTTCGACAAGTATCACGAAGGGAAAGATCGCCCAGCCCGTGTATTCATATGGGAGTCTCGCACCTTCGGAGTGGAGGGACACTCGTACGCTGAATGCCATCTGTATACGACATATGTCGACGTCAAGATGCAGTGCCAGGGCACCCTGTGCTCGCCAGCCTCAGTGCGCCGGTCACCAAACCCCGCCAGGCATGGAAACTGGACGTCATTCGACATGAAATGGAATTTCCAGCTGCCAGAAGCCTTCATAGCAATCTTTGCCAACATGTTCCCGGGGTCAAACAACAGCGGCGGCCAGGTTCCGACCATCACGTACCTCGTCGAGCCCTTCAACGCCCTCTCAGCAGAAAACAAGACCCAACCCGCTGCGATACCGCGAGAAAGATTTGAGACTGGCTTGACGCAAATGATGAACTCGCAGCTCTTGCTGGGTATCCGAGTGGAGGAAGTGACGGGGAGCTTTACGACAGAAAACCCAAACAACCTCTCCGTCAACGTCGTTGAGATGGAGACGTACACCCGAGTGGAGATTGTCCAATACAGCACGCCATGGCTGATTTTGCTATTGGCATCCTCTGTGGTCCTCTTCGCCGTTGCTATGGCGGCCATTGTCGTTCGCTTCAGGATACTGGTCCCTGACGTCCTGGGCTCACTAGCCCTGGGCATGCTGGATAACCGATGCGACAACATCAAAAACTCGTCATTCATGAGCGGCGATGACAAGATGGCCAAGATGAAGGAGGTCAAGGTGATGCTGGGAGATGTTGAGCCTCACGCCGAGATTGGCCGGATTGCGTTGGCGGCGCCGATGGAGGATGTGGCGGTTGGCAAGGTCCAGAAGGGCAAGTTTTATATGTAGATGGACAATTTTTACCTCACTTCAATCGATAAATGGGTTGATGAGCAGAGGAAACGTTGGTTTACGTCTGAAGACATAACCATGATGTCTTCTCTTGATGAAATGCACGTGACCAAGACTGATGGGCTAGAACCTGTTGATCACTCTCAAATGCAGCTATTCTCGGCTCTAGCAACAAACCCACCCTTATCTCACCTTTTCCTTGGTACCCTGCCTTTCATCAGTCCGTCAAACAAACTGACCTCGGGTGGCACGATGACACAACCCGACCAGCTTTGCCATAAATGCAAAGGGCTATTCTCACAGCCTGACTTGGAGCCCAGTACTTGTGACTGCTGGGAAGACCCTTCACTTGCGGGATGGAAGCGCCAGGGACGAGATATCCTTGAAGCAGCCGATTCCGGCTGTCCCCTCTGTCGGATAGTATGGAATGAAGTCTCTTCTAAGCTTGGCAGCCGGATCAACGTGGAAAAGGCTGTCATCGGTCCAAGGATTTGTTGGGATGACGATACGGCCGCCTTCTGCGCGCTGGTCTATCAGCTTAACACGTCGAGCCATGTTTATCCCGAGCTCCTCTCGGTGGACATGTATCTCAAGACAGGCAAGCTATTGCACAAGATGTTCCGATGAAGAAGTCTGACAATTGATACAGCCGTTGGGGATATGGTACCTGGCTGCCCAAGACCACCGAATAGCGCTGATGCCTGCCAGTCGATGGCAACGCGTTGGCTCTTCGAGTGTGCCACGCAGCATCAAAAGTGTCGCGTTCGAGATGAGCCTTCGTGGCTCCCGACTCGTCTGATCGACGTCGGACCTGCTTGGTCCACCCAAGACCCAAAGTTGGTGATGGCTTCATCTCTCAACTCTAGCTCTCCGTCGCCATTGTACATATCCTTGAGCCATCGATGGACTACTAACAACATGCTCAAGCTGAAGAAGGCAAATATCAACGACTTCATGCAGCGCATTCGACCGGCGGACTTGCCGTTTACCTTTCATGATGCGATTAGGTTGTGTCGAAACCTGGGCATTCGATACATATGGATAGATTCACTCTGCATTATCCAAGACTCGAAAAAGGACTGGCTGAAGGAGTCCTCCAATATGGGAAAAGTCTATGAATACTCCTTCTGCAACATTGCAGCAACCTCGGCCTCCCGTGGTCAAGGCGGATTGTACAGCTGGCGAGACTCTCACTTGATCACACCGCATACGGCACAAATCAACTGGAAAGGACATGAGAGCGAATATGTCTTCTTCTTAGATAGTCACTGGTTCAAGTCCATTTCTCGGGCAACTTTGAATGGAAGAGGCTGGGTCTTCCAGGAGCGATTATTGAGCCCCCGGACCATCCACTTTTCCTCTCAGCTGTTCTGGGAATGTCGGACACTGAAAGCCTGCGAGACTTATCCCTGTGGCTTGCCCTCTGAGCCATCAATACTTGGTGATGATGTGGATCAAGACTTTCCAGGAAGCACCAAGGATTGGAGAGATGGTCTTGAAAGGGATGGTGTTGAGCACTGGGAACTGTTGACAAAGATGTTCTGCAGGTGCTACCTCACAAAAGAGTCGGATCGTCTTGCTGCCATCGCAGGTATAGCAAGTCAAGCACAGCCTTTGCTCAATGACGAGTATCTGGCGGGTTTGTGGAAGAGTCAGCTTCCCCATGGATTGCTGTGGAAGCTGCAGAACATGGTTGGACAAGATGACTTGACTGTCACTAGACCAACAAAATATCGAGGTGAGTATCGTTTACGGGAGAATTGCACTTTCTGACTGGCGTCAGGCCCTTCGTGGAGTTGGGCGTCTCTCGACTTTGAAGCTGCAAATATCAACATCTTGGATCGCGAAGGCATTGACCGGCATTTGGTTGAAATCACCGAAGTGAAAATTGAGAGCAGCACAGATCAGATTTACACCAACGTGACAGGAGATTACATACGTGTTCTTGGGAAGTTGGGCCAGGTCAACCTCCCCAATCTCGAAGATGCAGAATGGAGGGGTGATAGAGGCGGACACTATACCTTTGAGCTCTCTCTCGACGTAGATGATGAGATCGACCTCGAAGAAGAGGATCAGTACTGCCTACCGATATTGACACACGACAGGGCCAACAGGAACCCCTTTAAGAGTCTAGAAGTACACTGTCTCTTGCTGCAGAAAGTCGAAGCGAATACTGTTGGATTCAGAAGGATCGGTACCCTTCAGGTTCTTCTGGATTGGGAGGCCGAGACGATAGATGAGTTTCGGTGGATTACAGATTTTGCCAGAGAAGAAAGCCCATTGGCACAGGGTTTAGATACGTTGACGATATACTAAGCGTGTTTCATATTCAAAACCATATATACTTTGTTAAGTAGTAAGCACCTTTGGCTTGATCCTCATTGACTTAACGTTTCTTACATCCCTGGTACAACATTTATTCCTCTCCAGTTGCAAACTCTCCCTCCCGAAGCTTCCTGCTCAGCTCCTCATTAGGAACGACATACTTCTTGAGATCAGGTCTCTTCTCGAGAAGCAGATCAGCAACCAGACGACCAAAGACAATCTCTCCAGCGGGGTTCAGATGGGTCCTGTCACCCTCGCTGAGGTTATAGTAATCGGCATTCTCCTTGCCAATGGCGTTGATGTAGTTGGTGCTCGCAGTGTTCAGGTCAAGATACTGGACGTTGAGATCCTTGGCGACTGCGATGGCGGCATCTCGCCATTCGCTGAGGTTCTCGACAACGTGGCCGCCGCTGAAGGTACGGCGGGTGAGGGACGTGATGACGAGCTGCTCTGTTAGTATACACACGAGTGAGCTCTAACATATAAATGGGGTACTCACAGGTGTTCCGCCAGCTGCCTTGACCTCATTAACCAACCCAGCCAAGTTGTTCGAGTACTGCTCCAGAGTATACGTCTTCTGGTCATTGTGTCCAAACTGGATAGTCACAATAGACTCATGATCTCCCTTGTGGCTCTTGACAGCCTCGATTGCAGTATTCCATCGACCCTCGGCTCGGAAAGAGGGGATAGTGGCGCCACTCTTGCCGCTGTTGACGCCAGAAGCGGGACTCTTCAAGTCGGCCAGGAAGCCATCACCCCAACCTCCGTTAACAGCAACTGTTGAGTCGCCAGTGAGGATGAAGTAGGGTGATTTAGCTTGAACCACTCCAAGTGAGCTCAGCACATACAGGAAAGCCGAAGAGAACTTCATTTTGAATCAGTAAGATGTGGTAGTCGGGGAGAAGCGTCACTAGCAAGAGAGGAGGTGGGTTTCAAAATCCCCTCAAAAGCAAACCACACCGGCTATATAACAACATGTATTCCAAAAGCATCTGACTATGCTGTCCTTTCGCCAAGCTGCATCACGTTTACCCTTCCCCCACACCGGAAGAACAATGCGTTATTCCGCCAATGACCATGTTGAAACATGGCATCAGAAAGTCTATATGTGCAATTGATATGCCGAGGCAATAGGAGCGCATAAACCCCCAATTTCCTCATTCTCCAGCTTGCAGGCTCGTATTGGGGGTGCACGTCGGGGTAGAATTGTACCGAAGTGATGTTGAATGTGTCGATCATGGAGCCATTTGGCATCGTGTTATGGGACAACTGCCTATATCGGCCGAGGGTCCGATGACGACCTTCCGGAGGGTTATAGCGACTTGGAAAACGCTAGATAATTCTACCGAAACTTTGAATTTAGGCTTAATGTTTGCATTGGAGTTGAGGTCTTAATGCTTGCCTCCGTGATTTCCTTTTGCGGAATAGAGAGTAATGGCTTCGTCTCTATTCCTCTACAGTTGCTGAGGCCAAGCCCTTAACAATGAAAATGATTCTAAGGCTATTAAAGAGGCTATTGAAGACATAATGGCAATTGAAGTGGGTAGTTCAAAGGCCTTGTCGTCAAGGTTTCCAAAGACATAGGTGATGTGAAGTATTGTGACCAGCAAGGTGATGTTGGCTGAGGTTTAATCATTGTTCATACCACAAACTCAGACTTGGAATTGTCCAAGTACAGAACATAGATATAGGGAATTAATTAACAACGAGTGCTAGTGACATAGACTAAGTAGTGACTTTGATCGTAGCCGCAACACTCGGCACTCCCGCAGAATTCATAACAAACAACATCCAATACCCAGGAAGGGCGATACCCGAGTCACTAGGAACCTTGAACGTGTACTTGTTCTTCCCGGCGCCCGTCAAAGTCAAGGGGATACGACGTTGATCAGTGTTGACAGTATGCGTAGCCGTTCCATATCTAATTAGCGAGGCAGTGTTTATAGCTCCGCCCGTTGTGACGGTCATGGTACTGCCGACTTTTATCGTAGTGGCCGAAACTGAAACGATTTTTGGCCGAGCGGCTGGTTTTCCGTCTTTGGTCAAGAGGTAACTTGGGGTGAAGATCTGTGCATCAAAGTGATTTGTTGTGCAGTCGCCACATAGCCCACCACCTCCATTGAAGACTCTTGCGTCGGGTAGCAGAATCGACATGCTGTGGTAGGTTCGAACGATAGAGTTGGGTTGCTGTTTAACGAAGGTATCGCTGTCAGGAACGTACAGTTCCGGTGTGAGCTGGGGCGTCGAGTCTTCAAAAGGAATGGCGTATTCTTGGCCTCCGGTGATGAATACCGTGCCGTCTGGTAGAAGAACAGAAGTGTGAAAGACGCGAGGATAGTACATGCCACTGCTGGCAAAGGCCACATTGGCTTGCGTGCCAGGGGCGCCGATAGTAATGATGTGAGCGTTTGTCGTAGCGTAAGAGTCCTGGTAGTTGGGAGTTCCACCAAATGTGACGATCTTTCCCTTGACAGCGTCAAACATGACGGCGTTGCCGCACATCGAGTCTGGATCAACTCCACGACTGGACTGTCTCTTTCCCGCAGGCTTGACAGTTCCTTTGCCTGAGGTGTAGTACCAGTTCATGGCAGAACTAGGACCGGCCTGGAAGATGGTGTCCCCCTTCCAACCAAACAACCATGCATGATTATCGGAGCGAAAGAGTCCCTGGACATCGGCCGTGAGCATAGGCTGGACCTTGGCATTCGGGAGAAGTGTCCACTTTCTCGAGCTTGGATCAAAGATTTCACCAGGCTTGAAGTCTTCACCGCCAGCCCAAGAACCTCCAATTGTAAAGACCTTGCCGTTTGATGTGGTTGCGGATGCTTGGTAGCCGCGGGCGATCTTCATGTCGGGCCCGGATACCCACTGGTTCTTGACAGGGTCCCAGGTGCTGGTCCTTGCAGCGCTGTTGCCGCCTGTCACAACGATCTGCCCTGTTCCGTCCATGGAGATTCCAGGACAGAACATGTCGTGGTTGGTTTCGAAGACTTCTCTCTGTGTGATTATGCCAGTCTCTGGATCCCACAGCGACGTCAGTGTCATGCCTCCAGGGGACCCATTCATGGTATCGTGATAATACGAAGACCAGACCAAAACCTTTCCAGTCCCCGGATCAACGGCTCCAGCAACAGGGACTATAGGAAAGTCGAGTGTCGGTCCCCAAATTCCCACTCCAGCTTTGGGTGCAGTGTAAGAAGCAGCCTTGTAGACGTTGAACTCAGCGATACTCGTCCATGGACCGTCATATGCCTCAGTAGTGGCGACTATGCGTACGTATCGAGCTTTTTTCGTCTCAAAGTTTGAAAACTTCTCGCTGCCGTCTGCGTACCATGTTCCTGTCGCAACAGGAGATCCCCAGGTCTTTCCATCTGTGCTGAGGAAGATGTTGTGGCTGGCGATCCATCCGTTGGTAGTACCATCTTGTCGAGGAAGAGCAGAAATCCCATTGACGTTTTGGACGGTTTTCATATCGACCGTGAGTGTGTGCGGAAGCGTTGGGTCTTTGCTTGTGTCCTCAAACCAAGCAGTGTGCCAAAAGCTGTTTACATCCCCGTCGATAGCCTTTTGACAAGCGTTGTCTGAGTCCGGGTTGTCGCTGTCGCAGGTAACCTTCCAGTTATTTCGATTAATAGCCGTTCCGAGGGGTCCAGTTGCCCTGAGACTCAAGTGCTCCATCTGCACCTTAACCTTGGTCGAGTTCCGTGCTGGGATGGCGATGGCGATGGCCTCGTCCCAGAACAAGCCAGCAAGGCAGAGGGTTAATATCGGAGACCACATTTTGGTAGAATTAAAGAGGAAGGTGAAGTTTGAGCAAACGCATGTGCGCCAAGAGAGATCCCCAGCGTTCTTTAAGAAGACTGATCTCAGTCTCGGACAAGGCAGTGACCGAACGGACCCGGACTTCCCAAGGCTTGCATCTTAGCAATTGTGTAGCTAATTGCGGCATCAAAGTTCCTGCGCCTGGCCTAGACTTATTCTCATTCCTAATGCACGTGGCTTGATCATGGCGGGTGGGCGCATCAAGCTTGGTGCCTCGTCTAGACGGAATCTAGAATCGGCCGAGAAGCCATAGTCCAGAACCACGCTCCCGGGGCACCCTAATCCGAATCTTCAAGGTTTCAGCCTCGAAGCCGGGTGAAACGAGTTGGTTCAAGTGCCAAGGTAAGTCATCGATAGCTCCGGGACCAACTAGTGTGCGTTCCATTCTCTAATAGCTTCAAGTGTTGGAATGGGTTGGATTCCGGTTCATTGTGGTATTTTCTCGATCAACACCATTCGGTTTGGGTATTTGAAATCGAGTTTGTATGTAATAGGAGTAAATAAACGAACGAAATCAGGTCGAAAAAAAAAAAGAATGCCCGCTTACATGTTGCTTCTCGCAAATGGCAACTCTCTCTCCAGGGCTTATTCCTAGAATGACTATGGGAACCGCCTTGCTTAGGAGATTATGAGACAAACCGCAGGCCTACCATGTCTCACAGGGCTCTGTCTTCACAAGGGGAGAAGCCACGGGATGGACAAACAAGTTAATATTTCCTACTTCCTTTCTTCTATAAGCAGGCTGCAGTCAGTGTGTCAAGGTCAGTTGTTTCAAGTTTTTAGCTACTCTTTGTGTACAAGCTTATGAAAATAGCGATTAGTGTAGTTTCCTGACTACACGATGCACGTCTACGGCAAACAAAGCCAGAATACTTGAGAAGGTTGATGAATCTGTAAACACCTACTGCCTGGTTCTAAATACGTGAGCACTTACAAAAGAGGCGAACAGCAGAGGTATCTTCATCAATATGCCGATTCCAAATGTAAGTAAAAACACCGGACTGACTTGATTCCCTTCTATATAAGCATCACAGGATCAACTTCACACATGAAAACAGCATCAAACCTCGCCCTCAAGTCAAACTTGGAGCTTGTTCCAGATGTCTCCCATTGGCTAGCTCGGCTTGTGATCCGATCCCCACAGAGCCCCGGAAAATTCCCCGCGGAGAATTGACTTCCAACATCACCACAACATCCATTCCGTGACCGCCAGCATGAAAACCAATCGACAGGTTCCATTATCTAGACGTGCGTGTGACGCCTGCAAGCGTCGGAAGATCAAGGTACGTTCTCCCCTGTCCAGGTATCCACTTGCTCACCCCAGCGGAGCCTTCGGAGCTGACTTGTTGGCAACCATAGTGTGACGGAGCATTACCATCATGTGCTTTCTGTCGTATATCTGCTCTTCAATGCACTTTCGAAATAGCACCCAAGAAGAGGGGCCGGAAGCCTGCCAATACCTCGACGAGTTCCCCAGCTTCTCAGCTTGAGTCTCCTGAACCCGCGGCTCCTCTTCACCTTGCCAAAGCTTCAGACAAGCTTCGAGTTTCCTACCTGTTGGAATCTGGAGATGAAGCTCCTGTTCAAGCCTCTGACTCTTTATCGCCTTGCGTGATCAAGCGTTCAAGAGAGATCAAGTCGACCTTGTTTACCAAGCTACAAGCATTGGTCCCATCCACCACTCCCTTGAACACCGTTGACAAGTGTATCCGTCTCTTCACCCAGTACCAATTCCCTGCAGCTCCACTCTGCCATGAGCCATCTCTATGGCAGAGCGCAAACCAGTTTTTCAAAGCGCCGCAACTTGAAGCTTCAGCTGGACAGGTTGCGCTCACATCACTACGAGCATATACACTCCTCTCGGCGCTCTGCGCATCCATGGCCAGCATCCATCGCGATGCTATCACTGGACCTCAAACTATAGCTGTTGCTGAAGCTTTCTACGCAGCCTCCAGAGAAACCTTTCAGCTCTATGAGGACATCGATCTCGAACACCCGGACTCATCATCACTATCGATTCGTTCACTTCACTCCAGCGCCATTCAGCAGTTGACTGGCAAGTCCCAGCTTGCATATCGTGTCGTTGGCCAAGCAAGGCTTCTAGCATTAGACCTACGACTCTACGATGAGACAAGTCTGGCGAGTTATCCGCCATTGGAGGCACAGCTACTTCGCAACAACTTTTGGCATCTCCTGACTTCAGACCATACGGCTGCTGCTCTGGGGACTCGGCCATATCTGTTACACGAGGCTTTGTTCGACCCAGGCCTGACCGTGAGTCCCTATCAGAAAGAACCAGCGCCCATGTTCGATTATGGGCGATACGAAAACTCGCCACAGCTAGAGAAACAGGTACTTGACGGCTTCTACATGGGCTGCCGCATGAGGCACATTGCAGCCAAGTTGATGTGGGCGTTGAGGTCAAAGTCGCGGGACGACCGTTATGAAAAGAACGATGACTGCAGCATTGCTCCTGTCAGTGATTTACCAGACATGTGGACCGAGTTTTCCCACATCATGGACGATTATTGCCCAACAATACCACCGGAGGATGACGGAAATCTTGCTTCATCGCAGCAAGATTTCATCAGACAGTATCAGAAAGAGACCCTGTTCACGCAGACGACCCAACTCCGGATCGCCATGCACGCCTTGAGGATGGCCATATTACGACACTGCATCGTCTACAAGGTAGCCAGTCTTCTGGGGCCAAACTGGGGTGATGAATCACTGCTCGTCAATAGAGTGGTTGAAGGAGGCCGCTGTTTTGTCAACACGCTGATTGAGTTGCCGGTCCACCACTTGCAGATCATGGGAGAGCCTTGGGTGAGTTGAAGGATGCTGCATCCTTCGTGAATCAGTGCTAATAAGACGCAGATCGAGCAGATACGGCTAGTGGGGAGTGTATTGTTAGAGCTGTCGCAGAACCAGGAGGGTGATGTAAAGGAGGATGCAGGCATTCAGCTGACGCGCCTTGTCGATCTTCTATCCAGGCTGAACTCGAAGGCAACCGATGAGCTTATTTTCAAGGGCGCTTGACATGACTGGAGTCATGGATGCTTTTTCGATGCATAAGGGAATAATGCAGCGTGCTATTGGCCTGCGAGTTAGGGATGCCCAGGGACACACTTGGGGCATTAACCAATACATCGCCATTGTCTATAGTCCCAACCGTACTTTACTTGTATAGATAATTATCCCATGTCTCGGGGCAACTGAGCCCACGGGTAATAAAGACCCGTGTGTAGGCAACACTTCAGGACCTGTCCCGGGCCTCAGCGCAGCTATCAGTGAAAGGACGCACAACATGGGCAAGTGTCCATCGGAAGTCATTCCTTTGTTTCTTTCGGCAATTCGCATTGGTTCAAAAAGCTTTTCGCTTTGCTGCCTAGTTTCCAACACAACAAAGCGCCAGGTGCAGGCAATCACGGAATCCTGCAGCAACACGCAACCTGCTTGGCCAAGCGGAAGCGGCCCGGTAATCAGGGCAATCGGGATTGCAAACGGAAAGTTCTTGGCCGTTTGCGATTGATCCGTGGCTAGATTTCGTGGTTTCTGCCTCTGGCCTGGCAATCAGATCTTGTCCTTACGGGTATAAAGGGGTGCCCTGCTCCCACTCTCCTCGCTCAGTCAACTTCCGTTCATCAACAACTTCACCACGGTATATACATTGTGTCTCTTACCTATTATATAATGATCTCATCAGGCTGTTACCTTGCAGTGATCGGGGCTATTCAGTCAACACCAACATCTTACCACGTCCAGCCTTGCGGGGCTCCCTTGTCTTCATCAGAGATACGAGGCAGTTTCATCCCCTCACAAAGGCTGCTCCAGACGATCCGGCAAAAGGACCAGGCTGGATCGCTCTACCCCAATCGTTATGTGTGGAGTTTCTTCAGGATTTCGGCAATCTTGCCGCTTTGCTCGGTAGGTCGGGCACCTCTCACTGGCTAGTTTCTGCCTCGCCTTTGGCTCCGAGCGAGAGACTCGTCTGTCTGGAAGACACCGGTGGCATCCCTACCACTCTTCGAGCGCATCACTATTCTCGATTATATACTGCCATTTCATACAAACGACGGCCTATATATACCGCACAAGCATGGTATCCGGATCCCAGAGATCCTCTACTACCTTCGCCTTCTGGCCGCTTGGTTCCCGGTATCCTCACATTCACTCCAATACGACCCGACTCACTCTGCAAGGGGGTGTTCAATGTGCTGTGCAATCACCCCACACCAAGGCTCTTGAGAGCCAATGGCCTCCAAGGGGTTCCAGAATAGCCGGTGCGCCAACTATATCTGGCAGAGGGACGCCACGTGCGAATGGGAGAAGCTACCCGGCTACCTGCCAACGTCGGCTACCGAGGGGCCCCAGAACTGGCCGCTAATGGGCAAATAGTCTCTGGTGCGTCGACCAGGCTCATACTGGGTTGATCAGCTGAACCGCGCGAGCTGCCCGAGGGTCTCATTCAAGTATCCCTCGCTGCGCAGCCAAGAGAACTACGGGGTGAGGGAGCTGAACCTCCTCGAGGAGACGGCAGGGGAAGATGGCCAGGAAGAGTTCACAGAGTGCTAAGCGCAGCTGGGCCATGGGCGGCTTTGTAGCCCCTTTCTTTCACACAAACATTGGGCGATACGCTGCTCGGCATAAGAGCAGACCACCAGACACCAGGGCGACGGGGAGAAGTCATTTCATGGATTCATGATGCCTGTTTACTCTGTGTCGACATTTCCGATTCTTCCTACCCAACATGGTCCTAAATACTACCTGTCAATGCATGAATCTTGAACCATTCTTGCAAATCCGCCGGGGGAAAACTCTCGAGACCGGCCTGCCAATGCTGGGAAAACGCCCATATATATACCACACATCGCACTTTAATCCTTCATCATCTGTTTGTCCTTGACACCCCACAAAGGGAAAAATGCCCGACCCTCGATGTAAACCTCAATTCGGGGCTTAGAGCTCGACTGGATACAACACCTATTGGTTTCTCGTGTCAGTACGTATGTGAGGGGCGTCAAGGCTCAGCATTGGACAAAGACTTGGCTAGATCCAGGTTGGGCTGGCTCCGCGAGATTCACTTTTATCCGGGGAAGCAAACCTATCATCCTCATTCGGCTTGGGGGCGATTGACACATCACTGGACACCATCCGCATAGACAACCACAGAGACCAGGTACATCTTTCTGGCCTCCATGAGTGCGCCCTGGCTCTCCCTCAACGGGGCGAAAACTATGACGACCCGAGGTTTCTTTCACGGATGGTCCGACCTAGGACACGCACCATGAGCATTCCGAAAGAGTCGAGAGGCAGCGATGGGAACTGGCAGATGCCTAGGCATTTCCAACAGAGCATCACTAACCTTTCATACACCTAAGAGCTCCCTACAATGGCTCAAACGATGGAGCTATCAAAAACTGTGTTGACCGAGGTCCATTCCCAGTATCTGCTCATGGGCCCTTGGCTCTCTACACCACCAGAGTAACCGCATCCAGCCTCTTTTCTCGGGGCTCGATATATACACCACCCACGACTACTGAGACTGAGATCCTATATATAGCCACAATTGCGTCAAAGGCTTACATGGCTGCAAGTACCTCAATTGCAGCAGTGCCGGGGCAAGTCGGCAGCGTTGAAACTGCACCAACCAAAGCCCCTTATGATGGGGGAAGAAGTGTCCCATGACCTCAAAGCAAGCGCAGCTGGGAAGGAGGCAATGTGTCTCTGCCAACCGTGGCTCTTGGGCGCTGAATCCTGAGCCTGGTTTCATGATCCCAGCTCGGGTTATCACGAGTACGGATGGTTGCGGAGGATGTGATGTGATCTACCACTTGAGGAAAGACCGCCGGGACTTCTCACATGCAAAATACCATACTAGGGGATCCCAAAGTGCAATTTCGGGTTATTTCATGGCCTAGTATAAATGCCCGTGTACCGTCTTACCTCTACCAAGCGGAACAACCTCACCGAGATCACCATGGCTTTAAGCCATGGCGCGAACATCTGTCGTCTTGAATAAAGCCTGAACGACTTCAGGGCTGAAGCACGCGGCACGCACATGGTCCTTCATGTGAAAAAGGTCCATCACAATGCAACGTCACAACATCTAACCTGACTACCACATTCACTCTATTATATAAATCCCAGGACCAGAGTTTGCTCTCTCGGTTCAATTCTTGCTCGTGGCTCTCAAACCAAGCACCAGAGACGCAGGGAAAGGCCTCAATCTCCCTATAATATCACTGCGCCTGACGGCGTCTCTCCAACCGAGTTTCAAGAGTTTACACAGGTGTCGCAGACTCTTAGGTCAAGAGATTCTGGACCAGTTGTGTCCCCGTCTCGTCGCTCTCAACAAGATCCTGTATCATCGAGAGAGGAGCCACGGAGTGAGAAACTCCTGCTTGACTAGGAAAAAACCCAGTCGATAGGCGCACTGAGGTCATCTTCAAACGGACAACCAAGAAGAAACATCCTGAGACCCAGGCCATTGCTCATTCAATTCTCCGGCGACCTTGGAAACCGAACCATGGAAGCTTCTCCCGAGATGTGTGCGCTGCTACCTCTATATGTAAGCTGGCATTCTGTATCCATCGGAGTTCGAAATTGATCCCAGGGCTCTCACCATGGCACTTCGATCGAGGTATAGGTCACAGTCCGGTCGCGCATTGACTGTCGGGGTTCTCTAGCAAGCCCTATCAACAAAGGATCGTCGATCGAGATGCACTCGGGAAAGGACGTGAAGGCGCTTCGCGCAACATGCCGAATGTCGATACAGACCGACTAGTCAAACTGCTGAAGGACCTAGTTCACTCTATATATATGACCCACAAGGGTTTGGTCGCTGACTTCCCAGAGGACGAAGGCTCTGACGCCGCCGACGACGAGCTTAAGGTTGTCGATTACCTCAGTTACGACGAGTTGCTCAAACTCGAATGGCTCGACCACACATCCACACCCAACAAACTTATCCACGACTGCTCATGAATCACTCGAGACTTGACTGGGAACCGGGTCGGAAGACCCAGTACCAAATGCTTAGCCTGTGCAAACCGCCACGATGTGCACTCTTAGGCTTGGCTCACGACTGTTCTAGGAATACAAGGAGTGGGATTTCTCATATCCTAGGACGAGATACGCCTTAATTCTATCACCCCAATATCATCTAATGAATATTGCCAACAACCATTGTTTATATAAAGCAACGCTTCCACGAAGGGCTATGGACCAGAACCCTCGCTGGACCTATCACACAACTATGGCAACCATGACGCAGGCACCACAATAGTCCCACTCGCTATATTCTTTCATGGCTGTATATATATCACATATCGTATCATTCTGGATGGCCCTGGAAACACCCAATGGGAAAGTGATGGCCCGGACAAGACTACGTCCCCTGCACGACACGTCAACTCGACCATATCTGTGCCTCAAGGCTAATGCTGTTGTCTTGTCGCAAATTTCGAGTCTGGCCGGTATCTGGAAATAAGGAATGAGAAGGTATCGCATCAATCTTATGATTCTATGTATACGACTTGGCCCCCTCGCGTACTGAGCCGCGAGAGGTTTGCCCTACTGCCATCGACAGAGATCAAGTCTGTCTCGTCCTCTGATGGACTAGGCGACGAACGACATTCCCTTACATCGAAACTCTCAAGTCTCCCGGCAGCAGAAGAAATTTGCATCTCCTGCGGTCCCCGTCTGCTGTGTTGCAGAGGAAGCGGCGTCCCCAGAAGACAACATCTATCCTTGCCGAACGTACTAGCTCTTCAGTTTAGTAGGCCTTCCATGGAAGTTCGCTGTATCTCCCGCATGATGTTTTGCTCTTCCAGTCAGGAGAACTGAACGGGTAGGAAAGGAGCAGCCAGGGCTCGCAAGAACCAATGCCTCCAGCGAACATCCTCGGTCGCGACTGGGATAGCAACTATATAGAGCCCAAAGCGGGCATAACATTGGGAAGATGTCCATGAGACTTTAAGCATGTGAACTCTCATGTTCCAGATGATGCGAAATTTCCTTAACCGCTTTCGCACCTTCGACCTCAACCTGAAGCATCCCCGTCTTGAAACAGGATGGAAGACGAACTCCAAATATATCGGAGATTCCGTCTTATTTATTCGCTGGCTCGTGGATGTATATATAGTCAGCCGGTCAGACTGGTGGCACCCATTGCAAGACGATGAAGCTGTGTTCAGACAATCTGACTACAAAGAGAAGCCCAACTGCTCAATATCAGTTAGCCAGTACCGAGGATTTTGGAGCACTTGTCGTCTTGATGCTCGACGTGGTACATGAAGGCCTACGTCGGGAAGCCTGGGCAAACCCCCACATGCAGTTCGCCACCGGAGACTACAACGGGATGGCGAAGCCCAACCGGAGAGCCGAGAGCCAAATACGGCTCTTGGTCATTCCATATTCCCACTTCTCGCCTCCTACAAGATCAGGGGGAAGTCATGCGAAGTACTCCTTGGCGACATTGGATGTTGGATTCAACACCACACCTCCAAGAGGCAAGAATAACACTCCCCTTTGCCGCGCGCACATTCTCTAATTATAAGAGACCTGCGTTATATATACAGCATTCATATACCCTCCGGTTCACCGAGAAGTAACCTCGCTCAAGCCTTGGGCGCTAGTTGTTCTGCGAGATGCAATACTTGATTGGTTTATTTGATGGCTCGATCACGTCCGAGAGCTTACACAACGCGCTTGCCGGACTATTGCTTAAATTATATATATATCCCAGCGTAAACCTTGCGCGATTAGCATACCTTTCGCACAGTTGCCCACGAGCTTCACCGTCGTGGAAGGGATACACACATTAACATTAGTAGCCATCATCGAGATGAAGCCAGGCTGAACGAATTTGATGACTCTGCTTCAGCTTTGGCTGGTCAAACTCGAGTTCATCAAGAGATATCGACTAGACTTGGTTCAGCCCTAGCACTCGCTTTCCTGGCTAAGACTACGATGTGTGCTTAACGAAGCTCAGGAACGACCGGTGGCCGACGACCAATACATCCCATGAGGAGTGTGGTGCCAAATGTGAGTGGGAAAACATCACCAAAGCCATGGTGCACCACTCCCAGAATCGACGCTTGGAGCAGTTTCTAGACGATGTACCCCGATGAGGCGGCAGAACGAGGAACCCAGAAGCGACCTTGAAGTTTCGATGTCAGGGAATGGAGGCTCGAAGAATCACCTATATATATCACGCTGAGAGCAATACCGTTCACTGTGCCCCGGGACTATCGCGAGAAAAGGCAGGTCAATAGAAGCCCCTTCCTTAACACCATCCATCCATTGCTACCTCCCCCTACGAGCTGGGAAGATACGAGTGAGAGCGGCCTCTTCGTCAATGGATACATGCCTACCAGCGAGCGAAGGGCCTTGTAACCTCGCCCTCGCTATCCAGAACCGCTCGCAGCCTACGGATGGGCTGGGCCACTGCCACAGCCGCTACACAATCGGCGTGGGCTGCCCAAAGGTCTTCCCAAACACATGGCCTGATGGTGTCTTACCTTGAGGCTGCCGGGGCCGGGTGCGGTGAATCTCATCATCATTCTTCAGCGGGACGCCTATATCTTCGGGGCGGATGTTTTAATTTGCCTCGTGTGTTGATCGACAAATAGCAACTGGAAATTGAAGATCCAGTCATACAGGAGCCTTGACTACCCCTCGCTTGTCGAGCAGCTACGCATTCCAGGTATATATACTACAACCTAATTTATCGGCAGTTGCTTGCTCAGGCAAGCTCCCGTGCAAGTCAAACTGTTCCTAAGAGAAATACCACTACACACAACGCAACATAGCTGCCTCCGAGACTTCTCCAACTATGGTCATGCCTCCCACCCTTACAAGGATAGGGACAAGTTATGCCGCCTTGCGACATGGATTCTTCGCACCTGCAAGCAGGCGTAAGGTTTCTTTGTATGGTTATCTATCAGACGAACTCCAACCCATGTTCGAAGGGATCCATCTGTTGTACACGTCCAATCTTCCATATGTGCATCACGATACAAGAAAATGAGCAGTAAATATTAATTTATTAATATGCATGCTATCTCGTTCAGTCCCCACCATCTTGACCATAAACAAGTCCAACAGTCTATCAGCCAAGGTCTATCCAAGACGGCATGCAATCATCCAGACTCTCCAACTTCATCTCTTCCTCGCCATACCCAACCCGCCTGTACCATTCATTCACTCGTGAACGTCACTCAGACAAGATCAAGACTCGTTGCCACCAGACTCGGCCTCAACCTGAGCCTTTCGAGCAGCATTGAGGGCCTTGAGCTTGGCAGTTCCAAAGCCCAGGACACCATCCTCCTGGTTGTCTCCAAGCCAGGGCTTCTTGGAATCGCTGAGAATGCTACCGGTGACAAAGTAGATGAGCTGACCAATGATGATGAGCACGAAAGCAATCGGGTACAGGAAGTGAATCTTGTAGCCAAAAACGCGGGTGCCGATGATGACACCCCAGAAGTTGGCAGTCAGAAGCGAGATGTTGAGGAAAGCCGCGCTACCCATTCGCAGCATGACAGGAACCAGCGCATAGAACAGGTTCATGCACAGCGTAAAACCAACAATCCAGCCGATAACGTCGCCGTTCCAGGTGGCGTTATCGAAGGACTTTCGGTCAAAGATGGCAGCCTGGACAGCGTTGATGCACATGCCAAAGAGACCCAGGAAGGACAGGACATGGTACAGATGCGCCTTGGACACGAGCCACTCCTCAAAGACATTGGTAGTACCGTAGAGCGTGGCGCCAAGCAGAGCAAAGAGATCACCCTTGACCATATCAAGACCCTTGCCGCCGTTGGAACCCGTGATGTGGTCGCTGCCAATCAGAATACCCATGCCACCGCAGCAGATGAGGATACCCACGATCTGGAAGATTCTGTAGCGGACCTTGAGCAGGAAGAACGAGATGACGACGACGCAAACAATGGCCCAGAAGTTGATGAGCTGGGCGGAGAGGACGTTGGTGTAGCGGTAGGCCAGGACAGTAAAGTAGTTGCCCTGGACATCGAGGAACGCCATGATGAAGTACTTCCAGCCATCAGTCCAGGCGACTCGAACCCACTCGCGAGGACCATCCTTGAACAGGAAGATGGGGGTGTAGATGAGGAACATGAGGATGTAGTTGAAGACGGTCTGGAAGGCGGGAATGTTGGTGCCCTCCTCGGCGAGGAAACTTGTAAAGGTGTTGGTCGACGTGATGCACAGGGCTAGAACCTGGCCGAGGGCGAGGACGATCCAGAAGTCGTAGGTAGTCAGGTAGCTGTACCAATGGACCGACTTGACCTCGAGGGTGTGAATGCCCTGGCTAACGATGGCATCCTCGCTTTGGCTGGGTGCATTGGCGACACCGATAACGGGGTCAGCAGAAGGTGCGCCGAAGCCCTTGGTGTCGCCGACGGAGGAGCTGTTTGTAGCCATGGTGACAGTAACGTAATGTCTAGGCGAGATGTTGTGTATCGTAGGATAGGGATTGCGAAACGGAGCTCGACGGAGTCTAAGATCTACTCTATGAGGATCACTCGGTGTACAAGACGTAGTCTGGAGATTCCCGTTAGCTCGTCCCCCATCAGAGTCCATGACGCTGATCGTTTTGCGCCAACGTCGTACGTACCTCGAATAGCCCTATTCTAGAAGCGCAGATCGATATCTTGGTGTAGTAAAAGTATAAAAGCCAGATCTACCAATCGCAAGAGGATACTAGTAGTCTGCTCGAAAGTGTCGGATGAAGTCTTTCTTATCGTCCCCTAGGTTTGCAGCAAGCGCAAAGACTCAAAGTCGCTCGCTGGTGTTTTATAAGCCGAAGCGGCACATGTAGCGATGTGCCAGCGCGTGGTAGTCAAGGTAGAGGGCCGAACTGGCGCTTGTCGACATGGGCTGGAGGATGGAGGTTAAAGGAGGAGAGGTCAAGTCCAGAGGAGGAGGACTGTGATCAGATGAGAGGCGGGGGGCTTTTTGAATGCGCCCACCTTTTGCGCGAGACTGTGTCTGTGGAGTAGTTGGAGGCGATTGATCGGCGACGCACCGCACGGAGACACCGTTGAAAGCGACGATCCTTTCTGGCAGCGATAGAAGAAGAGGAGAAAAAGAAGAGACGGGACAGGCTGAGCGCAACATCTTGTACCGCGACCATGGTCGACAGGTTGCCTCCATCATCTGCTGGTCCATCAATTTTTTCCTCCTTCCATCAGCCTCGGCCATGCCTAAACAGGCAAGCTGCTGATGATACGGCATCTAATTGGCTTTGAGGCACATAAAGATCCATGGGACGCGGGAGCCAAGAACTAGCACTAAACTAAATCAGGGCAAACGTCCTGGCTTGGTGGGCTGCCCAGCCAGTCTAGCGGTTCTGCTGTGGTCGTGGCGTTCTTCACGGCGGGGTCACGGCGGGGCCGGGGGCCAAAGCTCCCTGAAAGAACTGCTGCAGCCGTCAAGTTACAGTGCTTACAGTGGCATCTGCGCGGGCGAGTTTAGTGCTCCATATCGATGAGACTCTGGCTGCCACATGTGCAGATTTGCAAGACAAACACAGAGAAACGAATTCCATGAGATCATTCAACAAATAGAGTCGCTACCAGCAGAGTCAATCGAGATTGGTCCCGCGCCATCTTCAGCTCGAGTCTTTGCTGTTGGTGGCGTCCTGGGCTGAAGTCCCGCGGGCGGCTAGGGCGCACAACCCGGTCGAGAAAGGTCTGGGCATGGGAGCTGATTTGGGCCATGAGGTGATGATGGTGGGTAGCCACGTGGGGGATCGTGACAATTGGCCGAGATACAATCGAGCATTTGACTTGATATCGAATCATGGATCATCTCTTGGTCATCGGATTGTAATATATTGAGTTGGGTGATTGCGATATACGAGTCTCTCAGACGATTCCCATATCCGCTTTTTGGTCCTCCATCCTCGTCGTCAAGCCGTTCTGTGGCATCAATCCTCAACGCCATGAAATGCAAAGACATTATTGAGGCTCCCTGTCGACTCTTTTCCGTGTCAGCATGACATTTCCACCTTTGTAATGCGACATCTGCAGCGTCGAGGTTCAGCGCTTTCGCACGGGCCCGACGTCACCAGGAGGGCGACCTCGATCGAATCAACGTTATCTTCGAGGCCAACACTCCATTGCCCCATATGGCATTATGTGTATGCTAGGCCAGCGTCTCGGCCAAAAATCAGGGCCGATTGCAGAAGTCTAGTGGCTTCTGATATGTTGAATCGTCGAGTGTCATGATCCAGAGAGGACATTTGACATGGCGATCCGTACGGTACGGCCTATCCAGACATTGTTCCTCGTCACGCTATCTGTCTGCGCAGAATCTCTCCCTAGGTCGAGTCAGCCATGCTACCGCCAGACAATTCCTACTTGAAATAGAGCATACGGGGCATTATGGGCACCTGCCTATCCGTCGGAGAGGTCGTGTTACTGGTAGATGACTCCCGTTCAGGCAATGCCGAAACTTCACGGAGGAAGAGGTCGCTGCATTCTTGTTCCGAAGTAACGGTATACGTTTTGGAGTCACTTGTCGTTCCTGAGAAAACTCGTCAACGGTTGATCTCCTCGGGTTCCACTTTCGCCGGGATTCGATACAGTTGTCCGAGATGCCGGCGGGCTGGGTTCTCACCAGGCTTCGTCGGAGGTAGAGATTTCGGAAGAGCACCGCCGTCGGGCATGTCGTTGTTTCTGCAAAGGGGAATCCCCGAGTGATATGATGTTGGTAGACCGAGATTCGGTCTTTAGGGGGTTTCCGTGGGAGAGTGTCGACATCCGACAGGTCGGACAAAGGACGTAGAGATAGATGCTCCGAAACCCGATTTGCTGACACTTGGAGTTTCTTGTCGTATGTCACTAGTTCAGAAGACAGCTTCTCCAAGATTGACGCCAAAAACATAAACGCGAGGGATCAAGTTAACAAAGACAAGAGGCAAGTCCTTTATAAGTCGAAAAGACACCAAATCACAAACACCGGGCATCTAAGCCGCAAACAACAACCCGGCCATCGGGAGGCACAGCGGCCGAGAGTGGAGCCTCCGCCGCGTCTCGTATTTCGTACCGGCGACTCGAGGATCCGCAATCTGGCGATCCATCCAATCAGAGCCCGCCTCTCCATGATTGCCAGCAAGGGAGCCACCTGGCTTCGCTCCATCATCCCCGAATGGGGTAAGCAGCTCTGGGCTCAGGATGGGGATAGGGCTGTCCTATGGCATGGCGGTGCGAGATACGGTCAGGGACGGATTGGGTAAAATGAGTACAAGAGACTTGTCGTATGGGTCGGTTCAGGTGCTGGAGAGATGGAATGATGTTTGTCAGCCCTATCTCGTTTTGTTTCAAGGGGTGGTTGTCGTCATTCATACGCTGGGCTCAGTGGCTTAGGTTCCTTGCATTGCGTGGACGTTGTTGCATTAGTTGGCAGCCTGGCAATCCATGGTGTTTAGTAGAGGGTATATTTGCCAAGTAGAAGAACAAACAGTTTCTATGAGTTCAAATAACCGTAGGATCAGGTATTCATTTCCCAGCATGCCCAAGAGCTGCCAAGGGCACCACGTATTCCGTACTCCGTTGTCATCCATAGCCAAGGCACAATCCCTTTTCTCATGGTCTTATTACCTTTAATACTGCCTACACGTACTTAAGCAGCTCTCTCCAATAACAGTTCTTCAGCTTACCGCCATCATTCCCCCCAACATTCCCCCCAACGAATAAACCACAACCCCCAGACTGTTGGCTGTCCATGAGAAAAGATTCCAACTTGTATTCTTAGCCAACTATTCCGTATTGCATCTCCAAACATCGAAATAGAGCACAGACACCGTCTTCTTCTCCCCAATTGATCACACTGCAAAGTCACATGGATCTCCATCACTAGGTTGGGCTTTGTCTCACCTCAAGTAACACAAGCCCCGTGCTTCAGGCACCGGGCCCGCTGATATGCACCCACTGAAGACGGCAGCGCCCTTGCGGGGAGAATTCAGTAATCCCATTGGTCTATGTTGATAGCGTAAGCAGATACAGCCAATCACCTTGTCCTCCCTTTGGCCATCAGGGTCCCGGCCCCTCAAACGTCATTCCAGTGGCAGGGACCTTATAGCTCCGGGTCCTCCTCCACTCAAGCCGAGCTGCTCCTTCTTTCATCTTCATCATCAACAAGGCAGGACTGTGCCATCTTCCCGTCTCGTTGAATCACGTTTGCACTCATTACTATCTTTCCTTTGCATCATGGTCTTGCGGAGTAGAGCTTTGGCTGCTAGCTCAGCGCTTGCCGCTGTTGCTCACGCCTCTCAGCCGGGAGCTGTCCAGCCTGTCCCAGGTCCCATGAGAGACCTCACCTGGGGTCAGATCAACTTCCTTCACACAACTGATACCCATGGCTGGCTTGGGGGTCATCTCCAAGAGTATGTGCCTTTGTTTGGCGGTCAGGAGCCTTGCGGCTTGTAGCTAACCTTATCTAGAGGTCAGTACTCGGCCGATTGGGGAGACTACATCTCCTTCACCCAGCACATGCGCAAGCAGGCCGACGACAAGGGAGCGGATATGATAGTCATCGATACCGGCGATCGAGTCGAGGGAAACGGCCTCTACGATGCTTCAACCCCCAAGGGCCTCTACCAATACGACATCTACGCTGAAGCCGACATCGACATCATCTGCACCGGCAACCACGAGCTCTACAAGCGTTACTCGGTCGACAAGGAACACAATACTACAGTCCCCAACTTCAAGGGCAAATATCTCGCCTCCAACCTCGATTACATAGACTTTGAGACTGGCGATCGCGTCCCTCAGGCTCAACGCTACCGCAAGTTCAAGACAAAGAACCAGGGCCTCGAGATTGTGGCTTTCGGCTTCATATTTAACTTTACCAAAAATGCCAATAATACCGTCGTCCAACCTGTAGCAGAGACGATCAAGGAGGAATGGTTCCAGAAGGCGATCCGCGAGAGCCCTGATCTCTTTGTTGTTATTGGTCATGTTGGTCTCCGCATGGAGGAATTCAAGACCATCTTTACCGCCATTCGCAAGCAGAATTGGCACATTCCCATTGCCTTCTTTGGCGGTCACGCTCATGTTCGAGATGCTGTCAAGTACGACTCCAAGGCCTTTGCCATTGCCAGCGGCCGGTATCTCGAGACGATTGGATGGATGTCGATCGATGGCATCAAGAAGCAAGACACCAAGGAAGTCGAGGCCGCTGCTTCTCCCACTTTTACCCGCCGATACATTGACAGCAACCTCTACGGACTTCACTACCACACTGGCCTGAACGAATCGACGTTCCCTACTGAGCAGGGCCAGAAAGTCACTGGGATGATCACCAGTGCCCGCAAGGCACTCGATCTCGATCACAGGATTGGGTGCGCACCAAAGTCGTTGTGGATGAACCGAGCCAAGTACCCAGGCGAGGACAATATCTACAGCTGGATCACTGATGAAGTCTTTCCGGATATCATCACGCGCGAAGATCGCAAAGACAAGCCAAGAATTGCCATTATCAACACAGGTGGCGTCAGATTCGACATCTTCAAAGGCGCCTTTACTCGAGACAGCACCTTTGCTATCAGCCCCTTCACCAGCGGCTTCCGATACATCCCGGATGTTCCATACAAGATTGCTTCCAGGGTGATTGATTATCTCAACGGGCTCGCGAGTGTCCTGTCAGAGCAGGGTGCTGACCCCAAGTTTCTGGGTCTTCCTGAGCAAATGTTCCCCATCCCTGCTACTGTCTCCCAGACTAGAGAGGATGAGGAAGATAAGGAAGGTCGTCTGGAACTCCGCAGCTTTGATGAAAAGCCGAACCTTACGGCCGGTTACACCACCGAGGATGACATTGGTGCTGACGGCGACGACACTGTTCATGAGCCTGTCAATTCGTACCACATGCCCAACTGTGTGCAGGCCAAAATTGCCTTCCCTGAGAGCGGCAAGCCTGAGACGGTTGATCTTGTTTACCTCGACTATGTCCAGGGTTACCTACTCGATGGGCTCAAGTTCCTGGGTGGCGAGTACAACAAGGACAGCACCGAGAAGTATATCGATGGCAGTTGGACAGATCACATGACTGAGTGGATTAGCAAGAACTGGAAGGGCAACTGCTAGATTACATGGCAAGATTATGATAGATATATGCAGGATATTTGACCAAGTGTCAGGGGCGTTTGGATAGGGACAACATTCAACAACATCGACTCCAGAGTCGGTCGAGATATAAATTGAACTAGATTATCAAGTCTTTCAGTGTCTCCATCTTTTTCTTGCGTCCGAGTTGTATTATTCTCGATATTTGATCCATGCTATGTGAGTGTCAATGGTGTTCCAAGTAGGAGTTAGTCTCATCCCCCTTCACTGCAGGATTGAACAAGCCATGGGGTACTGTGGTAGATTTGCGGACGCTATGCTACCTATCTAATACGACTTGAAGCCCCAGTCTCGTGTATGTGTATGTTCCATATATCCAATTAATCACAAAAAAAAGGATCGTAACTCATGCAAGCATGAAGCAAAATAAATCATGTACCAGAACCCAAACCCATCCCCAAACGATTCAATTCCATCTTGACGATCAGGACAGTGGAGACAATTTCAAGGAGACTGCAGCTCCTCTTGCTATCCTCGTCTTGAGAGTGGGAGCGTCTAGTTCTGGGGGAACTTGAAGCCGGGGGGGACGCAGTAGGGGCTGTTGCTAGGCTTGTAGAAGACGCAGCCCGTCTTGGGGGGACAGGCACCAGCGAACTAGAGAAACATGTCAGTATCTGTACATCTCTTGTAGGAGAGTAGACTTACGACCCAGGTGCGGGTCACATCGCAGACCTGCCAGCCCTTGGCGTCGGGAGTACAAGAGTAGGTTCCGGGAGTGCAGCCCTTGGGAGGAGAAGCAGCGCCGAGGGTGGCGAGGGCGGCAACGAAGACGGCGGTGACCTTCATGATGATGGTTTGTTTTTTGTAGGAAAAGGTGGTTTAAGAGTGAAAAAGCGAGTGTTTTTTGTTTGAGCGAGAGGTTGTTTGCTTTGCTTGGTTGAGTTGAGGATGAGAAGTGTTGGGATCTAGAGAGAGGAAACAGGAGTTTATATACTTTTTTTTCAGATACATATGTTACTATTCTTGCTCTCTCCAGATCTTCAATACCCGAAAGTAAAACCCAACACGAGCTGACAAGGCTCAAGATGGTGTGGAGGCGAAGCAGCTTTCCCCCTTCCTGAGGCTATTCCCTCCCCACCCCGTGAAAAGGCGGCCCCAATGCCGAGAGACATGTAATACTGTAAGCCACTGCACCCGGAAGAGGGGACGGGTGATCAGCAGAGCTTGGGCATCGGAATACGATGTCTTGTGGTTGCTCTCGGTTCACAGCACATCGGGGGGGGGACAAAATACATGAGACTGAATTGGCTGTGCCTTCACTTCCCTGAGTCTCATGTTTTTTTATGTCCCTCTCTAGCACAGCACAGTGAATATCATGATTGATTCCTTGACTAGCAAGTGGTCATCACCCCGTATTCGCCAATGCAGTATACACATAGTCTACTGTATAGCTAGTCCCATCCTAGTCATATGAAGCTCTACAGCTCTCGAGCAAGTGCAAGGTACAAGGATCCATACCAGCCCTACGCTCTGTTACAGAGCGTAATTAAACGGGGGGACAAAAGTCCTACCGGAGGATTTGCTTACTCTTCTGTATGACCCGAGTGATGTGCTTGCAGCTGTGATACAAAGAAACAGTCGATCAAGCATGAAAGTTGAAGTATCTCACACATATCACAACGTAACATTATTCCTCACATCACTAAAAAAGAACATCTATTCAGCGCTCAATAACAATACTCCATCTAAAAATAAACCAAGTAGACGATACTAGACCATCGTCAAAGTGCCGTCTTATACCCCGCAAGACAACCCATCACCACACCCTCACTCAACCACCTCGTCGCTTATTCGTCAGAGCTTCAAGCCCCCCGCTCGTGTTTTCCAACGCCCCCGAGGGTCCGAGTTTTCCAGAAACGTGAGTTGGATCGGAGTAACTTTCTGCGAGCTGTGCTTACTCTGCTTGCTTATTGGGCTTTGTTAGCAGAGCTTTGTAAGATAATCAAGTTGATGGTTTATGGGTCTGTGATTGGAGTTTGTTGGTGTCTTTGCCTTGTTGGGCTGCGTCCATCTCGTGATTGTTCAATTCCCATTCAAACCTCGGAAACAAGCTAGACACGAGCTGAAAAAGAAGGATCAAGAATACGGACATCCTCAAGCCCTCACGGGTCGTCGCCCGACTGGAGTACAGTAGCAAAACCTGCACGATGGCATCATCTTATTCGAGTGTCGAAAGCCTCGGCTAGGCTAGGCTATTATAGGGTGTGTGTGCACTCAAAAGACGGGGTGCGTATGTGCCTGCTGACAGGCCCGAAAAGAGGAGGAACCTATCGTTTTCCGTAGGCTCGTCTGATCGGTGCATGGCATCAAGTTGTCTGTCAGTCATTGTCCGATCAACCTACGGGAAGGCTTGCAGTCTGCAGAGCAACACGAGGTAGCAGTCCGGTGTATGCTGTGACACCCAGCCAGTTGTCAGCCATTTGATCCTCAGCAAGTAACAGTAACATGACCATCTGCCTCGCCTGCTATACCTGCCTACCTAGGCAGAACAGTACAGCCTCTCCCCGTGCTACACGGCCTTTGCAGACCCACACCGCCGTGGCGCCAAGCCCGTCTTTGTTCCGTTCATCGGCGGAGGTCACCCGTTCTGCCCGAGACACCCTCTAACATTAGATAAGTGGCTGCTCACGGGAGAAGAGCCCTTAAGGGTCCTCGACACCCATTCTCCATTGGAACCGTAGCATCGTGAGGCTGACTCCAAAAGCCAAACACGGGAATATCACGAGTGAAACCATCCAATAGCTTCAGGGCATGCCGTTAAATCAGTTGAACCTAAAAGCAAAAACTCGTTTCCATTTACATCCTACACGCCAACGCACCACACTCATTGGTTCCGCATCGGCCGAGTCTAGTGATTAACTCCCGTCTGTCTGACATCCATCCATCTCCTTCTTTCTCTACAGTCCCTCCCATCTCCGGTTGATTTGCTTTCTCCGTACCTGCAGAATCTAGTGTCAGCCAGCCGTCGTCTACGCAAGCGGATGTCGCGGCAAGTCAAAAGAGTAGGGTCACTTACCATTGGCGACAGAAACAAGACGCCGCCCAGCAGCGCCACCACGGTTGTCACCAGTGTCGCCTTGTTGAAGCCGTTTCCAAGAATATCAAACACTCCGCTCGGCGCAACCCGAGTGCCAAACACGTCCAAGCCATAAGCCACCACCAGACTCGTGCTCTCCACGATGGCTGGCGATGCAACGATGCCCTTGACGCCCAGCACATTTCGCTGGTGCGATACCACCGACTTGGGGTCGATCTCGATGCCTGGCGTGTACTTGATGAGACCCTCAGCCTCCTTCTCGGCTGGGGTCGAGTCTCGGCCGACGGGTCGTCGGGGATCGAGGATCTGACGAGACAGACCGACGATGCCGTGAGACTCGGGGAGGTAACCCAGAACCTGACGGTTGGCAATACCCTGTCTAGTCTGTGTCACAGCAAGAGAGTCGAGCGGCTGAGAGAGGACATAAGCCTGCTCCTCAACCCAAGGCAGAGGAGGTCCACTCGGCGTGTCCACAGGCTTAAGCGATGAAAAGTTAACAGCATCGCCAAGAGGACCACGGTCGTTAGGCGCAGATGACTCGTAGAGATCAGATACAACGATCTGGTATCCCTTGATGGATCGCTTGGTGCCGTCTTCGAGAGTATACTGCCCGAAGAAGGTGCATGCATACCAGTTCTCAGCCATGGTGCAAGAAATGGGCTTTGTCGAGTCGACGCCAGTATACGATGAAGAGGCCAGAACCTGACCCGAAACGGTATCAACCAGCTGAACTGACAGGGTGGATTCAGCCTTATTGGCGGCAGCCACCACGATCGTGTTGGGGTTGAGGTACTTGTAGCTGACGCGACGGTCCGCCAGGACACGACCAATAGAAGCCACGGGATCGTGGGTCGAAGGCTTGGCAATATCAACAATGGTCTGTCCAGGGAAGAGCTGAAGTTGCCAAACTTCCTCCTCAGAAACCTTGTTGTTCTCCTCGACAAACTTAACGCCCTTGAGGACATCGCCCTCACCTCGGATGACGATGGTCTGATCGGGAGTCCAGCCAGCAGGAATAGGGCCGGCCTCACCATTGACACCAATGGGGAGCAGCCACTTGCCAGATGAGCTGTCGACGACGACGGTGCTGGACACAGGAGGCAGCGATCCAGGGGGCATCACCTCGACAACATCGCCAGTGTCGCTCTTGATGGCAACGTATTCGCCCTTGGCTCCACGAAGAGTGACAATGCCCTCATCCTTGGCATAGATACCCTTGACATCCAGAGTCTCGCCAGGGAGCTGAGGAAGAACAGACTTGGACCAGACAATCTGGCCATTGTGCTCAGTGCTGAGTCCATACATGCGGCCACGTCGAGTCGCGAGGACGATGAGCTTGTTGAAGCCAAAGGTATCCCGGTGAAGACCCTCCTTCTTACTAACGGGCTCACCACCGAAAATACTAGTCATGAAGCGCTCAGGGAGAGAGGCCAGGTAGTCAGGGAGGTATTGAAGATCGTCAATATGGCGAGTGACGCGGTGAATGTAGGCCTCAATGGGGTTGGTGTGAGCCTCCTGCTCAAGGACCTTGGCGAGGTTCTCGCTGCCAGGAACATCGGCCCACACAGCGGCAACGGCAGCACTGAGGCCTTCAGGGCGCTTCCAGGCGATCTCGCCATTGCGCACAAGGACCCAATCCTCCGACTTGGTAAGGGCAGCAGCTCTGACAGCGAATCCTTCACCGCCAGGCTTCTTGAGGACCTCAGCGACAGCGTGGACGGCCTCAATGTCACCAGCAGGCTTGGTGGGCCATCGGGCAAGAACAGCATGCGACTCAGAAGACACAACCAGGGTCTCGTCCTCAGTGATACGGGCAAAGTAGACGTTGGCTCCCTCAGAGCTGGTCGAGATGGCGCCGAGGCCAGACAGGTGAGGCAGCTCGTAAGCCTTGGAGACCTGGTTGCTCTTCAAGTTGGTGTGATAAACCTCAGCCTTGTTGCCCGTCTTGGTTCGAGTGTGGACGAGGAAGTGCGGCTGCGACTGAATAAGATGCGGGGCATGGATTGTGACAGAGACGGCCTCGGCGGGGAGCTTGAGCTCCTGGGTCGTCTTGCTGCTTAGAACGTTGACCTTGAGCTTGGAAAGGCTGGCATCAGTCCACGCGAGGATAGGCGCCGCCGAGTTGGCGCCAACAAACATGACGTCCTTAGGTCCATGGACATCACCCTTGGTTCCAATCGACAGGTCGTCCATGCGCGTTCCAGACACGGTATCGAGAGCGGTGACCTTGAGGCTGTAAGACGAGGGGGATCCGTGGAGGCTGACAACGTAGATCTTGGAGATGTCGGTAGAAACCTGCAGAGGGATGTTCTTGGCCACCTCGCGGAACTCCCAGACGACCTGGCCGAGGGTGCCGTGTATACGTCGCAGAACTGTCGAGCCGTCCTCCTCAAACAGAACCAAGACATCCTTCCTCGAGCTCTCGGTCAACTCCAGAATCTCCAGATCCTTAACCTCGCCCTTGAATTCGTTGTGCCAGACATTGCGGCCCGTCAGAGCATCCCAAGCCTGGACGCGCGCGCCGTGTGCAGCAGCAACCCAATGCTCCCCCTCAGCAGCGCGCAAGAAGCCGCCGCCATTGGAGATGTCATCCGAGATCTGCTGGCGCCAGACGAGCGCGCCGTTACTGGGATTCACGGCGCCGACAACACCGACGTCGCTGAGTGTGTAGAGCAGACTGGCCTTGTCCTGCTTTCTCGGCCGGTGGAAGAAGGTGGTCTCGACCTGGGGGACGCCGACGAGCGCGTGGTGGAAATCGATGTGGCCGACCTCATCCTGGAATACGGCGGCACCGAGGGACGAGAGCCCCAGGAGGAGCAGGGGCTGTAGTGATAGCCGCATGATGGTGTTGTGAGGGTGCGTTGTGCGGCTTCACTTGACGCTTTGGAGCTTCGATAGCTGGCTTGATGCATCATGACGGCAACCTGTTCGTTGCGCAATGCTTAGTCATCTGGATTTGGTATAGGGTAGTCAGCTTGATAGGCTTTCGACATCAATTCTGCCCCTGTGAAGGGGAACATAGTTGCGCTAGGTTTAAATGGTTTAAGGGTTCTATAAATGAATTGAAGAGAATTAATTAATTGAGTACCTAGAAATCTAGAAAGAAAGATCAAGTGAACTGGACGGTGTAGCGTACACGAAATACTCTATCCACCTCGTCCATAACACCTACAACAGCCAGTCAAGGGCACAACTCCTGTCGCGTGCTTCACGTAGAATTGAGGTAAAACCTAGAAATATTTCATCTATTCAGGTTTATTCCTATCATCAAGGTAAATCCTTAAAATTTCATCCAATAGTTCTAGAGCATCAACATCTTTGTCCTACCCAAGACATATGTCATGAGACACCTTCACGCGGCTCCTCGATGGATCGCGTGCCACTAACCACAACCTCATGTCTCAATATCCAACTCAGCACATTAACCATAAATACTAAAATAGCATGAGCCTCGTAGAAAGCCCTCTCGTAACTCTTGATTTCTTACCTGTGCACTCGTGAACTTCGGCTGGTAGTGTGCTCAAGTATTCCTTCGATACCCTTCGAAACCTGTGTTAGTCTATAGCTTGAACGAGCACAGTCTGCCAAAGACCCGACATACCCTCACACTTATTTAGTTCGTCCCGCACCCGGTTAACATAGTCAGTCGCTACAGAAATAAGATGGAGGCAAGTTTAACCTCGACATCAAAAACTTCCACTTACACAACCAGCCTCGATCCCTCATCCCATCTTGGACCACAACCCCTCTCCCCGGAATCGTCCTCTCTGCCAGCGGTCTCCTCGCCCTCGCCGATCTTCGCACAATCTCCCGCCGCACAGCTCTTGTAGGTGGTGCCTCATGGGTTGACGCCCTTGTTCTCGCTCCAGGTCTGCATTACCAGCAAGCTTGCGACGACTTTGAGCGAGAAGCCCCTATTGGTCTAGTCGCCCTGCCCGTCGAAGCCTTCAACGGCGTGCGTTATGCAGTCAAGAATAGTATCACGGCAAGCTATCTTGTGGCTCTTTGCAGCCAGAGTCCAGAAGGCATTGTGACGTTGGATGTTGGGCTAGACATGCCTTGGAGGGTGGCAAAATCCTTCAAAAAGCTGTTCAAGAAACGAAAGGTTGAAGATGAGGAGGATGAGAACGAGGACAACGACGACTGGGACGTCCTTCCCGATGTTGACTGGCTCAGTCATCTCCTCTACCTCGTCAGCCCCCTTCTTACAGTGTCTTCCCTCACATTCATGATCCTCTTTGAGGACTGGTGGGGTCTGGCCATCCTCCTGACGCTCATAACCTCGCGAATCCTCAACGTCTGGGCCATCAAACACCGCACCCAATCACCAGGCCATACTCCTCACGACCACCGCGTCACCGAGTACATCGTCGATCTCGGTGGAGGCCACGCTGTACGTCTTCGAGGTCCAGATGCAGATCTTCAGGCACTCGTGACACATGCCTGGCTGCGTGCTCAGTCGCACATCGACGGGTATCTCGAGGCGATAGCCAAGCTGCTGGTGTACCTCACTGCCGCGCTTGGAGGAAACATGACCCAGGCTGGGGCTATTGTGCTTGTTGGGCTATTACTTATAAGTGCTGCCCTTTTGGGTTTGAGCAACGCCCATGCTAGAGGCATTCGCGTGCATGGTCGCTATGCATTACCCGAGACGGAAAAGACGAAGAAGAGAAACACCAGTTCAGGGACAAGTCGTGGGAGTAGCACAGCCGTGAGGGAGGCGAACACAGCATCAGTCCCACGGAACCGAGTTGCTGGAGCACCATAGCGTTACCGTCACTGAGAAACAGGGTGCACAATGTTCTGGTTACGTTTGTCGTCCGTTAATTCATAGAAACTACCCATTATCAACTCCTGTAGCAACAATACTATACAAGCCCAGTTCCGTTAATATGGGGCCCAAGAAACAAGATTCTCCTCTTCGTACTTCTAAGCCGATCCGTCTACCACCCTTGGTCTAGGAGAAGAAAAAATCGAATAATTCCGTATCCATGTCTGTCAAGGTTGCATTCTAGGCCTCCTCCGACTTTGATTCATCGGTCTGCATGGGCTCGGGGGCGGTGGGTGCCTCTGCCGCTGGTGCTTCGACTGCAGCAGCTTCAGGCACAGGCTCTTCAGGCACAGGCTCTTCAGGCACAGACTCCTCAGTCTTCGCCTCTCCCGTGGCCGCAGGTTCTTCCGTAACCACAAATTCATCCATATCCATAGGCTCATCTGTAACTATAGGTTCTTCCGCAGGTCCTGCTGGTGGTTCGGATGGTATCAAGGCTGACTCAGGGGCTGGTTCTGGTGCCGATTCAGGTGCCGACTCGGGTGCAGACTCAGGCGCGGATTCGGGTACGGGCTCAGGTACAGGCTCAGCTGCAGGTTCAGGGGCTGGCTCCGCAGCTGGCTCGGTGACAGCTTCAGCAACAGGTTCCGGCACCGGGGCTGATACTTCGCTGGGCTTCTGTTCGGACTGGCGGTCAAGCTCACCCATCAAGTCATCAAGCAGGTCAGGCTCCTCAACGGGAGCAGGCTCCTCCTCCTTGATTTCAGGTTGGGCTTCGGGCTGAGGTTCGGGTTGAGGAGGTGATACAGGCTTGACTTCCTCAACACTGGTCTCCTGGATAGTCGTTTCAGCTGGTGGCTCAGGGGGAGGCTCCTCAATCTCAGGAGCAGCTGCCGGGACATCCGTCACTGGGACATCGGCCACTTCAGATGGTGCTCCGATGAAAGAAGCCGAGTCTTCAGGCTTGATAGTATCCTCGGTCAGGCCAGTATCCATCTGCTCAAAAGGCGGTCTCTCGGGGACTGCCGTAGCCTCCTCTCCAGACTGACTCTCCGCCGTTGGTCTGATATCGCTTCCAGGGGCCGAGGTACTTGGTTCACCAGCACTCGGTGTGGTCGCAATATTGCCGACCTGCTCAGGTGGGGGTGGTAGTAGTGCGTCGTTGGCAGTTGGCTCCAAAGTCGGCACATCGCGTTCAATTGCAGCCTCAGGGGCATCTCCAACAATTGTCGATGGCGGCTCGGCCACAGTTGAGTCTGTCGTCTCGGATACCACAGGTGCAACGGGTACAACGGGCACTGGAGGTACCTCTGGAACCTTGCCAGCCTCGAAAGGAGCGTCGATAGCGGCCTTCACTAGCTTCTCCTCCTCTGTTGCAGGCACAGGTGCCTTGTCTGCCTTAACAGGGGCGTCCAATACTGCCGCAAGTGACTCCTCCTCACTCTTTTCCACAGTAGGCGAGGGAAGGATGACGTTCTTCAGCGGGCTGCCCATATGTCCTGGGCCTCCAGGAGCGAGGTTGAACGGAGGAGCAAGGCCGAGAGGGTTGTATTGTTGGGGCTGTGGTGAAGTATCGTCTTTCATCTCGACATCGGGTTGTTCGGTTGGAAGAGCGGTCGTGTCAGGGGTTGGAGCCGGTGCTGGTGCCGGGACTGGAGCTGCAGCTGGAGCCGTGGCCGCAGCCTCCGGAGCTGTAGTCGGAGCTTGAGCTGGAGGCGGAACCACAGCGGGTGCAGAAGTGGGAGCGGCAGCGGGAGCTGGGGCCGCATCTGTCATCTCATGGTCTTGCGTCTTGTTGTTGTCGCCACTCGGTTGACTCTCTGCCGCTGGTGTTCCTTCACCCTCCTCGCCCTCTTCTCCCTCTTCGCCATCCTCGTCATCGTCATCATCATCATCGTCGGCATCGAGCATGGGGCTATCCTGGTTCGCTGAATCTTCGCGCTCTTGCTTAATGGCCTATGTACAGTTAGCAATCGAGAGTAAATACCCATGGCGCTGTGACTTACGGCTTCCGCAGCGTGCTCAGGCTTGACGGGCGCAGCCGGAGCAGCTCCATTTGCTGCGCCAGCAGGTGCCGCAGCCGCAGGCGCACCAGCCTCCGGAATGGGGTTCTTGATCTTCTTCTTTCCTCTGCCAGGGCCAGCCTTGGCCTTTCTCTTGGGGGGTGGAGGTCTTCGTCTCGATGACTGTGGCGTCGCGGCAGCCATCTCAAGACCAGGCCCGGGCGCAGCTTCGATCCTCGTCGAGATGATTTCGCCCTGAACCTGCTGTCCATCTGCCAACGTGACCTCTTCCGTGTATGGGTTTCCAGCAGCGTCGATCCTCCTAACCGTCGCTCTCGTGACCGTCGGGCCTTGAACCTTATCCTCGACCGTCCGGCTGGCAATCGTCACGGTATTCTTGCGTCGCTTCGCGAGGTGGGAGGTGGAAGGAGTGTCGACGTTGCGAGGCATCTGCTTCCAAACCTTGATGCTAAAGCCCTTAACACTTGTGTCCTCCTCCTTCTTCTCCAGCTTCTCGGGAACCGCCTCGGCATCAGCCTCTTCCTCCTCGGCTGGCGCAGGTCGCTTATAGAGTCTACCGGATCGCGCGGCTGCGAGAAGTTCCTGGCTATGCGGTGGGAGCAGGTTCGAGTCTTTGGGCATGCCGTGGATGAGCTCGATGGACCAAATGTCGTTCTTCTGAGGCTGTTCCTGTTGCTGAGGCGGCACCACATTCACCCACTCGTGGCGCCATTGTCGCACGGGGAGACCTTTGACGAGTTAACATGTATTGAATCTCGCGATCGGCGATATCGCACCTTCGAAGTCATCGTGTTCGGCGTATCCAGAACGGTTGGCGCGTCGCGTCTATCACGTCAGTCGAGGGTTGCGGCAGGCAGCAATTAAGAGGCAACATACTCCCGGGGCCATCGCGGCGGACGAAAGAGCGCAACGGCTCGTGCAATGACGTTGATGCAGGCAAGTTGGGACGGTTTTCCGTGATCGGGTGGCGTGGCGCTGTTGAGAATAAACTGCTTCTGGGTCTGTATTGTACGAGGCTGAGAGGCTTGTCGCGAGTCGCGATGGAGATTCCAGTGGTTGATGCCAACTGGCCAATTAAATGTGGCGATAGCCGGCTGACATAACACACAGAACTTTTTCTGGTTGCGCAACGTGAATGGCAAAGACGAAAAACGTCACAGGTGAACAATAGCAGTTTTGGAGAGAATTTCAGTGGGATGGTCTGGTGAGTCAGTGTAATAATGTCCTACGTTGTAGTCGTCGTCTTGTCCCTCTCAGATGGAGGCACTGGAGCATGGATGAAAATGGTCCACAACCGCAACCAGCCGAAGCAAGCCCCAGCAGATCACAGCATTAGACCTTCAAATAGTAGAGAAGCCAAGCCAGGAAGAATTGAGATTCGCCGTCTAACGTTAATGTCCCCAACCGTGATGCACCCTCCTTGTTCAGGTTCGGCGCAGCCCTCACGGTCCGCCGTCGCCGTCAAACCCCTTGTGTGGTATCCGATACATATACATAGCTCCCCAAAGTCCTACTGTACACTCGATTCGTCTCTTGGTTTTTATTTGAGTTGGATGGAAGATGTCGTCATGTCTCGGTCCGTTCAGTCGTAACTATGCAGTTGTCAGTTCCACTCAGTATCGTCGATATCGGCGCTGTGACATACCCCTGCTCCTTCTGCCTCACGATCCCTCCATGCTTGCCCGTCTGCTTGCCCTGGTCCAGATATCAGTATTCACCTCGTTGCTCCCTCGAAAGCCAATACTTACCGAGATCCCACCCTCGACAACTAACCGGTCCAGCTGGTAGAACTGGCTAATGACTGTTTGCCTCTGCTCGACCATCAGCTCCCGCCCTCGACCCGACAGAGGTTGTGTATCCTCACCTTCATGCCCTGAAGCTCCTTCAAACCATGTTGAACCAGCTCCTGCACCTTTCGCGGATCCTGCTCGTCCTTGTGCTCTCGGAACGCATCCCTCGTCCGTCGCTTCGCATACTCGCGGAAGTTGTACGCGGCAAATTGCTCGCCTTGCCGTAATAATTGGCGGTACTGCAGAAAGTCCATTGTCAGCAATCTCGAAATCCATTGAAGCCTTCAAGAGGCGACATATCAAAGATCTCTGCCCGCTTGAATTTTTGCACCGAGGCAACAGGTCCAAGGGAGAGAAACGGAGGGTCGGGGGCGACTCACGAGTGATCGTACTTGCTGCGGCATGTCGCCCTTAAGAGTCGCAACGACAGACATTATCGGGGATGGTTGTGGGTTGCGAGGAGCGGCTGGGGAAGAGATTCGCGACTGGCTTGGGAGTGTCCGATGATGCAAGACATTTGGCGATGCGAGTTCGGTGTTAGTCGGGGCGGAGAAATTTGCCGCTCCGGCCGGCATTTCCGGGGGCATCTATCCGCACTGTACATCTCGGCCTCGTGAGGTGTAAGAACACAGTGTGTCGGTGATGCTACTCTTCGGTAGCCCATCCGGTGAAGATCTCGGGGTTTCGATTGGTATCAAAACTCGGCTTTTTGTTGCATCATCAGAAATGTCTGGACTGCAATTCGCCCTTTTGTCAAGGCCGCGGACGTCTTTGCTCCAGTTCGATATGCATTCTCGGGCCAATGGGGTCCCCAAGACATAACATTTACAATCAAGCCATACCCTGGACTATCCTTTGGGCAGTTGTTTGTCCAAGCATGGCAGAACTGGAGGAAGAATTACTACCGTTTGCAAGTGCGCAGCTCTACTTGGCAGGGCGTATTGGTGGTACAAGTTGTAAACAGAAGCAGTCAAAGAGTAACATCGGGACCTCACGCATATCCCTACCTGGGCAGGTATGAGGCCAACAGTGAGAAGGCAATTCGTCATTTTGAGCAAGTGCTCGAGCAGGAACAGACACAGATGCATGGTAGGAAGAAGGGAAAATGTACAAAATACCCCAATAATAGAGAAAGGGATACACCATGGGCTCTTCGTGCCTGAGAGCCGAGAAACCGGCGAGTTACATGTTCACAGTCGGCCGACCGTTGCATCTCAAAGACAACAACTGCGTACCCAGGTATGTAAGGAGCCTCCATGTGCCTAACCGTTTGTCTCGGGCAATGCGCCTGAAGGAATCTCGACTGCATCAAAGTCAACGCCTCCAGCTGCAACTCGCCCCTCTGGAAAACCTCTCTGTCACCCGGGCTGAGAGAAAAATGGCATACTGTGGGCAGGTAGCGAGAACTTTGCCGGCCTATAGACGCAATTTAGAGTAAAGAAATAAATGAAAATATGAAATAAATGAATTATAATCTAAAGTCTATATATGATCTTATGTTTAGCCTTTTATGGTATGGATTAAACAGGTAGAGTACTTGCGAAACATGCTGTTTTTTTCGTGTATCACTCGTCTATCTCCCTCAAGACATTCACCATCACTTGCATGCAGATTGCCACCAAGATATGATACTTCGACCATGGCATTCCACGAGTCCTCCCTTGCAGAAGTGTTCTGTTTATCCTACCCTACGCTACAGATATCAAGAATTCAGGGCATACATAAATGGAATAAGAAGAGGCGATCACAACATGAATCGTATGTTGTCTCGGACCCATCACCTCACGTCTCTATTGGCGGAATGCAAGAGATTTAAATGCAAGGGGTTCAATCCGGTCAAGATGTGATTCAATTTCCAAGAATATCCAAGTACCTAAGATATGATCGATGTGGATGGCCTCGTTGAGCATCGGGTTGCTGGTTGCATCGGGAGTCTGCATGCGCAACCCTCAAAACCGCTGCAGCTTTTCACAAATTCGGTCAAGTCCATAACTATGATGCTCGTGAATACGATAAATGACAACATTTTGGCGGTTGGCTAGTGGCCAAGGTTACACACCAAGAACCCCTAGTAGTATCGGAACCCCTTGCATATGACAGTAGTCGGCCTGGAACTAAACTCGCGCCATGCTCGAATACTCCGCTCCCATGTGCCCTTGCATCGAGATTGGGTTGCAGTCGCTTCGATGCACCAGCTTTTCGATGAGATGCACGCTACTCCGAACCGGTGAGATGCAACCCCAGGCCGGCTGGCCTCAGCAAGCATGACATCGCCTCATGCATGCAAGTGTTTCTGAGACCGAACAAACGGTCGAGAATTGACGCCATGTTCTCTTTCCATGAACCACAGCTGCAGTGCGCGTCCTGCCGTGCGCTTGGACATGTTGCCGTATGTCAGGGGAGGACCGAAGCGGAGGGACGTGGGCGGTCGTAGGCCGTGCGCCATACATGTCGGATCTCATATGCAACGTGCTGCATGAGATGCGCTCGAGCCCGTTGAGGCTGAAAAAACGAACGGGAAGCGACATCAATCACCCGGAAACGGCATCTCGGGCTGCAATAGAGCCCGTATTGAGCACTTGGATTGGGCACGAAATAGGACATCCAGACACGGCACTCAGGCCGGGCCTGCACCTGCGCATTCTCTAACTGAACGGGCCATTGAGGAGCTTGCAAGTGTTCATGATGGCCCGGAACTGTTCCTCTTGCTTGGCAAGCTCGTCATCTTGTTTCCCGTTGGATGGTGTAGACATGGATGAGATTGCCGTCTCCAAGGATTCAGACGAGAATCCGTTGGTGGCTAGCATCTGACTGAGTCGTGTCCCATCTCCGAGATCGGTAGTCAACTGTCCTGTAAAGGCGTATTGCTTAAGGTTCTGGTTTGGCTTGACAATAGTCAAGGCCTTGGTCGGTTGCTCCGCCGACAAGGGAGGGACGAGACAAAGGTTGGTCACTGAGGCATTGAGGCTCGCGACCTCGGTCGGGTGGGAGTTTTCAGCCAGACTCCACCGCAAGATCTTGCCGCTGGTGTGCCCGGACAGGATCGAAGTGCCGTCATATGTTACAGCGAGGCACGATGGCTGGCCGGCTTCTGGATCTGAGACAGCCAGCGGGGCGCTGACCTGCACGACAATGGACGGCAGCTCCGTGCTGCGGGAGCCAAGCACCGGCTTCTCGCCACCATACAGTTCGATCAGGGAGACGGCGCCATCCTCAGAAGAAACGAAAAGAGCCCTGGCACTCGGATCGAGACGCGCGCAGAGGGGAAAGGCGGGGAAGAGCAACGTCCGGAGAAGCTGACCGGTCTGATAGTTCCAAATGATGCATGTCTTGTCCTTGCTGGCAGACACGCATATGCTGGTTTCCGGGTTGGTGCTTGGGCCGACGGTCAAACTGGTGATGGCACCCCGGTGGTTGGACAGTGTCAGGTCGGGTTCGTGCTCCCCTTGAACATTGAGCTCAAGCAGGCGTGACAATGACCAGACGTTGATGTTGGAGTCTTCGGATCCGGACAAGATGTGATAGGGCGTCACAGCCAAGCAGGAAACAGCTTGAACATGGCAAGGCGGCGTCGACACTTGCCGGCCCGTGCACGTCTGTCACTTGTCAGTATTCACATTCAAACCAATGGCTTGCGTCACTTCTGTGTGCATGTAATACACGCGGAGACGGGAGGGACAAAGTTGGGGGGACGGATTGAGACAGTACTGACCTCCCACAAAAACAGCCTTCCTTCTGCGGAGCCTACGACCAACACTTGGCCAGCGAGGGCCAGGCTGCGGATCCTGTCCGGGAAGGGCACGAGGGCCTCTTGGTTGCCACGCACGCGGGAGTAGACATGAACGTGTGCCTTTTGGTCCTGTGCGGCAAAGATGTGAGTCTGGCTGACGGCTAAGCCGTTGACAGGAGTGGAGCTCTTCTTGAAAGAGGCCTTGATGGTGTGAGACGGGGTGAGGGAGTGAGAGTAGATGCCGACATCCTTGGAGACGGCAGTGTTTGCGGCGAGAGGAGGGCCGCAGATGGCCGAGATGAACTCCTGGGACAGCATTCTTTGGACGTTTCGTTGTGGTGGGTGGTATCGTAGGTGACCAAGCCAGATGCCTCGAGATGATTGATCGGCAGTAGTACTTGCCTGGTTGCCTATATCGTGAAGAAGCTGGGTTCAATCACAAGCCAGGCTCACCGCTGAGTTCTGTTGTCGAAGGGGCTTGATGATACCTCAGTCGAGGAATGTTTGGTTGGTCAGAGTTGCACGTGTGTCAAAGACGTCCGAGAAGCTGGGATTCAAGGGCCTGAGCGATTGGTTCCAAGACTCTAGAAAACCGTTGCGGAGACTGCCCAGAACGCCAAAACAAGCAAACACGACTAGGTGGCCTGTTGCTGCAGAAGCCGTGTCGACGTGAGATATCCAACACTTACAACTCGTAAGTGGACTGGACTGTGTCGAGCCAATCAGACGACGCTGCCGGCCTCCTTCTCAACGGCCGCGCTCTTGCGTGCTGAAGCCTACAGGGACTCTATAGGGCTGGAATGGCGGAATGGCACGAGGTCGCCAGGGTTAATGTTTCTCGTCGTCTTCTGGAGCTTGGGGATATTAAAGAAGAAGACTTTTTTCTGTTGTTTGCTTCGCTAAAAGGATGAACCTGGTTTGCTCGTGTCGCTAGCCTGGGAAGAATTTGGCAAGAGCTTTCTTTTTTGGCAGGTTGGTGGAGCGGCGCCAATCCCAGCCGCGGGCGGTGTGGCAGCCGCTAGGCTAGCGCCCTGTCGACGCCGAAATTCCATGTTTGCCGCTGCGGCTGAGCTGCCCAGTGTTTGAGGCGGGTGATTCACCGTGTGTGGCTGTTGGCGTATGCCCTTTATCGCCCATCAAATTCCAAGCCGCCCAGTGCCAATTGTGTGACGCTACTGTACTTGGTCTGTCGAATTGATTGAGCTCATCCCCAAGCTCCGGTCGAGCTCCCCCGGCCGCCCGTTGTGCCCCGGCACTGCCCTGCAGAACGAACCCTGCAGCGCCTCATAGCGGCCTGTCGCTCCCTGAATTGGGATTTTCAGGACATTCGATGTCCAAGGCGTTTGTGCAGGGTGCTGAAATGCCATTTCCCAGGTTGAGGGGACGACATGATGTTCAGTGCTGGCTCTCCAGATTACAGTGGTAGCCCTTGCTGAATGCCCTGAAGCTTCAGGGGACTCTCTCATCAACCTCTAACCTCCCTCTGGGACCTCTATGGATCTCATTACCCACAGGCCGTTTGCCTCATTGCTTTTCCTTCGTCATCCCCTCATCCATGTTCCCTCTAGCTGCTTACCCCTTGCTCCACGCCCCTAGGCGGCTTCAAGTTAAGCATGTCTTGCGGTAGACCTCACTGGGGGCATATTCCTTTTTCCTTCTCCTCAGCGCTGAGCTCCTTGTCATTTATCACATTCCCTGCTGTCCTCGCCTTGCTTCTCCCACCTGAGGATCAAGCTTGATAGGGTCCTGGATCGTATCCATCCGTGGATCCGTCAGCTCGAAAAATTCTGACAGAGTTTGACAGCAGCAGGCGAGTTGTGATAGAATCGTGTGTACAAAGACGTGGCGGATCGAGGACAAGAGGTCATCGGCCGCCCTGCAGCGCATCGAAAGTGTATCTGGCTTCGGCACGGCAAGAAAGTGACATCGTCTCCCGCGGCTCTTTACTCTCCGCCCCCAGACGGTACGGTACGGGTACGGTACCTGCAATGGCTGCCATGCGGACGCTCAGGGAGCCATGTGGCATCGGTGTGTTTGCGAAATAGATGACCATCCGTGGGGTGCTGTGCATGCCTGGGCTGTTGTCCTTGTCGACGACCCGGAAACGCTTGGCCTTTGCATCCGTCACCGCGTCTGGCGATGAGGACATCCGCCTGCGCTCTGATCCTCGTGGTCTCCCTGCTTACGCTGTACGCACCTAATGGCTTTTTCGGACGCTACCTGCTGCTGTCTCGGTTGCTCGCAGGGCTCTGGAGTGTCCTGCTTCTGCTCGCAGTCCAAGGCCGAGACCTGACCCCGATGACGACGAGAGTTCAACTCGCATGCCAGTCTCTCGTTTCAGCCACGGCACCATGAGCAGCCTCGATGCCCACGGGACGAAGACGCGGCTCGTGATCGCATCTAGCCTAGGAGCTGCAGACGGGACAGGACACGCTTGAGTGCTTACCAAGATACCAGAGCGTCACGGCCGAACGAGGTTTCACAGACAGTGATTGTGTGCTCGAACCATATCACCCCCAGAGGCTGCGCTTGCAGGACGCCTCTCAATTTCAGTGACGCGAAACGGCGGGCGGCTCGTCTCCTGTCTTTCTCTGGGATTCCCTCATTAAACCTCGCGCATACTGTATCCAACTTGTGCGGCCCGTGTCGATTTCGGGGCTAGTTGACGGATTTGTGCTATGGAGCGCTTGTCTGGGTGCGGAATGGAATCCATTCTGTCCACGCACGCACACACACACACACACACACACACACACACGCTCAAGGTTCCAGGTTCCCGCCCTTGTGGGCGGTGGACTGCGAGATGCAGATGCAGACGCAGGCGGTTTGGCACAGGTATGACAGTTCCCAGTGCTGGACGGGGTCACCAACACGGCTCCAGCGGTACACACTCTGCTGTGTACGTTCGCGGCATTTGCCTGCTTGAGTTTCCTTGTGAAAGCCGGAGCTTGATTGCTCGGTGGAGCCGGCCGGAGATATCTTTGCACAGCAGCCTTCATACATGAGAAACCCGGACATGGAAGTATCGCTGTGCGTGCTTCGATGATCTCCCTTGGACACCACCCCCCTTTGGCGTCTACCTCCCTTGCCTTTTCTTTTTCGTCTTGCTGCTCTCATCGAGGATCAGCAGCTTCCAAACCTTCCAATCGAGAAGAGTCGAAGCCCGCTGGAGCTGTGATCCTTGTTGGCCCGGGGCCCGGGACCTGTTTTTTTTGCTTTTGGAGAGCCCATCATTGTTTTGCTTTTTCGCGGTGCAACCCATCTCCTCCCCGGCAGCGCCACTCGACTTCTCACCTCATTCCTCTTGTCAGGGCGCGCCGTTAGTTACATTATTTGCTCTCGTCTCCCTCCGTATCACGTCCTGCTCTTGTCCCGGCTCTGCCATGTGCGACAGACCCCGCCCCGTTCTCTGCCCAGTGCGGCCCCGTCCCTGGAGATTTACATGGCTGAGCGACATAAGCATCCATTCTTCCTCCCTTGAGCCCTGTTCCTGTCTGTTCCTGTCCTTCAGTTGTCTTGCCTTGTCTTGCCCTCTAGCTCTTGTGCCCACTCATAGATCCACCCTTCCTGCTGCCGTCGCTCCGCGCTGGTCGTTGAGTTCCAGACCCGGTTCAGTCATATAACTCGCCCGTGTCCTTTGGCAACTCTTTTTACCCCCGAGTGTGAGGTTCAAGAGTCCATGCCAGAGTTGTGTCTTTGACCGCCGTTGAGTTGAATCAGCCTCCATGTCTGTGCTCGATTCCAAGATTCCAGTCGCCGTCTACTTATACAGACAAGACGCAGCAGCTCTGTCCCACGATCACTCGCGCCGGGCAACCTCATCACCGGCCTCTGCGAAACGACGATCCGTCTCGAGAATGACCGGCCTACTACCGCTTGCCTTGCCCAATTCACGCTCTAATACTCCCAGCCCTGTGCCTGACGAGGGTGTCGACGACAATATGGAGGGCTGCTTCCCGGAGATGCTGGCCAGAGACCTGGAGATGTCGAGTGCGGTTTTCGCAGCCAAGAACATGACTGCCGGTTCACCATCAATGGCCATCTTTTACCAGGAGAAACAAGACAACAAGACACCCTGCCCAGGTCGAATTCTTACATCCCCATATCAGTCCGGATCAGTACGAATACAAACTCTCGGCTCGATCGAAGAACGACAATCGATGGTATCCTTTATCGAACAACGCGGATATGTCTCCGAGGAGACTGGGTCAGATGTTGAATCTGTGCCTGCCTCTGAGTCTTCTGGAGGCATGGAGGTTCCTTCAATTCGACTACGCGAACAATCTATCGTTACAGCGGCTACATCCCTTACCTCAGCCAGTGGAAGCGCTCCATCACCCAAGGATCTACTCTCACTGGACCGAGCGCATGAATACAGCTGGATTGATATTGATTCGGACGATGATGACGACGAAGATGAGATTGAGGTGCAAGAAGAGCCTCCCGTTGAGGATCAATCAGTTGCTCTATCTCCACGACCACCAACACCCCCAAGCACAGAAACGACATTTGACATAACAGTTATGATGAAGGATATCGACCAACAACCAAGACAGCACCTACACCGGACTAGCCCCAGTGGCGACAGTTCTCAATCCTGGCACCAACGTCAGATTTCCATCAAGTCCATGGAAGCCCCAATGATACCCCCGAGGAGAGCCTCCTTGTCACAAGCCACAACCCCCCTGGATACCACTTATAGACCCAAGACTCCCTGCTTCGAATCGCGGATAAGCACTGAGAGTCCCAAACAACAGTCACCATACTACACCCAGCGTTTCCGCGACGAGACTGACAACAACACCATCCTCCTCAAGTCAGACTTTGGCTCCATTGAACTGGAGATCGAGGAAGACAGTTACATGGACGATTACACCCCCGACTACCCCCCAGTACTGTCTCGACCAGACACTATTTACATCCAAGAAACACCACCTCCATCTCCACTACCCACAGTCCAGTCGTGGCTGGACGGCTCAAACCCACCTTGTCTACCCCAAATACCAGTGGACGATCTAGCAAAGGCCGTTCCATTGCCGCCAGACATTATCGAGACGCTAAGGGTATCGCTCGCCTGCTTCCCAGAGACGATGCTCCTCTCGTCTAGTCTCACCATCGAGACGATCCGGACATACTCCAAAAAGGTACGGCACCCTTCAACAGACATCTGGAACGATCCCCCGGTCGACCCGGCAGCCCCGGGGCCCCGGAGGTCTATTTGGAAAAAGGTTGTCTCGCATGGGCGCGAGTCGATCGGTACCAGGCGCCACCGGTTACACATGTACGAAGATGGCGCTCACCAAGACGCTGTGGGGTCTCCGGCACCCTGGGCATCGCTGAGGCACGTCTTTGGCGGATGCTCGGATTACATATGCGATGCCCTGTATGCCCACATCGTCGCCTACAACTACGTGTCGCGCGTTCCTCGAAACCAGCCATTGCAGCGCGCGTCGACGTCCTACTCGAAACACCAGAGCGAGGACATCCCCAAGAAGGCGGCCACACTGCTCGGGCTGAGTGCGCCACAGACGCATCTGACACCCAATGTTGGGCGCTTTGCGAAGAAGTTTAGCACGCCGCTCACGGCCATGGGCTTTGGCAAGGATGAGGCTCCCTCGACTACGGCGCAGGACAATGCCACGCGGAACATTGAATCCGGTTTGCTACGGTGCATCTCACGTCTAGTTGCAACAGCCAAGATGATGGCTGAAGAGGGTAGTGGAGAGGACAAGTTGGCGGATGTTGAACCACAAGAGGTTGACATGATCTTTGTGAGGAGCCTCTGCGAGATTGTGAGGATTTCCGAGGAGGCAACTTAGACGTTACGGGCAACGATCCTTTCTGATTTATGGTGTTTTTATTGGGATGGCGATTGTGATTCTATACCCTCATTGGCAACATCGGGATCTTTTTCCTTTAGTCTATAATGACTCTAGATAATGCAGTAATGTCGACTCCGAACAGGCAACTCTCCTTGGCAATTCTAGCGAATGTGACGTCTGATCGCCAAAAAAAAGGCCCGACCCTTTAAACAATGGTCTCCAGACCTAAATTTGGATTTCCCCAGGTTTGGGGGCTCATGCGCGATGGCGGAGGAGGCTTTTTGTTAGCGTTTCGCCGAGAGATGGTCCATCGAGGTTAATTCATCCTGTAGACGCCGATGATTATCGGATGTTTTCTTGATTACATGTCCTTGTTTGATGTTGTGTTGTTTGACGCTGTGTTGTTTCATGTAGTGTCGTTGGTGTCACTCAAAGAGGTCATGAGGATCTCATCTGGGGTATTGCAAAGGATGGTTGTCATGATTATACATTAATAATTCCTGTTGGTTAATGCTATCTCAAACTTGTAGAGGACCCTTTCCGTCTCCAAACAGCTCGTCATACCACATCCTCCCGCTGGCCTTGCTCTGACACACGCCGTCCCACGCGATGGGGACAAACCTCTCGCCCGAAGGATTGCGGGGGCTAAACACCCTCGCCGTCTTGTGATGCCCATCAGCCAGATACACAATTCCGTCCTCGACCTCTGCCAGCGGCCGCCCTGACTCGTCTGTGTCGGACTTAAGACGCTGGACGATAAGGTCTCGTAGCTGCGGGTAGTACCACATCTTGTCCCACCAGGTACGTAGTCGTAGACTTTTGAGTCCGTTGACGTAGGCGTTGTGGTGGATTCCCACGGGGATGACGCCGAAGAAGAAGTCGGTGTATAGCGGCACCGAACCCCAGTTTGTCTCGGAGAGGATCCTGTCCGGGCTGCGGCGTAGCTCCGGGGGTGGGCCGTGGATGCGCGGGGGACCGGGGACCCCGGCTCTTTCGGACTCGGAGGTGACATTGGCGGCGTCGGAGAGATTGACAAAGTAGCCGTCCTCTTCGGCGGAGCAGGTGGGCGGGGCCGTGGTGAAGTTGTAATCGAGGCCGATACCAAACTCGAAGCGTTGGCCGAGCAAGGCAGCGTCAGCGATGCTCTGAACGGCGACGTCAAGAGATGCTTTGTTGTGGGCGATGGAGCCGTTCCATGAGGAGGCGAGCTGTCTCACCCACTCGCGCCATATCTCCTGGTCTCCAATAACCTCTCCTATGAGTGCCTGGTCACTCCAGAGCTGACGGCCATTCATGGCGACGCGATCAATCTTCTCCTTACACCTACGGAGGGCATCTCTCAATGCGCCCATGGATCCCATGATGAGACCACTGTTGACACATCTCGGACGTACCTTTTTGTACTTTCTTGCAGGATCAAATGACCACGGTATCACATCCGTGCCCTCACCGTACATGTCTTTTGGCATCGGTGACTCGGGCCAATGCTCATACCGCGGATCGGAGCCCGAGTAGCTGTCAGGGAAGCAGTCCTTTGCTGTAGTGACGATAATGTCCTGACGAGGAGGCGGGATGGGAAAGTCTGCAAAAGCTGCCCATTCTTTACGCACGCGAGCATCAGCTTCGCGGTTAAGCTGGTGGTAGCGCTCGAGAAGCACAGAAGGCGGGAGCTGAAACCACATGTCGTAGGCATCGACGAGGACAACGACGTCATCCACGCTCGCGCCATCTTCAAGAAGGGCCTCGATACCGCCCAAAAGGCTCTCTAGCTTGGCGATGTGACTTCCGGCGAAGTGCCAGGAAGGCCGGTTGTATTCGCGACCCCAGTTTAACAGAGTAGGCATGGGATAGCCCAAAGCGACGGCAGACATGATGGTCTTGCAGAGGTTAATGTGAGGCGAGTCCGCGGGCATAAAAAGGCGTAGACGTCGTGAGGAGCTTGGCTTTGTGCTTTGAGGAGGTACTATGAGGCCGTCGAGGTCGGCACGCGAGAGGGTTTCGGAGGAGGTCCGGCCGGGTATAACATGATCAAGATGTGAGGTGAACTGGAACTCATTAGCAAGATATCGCAAAGAAGAAGTCATTCTTACCAAGGCTACGTAGGAGGTCCAAGAGAGGAGGAAAAAGGTCAGAATGGCAAGAACCCATCTCCTCACCGGCTGCGACATGACTCTAGAAATACACAAAGACGAGCCTCGCAGGGCAAAAACCGGCGACGCGGACTGACTCGAAGGGAACGCGGCGTCCTCGGGGTCAGCATCGGGGAATCTTCTCATCCTGGAGGCTGAGCGGCCTGAGACGGAGGATGACGAAGAAGCCATTTGGAGGGCATCACCGGAAGGAGCGAGGGAGAGGACATCAGGTAAATGTCGGGGATAGCATCATGGGGACGACGGATGATCTGCAGCCAGCGGATCAAAGGATGGATGGATCTATTCATGTGTGCTATCGTTATTTAATGTGTAACACAAGGCGCCTAATCTCCAGGGTTCTCGTCCAGAATTGACCACTATCATGACCGCCTTGGACTTCATGGTCGATATCATCCTTGGCACGAGGTTGTAGCACTGAGGCTATCTCCACCGCCCAGCTTCAGACCATGAGACCCTTAGCATCCTTTTCAATTCCCCCACGAAATTCATCTCTGTCCAATCATTCGACACCGTGACAGCCAGAGCCCGAGAGTCGAGGCCCAGGCACGGCCCCACGTGGGAGGGCGGGTCATGATGACAGGCTGTGCCAGGGGTGAACGAGATGGGGATTCGCTCCATCGTAGATGAGACTCAAGAGGTGGCATTTGATTGAGAGCAGTCGTCGTCATGTCTAAGCGGCGTGTTTTATCTCGTCCGTGATCGGCCGGGGGAGATACAGGCTTGACTAAGGTGAGAAGGGGACAGTAGCTAAATAGGTGCTTGCCTGGCTAAATCGGGAGAGCTGTGCGGGTGCGTTTCGTAAGGGAGATTAATTTGGAAACTTGTTCGTATTCACTCAATTCGTCTTCCTCGCTTGCGCCTGGCTCTTTGACCTAGAGCTAGTTGTTTTGTTTTATCTCTATTTTTTAACCCTTCATGATCCTATTCTCAAATCATCATCTAACTGCATTCTTTTGTGCTGGTTGTCGGCATCGCTTGTCGTGATGGCTTACAAGGCCAGAGGAGGCTTCTGCGGCACAACGCTGCCAACATATCTAGGCTTTGCCATCCTCGGTACGTCTGCAGATGCTGTCAATGTTCATTTCTGACTTTGCAAGGCTTCGTCAATGCGATTGTGCCATTTGTCGTCCACTCGGCAAACTACCTCATCATCCCGTACCCGCGCTGGATTGTCCTCCTCATCGAGACCATCCCAGCCCTCATCACCAAACTGTTGATCCCTCATGTCCTCCACCATGTGCCCTACTGGATGCGTCCTCTCACCGTCGGCGCCGGCTGGATCATTGTCGCCATCGTGACCAAGAGCACACCGCCAAACATTGCTCCTCCGATCCGCATCTTCACCTCGGCCCTCGCGTCCGTGTCGGCCGCCGCCATGGAGGTTTCGTTCCTCGGTATGATGCGCTACTATGGCCGCGCAGGTCTCGCTGGATGGGGAGCCGGTGTTGGAGCTGGTGCTGTATTTTGCGCCGTTCTTCCGTTTGTGCTAACCGTCTGGATGGAGTCGTTTCTACGCGATTTTATCGACTGCATTTATGCGCTCACGGGTGCAATGCTTGTCGCCTTCTTTGTCGTCTTGCCTGGAGCACCGGTGAATTATCCTGAGGCGCGACAAGATCACGGCAAGGCGCATGTTGAAGATGGACCGACTCTGGCGATGCAGGATCCAGTTGAGGAGCTTTCACGTGCTCTCAGCACGACGAACCGAGTCAACCTCACAAAGGCCATGGTTCGACCTTTCATGGTTCCTCTATTCGCGGCGTTTGCATTACAGACGCTGGCATATCCTGGCATTTCTCGGGCACTGCCGCTTCCTTCATCGACAGGGTCCTTCTTCTCGTATTTCACAAGCTATGCCCTCGCGTTCCAAATCGGTAGTTTCATCGCCCGGACTCACACCCCGCTGCTACGGCCTGAGAGCACAAGGGTTGCCTTTACAGCTCTGAGCGTTGTTGCTGCGGTATTCCTCATCAATGCAATATTGCTCGTCTTTTCAGCACCTGTACCCGTGGCGTTGCTGGCCTTTGGTGCTGGTCTCGGGGGAGGAGCCGTCTACATGATTGTCATGGGCAAAGTATTGGAGGAGAAGTCACTCGAGCCTGGAATCAACCAGGAGTTTAATCTCCAGGTCGTGGGAGCTGGTGAAACGGCTGGCGTTATTGTTGGTGGGCTTCTGGGTACGATGCTAGAGGCTGTCTTATGTGGAGGACGTTTTACGACAAAAGAGAGGTGGTGCCACACCAGCCGATGAATGAGAATAGAAGTATTGGAATAGAAATACAGATAATAATTAACAAGAATTAATTCAATGCTTTCTTGCCAATTGGCGATGTCTGGGTAAGGCGGCATCTCACTGCTGCACAGCCTCAAGCACAGCCACAGTAACTCAACTGTGTGTTTAGGCAACTCCATGCTTGACATCTTGAACCCCGACTTGCATCAATCCATTTGCCAGCTTGTGAGCTAGGTCTCGTGATCCATCGTTATCCTTCTAAGAACTGGCAAGGCTTCAATTGAGGGCCTAGCTATTGTACTTGGGCATTATGCTAATGAAGCGGAGAACACACAACAAGTCGCGGCATGGTTGTCGCAATTGCAAAAAGAGGCATGTCAAGGTGAGTATTTCCAAGACAACTCAACCCCCTTCCATCTACATAACTAACACATCTTCCAGTGCGATGAGCAAGGTCCTCCTTGCACAAACTGCGCAGCCCGTGGTCTAGAGGGCTGCTCATACATCCCAGATCCCCCCTCTCAGCTCCCCGCAACAGAGACCCGACGACGTCTCGAGCTTGAGCTGATGCACCGCTGGTCCACGCGCACATTCATGAGTCTCGTCTGTATCCCCGAGGACATCAAATGGCTGCAAGGTGACATGCCAATCTGGGCTCTCAAAAACGAGTACCTCCTACACGGCATGTTTGCCTTTGTAGCGCTCGAAATAGGCCTTTGCGGCGACGCCGTCATGGATGAGGATCCTGTTGTCTACGTCAAGTTGGCGTTGGAGTACTACGACAAGGCAAGCAGGGCTTTTCGCGCGCAGCTCGAGAATGTGACGCCAGAGAATGCGCAAAAGATGTTCATGTTCTCCTTTTTGGCCGTGGGGGTCAACATGGCACTCGCCCAGTGCGAAGGCATGATTGCGTTTGAGCAAAACATCCTGGAACGCATGGTTGCGCTATGGGAGCTTCTGATGGGTAACGCTTCTATCGCTGATAGGTACTATGACGTCCTCATCTCGGGTGCCCTGTCACAGTCTACAGAGGCACTCCTGCTTCGGACGTCACTCCAGACTCAGACGCCGACCTCCTTGCCGAATGAGACCGAAGCTGCACTCGAACGGCTATCGGCCATCATCGAAAACGCCATTCAATCACGAGGGGGTGAGAACAGTGACCCAGAATCTCACGCAGAGGACGCCGTCCGCACCCGCATATACCGGTCCAGCTTCACAGCAATCAAGAAATGCTTCGAGGCGGACTCCAAGGACCTGTACAAGGGGGCAGCCATTGGGTTCCCTGCCATGGCAGGCCGCGAGTTTGGCCCGGCCCTCAAGAAGTCGGACCCCGTGGCCATGTTCCTCATGATGCATTGGGGCGTGCAACTACACGCCCTGGGAAAGTTGGCGTGGTGGGTGGGCTCCTTCGGCCAGAAGATGGTGCGCGAGCTGTCTGGGATGCTGTGGGAGTCAGACCTAGGGGCCGACGCACCCGGGTGGAGGGAGAACATAACCTGGGCCAGGCTCGAGGTTGAGCTGATACCGCTGGGGGGTGTGACGCCTGAGGAGGAGATTAGGAAGTAGTTGCAATCTTGTTTTTGAGGCATGTGTTGGCGTATCGTGCATCACCACTCACACTTGTTTACTAGATGGATGAATATACCCCCCTCCAACAGCTTCAATTACGTAGTGTCATGGCCCCCGGGCTTGGGTGAGTCCATAGGTGTGTGCTTCTCCTGGTGCCGCCTGCAGGAGTCTGGTCCTAGCGGGTGAAGTGCAAGGTGCGTGATATTCTCGGCCCATCTGACAAAGGGGGTGTAAGAATTCATACCTCGACATGACCAATCAAGGCACAAAGATGATAAATGCCTCGAGTAGGACCTGTGGAGGTAACCGCCGGCTAATGAGGCCTTGCTTTGGTCTTGGTTGAACTTCAACCGGTCCTTTCAGGAGTGCTGCAAGCCCATGTCCACCTGGCTTCTTGGCGCCGCTCCCTTGCGGCAAAGGAATTTGGTGAGCCGTAACCGCTCTCACAAGAATTCAACTCAGCTCTCTTGCTCTGTAAGAAGTGTTACTCTCTGGATGGCCGAGGTGTTTCCATACCGTTGACGGGATAGATGAATAGGGGTCGCAGTCACCTAGTTGCGGATACGTACGGCAGAGGGAATGACTGCTGCGGGTTACAATGCCCTTTGTTAGGGCATCCTGGCGAAGTATTTCACAATGAGAGATTGGGTATGAAAATAAGGAATAAAGGCAATGGCAAGGCCTGTGGTTTGTGATGTTGAATCACTACATTCAACCTCGAGGACTCGGGAAGATGCAGTTTAGGAATCTGAAGACGATATTCACTGCTTTAGACTGCCCTCTTTATATTTTTTTCCTGTTCTTTAGACGAGAGTAGTCAGTCTTACATTCAAAGGGTCAACCTCCACTTACGCAACATCGTACCTCGTCGGCCTCCCCGAACATGATGGCTGTGAATTGCAAGTGACCACTTTCAACCAAGCAATCAGAGTTTAATATCAATCATACAAGTTGCCCCTTTCTGCTGATGTCGATGGCATCTTCAGCCTTGGGACTCAGCCTCTCTTAGAGTGTGCAGATCCGAACGTCGATCATCTCGTACGTTTTCCTAGAATGGAAGCTGGTCAGATGACACAGAAAGGGGAATTCAAAGGTGGCAAATTCTAGTTAGGCATTCTTCTCTTTTAGTGGACTTAAGGACCAGTGGCAAAGGGGTTGAGAGTTTCTAGAAGGAAATGGTGGCGAAAAGTAGGTCGATCACTTGGTCAAAAGGCTTCACTTCTTGACAGTCTTTGCACAGAACAATTAAAGGGGAATTGCATGTAGTAATCTTATATGAAGTTTTTAAGGGAAATAAGATGATCTAGGAAAATAACAAACGTGATGTTTGCGTAGTGCACTGTGTGTGCCTCGATTTGAAAGGCTTGAGAGAACCCCCAAATCAAAGCAAACCTCTGTTCCATCTCATGAAATCTAGAAACGCAGTGGTATTTCCTTCATTCCGCTGCAGTTAACTTCGAACTACTTATGAAATACGAAAACAAATCTCGCCACTCGCAGGCATGAACATGGCGCAGAAACGACAAATGGAACCAAGATTGCAAGGCTCAGGCAAGACTCGGACTTGGCGAGTAGTGGCTGTGCTGTCATGTTAGGCAACTTTCCCTTCCACAGAGATAGAATTATCATTGATCTAATTAACTCCAGACACAGTATATGGTATTTTGGGCGATAGGAGGTGTGAACTACAGGATATCATTTGTTGAGGCAGTGCCTTAGATCTGAGTAAGCTTCACAACTCTGACCCCGACAAGAGCATTGAGAGGCAACCCGATTACCAAGAGTAGAAAAATGAACCGCACAATTGCACTCGTGATGTTTTCTTATGTGAATATCCTTTAATCAGTCGGTGAGCCCGTCGACAAACAGAATGTCAATATAAGAGTCCGAAACTCATCGGTGGTCGTAGGGCTTACTCCAGCTGTCAGCTGTAATAAGCGTCTGACAGTCTGCTGCGCTTGGTTCTCACTAGCCAGGCACACCGGAAGAGGGGCATTTCCGAGATATCTGGCCTTGTCTCGCGTGGTGTTTGGCCGAGAGTCGTCCAACATCAGCACAGCCTTACAGCTTGACATGGGTTGCTGCTGTTTCAGAGGAATTGGTTGCCCGAGTTTTCAAAAGAAGCAATTACTTCTTTCCATGTAATTGATGTGTGAAGGGGTAATCATAGACACATTTGCTTATCCATATGCAAGGCAGGAGTTGCCTTGGCTTGGCTGCATTTACTCACATCTCTCATCATGGGCTCTCATCTAGTTTTCTCCTTTCATGTTCCGCTGTTAGCAACACTGCACTGTATAGTAATCAGATTAAAAAATAACTCCAACACCTCACCGCAAAGTGCAACCCATGGCCCCATTATGAGCATCCAGTGTGACGTGGTCCCGCTCAGGGCGATGCCCGAAAGACATCGGAACCTGTTTTTTTTAACTACCCCCTCCCCATCTTTCTTTTGATGCCATCTCCAAAATGTGACGAGCTGCATGCCTAGCTGAGGTCCCCATGCGGGGTGACATGGACAGAGTTTGAAAATCAAGGTCAAGCTTTCCTAGTTGCCGGCCTTGATATCCTAGATGGTCGAGGTGACGCGGCTGTACGACGAGGTTGACAAGTGACAGCTTCCTTATTCAGAATATGAATACGGATGCCATGATCGACGTCTTGTTTCTAAGTATATCGTTCCTTGTGATTACCCATCGAGATGGACACTCTCATAAGGTTACCCCGTAAAATTCAGGTGGGCCAGCAAGGCTGACTTGGCCGAGTAAACATTCCAGAGGAAACGTTGGAGTGGGAAAAAGCAATGTGCAGGACCGCCAGCGTGGACAAATACGAACAGGATTTGAGTCAATTCCAAGAATGCGGTCGGTTTCTCGAAGGCATCGCGTCAATCAATGTCTCTGTCTCGCCCAGTGAAGGGCGGAAAGGAACCGCAGAGGCGGGAGGATCATCAGTTGTGCAGATAAGCCTGTCGGCTTGGCACCAGCCTGCCACTAAACTGTATCTGGTCTTATGCGCCGCCCCCATGCCCCTTTTACTGCTAGGGACGAACGCCTGCTACGTTGTATCGTGCGACCTGAGAGGCTCAGTCTTGGAACCCGGGGAGGGAATCGGGTCTTGGAGATTGGCGAGTGGACGAATGAATATCTTGATACATCTCACTCCCCTCCTCTTCAGCCTCGCTGTTCGGCTCTATTCCAACACGAGTATTCAGCCTGACAAGAGGTTGTCCCTTCTCTCGTGTACTGGGCGACACGGGCCAATCAAGGCTGGCTTGACGACCTGTTGTGCCGCGTGTCCCCCATGTGAGGTGAGCTTACCGCCAGAGACAAAGGCCGGATGGGACTGCGACATGTGCAATTGTTGGCCCACCGTGTCCTGCATCCTGCAGCCGACTAGGCCTTAAACAAGAGCTTGAAGGCCTGAATCTAGGACCTCCCGGGTCCCCGAGGCCTTGACGTCACAGGTACCATTTTATGTGTTGACCCGGCACGACACACGACACCTCAATAGAGGGGTCCTTGGCTGAGGAGGATAAAATGGCGACGATGGCCTCTCTCTCTGTGATGTTTGTGAACAAGCAGAAACAAGATTCATTCATTAGTTATACTTAGATCCGATCCTCCTGGACCTGAAAAGTCGTCACCTTGACGATACGCTGTGAATCACCACTCAACCCTTTGTTGTGTTGCTGCCCCATCCTCGTCAACTCCTCCTCGCTCTCGTTCTCCACGCTCGTCCTCGTCCCCCAGACAGATTTCTCCTGCCCCGGCCTGTCGAAATGGCTCCTCCCAGCGTAAGCTGCCTCGCTGTCTCGCCCGTGGCGATCCAGATCGTCCTCCCGTGTGAATGTGGTGAGGCTAAAAAGGCTGCGATGCCTATTCCCGCTGCCGTCGGTTCCCTTTGACTTGAACCCCCCCGATGCAATGGGCTGATCCGTGTCCTGCAACACAGACGGGCCCGATGTCGATATGCCAAGCTTGTGGCCGAGTAATCGAAGCAAAGGTCGCAAAGTAGCGAGGCTACCGGCAGTCACGGCGAGGCCTTGTTCGGTGGTGGACCAGATGGCGATGTCGACGGTTGCCCCTGGGAGGTGTTAGCAGAGAGGTTTGCTTGGAGTTGTGATGGTGCAATGGAGTTTGGGAGAAACTTACAGAGAAAGTCTGGGCTTTTGAAATCTTTGACGAATGCGAAACGGACTACCACGGCTGAACTCGCCCTACACAATGTGAGTTGTTTGTCCTGTGCTGGGATAGGGGGGTACCTACACGCAGGCCATAGCCATGATAGGAATGAGAGCAATCTTGGTCTTCTTGCCCATGTTGAGCTTCCACACGAGAAACATTGGTAGGATGGCGCATGTAAAATCGGAGATGACACTAAAGACGCTGTATAGGTACGTGAGGGCGATGATGACCTCGACGTTGATGCATGTGCCCTTCTGGTCCTTGTTCCAGAAGAAGGAGATGGGCTGGCACTGAAAGAGGGTGACAAAGAAGAAGACGATGCCGGTGCAGACTGTGATCATCATGACGCCGTAGATGATCCAGACGTCTATCTTTCGGACCGTGATTCGGAGGAGGAAGTAGCCGATGGATATTTTGGAGGCGATCATGCTGGTGCAGTACCATAGGTAGCACCACCACCAGTATTTCATTGCTTGCTTGATATCTTCGTGTTCCAGGTCTTTGTGGTGACGGCCGGTGCCATAGTGAACTCCAATGAGGGCGCAGATGACGAAAAGGAGGAATGAACACTGTCGATTGTCCGGGTCAACGGTTGATCGCACGGCACAGACGAGACGGGACTCACGAGAGCGGTACACATGCACCAGTCGTCAAAGCCAAAGTTCTTGACGAGGCGCACACGGACATAGCATCGTAGTAATGTCGATATAATGGCAGCAGTCGCAAGCGTGTAGCACACTGCCTGAAGCTCAGGACCCCGGTTCGGGACGGCCATGGCTGATGCAGGACCTAATAGTTCGCAGGGGGATCATATGCATTCAATCTGGGACATATGCAGTCAATATGGGAATAATGGAAACGAGTACAAAAGGATTGAATGAAGAAGCGGAAAGGATTCAGAGCCCGGTAGGCTCGGGCCGGGGGAAACTGGAGCGTCGCAGATATATACACTCCAGAAGCTGGGGGGGCCAAGCAAGGCCCCTTGATGATTAACTGATCTGACCCAAGGCGCTGGCTCTTGGGTCCGTCCGGCCCTTGTGCGGCGATTCAGATGGTCACCGAATCCACCGCATCGACGAACTCCTCCGATCTGCACTTCTTGGGCATCAAGAGGCGACAGACTATTTTGCGGAATTGGCACGTCCCGGGACTGGCCTCGGTTGGGCATACAACCCCGAAGCCAAGCTTCTCCCGTCGCGTGGTGGCAGTATGAGCACCAAGGCACCCCCTGACATTAGCCCCGAACTCTATGGGTACCTCGGGATGCGACTCTGAAAGGCGCCCTGTGGCGGACGGGCTTACAGTGGTACAGGCACGCAACACGTGTGTGGAACCCGCTTGGAAGACGCCGCGACGGGTCGTGATGCTGTTCTGGGAAGTTTCTCCTTGCGACCGTCGGAGATTTCTCCACCACCCTTGGCCCCTTTCCTGAGTCAACAAAAAAACTTGAATCTTCTCGAACAACTTTAAGCAGACAAGTTGACGCCTCTGTCTCTGCCCAGCCGGGAAGGAGATCAGGACACACAATGGCATCATGCGGGGACAGGAGAGGCAACGCCCGCACCTGAACTAGACATTTTAGCAGGTTCGGCAGTTGAAGCAAAAGGGTCTTGTCTCAGAATCATCTGACGGACTCGGTCAAGTGTGGACCTGCGCACTGACAACTCGTCTACAGTAGATCGCCCTGAGTCCTCCAAGCGAGCGAGGATCACCTCCCGGGAGAGTGACTGACCCTTGCAGGACATGACTAGAGACAGCATCGCCTACAATGCTTGACTCTTTTGCGTTGGATAGCATCGCATTGTTTGTGGGGAGAAGTCGATCATTGCTCGTCGCCCCTGTTGAATCGGAGCACAAGGCCCGAGAAATTCCCGATGTAATAGATTGTTGAATTTATCCAGAGATAGGATCGTCAGCCTCACTGTGAGACGGAGGAAGCCGTTCTCCGTTCCTGTGTCACCGCAGTAAGCACTTGGTGGTGGATAGTGCACCTCTGCCAAGGACGAAAGCCCGTGGTGGCCTGATTGGACAATCAGGGTCTGAATTGACGAATCGAAACAAGGACAAGGTATGTTTCACAAGCGTCGCGGAGTTTTGGCTCGCATTCTCGAGATTCTCCGTCATGTCGTGCAAGCGAGTGTGGGTTTGGTTACCAGAAGGGAGATTATTCCGTGGGCGTTGAAGAATTTGAGCCACACGCTCTCTTGGCGACACAGACTATAACAGACACAGGAACTCGTGTGTAAAAACAACATGATGTGAGGCAGCCACCGCATGTGTATACCTAATTAGGACCGGTAAAAGGGTAACCACCGCCGCCACTTATAGGCTCAATTAAGCCCACCAACAGATGTCTCTTGAAACGAGTGCCAAGGGGCGCTCGTGAGAATGACTGGTCAAATTGCTTCCGGCACGTACGGCAAAAGCAAGACAGCTACCCTACACCTCGGCGCCATCCCCGCATTCGGCCACTAAAATTGGAGAAGGCGGGGAAATTCGCGGGGATGACAGGCCACAGCCAAAAAGTGAGCAGAGAGTGGTCAGCTGACCGAGGTTGGCTGCCCCCATAATCTTCAATCTGTCTTGAGATTGGATAGAGCCAACCCCCCGCTTTCAACGACGTCTCGACGACCTCGCTCACACGCAGAACGCGCAGACGCCGCTCGCCTCAGCCCTACAGAGGCTTCAGGGACTCACTCGACCGTCGCAGCGCGTCGGGCCCTGGCCGCCGACCCAAGGTCACGCGCCACCATGGCCTCATCACCCCCGCGTCATAAACGCCGCAAGGCCTCTTGCAAGGAGTTTCAGTGCAACCACGAAGGCTGCGGGAGGACCTACTCGCGAGCGGAGCATCTTCAGAGGCATCAGCTTAACCGTCAGTCATGGCTCTGCCCCGGTGAGGTGTGGTGGACCCTTGCTGACACGTCTTAGATTCACCCAAGGAGATCTACTACTGCGACTACCCGGGCTGCTCATTCACCTTTGTCAGGAAGGATCTCTACGCGCGCCACAAGCTGAGGCACGAGCGCCAGGTGCAGCAGTATGGGAATGGTCGGTTATCTCAACGGCCGCAGAGAGAGTTTTCAAAGGCGCCGAGGGAACGCGCTGAGAGGTACTCTTTTAGTGAAGATGGATCTGCCTGGAGCGACACTCAAGACGAGGCGAGGGAAACGCCAGCAAAGGAAAAGCAGCCTGTCAGGAACAGACTCTCGCTGGACGGAGGTGGTGTCGATCCTGGTTCTCAGAAGGCTGGTGTAGGAGGTTCGGCACAGCCGGAGTCGGCTCAGCAGAATGAGGCGGGTGAGGCTGGTGGTTACTTTGGGGACCAACGACAACTTCAGAGCCGCGAATCATCACCGGAAAAACAAGCTATGGGCACAGTTCCGTTTAGGATGGATCAAATGCCAGGTGCCGACATGTCAATGCCTATGGCGAGTCCTGGGTTGCCAGGCAGGCCGGAACGCATGAGGAACCAGTCCTATGTCATGGCAAACGGAATGCCGACGTCGAGCACCGAGCAACTTATCGAAGAACAACCTTTTGGATTGTCACCATCCAGCACCGACGAGTTTACCTCTTGGCTGTTCAACGGTCAGGGCTTGGCTTCGAATTACAACTTTGTACCTGGCGGCAACCTCGGTATGGCGGGATACTCAAACAACTTTGGCCAACTATGCCCGGATTACTCGCAGCCGGGAATGATGGGCGGATCCTATGTTGAACCCATGAATGGCCTCTGGTTCCAGTCAGAGCCTATGCCCATGGCCACGCCGATTGTGGATATTTCGCAGGTTGGAAAGACTGGGCTTTCGGAGCATAAGCGACAGTCTCTGCTCCAGTACATGATGCAGAGATTCAATGAGATTGGTTCACAGGGCAACAGATCAGCCGCGGATATCAAGAACGAGATTTTCGGAAGCGACAGCGACGCCGACTCACATGTCCTCAGCCATCTCAACGTTCAACGATACATCAACTCATATTGGGAAAACTTTCATGACCAGTTGCCTATCCTGCATCATCCAACGTTCATCCCGGAGACGGCTCACGATTTCCTCTTGTTGGCTGTGCTGATCATGGGAGCGTCCATGCTTGAGAAGAAGGCCTCCCTGCCAGAGAACGCGGACAAAATTTCAAAGTTCACCACCTTTGTCTCGTGGAATCTCCGCTGGCAAGTCTTTATGCACGCTGACTCTCATCCACCGGCCAAGCTCTGGGTCATTCAGACACTTCTCATCCTTGAGGTGTATGAAAAGATGAACGCAACCCGGGTTCTTCACGAGCGTGCTCACATTTACTTCCCTACTACGCTCTCCCTCATGCGTAGAGGAAGCGCCCTGACCGGCAAGCAGTCTTCTTACACCTCCCGAGTTCAAACTCCCATGGGAAGTCCAAAGCTTGGTCAGCCTAGGTTATTCCCTGGGCCTGATCGGAGAGGATTTGATTCCTCGCCTGAAAAGTGGTGGGATCATTGGATTGCTCAAGAAGCCACTCGACGAGCAGCCTTTGCTGCGTTCATCATCGACGCCACCCACGCTGCCTTGTTTGGGCACACACCTACCTTGGTGATCCACGAAATCAAACTTCCACTTCCCTGCGACAACACTCTTTGGTCTTCCGACTCACCGTCGGAGATTGGCTGTGTCGAATCGAGCTTACATGCAAACGGTGTAACACCAATAACCTTCCTCGACGGGCTCCAAAAGACTCTCAACGGCCAGAAAGTGCGGACGAGTTCCTTTGGCAGGATGGCTCTTCTTGCTGCATTGCTTTCTGTCACATGGCAGATGCATCAGCGAGACCTCGATCGGGGTACTCTCGGTACTGACACAATCCCGGGTGTTCAAGAACGATGGCGGCCAAAGTTGTTGCGGGCGTTTGATTGGTGGAAAAAAGATTACGACGATGGTGTTGCGCATGTGCGGCATGCGGCCTTTGACTGGCAGAGACTGGGGCTGAGCAGTAGAGGTGGAAGTGATGATGGTGATGCTATGGAGACTCTGGGGACGGTCCTCTACCACCTGGGCCACATTACCGTTTACATCAGCATGCCGGAGCTGTGCATCTTTGCTGGTGTTACCCAGATCCTTGGCCGTACTGTTTCGTCTCTCGACTGGAGGAGAACAGAGGCTAAGATCAAGGAATGGGTGGCCTCACCTGGAGCTATTGGAGGTGTGTACCATGCACTTCAGCTGATCAGGCTCATCCTGCTCCAGGAAGAGACCCCCAGGCGAAGCACTATGGGTGAATCAGGTGGAATGCCCTCCGTTTTCACTCCATCCCCTTATCCCAAGTACGATGCTGCACAGGACAACCTGCTCATTCGCGCCTGGGCTCTATACTACGCGTCCCTGGTGCTATGGGCTTACGGATATGTGCAGGATGGAAACATCGAGCCGTTCCCTGACAACCTGCACTACCCATCTAGTACTCTGGGTGCACCACAAATGGCCACGGAACCAAGCATGCAGTCATCGTCGAACCAAGGAACAACGCAAGCCAGCAATCCCAGTACCGATACGCCTCAAGGATCTCACTCTGAGCAACCATCCATGTCGATGAGTCCTGACTACGAGGCGCTGAAACGTGATCGCCACGAGGACCTCCGGACCTATCTGCAAATCATGATTCCACCGACAATTGATTCGATCAAGGCTTTCCACCTGCATCAGAACCAAGCTGGTGTGGTCGGCAACCGGAACAAGATCATTGGTCTTCTGAGTGTTGTTGATGATGCCTTGTCCAACACAAAGTGGGAGCTCTTGACCGAGGCGAGACACAGGTTAAAGATGGCAGCGTCTATGATGCAACAGCCTAGAGAACCAAGGATGTAAAAAGGGTATGAAGTAATTTCGGTGAAAAAAGGCTATGTAGTTGTGTGATGGATGTTTGATACCTTTTGAAAGATGTATAAAAATAGGTAGCGGGAGGGTTAGCATATTCTTTCTTGTTTTATAGCGAAGTATGATTGCAGTATAAGCAATCACTGATTACATGTATTTATCTTGATCAAGTACATAGGAAAATGGGTTTCTCTCTTTCTGACATCACAATTGCTGACCTTGTCTTTGTGAGCACGTCACATCGGTTTCTCGGTATTGGCTCCGACATCTCGGCGTACTCCTCCGATGTCGCAATCAACCGTTTTTCGTCTGAGAGCTGGTTGAGCCAGTAGAATTTCACTGTGTCACGCAATGCACAACAACTATTTTCTTTCTAAGCACCGTATTTATGGCTGTACAGTAAAGAAAACGTAATTATCACCTGTTTTGTACTCTATCCACTAAGTTGTCGTTTTGAAGTCTCACGGCAGTCAACGGCATAAGCGTGGCTTGCTTCGGCTCGCGATAACTCCTACACATACATCGGCTTCCAGGCCGGTATTCAACTGAAAGAAAGTAGCCAAACCAGCTTTGAAATGATTCACAAGATAAGATCGCCACCATGTGGATCATTAGATAGAGTTTGTAGGTCTCAAACCGGGTTCTATCCCGACTTTAAAGAAGGAAATCTCCAGACCCTGGAAGATGGTGTATCTCTAGCGGCACGTGATCGGCGTGAAAAAATGGAGATGGGCTGGCGACGTCGGAACTTGTCCCGAGGGCGCGAGAACCCATCATCACTCGAAATCCCCGCGTCGCCCTTCGGAGCATCTGCCCATCAGTTCCTCACCTTCGGCGAAGCATTCCAGAAGGGTTTGATCTAGGTCATCTCTGTCTTATCGGTCTCTTGTTCTCTTCCTTCTCTAGGTCAAATGCCTGCAGTCTCCGAAGACATGGCTCGGAGGCGTCCGGCTTCCAACAGCAAAGATGCCCGAAAGGCACCATTGGCGTACGAGAGCCCGCTTCTCCACATTTTTTCATGCAGTTCGTTGAGTAGAGGCTAACAAGACGTGTTTACAGATGCCTCACTTGCCGCAAGAAAAAGGTTCGGTGCTCAGGGACTACGCCTTGTCAGTACTGCACCAAGAGAGGGCTGGACTGTAGGGTTCCTGAGCATGGACACAAGCGCATGTATATGGCCAAGTATGAACTGTTGTGTTGTTTCTGTTCACTTTTACTAATCAGGCGACAGTCGTATTGAGGAACTTGAGAGCAAGTTGGCCAGATATGAGAAGGAGGGTAATACGATACCAACCGGACTACCTGCAAGCATTTCACGTATGTTGTCATTAAGCCACTCACTCAAGACCCTCTGACAGTTATAGAAACCCCAGCTCCAGTCCACAACGGGCTCAATGGAGAAACAAATGGGCACTCACAGACATCCCACTCCTCCCCACACACAGATCAGCACAGAACGTCAAGGTCTCCGAGTTTCATTCGCCCGTCTAGCTTCTCAGCGCCTTTGACTCAACCTACCTACCCGATTAAAGAGGCCGCCCACACATCTCCAGCTTCAAGTGAGTCAACTCGTCCACAGCATGATGACCAATCACTTACACAAAAACAGCCATTCTTGCCGGCTCGTCTCTAAGTTCAAGTCATACCTTTGGTTCCAGAGTACAGGATCTACTTGGGTCATCTCGTCCCGAGTATGAGCAAATCACAAACAAGCCCTGGGTGAGCCCAGAGGCAAACCAACTTCACGAAGTAGCCAGGAACAGTGCTCCGTGGCGAACTTCAAATACCGAGTTTCCAAAGTTGCCATCGAGGCAAGAGGCTGAACGGCTACTGGAAAAGGCTTTATTCTATATCGGCCAGTCACAGCATCACATCGACGCCCGCGAGTTCTCAGACCGCCTGTGGGTTTTTTACGAGAACAAAGACGATCCCGCGCAGCGTGAGTCACCGTGGGTTCTGGAGATGATTCTGATGATTGCCATTGGAACACTATTTGATGCGAATCCCGAGGGCAATGATGAATTCTCAGGGGTTCAGCTGTTTGAGTATGCGCACAAGAATGTGCCGACGCTGACAGAGATGCGTGCTTTTGGAAAGCTGGGGGTTGAGATCTTTGCGCTCTTTGCGATTTACCTTGTGAACATGAACCGCAAGGAAGAGGCTTATCTCTATGTGAGTGCCCTGATTCATTCTTATCAACAGAACTGACCAGTTCTAGATCAGCACTGCTATGCGACTAGCTATTGCGCAAAAGTATCATAGAGTCTGCGGAACCAGACACTTGATGCAGTCAGAAAAGGTCCATCTGAATCGTCTCTGGTGGACTATCTATATGCACGAGAGGTATGAATCTTGATGAGAGTAAAAAGTCATGGCTAACAAATGATTCAGACGTCTAGCTGCAGCAACAGGAAACCCTCCTAGCATAGCTGATGAAGCCATCAACATCTCGCTACCAAGTGATTCTCCCGGATTCCCCCCTGCTGGGCCTATGTGCACAAACATTCGGATCGCCAGAGCCACAGGGCGTATCCTGGCTGGTAAACACTCCCCTTCCTAATGGATCAAGCTGTATCTAACATTGTTCAGTACTCTATAACCCAGAGGACGAATCAGAGAATACCTTTATCCCCCACGTCCAGGAGATTGTTAAGTCTCTATACGGGATATCACAAGAGATCCCCTCAGACTCGGTTACCGATGTCTACAACCTAGGTCGTGACCAGTGTCTGAGGACAACTGCCTCGCTTCATCTGATGCTCTTCCAGGTGCGTAGAATCTAATAGTCAAAAAGCTCTTTGCTAACAGTTTCAGGCAACAATTCTCACAATCCGGCCAATCATGCTCCATGCCGCAAAGCTCATTCTGAGCGGCCAGGGGCCAACTGGCGAGCAACTACAAGCTTCGCCACTTGGAAGGTTATCGAGGACGTGCGTAGAAGCTGCGAGACGGCAACTGAAAGTCGTCGGTACACTAAGGAAGCGAAACATGATTGGTGAGTGTTTCACAGCTTCTATAAGGCTAATGTGCTGACAAGTCTAGCAATCTTTGGTTTTTACGACTTTGAGGCCTCGTTCTCTGCTGCCTTCGTCATGATTCTGGCTGCCATTCTGGACTCTGTTTGCGACGAGAGCTCAAAGATCAACCCCAAGCCAGGACTGACTGAAGCACTGGGCGAGTTACAGTATCTTGCAGACCATGGCAACACGTATGCTCGTGAGAGACTACAGGAAGTGAAAAAGCTATGGAAAGTGATGGCTCAAAAGATTGAGTCACTACAAGTGGTCAACGTCTCTCCTCAGGCACATACAGGCGATGCCAACGGTGATGCTCACCACGACACTCAGACCAATGGTATCGGGGTCAACGGCACAGAACTCGTCAACATGGGCACCGCCGGTGTTGACCTAGTTCCCGGACAGGGACAGACATCCCCAGAAGACTTTATGCTTCTCGACACTGATCTCTGGGACAACTTCAACAACCTCTGGGTTCCCATGCCAGAGGGCGCGGGAGACAACAACCAGCAGCAAGACATGATGATGGCGGACATTCCACCAGACGACTTTTACAAGTACTGCTACTCGATGTATAATAATCCGGATTGGGACCTCACGGGAGAGGATGTTGGCGACTTTGCTGAGCTTGGGAGGCATATTCAGGATTCTTGAGGATTTCTTTTTGGGAACAAAAGTTTGGGCGAAAAGGCTATCTCTTCAGGTGGCAGGCGTATTTAACAAGAATTGGAGTAATAACTTCAAGTTACCGAATTCAACATATTCGGACCTTTTCAAGAGCCATTTCTTCTGCGAAATACCCAGGGAATGACTTCTCATGACCTAACTTCTCCTTCAAACCGATTCCTACTGCTGCTGCCCAAATCGTCCCAACCCGTTCAGATAAACCACTGGCCATTGCATAAGTGCCAAGAAATGCAGCTACACCTCGGTAATAGCTTCTGCGAGGTGAGCTGGCAACGCTTACCAAAGCTGACATCGATGATCTGATGTTGAAGCGGCAGCTGGGTAAGCGCATAATCAGGCCCTCAACCCTCAAAGAACCTTGAAAGAACCCTCTATGTTATTAAATGGGCCTCTTCATTGCCAGCATAACCATCAAAATCATCTCCCACAACAGCACGGCGACTTTGACGCAAAAGTTTGTCTGTAGCTACCTACAGTCCAAAAACAACACAACCATGAACAGAGTCAAGGCGACAGTGGGCTTTGCACCGCCAGAGGTTATAGATATTGAAAGATCAGTTCAGACGATGCATGCTCAAGAAGGACCCTTGTTCGGACAGACCCATGGGCACGATGATCACATGCCAAATTGCCAAGTGGGCAGTGCACTATTTTGTGCCCATGCAAGTCTCACCAGTGGGTTCTAGACTCCATCACTGTGGGCACATAGTGACACTGTCTTGATCCATGTAGGTTCGGACCTCGGGGAGCAGTTCAAGACAGACGAAGCCGAGATACAGAAATTCATTACCGTATGCGACTCTCCAAGATATATTCTCCCTCAGGATTGTCTCAATGCCGGATATACTCGGTCGAGTTACTTACTACAGTGCCTTGTACTCTACCATATTCCGGGACTAACTTATCAAATGTAGAGCAGTTTAGACAGCGATGCACAACGGCCCCATTGCCCAACATTTACTCTAGTGTAAGCTCGCCCGTTTTATTCTCATTTAATTTCCTGGAGGCGTTTGCTCATGTCAAAACCGTCCTAGAGCCGGCATTGGCACTGGAACCTGGGATAAGCTCAGTGTTTCGGAACACTTACTGAGCGGGACAGAATGTCGAGGAAACTCACCGGCACGGAGTGAATGGCCCGGCCTATTCCCAGCTCTGGGCTTCCATCAGCGAGTTTTCAAGCTCATCACCACTTTACATGGGGTGTTCGCCGTACACCGAGCTTGCACAACTGGCGAACTGGATACAATCCGTGGGCTCTCCTTCACCTCAAGTATTATAATTATGGCTGACCCGCCGTCAGATATCGTCCTCTGTTCACCAAAGTCGCCGATACGAGAGATCTTTTGCGCGTTGCGGGTTGATATCAAGGTCTCCAACACCTCTCGCACCATCACCCGCATGTGCTGCATAGTGTTTGACAACTACGCCGTGAATGACGTTGAATTTAGGGAGTCGCATGGTCTTGATTCTGATCCAAAGCTTGGTTTGAGCCGTTTGATGAAAGCCTTGAAGGGAGAATCCAAAACACAGAGGCAACCCTGGCAGCACCCCTTGACGCTCCTCTCTGCCATCAACAAGGAATGTGCGTGGTCCTCCGCTCGCGGGCAAAAGGAGGTAAACCGAGCCATCTTGGGTGTCGAGCTGTTTTCTGGTACAGCATCTTGGGCCAGGAATCCTCCTGAGGAATCCTACCTCACCTCGAGGACTTTTTCCAACGCCATGAGGAAAATTGGAATACACAGGACTAATTTGACCTTCATAAGGGAGATGATGGACTTTCAGAAACATGTCTGGGACGGACTCTACTCAGGCCCATCAACATCCAGTGTGTCCATAGGATTGGTCGATTGGTCACATCCCACCCATCCAATGGATACCATGAGTGTTGATGAGAAGATATCGTTCCAAGACGAGGTCAATTTCGAACGGAATATGCTTGTTCACAATCGCAATCAATTGGTTGGAGTCAGTCAAAGATTTGAGTTCCAAACCAACCTGGTAAGTGATGCTCTATCGAAGTCTTGCTTAGGCCAGATAGTTAACTGTAGCACCTCAAGCTGGACTCGATTCTTTCCCATAAGGAAAGTCAGCAATCCGCAATTGTGTCTATTGTGGTGCTGCTTTTTGCGCCTACCAGTGTGGTTCTGGTACGTCACACAGCTTTCCATTGGGCTCTGTAATTTACTTTCAATTTCTCTTTAATACCTAAGTTGCGTACAAGTTAAACTAATTTACTCGGCTTAGGCAGTATTTAGTCTTCCATTTGTTAACTATGCCGATGAACAAGAGTGGAGCGTAGGCGTATTCATCAAAGTTATAGTGCCTCTCTCTATAATACCTGCCTTCCTTGGGGCGCTCTATATTTTTCGCGATGAGCTGTTTGCAGGTTCTGGGAGAAGGGGCAATTCAAAGTGAGAGAGGTAGACCGCCCTTATGCCCTGATCATGAAGGGGGCTCAAAATGAGCACAGTTTTGGAGAGGGGCACACTGGCGCACGTCTCGTGCATGCGTGGTTCAGTTTTCATCATCAGTTATAAGTATGCCCTTGTGATAATTTGCCTGCTAGAAGGAGTGCTAAATTAAGCTAATCGTGTCTAATAGCCATCTATCCCGAAAACCTGAATCTTGTCATCTTCTAGTTAGATAACCCATCCTGATCGGGGGCTTAACAAGAATTAAAGTAATAACTTCAAGTTACCGAATTTAACATATTCGTACCCTTTCAACAACAGCTTCGTCTGCGAAATAGTCAGGGAATAACATCTCATGACCTGGCTCCTCCCTCGTATCCCAGGAGTCGATTATTCTTGCTTGTGCCCAAGCAATTCCAACCCGTTCAAATAAACCGCTGCCTCTTTCGGCAGGTTGCAGGATGAGATAATATATCTGCTCGATTTGCCCGTCTTGGATAACCTTTCCCATCTCCACAGCTAGCACTTGAGAATCCGGAGTCTTCTTCGTCCAGTCTTTCACATCAGATAGGAAATCGAATCTGTGTTGTATCGAGGAACGAAACTCTCTGTTTGTGAACCGGATTATCGGAAACAATCCATCATATTCCACGCGGGGGAATATCTTTACCCGAGCTACGTAGCCCTCCAAGGTTAGTATCCCGTGATCAAGGCGACCGAGGAATGTAGGTCCATTGGGTTTGCAGTCAATGTCAACGACCTTGGCTGTGGAAGTCTTGCCGTCGGTGCGGTGCCACATATTGATGATAGTCCCTGTAACAGAACCCCACGACCATGTCGGCACGCTCTTCAGCTTCTCTGGCCTTTCCCTCTCGTCGCCGAATGCCCACCAGCAAAGATCAAAGACGAGGGAGTCCTCCCACAGGCCGGCTAGATAGCGCCCTTTTCTGTACTTACCCAGCTGCGACGCGATACCTGCCACGGCTGGGAGCCGGTCTTGGATGTACGCAAGGTCCAGGTATGTGATGGCCTTAAGATTCTCATACCATCGCTCGAGCACGACCATTGGATCTCCTAGATCTAGGCTAGGTTTCGAGATGCTGAGGAATTGGATCATAGTCTCGCTACTAACTGATAGTGTGGGTATTCTTCCGCATTGGCATGTTGTCAGCGACTGGCACTCCCACACAAGCTCCCTCGGACCAAAGTGGAGGAATCTTGGTGAGAGGACACGCTCTTGGTGTACCCATCCTCGGGTCATGAGCGGAAATTCGTACGTGCCTCCGTTCAAGGTTTCATCGCGGCTAGATTCGTGGGGATGCCTCATGAAAGTCCTCGCAACGAGGTGGTACGGTCGTCCTTGCTTGTCCACACCTTGGATATCGAAAAACTCATCTCGTGCGAGTCTAGGAGGATAGAAGCCTACCGTGCCATCTGGCGATGCAGTGGCTGCCAGCGTAACCTCGGCGTTGGCGTAGTATTCTGCCATCTTGGCGGCTTCTCTCTCCCAGTTTGGCGTGTCATCTTGAATGATGCATAAAGAGTCGATCCAGATGAACTCAATGCCTAGGCGATATGAGAATTCGATGGCGTCCTTGAAGGTAGTCGACAGCTCAGCCCATGGAATATCTCTCTTGTGACGGTTGAGATTGTCCTTGATCGTCCTAATTATCTGGTGTTTACCCCAGCAGTGACTGAGGCAGGCATAAGATCCCCTCTCGCCAGGCGACGCCTCGTAGAGGCGAGCTCTGTACGATGATGTCCCTGGGTCTTGGGTAATCTGGACAACTCTCTTCGGCAGCATGGTCTCTTTAGACTTTCTGCAGCCAGTGTGCATCTTGTCGCAGTCGTCGATCCACTTCCTGGCTTGGTTCGCAAGCTCCTGGGGCTCACGAAGAATTGCCGGACCTTCTTCAAACGCTGACCAGGGACAAGGCTTTCCTATGTATGCAGGTGGTGAGTAAAAATCGAGGAAAGTGGTTGAAGAGTCCCGTACCTCTGGCGTTGTCTATGTGAAGTTCGAACATTTTCCCCACCAACTCCTCCGGCAGACCCTCACTGACAAAACCATTCTCAGGACAGACGCTCACGCTAAATGGCCCGTTACGATTCCGAAAGTAACCGGGGCTGCTCCGAGAGAAGCGGAGAATGAAAAAAGATGCTGCCAAGAGAATCTCTGGATAAAAATGCTTAATGGCTCTCAGAATTATGTCGCAGGTAGAACATGCCTGCGCGGAGTTGCATAGTTCCTCAAGCGTGCAGCGTTTGTTTGAGAGCATTCGAAACTGGCTCCCGTCCAAGTCGAGACATATCTTGCAGGGTGATGAGAGCATTGTGCCTGGTAGAGGCGTTGAGTATTCACTTGGTGTTGAAAAAGCTTGGTGTTGAAATATCCAAGGACTTTCTAGCGTCTCATTTACTGGAGATAACAATGAGGCGCAGTTGGGCTAAATGCACTCATGCATAGATGCCCAAGACAGAAAAATGCCCTTCCGCGAGGCTTTGAGAAGCACAGCCTCTCAGGCTTATTGCTCCAATGTCAGCCGAGAGAGCCAACAAAGCCGCCATCTCGACACCTGCTTAACCCCGGCTAGATAAATCCACCAACGTCTTTTGTGCACTTAACTCCGCCCGTAGTAGTGGATTGGGTGACTGCTCGGCGACTGTAGGTCTGGCCAGCCCAGAAGGATGCCTTCCAGACTACTCCCTGAACTCCTCAGGGACTTCAAAATCGAGGCCGACTTCTTGGACTCGTGCACCCGTCATCCCCCCCACCAAACTCGGCAGCGTTCAGGCTCACAATTGTTTCACAGGGAGGAGCGATGGCAGAGGCAGTCACTGCTGGGGCATGGTGCCTATGGAATGGTCCATCTTGAGAGATGCATCACGGACAATGACAACAGAGTCAGGGCTGTCAAAGAAATCAAACTGAATACCCTAAAGGATTCTAAAAATGATTGGTTCCGAGAGCTCGAAGCAGTCTTCAAATTTTCACATTCCAAGGTCAGTTGGTGTCTGGTTAGTATGTACTCTCAAGTGAAGATGCTAACAAAATCAGTACCGCCATTGCTTTGTGCACTCGGAAGCGTGGTATGAAATAAACGACCGCATCTTCTTCACCATGGATTTCATGCCCCTGGGAGATCTACAAAGAAACCTGAACGATGAACCTCTACCAGAGTTCGAGGGGAGGCAGATCGCAGAACAGGTCTTGGAGGCTGTTGAATTCATGCACAACAACGGATTTCTCCATTACGATCTGAAGCCATCAGTACGTCTATACGGTGAAATTCTGACCACATTTCTGACTGGTCTTTAGAACATCATGGCTGTTTCCAGGACTCCAGATTGGCATGTCAAGCTCGCCGACTTTGGGATTAGCAGGAAGTTGAGCGACTTGGACACATCTGCTTTCCTTCCTCGCGGAACCCCAGGCTACGCGGCTCCAGAAGTCATCGGCATAACCCCAGATGACCGGTACTCTTGGTCAGCAGATATGTGGTCGTTGGGTTGTGTCGTATACAAGATACTCACAGGGACACTCCCTTTTCCCCAGCTCCGTAGTCTATCTCGTTACTGCGTCTTTGGTTCTCAGTTTCCGAGGGATCCCTTGCACTCGTGCAAAGTCTCGGACCACGGGCAAGACTTTGCCATTAAACTCCTACAGGCGCGAGGTGAAGGTCGGCTGATGGCCCCCTTGGCAGCACGACATCCGTGGATCATCACTGAACTTGACCCGTCGGCACCCAAGCCCAGGCCAAGGTGAGCCATCTTCCCATACATTAAAAAAAAGGTCAAATTCAGGTTAACAGGACAGTTACAGCTTCGTCGCGAATAGTAGCCAAACCCAAACTACAACTTATTCCATGGCTTCGGCGACTTCGGCAGGCCAAACGACAACGGCTGAGTTTACAGGTCGATCTCGTCGGCCTAGGTTCACCTCTGCCTTTTTCAGGGGACCTAAATGTCCCTTTACCGCCTCCTTCTACGATCACAATCCATTTCTTCCAATAGATAGCTGGACTGGTCCAGCGACTATGACGTTTTTACAACAATCGGGAATGGGGGACGGGACGATGACACGGGACGGCGCAAGGGGAGGGAAAAAGACTCGTAGAGCGTCTGAAGTCCGGCTCTTGGAAGACGAAGAAACGCGAGAAAAGAGGCAAAAGAGACAGGATAATGAGGATTGAAGATCAGTAAAATACCAAGATAGAAGACTTGCCTGCAAGGTAAAGATCAGGCCGTTCGCCATCGGCCACTACCGCCAACGGATGTAAACGCCACGAACCGTCGGTGGTCTCACCCGGGACCCGACCAACACTTGCAATCAGGCAAAATGCAACAACAAAGCCATCATCCCAGCCTGTCGGGTCTTCAAGAGCGCTTTCTCTCGAACCACATCCTCGAGCCATGGTCCGATGTGGTCCTCCCGGGTGATCCAGTGCCTCGGGACGAGAGCAGCCGAAGCAGCATCTGATATGCCGACTTCTAACCACCCATCTTGGCGCTTCATAGGCTGGGGAATATGAGCCTGAGGATTAGCCTAAATGAGGTGGGAGATAAACTTCAGGATACAAGTCAGATGCGGAGGTGGTGTGGAGGGGATGTAACCTTGGTCTGTGGGAGATGACTTGGGTGGTCGAGCTGTTGATGAGACGACTCTCTGGTCTACCTCAAAGGCTTCAACCTGACGGCCCGTTTGAAGACATCACCTATTTGATCGATCTTCCAATTGGCGTATTGGAGTTCTGGTCATACGAACTCTGACCGTGGCAAAAGTAAGCAGTGGCTAAGCACTGTTGAGAGGGAGAACACCTTAGTGATGACTGACATATCAGGGAGTGACAGTCAAGCGGGCCCGACATTCACACAAGCGAGGGGTGAAAGCAATCCAGTATCTGACAGGCATTTGAGAGAGAGCGCTGAATATTGCCCAACAACGTACGACAGCTTGGAGAGAGCAATGGCTCCTCACATGCGGCTTAAGGTTCTGACCATGGCCAAGGTCGCGTGCAGCGCTTGGAGAAGCGCTTAACCCATTCACAGGATATAATACCGGCAGAATAGACACAAAGATGGGTAGAGATTCACCCGTGATCGAGCAATACAGGTGCCAACAGAGACAAAAGTTCTTCACATGCATGACCCCAAGCGCACTCAGACGGAGTTGACTGCCGACGAACCTAGCCCCAGACGCCAACAAAAGCTTGCCTGATCCTCCCGTCAATCCCCCAGAAAGTCCAGCTGCAGGACTAAGAGAAAGCGGAGTCTACACCGAAGGGGAGACCGACCAGCATCGTCGGCAAGGGTTAAACCACCATCCCCCAGACCTACCCCAGATTCCCCACCTACTGAACTAGGCAGTTGAATCCTTTTTACCCCAAAACTCTAGAGATTTGAGGGGGAGGACACTCTCTGTGAGTGGTCAGGCGTTTTCTTGATCTTAGGCGGTCCACTCGCAGTCGATGAGACCAGGCCATCTTGAACATGACCCCCGCAAGATCTTCCACCAATGGCGCGGGGGAGTGTGTGAGATGGCCTCGAACACTAACTACAACCTGGGGGAGGAACGATTTAACGGCCCGTCGATCCTATTGCGGGATACAGGCTCAATTCGATATGCCGGGCTTCGAGTGGAGAGGAGGGATCATGTTTGCCGTGAGGTTGCAGAGACGAGGTAGCATGAGGAGAAAGGATGCAAAGCTGGAAGGTGACATTATAACTACCCGACGGCCCCCAGTCTGGGGAAACTCAATTGATACAGCCTCATCCTCTCCAGCTCTCATCTATTGGGATTCGACTGTTCATCTCACTGGGAAGGCTTCAACATGGCGACCGAAAAGCAAGGCGGAGCTCCAGATCTCCATATCGAGACCACCGACAATGGCCTCGACCACCTCAAGGACGTCGACCTGCACGACAAGACGCTCAACACCGAGGCTCACCAGGCCACGGCCCAGGAGCATAGCTTTGGCGTCTTTCAAGCCCTCAAGACGTACAAGCGGGCTGCCTTTTGGTCCGTCCGTAAGTTTCGCCCTACTCAAAAAGGGTGCTGCTGTTGCTGACAGACCCAAAGTCATCTCAACCACCGTCATCATGGAGGGCTACGACGTTACCCTCCTGAGCTCGTTCTACGGTTACCCGAGTTTCCGCAACAAGTACGGTGCCTGGCTGGACGAGGATAACGGAAACCAGATCTCGGCAAACTGGCAGCAGAGGTTCAACTGTCTCGGAGCCTTTGCCAACATCATCGGTGCCATGCTGAACGGATGGGCGACTGCCAAATGGGGTCACCGCAAGGTCCTCATGGCGAGTCTGTTCTGGCTGACTGCTTTCATCTTTGTCGTCTTCTTTGCGCCCAATATCGAGGTTCTCCTGGTCGGTCAGTTCCTGTGCAACATCCCCTGGGGTGTCTTTGCCACCACCGGCCCTGCGTATGCCGCTGAGGTTACCCCTCTGGCTATCCGTGGTTATCTCACTGCCTATGTGAACCTGTGCTGGTGCATCGGCCAGTTCATCTCAGCTGGTGTCCTCAAAGGCCTCGTCAACAACCCTACCGAGTGGAGTTACAGAGTCCCCTTTGCCATCCAGTGGGTGTGGCCCGTCCCTCTGTTCATCGCCGCCTGGATGGCTCCCGAATCTCCATGGTATCTCGTCCGGACGAACCAGCTCGACGAGGCCAAGCGAGCCCTCGAGCGTCTTTCCGAGCCGGAGCACGACATCAACATTGATGCTACCGTCGCCATGATGGTGCACACCAACAAGCTCGAGATCGAGGAGCGGGCTGGCGTCTCGTACTGGGACTGCTTCCGCGGGAGCAACATTCGACGTACCGAGATCGCATGCATGGGTTTCCTCTCCCAGATCACTAACGGCGGCGCTCTCTGCTACAGTGGATCTTTCTTCTTCCAGCAGACCGGTATTGGTGCTGATGCTTCGTATGGTATCGCCCTCGGTGGCACTGGCATCGCCTTTGTCGGAACCATCATCTCCTGGTTCTACATCTCCAAATGGGGACGCCGCACAATCTGGCTCGCCGGTTTCTCCTCTCTAGTCGTTATCCTCTGGGTCATTGGATTCCTAGCCCTGGCCAAGCAGACCAAGAGTCTCGCCTGGGCGCAGTCGCTGCTCTGCATCGTCTGGCTCGGCGCTTACTCCATGTCGGTCGGCCCCATCATCTACACCTTGGTCGCCGAGATTGGGTCAACCCGTCTGCGAACCCAGACCGTCGTCCTGGCCCGATCGACCTACTACGTCGGCAACATTGTCTGCGGAGGACTCCTCCAGCCGCAGCTTCTCTCCCCCGGAGCGTGGAATGCAAAGGGAAAGACTGTGAGTGCCCATCCTGACCCCATTCGGCACAGCGTTACTAACACCAGCACAGGCCTTTTTCTGGGCCGGCCTCGCTACTCTTACGCTCATCTGGGGCTACTTCCGCATGTTTGAGACCAAGGGCCGAACCTTTGGAGAGATGGACTACATGGTGAGTGATATGCCCAAGTTAACAATAGCTTTCGCTAACAGCCTTAATAGTTCCAGAAGGGCGTCCCGGCTCGCAAGTCTGCCAATTACAAGATTAACGAGGATGAAGTGTTCCTCGCTGAAGCTCAGGCCAGCAGGGAGCAAAAGTGAAATGCGTGAAGGTGGTTGGGATGAATGACAAGGAGTAGGTTGGTCTAGTTTAAGCGGAATCCGTGCAAATACCAATTTGTTTTATCCATCAGCCTCGAATTCAAGAAAGAATTTTATGTTGCAATGCTTCTTGTAAGGACTGGACCTTGCATGGCTGAGACTGTCGGCCGACGGAGGTGAACAGGCATGTTTTGGTCGGTGAGACATGGTCAGGAACCTCCTGACAAGCATTCAACGGTGAGCTGAGGGTCAGATAGGGGCAGCTCGTGTAGAACAGGTCGAGTATGTTGTCCAATGCTTGATGCTTCATCTCGAGTCACGAAAAAGAATCATCTCAATATCTTCAACTCAGACAGTATTAAACTCGGTCGCCCAACATTCGTCCCGTCTCGACTCTACCGTTCCAGACACGCCGAAGCTCGCAAGCTCAAAGAACGGATCGATCGGCTTAAGCCAAGCGTGCCGCTCTCCACTCCAAGGGGGAGCTTAACCCACTTGGACCACACACCATTCAGCCACTCGTCGTCGTTTGTTTGTTCCCGGGAATCTTCTCGTATCACAACCAAGATTGCACTCATTGACGTCAAGGAAGCCTCCTGGGCATCCCTTTCCACAAGAGAGTAGCGAAGTGACCAGGAGGATTGCGAAATTGTACCTGCATCTGATTGAGCCACTCAGGAGGTTGCATCGAATGTTTCGGGGCTTCACCTGCATGGCCAGTCTAAACATGAAGATTGGCCATGGAATTGGAACCCAGCTGTGAAAGACATCCCAGATCCCAGCTTATAAATGCACTAAAGATTGGGTACACGAATAGACTTAGCTTATGTTTTCTTTGTCGGTGACTTGTTCCTTGCATAAAGATCCACTCGTGAATGAGCTTGGTCCTCCCTGATCCTCGTCAAGGCCGTGACTTGACAACAACATGGCATCGAGACGTGGCAGATCCTCAGCGAGTTCTTGGAGAAGCATGCATCGAGCGCGTTTTATCGACATTAACACGAATAAACAAGAAACTGCGCTGCACTGCACTGCACCGTATCATAACCATTCCTCACCGCGATCATGATTGTTTATCGTCGATCACACGCAAATTACCGTCCCGTCTATGGCTTGGGTGGCGCTGGATACGAGACAGGAGATGCTGGGGTTAGCCGCCAATGAGCACTGACCTCAGCTGCTATTCTTAGTGGGACTAAGCGCCGGGGCCAATCATTCCATCGCTGTGGAGCCGCGTCGTCAGCTCTTTCCCCTGAAAAACCGGGAACTTAGTGCATGCACGTGACGGCGCCAGGGCCCGCTCCCCCTAATTTCATGGCGTTCCTGAATGACCCAAAACAAGAGAGCTCCTCCATTCTTTCAATCACGAAAAAACTCATCCATCATTCCCTTTTTTCTTGTCTGTCCTTTCTCTTTTGGGATCGACATTCTCTGTATTCCTCGTCACTCTCTTTTCGCCTCAGGGCCTTTTTTGAATATTATTTCACACATATCCCACGCTCTTTTTTTAATACGTGATTGATCAGGCGTGGCGTGACCTTGTTAGGTTTCACAGGAAAAGTAACGAAAACAAACAACACTCTCTTGTCGAACCGAATAGACTTTAGCCATGAAGGTTTCCGCTACCATCGCTGCCGGCGCCCTCGCCGTTGGCGCCTCGGCCAAGAACTACCTTGGTTTCAACTCGGGTGCCACCCTCGCCGACCGATCCGCCAAGTTCAAGGCCGACTTCAAGGCCGAGTTCGAGACTGCCCAGGGTCTCAAGGGCGCCCCCGGTGACTTCAGCGCCGTCCGACTCTACACCAACATCCAGGCCTACTCTCAGGATGACCCCATCGAGGCTTTCGAGGCTGCCATTGAGACTGACACCTCCATCCTCCTCGGTGTCTGGACCTCCGGAACCGACAACATTGACAAGGAGATCAGCGCCCTGAAGAAGGCCGTTGCCAAGTACGGCACTGAGCTTACCGACCTCATCATCGGTGTCTCCATCGGTAGCGAGGATCTCTACCGAAACTCGGTCACTGGTGTCAAGAACAAGGGTGGTGTTGGTGTCGACCCCGATGTCCTTGTCGACTTCATCGACGACTTCCGCACTGCCTTCAAGGGCACCCCCATCGCCAAGGTTCCCCTCGGCCACGTCGACACCTGGGATGTCTGGGGCAACGTCACCAACAAGCCCGTCCTCGACGCCATTGACTTTATCGGTGTCGATGAGTACCCCTACTACGAGAACGACAAGGGCAACAGCATCGAGAACGCTGGCAAGCTCTTCGACAAGGCCTACGAGGCCACCATTGCTGCCTCTGGCGGCAAGCCCGTCTGGGTCACCGAGACCGGTTGGCCCGTGTCTGGCCCCGACTGGGATGAGGCCGTCCCCAGCGTCAAGAACGCCCAGAAGTACTGGCGCGATGTTGGCTGCCGCCGCCTCTTCAACCAGACCCCCACCTTCTGGTACACTCTCCGTGACTCCAACCCCGACAACAAGATGAAGTTCGGCATCACCAAGGACCTGTCCACCAACCCTCTCTTCGACCTGTCTTGCGAGGGCTACGAGGAGGAGGAGACCTCCACCACCAGCAAGGCCGCCACCAAGACCCACACCAGCGGTTCTTCCAAGGCTACCGACACTGAGGATGCCGAGTCCACCGAGACCACCAGCGCTGCCCACAACAACTCCACTGCCACCGCTACTGGCACTGGCTCTGGCTCTGGCCACGACTCTACCAAGACTGCCACTGGCACTGGTGTCTACTCTACTCCCACCGCTGGCTCCGGCTCCGGCTCTGGTTCCGGCTCTGACTCTGACTCCGAGTCTGGCTCCGGTTCTGGCTCTGGCTCCGGTTCCTCCGGCTCTGGCTCTTCTGAGTCTGGTTCTGGCTCTTCCGGCTCCGGCTCCGAGTCTGGCTCTGGCTCCGGCTCCGGTTCTGGTTCCGAGTCTGGCTCCGGCTCTGAGTCTGGCTCTGCTCCCGCCGAGACCCCCAGCACCATCGTCAGCGGTGCCTCTACCCTCAAGGTTTCGGCGGCTGGCCTCGCCATCGTCGCCGCCTTCTTTGCTCTGTAAATTACCCAAATGGATCGTGGGTTGACTTGACGCCCATTAGCGTGTCTTGTGTATTATCTCGCGCCCGAGATCTGTTTTTGTATTCGTGCATAGACCAAGGATAGACTTAAGAAGGTTGCCGTTATTTGACTTTAATGACATTTTTTGTGAATGGTTTCAATGTTTTCACACGTGCCTCGTTCTCTCTCATTTTACTCACAATTTCATATACTCCCAACGTTGTAGCTCATGACGGGGCAAATGCCAAAGCTAGGTACGCAAAAAGAGATGCTGTCGTCCTGGAATATCAAGTCCAAAACCACTACAAAAAGTACAAAAGAAAGGGTCTGGCCGGGGATTGAACCCGGGACCTCTCGCAAGTTTGCTTTCGGGTTTGCCCTAAGCGAGAATCATACCACTAGACCACCAGACCAATCACGTGATGATTTGATGAATGTGATCAAGCAATCAGAGTCCATACGCACCTGGGGAGAGTAGACGGTGATGCAGGGTAGACATGACGAGTTAAGATTGACATGACGTAGAGAGGATCTTGGGACTTGGGGATCATTGTCCTTTTTTGGGTTCCAAGGCATTCTTTTGCATTTAGTCTGGTCTGATAATGAGGTAAATCGGAGGCCGCCAGTTGCCATAAACAATCCCCTTGTGCTCCAAGTTGTCAGTGATGAAAGGTTGTTTAAACGTAGTGCCAGTCTCCAGCTCTAGATCTACCCACTACATGGAGCTACCTGGTCAACTTCTAAGCGCTAGCAATACTAACAACCCGACAAGGCAGCTCTCGAGTCCATTCACCATAAGCTCAACAGTCCCTCTTGAAACCAGTGTTACCTCACAAGTCACATCGGCAGAGCTCAGTACTCCTTCTAGCAACCTCTCAGCCGTCAGTAGCCACAATCACGTTGTGTTCAGCAAGCACCAAAGTTCCCTGCAGATCTCCATCCAGCACAACAAAATATGTCTTGTTAGGCAGCTAGCGTGTATCACACACAGCCCCCCCCTCCCGATGCGGCGGACAATGCGAAACATGACCTCCGGCGGAGTTATTTCTCGGAGCTGAGCTACCGGAGCCAAGAGTCGTTGGTCAGAAAAGTACCGGCAGGACGGATGGGCGAATGAGCGGCGACAAGCGACGAGCATTACTGCACCCAAGGCGTTTTTCCCTTTCTCGTCCGATGGAGCTTGCTAAAGCTAGATGGATCGTCTCTTTCAGCTCCTCCACCGCCCCCCTTGCTTCAGAGGTCAAGTGGAATCAGCCTTGCCGGCGCCACACCCTATCCATTCGTGGGTTGCTATATCGGGACCGTTGCTGTGATCAGCCCTACGGTCGGTAGCAGCAGCTCCTGGCCAGTAGAAGCTGCCCATGGCTGATGGCAGCGCGCGTCCCCGGCGGGGAGGGAAGGATGGGCGTTTTCCATGTGACTGCTTGTCCGCAAGGGTCTCTCTGCCACCTTTAAAAGGGCCCAAGGGTCCGGTCCAAGAACTTGCGACGTCATCCTCTTCCCATTCCTCTCGAGTCCTATCCATAGTCAGCACCATCAAACACAACACACAATGTCCGTTCAGCTTCAGCCCGCCCCCCGCCAGGTCGGCGTCTTCCCCAACCTCATCGCCCGACAGACCGAGACGCTGGTGCTCAAGGAAAAGGTGCTCTCCCTGACGGGCGACAGCTTCGACATCAAGCTAGCCAATGGCCAGCCCATCCTCAAGGTCGAGGGAAAGATGTTGAGCATCTCGGGCCGCAAGTCGGTTTACGACATGCAGGGCAACCACCTCTTTGACATTGTCAAGAAGCTGCTCAACATCCACACCACGTTCCACGTCGAGAGTCCACAGGGGCAGGTCCTCATGGAGGTCAAGAGTAGCTTCAAGCGTAAGCACCCTTTTGTCGTGTAATGTGTTTCGTATTGACAGCTTCAGTGCTCGGATCCAAGGCCACAGCTACCTTCACCTCGACCGACGGCAAGCAAGACGTTCTCGAGATGAAGGGCGGTTGGCTCGACTATGCAGCCGACATCATGGACAAGACGACAGGCACAGCCGTCGCCCGCATCGACCGTAAGCTCCTCAGCGGAAAGGACATCTTCTTCGGCCAGCAGACGTATGCCCTCGTCGTGGCGCCTAATGTTGACATGGCCCTTATGGCTGCGCTGTGTATCTGCATGGACGAGAAGAATAACGAAAAGTAAAACGACCGAATACGAATGGAGGATGGATTTATTGATACCCAGCAGAGGTGAACTCGCTGTCGGATTTTTTGTGTGTTTGTCCTGGGAGGTTCTTGAGTATCAGCATTGTTTCTATCGTGACGATTGTTTTTGGGAATCTGGCAGAGAGAAATAGCCAGAATGAGAAAAACGGCCTACTTGAGTAGCAAATAACCAAGAGATAGACCTATGTCGTCAGTTTTCCCATCACAATGGGTAGTGTCATCTCATGGGGAGAGTCATTGCTATAGCACACCTCGAGAGAAGCGTCTTTACAAAGAACAACAGCAATAACGACAACGACAAAGTCAAGTTTGAAAGAACCACGTTTCGTCTTACCGCTCCGTATCTACTTGCCAATCTCCTCCTCCTCTAGACTACACCCCTTGATGCGTCAACACCACCACACATCCACGCGCGCCAAGCAACGCCCCCTTTTACAAGGTCCCCCTACACTTCCAAGAAAAAAAAAATAAGCAAAAGACGAAAAACAAGCTTCTTTGTCAAGCTTCTTGTCAAGCTTTTTCCCTCCCTTGTGTTTCTCGCTGACGGTTGCTTAAAAAAAAGCTTGATCCGATCAAGCATCACACAGGTGTGATTATTACCGCATTCTCGGCAAGTTTTTGCCGTGTGTATATCTCGGCATGAGGCTAGCAAAAACGGTAGATCACAGTGTTAAATGGCGGTGTCTCTCTTTTTAATCTCGATTCAGAACTCCTTGCTATTGTAGAGATCGAGTCCCCGTCTCTTGACTCGGTTTGTGGAGATATGCGGGCTTGTCAAGAAACACAGCCTCAATGACTACCCAGGGTTCGTGTGGGAACCAGAGGGAAGAAAAAAAAGGGGGATCCGCGCCCGCTAGAGGGCTCGTAGGGCTTAGGTTTGTGAAACCGTTATGTATTAAAGATGAAAGTCGAATACTTGTCTGATGCTGAAGTGTACCTATCTAGGTACTGTGTAAGGCCATCATCATCACCAAGCACAAGAGGATAGGCATCAACATCAATGCCCCATCACTCCACCAAAAAGACAAAAAAGGCGCGAGCAATCTCAGTTTCAAACGGTCCACGGATACAATACGGAGCAAGTATAAAGGTACTCCCAGTCGCCAAGAACCAACCGCCGACTATCGACATACAAGAGCGGGGAGAGAAGGAGGCTGTGCAAAGAGTCCCTCACCACGTTCGTGTAATGCCAAGCAAGCATGGACACTGGACAACTCACATGAGTGACTTTTTCTTCCTGCCTCAAATTTCTGTTTATTCCTCTGGTGACTTTTACCTCACAAAGCTGCGCTGTCATGCTACTATTCCTTAGACACTGACTCCATCCGGTGAGGCCTCCAACTTCAACCCCGAAGACTCGGGCTCTCGGCCGGAGCAGAGGCCGGATATTTCGAGACCGGGGTTGAAGGCAAAGAGGGTCCAATAGTTCTTGGCTCCGTGCCGATAAGCGAAAACAATGGCTACTAGTATCCTTTTATGCACCCCCGGCGCGTCTGGGACATGGTCTGACGCCTGGCCTGGCTATGCATGCGTTGCAGCAGAACAGAGCACTCGCGGCGGCACATGAGGTGCAGCGCAGCGCCAGGCCGGGCCAGGCCTTTGACATCAACGACATGTGGATGCTCAGTCATTCATTCACTCAAAACAGTGGCAGTGCTAATTGCCAAGAGTCTCTCGCCAAGATGTAGCATCATCACGAAATGAATGCATGCATTCTTGTTCCTTCTGCTTGTGCTTGTACAATGTACAAAGGTATCAACAAGTGGAGTCCAAATTCAATAGGTAACCTGCTTCCCTGCCTACACGGCTTCAACCCATCCCGATTGGATATTGACCTGAAATGCGTCGTCGTTAATCATGGCTCATTTTGCACCCCTTAGTCCTCATACACCTCCTCGTACGCCTCCTCGTACGCCTCACGGGCCTCTTCAAGCTCCTCTTGGTCACTACTGCTGGCGTCTGAGTCGTTAGCAGCAGCAAGAGCCTCCTCGTACTCCTCACGAGCTTCCTGAACATCCTCGCGATCACTCGATGAGACAGAGTCTCCATCGGCATCAGTGGGGGGAAGAACGGCAGGGGGTCCGTCCTGGGCGTAGGGGTCGGCGGGAGGCGCCTCACGGTACTCATGGTACTCGTGGTACTCGGTATGTGTGACAGGGGCGGGAGCGGGAGCGGCAGCATGCTCATGGTCGCTGTCGCTGTCGTCAAGGGCATTAGCAATGAGGGCACCGCCTACAGCACCGACGGCAAGACCACCGGCGGCACCGAGGAGCATGCCGGAGCTGCCGCTCTTCTTCTTCTCGCCGCCACGCTCGCCCTCGTTTCCGTAAGGGTTGTGGCCGCCGTCCTGGGGAGGGTAGCCGCCGGGAGCACCGTAGCCTGGGGCGCCGTACGGGGCAGGAGAGCCGTATCCGGGGGCACCTCCGTAGCCGCCCTGAGGAGGGGGGGAGCCATAGCCGGCAGGGGGAGGAGGAGATCCGTAGCCACCGTAGCCAGGAGAGGGCGATCCGTAACCGCCGGGAGGAGGAGGAGAGCCGTAGCCAGGAGCGCCACCATAGCCAGGAGCACCGCCATAGCCGGGAGCACCTCCGTAACCACCACCATGGCCACCAAAGTCGCGAGATCCATCAGAGGGAGGAGGACCGGGAGGAGGGGCGTGCTGGCCGGGAGCCTCCCACTGGGTGCGACCGGTAGCTACCTCGACATAGTACCAGCGCTGGTGCTGCTGGTCGAACTGAGCAGTCCAGCCCTCAGGCAGAGGAGGCTTGTCGGAAGGAGGCTGGTACGCAGGCTGAGGAGGAGCAGCATAGTACTGAGCGGGAGGAGGACCTCCCTGGCCGCCTTCACCGTGGTAGCCGTAGGCGCGAGTGCCTGGAGGAGGAGGAGTTAGTTAGAGTGGCTGGAAGCGATGAACTCGTCACTTACCCTCAGCGGGAGGGGGAGGAGCCTGGGACTGAGATTCGTCCTTCTTCTCGTCCTTGTCCTTATCACCGATTCCAAAGTTCTCGAGCTCCTTGGTAAGCTTCTTGAAGAAAGACATGGTTGAGAGTGACCTCGGAGAGGTGGGAGGTGATGCCGAAAGGCTTGGTTGAGGGATGTGCAGGAGGGAAGATGCGAAAGAAGAGGAAGAGAAGAGAGAATGGAGATGAGAGGGAAAAACAAACAGAGGAGAGGAGGAGGGATTTATGTTTATATGGCGAAAGGCCTGAGGTGCAAGGCGCGAGGAGTGAACAGCTGGTTGTCACTGGCAGGCACTGGCCGTTGGTGAATACAGGCAGGCGCATGCAACACAGGGAAGGAAAGATGGACCCGTTCAGTTATCGTCAGTCGTGACGACTTGGCACTGCCGAAACGGTGCAAGGATGGGATGGGGATGGTGGGGTGAAGCGAGTTGTGTCACTGTTTGAGAGAGTCACTCGAATCGATGCATGTCACTGCTTCTTTTGCCTTCCACTCCATCCGTGAATCAACACTGGTGCTGTCGTATCTTGAGGTCTACCCGTTTAAACCGACCCCTCTACGCTCAGAAGCTCCGTCCGCAAAACGGTCGCCGGAAGCTTTGGCCATTCAATGCCCCTTGCGGCCCGTTCCGGCGGGGCAGCATCTTCTGCCCCTCCATGAAATGAGTTTTAGAGATTGAGCTTGAGAAGCTCTCTGTCCTCGCAAACATGCTTCTTTTTAAGGGTCTAAAGAGGCGTTACCAGTAAACTCTGAACTGGATTCTGACAGGGACAAGTCCTCACCGGCCTAAACGCTCTCTAGTCTTCAGAAGCGAAGTGTGGATATCGCACCGGCGCGGTACTTCGATGCATGTATACCAAGAAAACCAAACCGCATCTCCACTGGTATATGGTACATGGCTTCCAGTCATCTCCATTGGGCTATGCCTCATCTGGGCCTGACCTGTCTGACCTGACCATGGGCTCTGGATGCTCATGACAAGTGTTGCTCGGCTTTCCCCTCGAAGCGCTCAAATCCCCACCCAAAGCTCATCGGACGTGGTCCAGGAAAGGGGGCGGCATATCTATTGCTGTGTTGATACATGTGGCGGAGCCTGAGCGCACGTCGCCATAATGTCCGACCATGCCGCCTCACGGAATCAAGCAGAGGCAAAAAAACGTGTCTGTAAACACACGGTCATTCAGCATCGTCACCCAGCTGGTCCCGGCGTGACGCCCCGAGGTAAGCGGGAGGCCGCCAGTGAAGCCTCATCTCATCTCCAAGAGAGGTTGGGGATGGAGAATCCTGTCGCGGGGCTCCAGAGGGCGCCCACCCGTTCCCCCATGACGTCTCAGACGTCCCAGTTTCGGTCCCTTGTGATGATGAATCCGTGTCAATCACGTTTCTGATACACACTCCAGCAGTTTATCCCGTGCTGCGACTGCAACGCCAGCATCAGACATGGCTGCGGTGAGGGGGAGGGGCTCTGCTGCAGCGCCAAGGCCTGCCAAGGTACAGCCAAGACCTTGGCGCTGATGTCCACAGGACCACAACAGTCCGGCGCCATCAGGGCACCACGGGCACCCAGCGGCAGCGCTGCAGTGAGCACCTCAGCGGCCTCCAGCTGGACTCCAGGGGTTTCCCAGGGACTGGAGGGGAAGGTCGGATGGAGTGAGAGCACCAAGGGTTGAAGTGAGGGCCCCGCGTCGACCGGGATCCGAAGGGACCCCTCCCTCCCCTCCATCAGCACCTCCAGTCACCATCATCACCACGGCCACCAGCTCATAGCCCGCCCCGCCTTGCAATTAGCGCCCGCTGTCGCTTCGGAGCACCAAGAGCTTCCGCGTGCGTCGTGAGACTGAGTTGAGGCTGCGCTGCCTCCTGTCGCGTCGGTCGAGCCAGTCAGCTCCAGACCAATCTTTGCTCTGCCAGCTCGTCCGGCCAGCCGCTGACCCCATATTGTTGCGTCTCAAGCTTCCCATCTTTCCATCAGGTTCCCTCCTGCATCTTCCTCCTGATCCCGGACAACTCTCTCCTCTTCCTCCACCTCGAGTCGCTTCACGCGCCAAGGATCAACACCACAATCTACCTCGCACGTAACCTGCCGACATGTCCTACTACCCGGGTCAAGGCTATCACGGAGGTGGCGGCGGCGGCTACGGCTATGCTCCTCCTCCGGGACCTCCTCCTCCCCAACACCCTCCTCAGGGTTACGGTGGCCAGTCCGGATACCAGCGCTACCCTCCTCCACGATACCCTCCACCTCCCGGCCTCGACGCGTACGGATACCCGCTCTCACGGGGTCACGGCTACGCCTCCCATGCCCGCTCCGGTCCACCTCCTCCTTCGGCACCTCAGCAGTTCGGCCATGGAGCTCCCGAAGGTTACACTTTCCAGTACTCCAACTGTACCGGTCGGCGCAAGGCTCTGCTCATCGGTATCAACTACTTTGGCCAGGAGGGCGAGCTTCGCGGCTGTATCAACGATGTTCACAACGTCTCGGCCTTCCTCGTTGAGCGCTATGGGTATAAGCGCGAGGATATGGTCATCTTGACCGACGACCAATCCAACCCTACGATGCAGCCTACAAGAGGCAACATCATTCGCGCCATGGGCTGGCTTGTGTCTAATGCCCAGCCCAACGACGCTCTCTTCCTCCACTACTCTGGTAAGTCGCACATTTGCGACATAACGCGCTTGATCTAACTGTGTCAGGCCACGGCGGACAGGTCGAAGACGAGGACGGTGACGAGGATGACGGATACGACGAATGCATCTACCCAGTTGACCACCAACAGGCTGGCCACATTGTCGATGACGAGATTCACCACTACGTCGTGAAGCCTCTGGGACAGGGTGTCCGTCTCACTGCCATCTTCGACTCGTGCCATTCGGCCACTGTCATGGATCTTCCTTACGTCTACTCCACCAAGGGTGTTTTGAAGGAGCCCAACTTGGCCAAGGAAGCTGCTTCGGGTCTGTTTGACGCCTTCACCGCGTACTCTAGAGGAGACTTGGCGGGCGCTGCAGGCTCCGTTTTCAGCTTGGCCAAGTCTGCCTTTACGGGCGACGACGCATATGAGAAGACCAAGCAGACGCGAACTTCGCCTGCCGACGTCATCATGTGGTCGGGAAGCAAGGATGACCAGACATCGTGAGTGTCGCCAAAGGGATTCGCAAACTTTTGCTAACATGCACTTATAGGGCTGATGCGACCATCAACTCCCAGGCCACTGGCGCCATGTCGTGGGCCTTCATCTCGGCGATCAAGGCGAACCCTAAGCAAAGCTACGTCGAGCTCCTCAACAGCGTCCGCGATATCCTCGAGACGAAGTATACCCAGAAGCCTCAGCTGTCGAGCAGCCACCCGATTGGTGAGTGCGCCCATACCCTTGAAGGAGAGCGAATACTAACTGCTGAACTCAGATACCGACCTGTTGTTTGTGATGTAACGTGGTGAAGCGGAACTTGAGGGATGGTTGACGCGACACTCTGGGTGTATATGAGCAAGCGAGAGAGCAACTCTGTGATGACTATCATGACCCTTTGACGAGACGAATCCTCGAAACGATTCTTGAAAAGAAATGACCGACATGACTGGTGACTGACGTTCTTGCATCTGTTGGCGCAGGGATTGACTGACCTGGAACAATGTTGGAGCAAAAAGAAGCCTCTCTAGCAGCCACCGGAACATTGCCGGGTAGCCTCTCGACTGAGGTCAAGGACCTGGCAAAAATTGCCCAGGAAGACAAAAAAGAATCTCAATCATTTTATAGGAATAGCCCGATGCGGGGGTCGAACCCGCAACCTTGAGATTGTGTACTCGTAAGAGTCTCACGCTCTACCGATTGAGCTAACCGGGCAGATACCGGATTTGTTGAGGGCTTGGGCCCAATTCTGCACTGTTGTACTCGGAAATCATCGCCTGAATCAGGACTTGAAGTAGAGTCATTTCGTTTCTAAGCTGTGAACGTTTCCCCAACCGATGTATGCGTATGCGGCTAATGGCCTGACCCTTTGTCGCTAGACTGGTCTGGGGTATTTCACGATGCCACGAGCAAGACTGATGTGTAATGGACTGGCAGTTGCTACTATGGCCTGCGAAGATCTGAGTTTCAGTACACAGGAACCTTTGAGGGTAAGGAAGTGACTTGGGCACGGGAATAGGCTACTTGATAAGAACGCTTCGTTTCGGGACAAAGCCTTTGGTGCCCATTATTGTGATGGGATGAGGCCCAAGTGAAAGACAAAGAGTTACCCTTTTGCCTCGTACATGACATTATCCTTATGCATCGACAAAGGTCTGCTTTTCTAATACATGTTTACTCCCATCCTTGTGCCTTCCATTGTACGTTCTAAGTGAGGTCTCTGTTTATAGTACTTGTTCAGTCAGGCCTCTTCTTTCATACAAGCCGTGTCTTTGAACATGTTAAGGTATATGAGGATTCCCACCCACTATGCTTCAACTCTCTCTTCCTTCAAGCTCTTGATCAGACACCAACTGGCCTAGTGAACAGCAAAATTACGTGCGGGCTTTGCAATCGAAGCATCATGGCAATTTTGAAACCACTACCCGAAGGCGATGGCCCTAAGCTGGAACCATTCAACCACGATCTTCTTGCCGACGATGTCGAGTTTCTCGAGATTCTCGAGCACCATGGCATACATGGCGCCATTGTAAAAACAAGAATCAGAGATCGTCTATACGCCATAAAATTTGTAAGTACACCATAATATCTGGCGATGGATCAGTTGCTAACGACTGTGGAGTAGTTTCCAGAGACTGATGAGTCACAACCCGAATACATCGCCGAGAGACACTGGCCGATCACCTTGGAGAAGCAACGCGAGTATGCATCACACTTTATCCCATTCTACCAGGAATGTCGCGCATTTGGTAGACTGAAGGAGGTTAATTGCGAACACCTTGCTGTCAAGGTCCACGGTTATGTTTCGCTCAAGGTGGACCAAGCTCTGGAGCTCAAGATGCGCAACGCCTTGTGGAGGCTCCCCCGTCATCCCTCAGTTCCCCCAAGGACTGCCAGATCTATTCTGATTACATACTCTGAGATCAAAGGTATCGTCAAGGACTGGGTGGAACCAGCCAAGTATAAGGGTGGGACGGCTATACCATCACACAGGCTTGACTGCATGCTCTCCGTCTCGCATTTCCCGCGGATGCTGAAAGAACTGCACGAGATTCACCAGTGCGGGATTGTTATTAGGGATATGAGCATCTCTCAGTACGTCAACGGCATTCTCGTTGACTTTAGCATGGCTTGGACTATGCCTCATCCTTTTGGGCCCGGCGGAGGCCTTGAACCAGCTTGGACGTTTCAGAGTTGGGCTGCGTGGGATCTCTTCTGCTTCCAGACCAAAGTGATAGACATTTGGAATGACCGTCTTAGGGAGGTGCTCGGTGCTAGTCAAAGGAAGTGTCGGATTCGAGCTTATCCGCACCGTGAGCAGTATTGGCTTCGCCCTCAATCATTCCAACAGAGACCATTACTCCCCATTCTCAATCAAGATGATGAAGAAAACTTGTATATGATCAAGTTACCCAAGTATGATCCTGGGGCTTTCAATGCTGAGGAGGCTGCCAAGATAGTCCGCAGGCAGAACAAGCGGAAACGAGCCAGTGGGGAATCTGTTGGCCAGGCACAAAAGAAGAGGAAGGTTACAAAGAAATACTCTTAGAAGAGGGGTGAAGCAAGAGGGAACAAAGGCTGAAGAACGATCGAACTCTTCCAGATTGAGGAGCTGGAAACTGGGCAGCCTTTGACCAGCTCACCCTGCTCTAGAAATTCCGGGGCAGATTCTTAAGGCTTTACTCTATTTGGTATTAATTTTGGTGTCTAAAACTGCAAATTGAATTTGTTCATCTTAGTTCCTTACAGGGAGTTTTCCAGATCAATCAGACCCTTGAGAGCACCGTCAACGCCGCCCTCAAACTTGCTCGCATCAACCTGACCTAGCGGTCTCCGGCTTCGTCCACCGCCATAACCATAGTACCGATCCAGCGCACCCTTGATACCAGCCACACCCAGCTGAACCAGAGCCCAGTCGGCTCGGCTCAGCAGAGTCTGAAGCTCCTGGCACTCCTTGAGTTTGCCCTCATCGTACAGTTTCAGCACGTGCACATGGACCTTGGGCAGGAGGTTAGCTGCCGCGGCAATGACACCATGCGAGCCAGCAACCAGCCCATGAAGGAAAAAGTCGGTCTTGCCAGCAAAGGCGGCGAATGGGTGGCCAATCCGGGGCTCGTGGGCTAGACGCTGCAGCTTTCCCAGGTTTCCACAGGTGAGCTTGGTACCCACGATCTTGGGGTTGGCGGCGGCCAGGTTGGTGATGAGGTCGGAGTCCAAGTCGATGCCCCCGGTGACGAGGGGGAAGTTGTAGAGGAGGATGGGAATGGGAGAAGCAGTGGCGACGTCATCAAAGAACTTGGAGAGGACGGGCTTTTGCATGGCTCCAACTGGACTCGGTATTAGCATCGTTTGGATATCTAGATACAGTATTCTTACCAAAGTAGCTGGGGCTCAGGACAAGAGCAAAGTCGGCACCAGCCTTGCTGGCCTCGTTGCAGAGCTGAATGGTCTCACGGGTGCTCTGAGCACCGGTACCAGCGATGACGACAGTATTCGGACGACCATGCTCCTTGAGAACACTCTTTGCTAGCTGGATGACCTGACTCCTCTCGTCATGGCTCAAGTGCATGGCCTCTCCGTTTGTGCCCTGGATCACAAGACCAGCAACACCACCCTTGGCTAGACGGGTGAGGTGAGTTCGGATGGAGTCGAGATCTAGTGTCTCGTCTTCCTTGAAGAAGGCGACGGCTGGGGCATAGATGCCTCGGGGAGGGATAGGGGAGGACATTTTGTGTTTGTGATAAAGATTGATAAACGTGAAATGAGGGGGGAGAGGCGAGTTATATGTCAACCTGCCTACTTATACCCACATAAAGTCTGCGGCTTAGTGCCTCACGTCAACGTGGTGCCGGGCTCCCATGATGATTGCCTCTTTGAGCCACGCCGTGGCTGCATCTTGATCGGCAGGGTCCCGCTCCGGCCACCACGACCGACCTCAACTCAACTCCCTTCATCAGTCTAACTACCTACGTATACGCCAGGTATTCGAGGCTGATATTCTCCAATAGAAAGATTCACAAATTGAGACAATATGTAGAAAATGAGCCACATTCAACGGAATATGCCTCGTTCCTGAAGCAGACGCGGGGGCAGATGGGGTTGCTCGGATGATAGCCGATTGTAGTGCTGAGCACACCATATCTGTCGGGTATTAACCGACATGCGTCAAAGTCGCGAGAGCAGAAAAGATGGAACCTGATGGCTCTGAATTCATGTTTCATTTCTTACAACAGATTGTAACTGGCTATAATTATGACGAGATTTTTAAGATCTGATATACGTCTTGCTATACACTCAGCGGATGCATGTACTAAACAATACGGCGTTCCGAGCCCCCTTCTCTCAGGTGTTGAATACTGTACTACTTCTATGAAATGCCCATTGAAAGTCATGTTATCCTCTTCCAGTTTTCTCAACCATGCCTGTTTCTCGGTGCCCGGGCCGCTGCCGAGTAATGTCCGGCGGGTTGAAGGCCGATATGCCGGCTCCACCGCAAGGCGAGAACGTCGGAGAGGGGCCCCGAAAACTGCGCTGCCATTGTCTAAAGTTGGTGATACTAACTAGGAAAGATACATCAAAGAGTTTATCTAAGAGTTTAGAGCAGTTTGAATTTATATTGACCCGCACCAAAAGCTTATCTTTTGGCTCAGTTATCCCAATAACGGCCGGGCTTCAACTATATCGAAATACACAATAGGCATTCAAGAGGACAGCATCTTAGAGAGACTTCTCTATCAACTCACGGAATGGGGTTTGAACTGACAGTAGGCTTCTCAAGAATATCACTGCACGGGTTATCAACTCCAACCTCATTGTATTCGGTTGTGCTATAGAATGGTAGAAATCCAACTTGTTAGTGTAGAATTGGGTACTCGTTTGTACTGAGCTCTCTGAGATGTCACATGCCGAGGCAACTGTAATTTCCTTGATTCTTCTTGTATCTATTCTCTCCCTCTAAATCATGTTGTCCTGTGGTCACGTCATTAGGACTGGGTTTCACATGTGTGATACAGAAAAATGGACCGTTAGGCCACCAAAAGATAGGGGGCCTAATTGGCTCTATTTTACTGCACGACAACGTGCCTCAATGCTCAATCTCGAATTTTTACCCGAATTTGTTGAAAAACAGCGAGTAAGGCTTCCTTCATAGCAGCGGAACTCGTTCTGTAGACGGAAAAACGCTTCTGTCATGGGATGTAACTTGTATTGCCTTGAGCCAACCAGGTAACTATACACCACACTGACAATATCATATTGTGTGAGTAAAGGAAGAAGCGTCCAGGAATCTCTACGGCTTCCCCATATCTTAGCATAAAAATGAGTCTGGGATGGACTTGAAAGTCGTTCAAGCCGTCTTCATTTTCCGATCTTGACAAGGCTCAGGGCTGATGAGTAGTTGATGTGAAGAGAAGGTTGATGACGATCCAGGTTCTGCTCGTTTTAAGTCAATGAGACCCCTGCAACCATTTCTACGCAGAACCGATCGAGGTGGAGCATAAGGCTGTTGTGCCGAGGAGAAATAAACTACGAAATACGAGAAGAGACGGATATACCGTTCGATGATTGAACCGAATGCACCGTCGTACCAGCTAAGCATTAACACACCAATCAACACTCTTCCCCCATGATAGAACAAGTATTATTAGCGATCCGAGCCCATAAACAGCAGTTCGGAGCCTCGCTCCCCTTTGAAACTGTTCCTGTGGCAGAAATAGGCCTGTCAACACCCCTGCCCAGCAGTTCCACCAATCGGCACCACATGCTAGCAAACACCATCCACCCCCTTAATTACCCGAAGGGTAAACATTGGAGGATATTCTAGAACCCGTTCTCGATGGTGAGAAGAGGTTCAGGCTGGTGTTCAGACCGTATGCTCGGTAAGGAAAAGTTTCAGGGGTCTTTGGGGAGTGCTACACTGCTACATAAGATGCTTTGCACGCCGCCTTTTGGATCTGAAACATGATCGTCTGTGTCACTTCCATCATCCAAACATGAAGCTCTCCCTCTCTTTGTTGACCCTCGCGGCTGCTTCCGCAGTCCAGGCTGCCGTTCCTGCGTTCCCCGGAGCCGAGGGCTTTGGTAAGGACGCTGTCGGTGGTCGCAATGGTGGTGAGGTCTACAAGGTGACGAATCTGAAGTAAATTTACAGGGGACCTGATGGCTTCAAATGTCTAACGATCGACAGTGATTCGGGCAAGGGTTCTCTTCGTGACGCCGTGTCAAAGCCCAACCGTATTGTTGTGTTTGACGTCGGCGGCATCATCAAGATTACTGGTCGCATGGTCGTTTCTAAGAACGTTTACATTGCTGGTCAGACTGCTCCTGGTGGTGTATGTCAAATCTAATTCCGTTCTCTTGACAGGTGTGCTAAAATGTACTTAGGGAATTGTGGTGTACGGCAATGGTTGGTCATTCTCCAACGCCAACGATGCCATCGTGCGATACATCACCATCCGCATGGGCAGAGGAGGAACCTCGGGTAAGGACGCCATTACCATCGCCGATGGCAAGAACATGATCTTTGATCACGTCAGTGCCTCGTGGGGTCGTGACGAGACCTTTTCCATCAACGGAGCTGTCTCCAAGGTCACCATCCAGGATACCATCATCGCTCAAGGCCTTGTGTCGCACTCTTGCGGTGGTTTGATGCAGACCGACGGAGGAGTCAGTCTGTTCCGCAACCTGTACATTGACAACAAGACCCGTAACCCCAAGGTCAAGGGAGTCAACGACTTCCAGAACAATGTAAGTATCTGTCAACTTTTTAGGATCGGGAGGCTAATGTTCTAGGTCATCTACAACTGGGGAGGTGGTGGTGGCTACATTGCCGGAGGAAGTGACGGCGACAGCTACGTCAACATCATGAACAACTACTTCATCTCTGGTCCTCACACCAGTGTCACTGCTTTCACGCGAGGCAACGCCAACTTCCACGCCTGTAAGTCTTTCTTTTCTTGGTTGAGAACAACCTAGACTAACACATTACAGACGTCAAGAACAACTTCTATGACTCCAACCGCAACGGAAAGCTCGACGGCTCCGCCCTCTGTGAGAGCACCACCTGCTACTCCAGCATGGACATCGTCAAGACCCCCTACAACTACCCCGCCCCAGCCACCGCCCGCACGGCGGAACAGGCCCTCAACGTGGTCCTCAGCAGCGTGGGCAACTCGCGAACCCGTGACCAGGTTGACACTGCCCTCGTCGAGGAGGTCAAGACGTACGGAAAGAAGGGATCTCAGATCTCCAACGAGAGCGACTTTGGTGGCGTGGGCACGATTGCCAGCGGCAAGGCGCCTACTGACTCGGATGGTGATGGTATCCCTGATGAGTGGGAGAAGAAGAATGGTCTCAACCCCAATGATAAGTCTGATGGTATGAAGATTGCCTCTAACGGGTACACCAACCTGGAGAACTATGTCAACTCTCTTGTTTAGAGGTTTCTTTCTTGTAGCCAGTAGTGTTGGATCTTTGCTCTAGACCATTTTAAGCTAGTACATATTATACCATGCATATATCATTCATTAGTTGAGCAAACCCATGTTCTTATGAAAAGAATTAATTTGCGTATATCGCGTTATGAAACCATAATTCCATTTGCTCTTAGTTATGTCCTATTCCCCAGTTGTGCATGCACTTATTCTATGTATAGCTACGCTTATTATTCGTTGTATCTTGTACCTGCACAGATACCCAGGGTCCGCCAAGTTGTTCATGCTGTATCAAGCCGAATATGTAACAGCCGTAGTCCTTGTCTGTATGATGGCCTTCTCAGAGCTAGAATCCCCCTGGCTATTTAACGAACTCTGACGTGCATGCTGCCAAGTGTTGCCAACGTTGGGGTCGTATCCCGTGGACGCCTCCACCTTGGATACAGTCTGCAGAGGGTACATAGGGCCATCATCGAAGCGTTGGTATCGATCGTGTCTTTGGTTACTGCTGCTTATCGCTCCGATGGTAGGTGGAGCGCTAGGGTTGGAGAATGCAGGGCCGCTCTTGGTCGCGGGATCGGTCGTGCCAAGGATTCGAGGAGAAATGTGCTTGATGAAGGGCTTGACCGTGGGGAGGGCGGCGCAGATGCAAGAGAGGTTGGCTTCGGCAAAACTGATACAGTGTTAGAGGGATTTCCATGTTTGTACAGTACACAACGGAGAGTCTTACATCCAAAGGAGTACGGTCCCACCGCCCCAGGATTGGTCCACATCACCCATCGAGTTGATGAGTGCTACAAGTCTCATGATGGAGGTGAATACGGTCCTGTTGCATGAATCTCAGCTCTGTCCTTACACACGCGACTGTATGCGACTTACACTCCACCAACGGCGAAGAAACAGATCAAACCAATCTTCTGCCTAATCGCTATCTGAAGCGGGATGACGACTGGGATCGGGATCGCGAGCACCATGAGATCCGTAATGGCGCCTAGAGCTGCCGTAGCCTTGTATACAGCATTCCTATCAATGCACTTCGGATTCGTATAGGTGATGTCCCACGCCGCTCGAGTTGGTTGACAGGGAAAGATGGTGACAAAGGTAATGGCAAAGGACGACCCGATTACCACGAAAGTCGTGAACCAGACGGAAATGCGGAACCACATCTGAGGCGCAAGTCGGCGGTAGACGAGGAGGAGGGCCATTTTCGCACCGCATTGAACGGGGTTGTAGAGGATCGGGAGGAGGTATAACGCTCGAACGAACATGGCGAATTTCGTGATTGGCATTTCCCAGCCATGCGTACCCATTACGCCACGAGCAAAATCGCCTAGTATAAATGTTAGAGAAGTCCCAGAGGTTTTGTTGCGCGGGATAAGGGCGATTCGTACGGATAATGAGGGTTTGGAGGACGACAGAAAACACCTAGAGGGGGTTAGAATCGAGACTCGATCAAGACCAATTTGAGGTCGTCTAAGAGCTGCACTTACATATGCAATACCTAAACAAGCTTTGGCTTGTTAGCAATTGTTCGAAACTTAACATGAGAGAGAAGGGAGATCAAGAAACCTTACCATCTTCTAGCCGAAGTGTCTTCTGAATCACCAGTCGAACGTATCCTCGCTGAAGCATGAAAAGAAGTGCAAGAAAATTCCCGACACCAAAAAGCCAATATGCTTCAGTCACGCTGTTGCGCTGAGGGTTATCGAAGTCAACTTCATAGCCCTCAGGCGGCGGGATGGCGACGGGGACGCCATTCACGACGGCAGCCATGGTGTTTCCAGATGCAGCAAAAGTTGAATGCACTCGAGAGCAAAGACGGACATGGTCGACTTCTCGGAGAACAGAGGGACTAACGGACACTATGTAAAGCCCGAGACTAAGGTTCTTTTAGAGATAGCTTGCTGACCCAAGAGGATTCACCCAGTCCTTTGATACGAGGGGGAAAGGGATCAGTCACGTAGCGCTGAGTGAAGAAAACATGGGTTTTTGAAGCGAAGAAACGCTTTGTAACAAGACTACCCCGATAGAGGCAAGGAGTTGCGGGTGTTGGCTATGCGGCAAGGGATCCCGGTAGCAAAAGATGGAACGCCAAGATGCGCGATCCAGGGGCAGGCTGTAACTCCTATATCCGAAAGAGGAGTTGATCCTACGCAAAGCATGGTTTAATAGGCTATTTGAGGGGCACCTCAGAAAGCCTATTTTTCTTGTCAAGGGGTCAATGTGGATGATAAAGTCCAAGTTTGTCCTCAGATTAACACGGCAGATCTTCTCTCCACTCCTTTTTGTCTTACACCTCAACCTGCAATCACTTCTCCATCCTTCACAATGGCTGCTACCACACCTCAGCTGAATATCCCCCAGGCTCAGGGCCTCGTCGCAGCTGGCCTCGAGTCGCGCATCTTGTCCCCTACGGATGCCGAGTTCAAGGCGCGACAAGAATCCTACTGGTCCAACAGCGCAAAGATCAACCCCGCCTGCATTGTCCAGCCCCGTTCTCCTGAAGAAGTTGCCACTGCTGTCAAGGCTCTTGTCGCTGCAGGCCAGAAGTTCGCTGTCCGAAGTGGCGGCCATACTAACTGGGCGGGATCCAACAATATCCAAGATGGTGTGACCATTGATCTTGTTCACTTGAGCAAGACAACCTATGATGCAGCAACTGAGACTGCTAGCATCGGGCCTGGTTGTCGATGGCGTGATGTTTATGCCGAGCTCAACAAGTATGGACGTGCTGTTGCTGGCGGTCGTGAAGGCAACGTCGGAGTAGCTGGTCTCTTGCTTGGTGGTGGCAATGCCTTCTTCACAGCTCGTCAAGGCTTCTCCTGCGATAACGTCGTCTCATACCAAGTCGTTCTCGCCAACGGCGACATCGTTACCGCTGATAAAGACACCAACGCGGATCTGTTCCTTGTCCTCAAGGGTGGCTCAAGCAACTTTGGCATCGTCACCGAGTTCACAATGAAGGCGATCCCATGTGACAAGGTATGGGGAGGTATGACCTTTTTCCCAAAGCAGGTGATTCCAGGCGCCATCGAGGCTCTGTCAGCATTTGCGAACAACGTGCCCAATGACATCAACAGTAACTTGGTCACCATCTTCACGCATATGCCTGACTTTAAGGATGTTGTTATCGCTACTCTTTACGCGAATGTTGCTGGTGTGGAGAAGCCTCCCGCATATGAAAAGTGGCTGGCTCTCCCAGAGATCTTGAACACGGTCAAGATGACGACCATTTCAGAGATGGCATTTGAGTATAATATTCCTGCCAACTACTAGTAAGTCAGGCCTTGTCATCTTCTACTCAACTCACGCTGACTTGTTCCGTTTAGCGACACATGGTTCACAAGCTGTTTCAAGAACGACATCCGAATCATCACCAAGGCGTCAGAGCTGCATGACCAACTTGTCCAGGAACTCAAGGAGTTCATCCCAGATGGAAACTTTATCACTCAATGCCTGTTCCAACCTCTGCCTGCTCTCTTCGGACAGCGTTGTGTCGAAGCCGGTGGAAACGTCATGGGCGTCGAACGACAGAAGGACAATGGTATCCTGTTCCTCGCTGTCGTCATGGCCAACACCCCGGAGCAGGAAGCCTTTGCTCGACCAAAGGTGCAGGCCTGGATCCAACAAGTTCGCGAGTTTGCGGCCACCATCGAAGGAGGTAACCTTGGGTGGACGTATCTGAACTATGCCGACAAGAGCCAGGATCCATTGGGCAGCTATGGTGCTGAGAATATCAAGAAGATGAAGGATGCGGCGGCCAAGTATGATCCTCAGGAGGTTTTCCAGAAGCTGTGCCCTGGAGGGTTCAAGATCTCGGATGTTAAAGACCCTTGAGTACTAGATAGGGGTAGATTCAAATACACAGTTGGTTGGCCATGATGTTCCTCGTCCGGATTACCAACGTTTCATTCCGCCAGCACAAACCAACGTATCCAAAACAACGCAGAAATATCCCGTTGGTGCATTAAATACCTTGTTTAACATGTTTGGAGCACGTCATACGACGATCCATGTTTCATCATCCCTGTGATGTTCTCGTTTCAGGTTTTCGGCAGAGCAAACAAATATTTAAACCGTCCATGATCGACCAAAGCAGCACTCAAGACACAAATTCTCGTCAAAGAGTTCATTGCCATGTATGCCCTTGCCCTCATTTTTGCCCTGCACTCGGTGGGCGTTTCTTGTGATGGTCTGCGACCACCATTTGAAGAACGCGCCGTGACCGACATTCCCGCGGATTCATTCAACTCCCTTGAGACCTACTGGAACTATTTGTACCCCTGGGGACCTACTCATAATGGAGGCGCCCGAATGGATCAAGAGCACGTCTCTGTCAATGACGGTGTCCTCGCACTCACAGCCGAGCCCGTGACTGGACAGGAAGACCCCATTCACTACCTCTCTGGGGCCATCCACGCCAAATCCACTTTTACCGTCGTCGCAGGTGGTGGCTACGACGTTAAGGCCGAGTTCATTGCTCCCGTTGATCGAGGAACGTGGCCTGCCTTTTGGCTCAATGCCGCAAGTGGGTGGCCGCCAGAGATTGACGTTGCTGAGTGGAAGGGCTCGGGCAAGATCTCATTCAACACTTTCAATACCTCGGAAGAAGTCACCGCGCTTGACATTGACTATCCCGAGCCGACGCAGTGGCATTCTGTTAGGGCTGAACTGCGCGATGAGAATGGTGTGGATGTCAGGGTCAAGTTCTTCCTCGACGACCGAGAGGTGACGACACAGTACGGAAGGGAATACATTGGAAAAGGCCTCAGGCTGTAAGTATCGCATGAGGATGCCCTGTCGTGAAACTGACGGTGTTGTAGCATCATCAACTATCAAACCGAGGGATCGTCAGGATCGCCTGGACCTACCACACGTATGTTGAATTGTCACTTTCTTGCCTTGAGATTTGCTGACCACGAGAATCACAGCAACGACTTTTCAGATTCGAAATGTCGAGGTGATTAGCTATAACTGAGCAGATCGACAGGTCCAGAGCGAGATGGCCGTCCTATAGAATGCATTAATGCTGGGACACTTACAACTTCGTCACTTGAATGGGATGCTGGTACATCTGGGTCGGCATATGTGCTTAAATACACTACTCTGGGATTTCATTGTAAATACTATGATACTGGGCTACTATCAAGTGCCAAAATAGGTAGAAGAAAATGTGTAGTAGTTCCTTTCAAGCAATTCGCCACAGCACCAAGACCGGCTTCCACTGCCTAAAATCAAACATCTGGTCTATTGAAGTTGTGAGATATAGAAGCACTCATAACTTCTACCAATTACCTACATAGTAAAGAATCCGCTCGGCCTCATGAGCAAACAACACTCCTAGCAGACTCTAGAGGCTCTGGTCCTTCAACTGCTCCTCTGTCCACTCCCGAAGCTTCCTCGCCATCTCATCGTCCAACCCATGCCCCTCAAGTCCCCCAGTCTTCCCAACCGGCTCATAGAACTCACCGTTTTCAATGTTCAAAGAAGTCGTTGCCCAGAGATGGTTCTTGACACCCTCAGAGATGGGAATGACCACCTTGGGCGCGACCTCAATCTGCAGCATCTTCATGTGATCGTCTCCAGGCTCACGAGTAAAGAGCTCCGTGTCCACCTCACCGGGGTTGATGGCGATGTTTTTGATGTTAGGAATGCGCTTTGCAGCTTCCCTTGCGTAGAGGAGACAGGCAAGCTTGCTCTGTGCATAGCGTAGTGGCAGTGACGTCTCACTTGTCGCCGACTTGAGTGTTTCAAACTCGATGCCTGATGGTCCTACATGACGGAACCCAGCGGAAGAGAGATGGATAACACGGACGTCGGTCCCGGTTGCTGCAGTTTTTTGAAGGGTGGGTTGCAGGAGCTTGAATAGCAAAGCGTGTCCAAGATGGTTTGTCCCCATGTGGGCTTCGTAACCATCCTTGGTGAGCACAGGAGGAGCCCCCATAACTCCCGCGTTGAGCAGCAAGACATCAAGTCTATCTTGTCGTTTGAGAAAGTCCCTTGCGGCCGCCTTGATGCTTTCAAAGCTGGAAAGGTCTAGCTCGAGCAAGGATACTTTGGTTCCCTCACTGGCTACGCTCTTGATCTCATTCAACGCGGCATTTCCCTTGGTTGAGTTGCGTGAGGTCAAGTAAATATGTTCCGGTGAGTGTTTCGATAGTTCAATGGCGGTAGCTTTGCCGAGGCCAGTGTTTGCGCCTGTGATGAGGATGACCTTGCCGCTAAGGGAGGGGATATCAGTAGAGGGGTTGAACGGATAGGTCTTTTCAGGAGACATTTTGAAGAGCGTTGAGATGTGAAAAGTAGTTGAACAGGAACAATGGAATGGGCTGATGATGCAGATGGTTGATGAGATACATACCAGTCTGGGAAACGGCCCCTTTATATAGGCATTCACCGCCTCTCAAACTTGAAGAAGTAAATATCTAGCCAAGAACGGACTTAGGGCTGATGCGTTCCCCGAGGCATCAAGCAAGTCTATGGTCCTTCATCATCGCTCACTTAGGCGAGCCTAACTGACCAATGAGACACTAGAGAATGCGAGCGGGCCAGTCGTCAACTTCTACCATTCACGTCCTCATCCTGCGCGAAGAGAGGTCATTCGGAGTTAAATCATGATACCTTGTAGCCTGAGAATGTTTCATTCTCGTGAGTGGGTGATTCCAACATCACAGGGTGGATAAACTGGCGGCTTCTCCCTGGGTATGCTGCTGTTATCCAGGCGTTCCGGTTGAGCAGCATAAAATGACCAATTGCCATGGTACCTGTTGGAAAGTATCTTCTACTTTTGCCGTATGGTATAGTGGTCTATTTTGTACGACAGTTCCTGATTGTAGTTGATATTACACGTCATCTAGAAATTTCCAAAACGAGATCATGCATAGAGGTTATGCATGAAAGTAGTATGCTGTCTTTTCTTTGTGTCCAAAAGTACTGCATGATCCTCCTCGCCTACGAAAGGATTTTAATTAGTTGTAGTTATTTATGTGTTAATTAGTTGTGACTACAAAATCTCAGAGGATCTGCAGTGAGTGAGTGATCAGTCACTTTCCCGCCGTTCCGATAGCTTTTCCGTCCCCTCACTGAACGGATAACCAACCGAACATGGAGAGATTTCTGTCAGCCAAATCTGGGGCTCGTCAAACCCCAAAACCAATAAACAGCAAAGTAAACCACGATATCAGACTGCTCTCAAAAGCACGAGACAATGGCAGCCCCAAAGATTTTGTTGCTCGGTGAAATCATTCAGTACGTTCATGGACTTTTCACTTTCATGGCGATGCAGGGATGCGTCTAGCTAATATGCCTCATGCTTGCAGTGCTCTGCAATCCTGGCGTGAACTCACGTCTTTGGCCAAGATTGTTGGCCCAGGGGTCGAGACCCGTGCCGAGTTTCTTGAGAAATGCCGCCAAGGAGGCTTTGACGGTGTTGTAGTTATTCACCGAATGTACCACAGCGTTGCTGTCACTGGCCTGGTAGATGAGGAGCTTGTACAGGCTTTGCCAGAGAGCGTCAAGTTTATCTGCCATACGGGTGAGTAGCACACACCCTCGTCAGAGTCCCTTGCTAACATTTTTCATACAGGCGCTGGTTATGACCAGATTGACGTCGCCGCATGCTCCAAACGGCAAATCCAGGTGTCGAATGTGCCCCAAGAAGTAAATGATTCAACCGCCGACACGGCCATCTTCCTCATGCTTGGTGCCCTGAGAGGTTTCAACCAGAGCATCATGACTCTACGCAGTGGCTCCTGGAGAGGCAGTCCGTCTCCTCCTCTTGGACATGACCCTGAAGGCAAGACTCTCGGTATCATTGGATGCGGAGGTATTGGCAGGAACATGGCCAAGAAGGCGGCGGCTTTCGGGATGAAAGTGGTTTACTACAACAGGACGAAATCGGACGACATCACCGAGGCAGCATACGTCAGCCTTGATGACCTTCTTGGGTCTAGTGATGTTGTTGCTGTGAGCCTGCCGCTAAATGTACGTCTTCTCAATTACATGGCTACTTTTGCTCACAAAAATGACAGGCTGCAACGAGGCATTTCTTATCCTACAAAGACTTTGACAAGATGAAGAAGGGCGTTGTTATTATCAATACTGCCCGAGGTCCCATCATTGACGAGCAAGCGCTCGTAGACTCTCTTGAGTCTGGGAAAGTCTGGTCCTGTGGTCTGGATGTGTACGAGAATGAACCAGCGGTGCATCCCGGTCTTGTCGCACACCCGAGGGCCATGCTGCTACCTCATCTGGGAACTTATACTGTCGAGGTGAGTTTGATTAGTCTGCTAGGTATTGAATCTCCTGCTCACTTCTGTCTAGACGCATGCAAAGATGGAGGAGAGATGCATTGCGAATGTGCGGGCTGCGCTGGAAAAGGGCAAGGTCAACGATTTGGTGCCAGAGCAACTGGGAGAGTTTTGATGCCAGTGCCACCTCGCGATAGATGAGAATGATAGATTCGCCCATGGTCAAGATCTTGGCAGTATTTCAAACACGGGGTCTATTCTCTCCGTTGCATCAAAGTCATGCAAGAAATCAACCAAGTTCATTCCCCCAGGCCTCTTGGATGAAACGGCTCCTACGAGTATGATTTTCAAGCTCCTGACGCAATCCAAGCCAAAGCCACACATGTTTTATGCGATCTCAACTATTTCTCTCATGCCTATAGTAGTGATAAAAACTCAGACTGGCTGGTCGGGCTTCATTCCAGACCTCTCCCATGACGTAACTCAATCAGCAAATACCGTCTTGGGTGGCAGTGCCGGTACCCGGATGTGACGACAGCCAAGTATTAAACATGGTGATATTAGTCACTCTGTGGGACCCTTGGGATGAACTCAAAGGACAAACTCCCTGTCCGCCAAGGCTCAGCCAAGACTATGCTTCTGCGTCAGTTATAAACCCCGATTTCCTGTTTCCCTCGGACGGACCATCTTGAACTCTTGCAACTCAAATATCGAATGGAACAAAAGTCGTCATGTCCAATGCAATATGTCCAATGCCCCTGGCGGAAATCATCAGGGACGTCACGGGCAGGAAAGAGGAAACCAACCCCATCAAGCAACTCCACCGCGAGGCGTTCAAGGCCGATATTGGGAGGTGGATATCGGCCTGCGCCGTCATTGGCCTTGCAGCGGGTCTTATCTCCAAGCATCCGAGTCAGGGGATGCTCGCGGCGTCCGCATTCAACCTGGCAGTCGTAAGAACGGTCCCTCTGTTGATCAACATGTGAGAAGTCTGACAGCTTCAAAAGGGATCTCTGCACTTTTTTATGCTCAAAGTCCCAGTTAAACCGAGCGGCTCAACGGACCCTAGACCACCGATTTGGTATATGGTCGTCCTGGCAGTGTCAACAGCACTGTGGCTGGCTGCATTCATTGTCATTTTTGTCTTCCGAAACCCCAGCCAACACGATGACTCTGGCATAGAGAAGCGTAGGGCTGGATTCCTTGACGACGTTGGGACAGGGACGGTGGCCATGGTTGAAAACCTATCAATTGCGTGCGGTTGTTTTGGCATATGCGCTTTGTAAGTTTCGAATACCAAGGATACTCTGAAGGGCTGTGCTCACTTACAAAGTCTATTTTGCGTCTATCAATGGTCTGTAGTTCACCGTCTGCTCACGACAAGGTTCAAAAAGAGCGAGATGCGAGAGGCGTACCGGAAGAAGAACAAGACAGAACCCGAGAAACATGAGCGAAATGGGTCAGAGGTGTAGACAGAGCGCAATATCAAGTGAAATCACATTCATGTTGTCTCGATTGCCCAAGTATACAGAAGTGGTGGAAGAAGTAGACTGAATAGCGCCACGTACTCGAGAGGTTGGCCACCCGTTGTGAAAGATAAGCACCCTACCAACTCACAGCAAGTTTCAGTGGCTTCCTAGCCCACTTTGGCTTGGCTGGTGGTACTTGCGTCCTATGGGATTTTGGCTCGACGCCTCGAGGGGTGCGCTTTGTTGGCTCGAGGTGGACAATTCAACCCCGCAGGGTTGTCATGGTAACTTGGCCATATCTCGATAATTGAAGAGAAAGGGGAAAATATAATAAGTACAAGAGATAGAAAAAAAAAAATAGTAAGTATAATCCTTGCATTTTCTTTTCCTTTTCTTTCCTTTTCTTATAAAAAAAATCTTCTGACTCAGAATCTGAATTTTGGTGACGTTCACCACTTCAAGGGGGTTTACAACGTCGAGAGGGAAGAGACCAACCCAGCTCCCCGTGCTTGGTTTTTGTTGCCTTTGGAAACCGTCATCATGTACAACCACTGCAAGCTTTACTGACTCGTTCCCGCATCATTGAAGCTTGAGTAAAAGCTTCCGCTGTGTCACGGCTGTGTTCCTCCTGTTGATTGCTCTGACATCCCCGCCTCTTGGCCTCATCTTTTGACTTTGCCAAGCACGGGAATAGCCCGGACGGTCCCCTCAAGTCCTTTTCAAGGTAGGGCAGACCCCTCCTCCTTCAGCACACCCCTTTGGCCCACGGAAGCTCGCGGGGGGCTCCCCTGACGCCGCCAGCCATGGATACCTGTTTCGTCTTGTTTGTGGAGGACACGGTCTGTCCTTGTCCAAGTTCGACGCCTTCTTTGACGAACCAACAGATGAGAGCCATCAGCAAGCCTATCATGAGCCGCCCCCCACCCATCCATGGTCCAAATGCAGTTACCGAGCAGCCACGTTGCCATTCTGGGCCCAATACACCCGCCGTCCGTCTACCACACGGGACTGTTCTCTGACACCATCCTAGGAACGGCTAAACCTTGTCTGGGGCAACAATGGCATCAAGGGGCTGTGCAGCGGCAGGACAAGAGGACGCCCCGTGTGCAACGTTGGGCTCTGGTTGTTGAGAAAGGAGAGGCGCTACAGACAAAGCAGAGTAGAGATTACACGTCGACGCCATCCTAGAAACTGTTGAACCATGACAGGGGTAACAATGGCATCAAGTGGTTGTGCAGCGGCAGGACAAGAGGAAGTTCCGTGTGCAACGTAGGTTCAGGTTGTTGAGAAAGGAGAATAACTACAGACAAAGCAGCGTAGAGGACGCCAACTCCATCATCCGAGGGTGAACAGCAATACCATGTCCTCCCAGGTACATGGTACATCAAGGCATGCCTGTATGTATAAATAGGGCGCGTATCCCGCAAGATATGCAGATTACAACAGACACAGCAAACAGGCAAACGCACAGCAAAGCACTTACACGAACCAAACAATACCTTCACACACGAGACACATTGAGTCTTCACTTTCCTCTACAACAGAACCTACCCACCGACACCATGCTAACCCTAGAGGAGCAGCGCGAGCGGGCCTTGAATGCCCTCATCAGGCCCATGCCAGCGTCCGACAACTTCGAATGGCACTTTCAGTCAAACATGAAGCGATGGGACCCCTCTTTCCGGCAAATCAATGCATCATCGTGGATCATCTTTAATAAGGCCATTCTGACTCAGCTGCCCTTGGGCGAGACTAAGGAAGAGCCCAACGACTACGTCGACCATAAAGAAGGCTTCATCTACCGCATCCGTGAGCTCAGAGACGATGAGGCCCGGCCGACTAAAACGACTTCGATTCCTCGTCAAGGTCCCGTCCGGCCCCGCCATACCTTCTGTAACGGCCTGTACTTCGAGTACCTCATCGGCAGTTCAGGATCCCTAAAGTTCATGCCGGCCAAGGCAGATCCCGGTCATGTCAACCACCATGCTTGGGAGCACGAGAATATAGAATACGTCGCAAGTCAGGGACCCAAGCATTTCCGCATCCCCCGTGTCCTCTACCACACCGCGTTCGAGGGCAAATACTCCATCTTCACCGAGAGAGTCGGCACCTCGGTCTTCGACAGGCCCATCCCGGTCAAGTTCCTGGACCGGCTCTTGGCGCAGATATGCAAGGCTGTGGGTGAGATGGCACGGTGGGAGGCCCCCTCGGTCCAGGGTGTCAATGGAAAGGATACCCAGTGGTGGACATTTGAATGGGTCATCAAAACCATCTACTCCGAGGGGCACCGGACCTCTGATCGCGTCCACGATTATCTTGCTGCCAAGGGCTTCAACATGTCGCCCTGCGGTTTCCTCAACGGCCATATCGAGCTGGCCGACGTTGGCCTGGACCAAGACTTCAACCTGGTCGGTTTCAACACCTGGTCAGAATGCACCTTCGTCCCCAAGGGATACATCACGTCGTATGTCCTGAACACCATGGATCACTTCTCCCGACCCGGCGGCCATCTTGCATATAACCTGCCCGCATTTGTCGATGCAGAGCGCCGTCAGGCCGCTGCAAGCCTGTTCATGAACCTGTTCAGCCAAGGTCTCCCCAATGAGATTGAGTGTTTTAAAAGGGTTCTGGAGGATGAAAGAGCCTTGAGGGAAACGCACAAGGAGCGTCACGATCTCAAAGCCCCCTGGGTGAGAGGCTTCATTCACCCAGATAACGACCCTGACTTTCGCCCCGAAATCTTCCCCAAGAGATAGAGAGGAATGGGCATAGTGTGGGGACAGAGATTAGAGACGGGATATTCGACCAATTAGACTGATTACTGGAGGATGAAGCTCCGCATGGGTCAAGAACACTCATTTATATAGATATGATTCCTTAGATAACACTCGTTTAGACAATAACCAAGTTTAGCCACATCAAATAAAGCAGTTAATGCGCGACGGTTTGAGATTCAAGTATATCAAACTAGCCTCCAGTGCTCTGGGCTGGAAAATATCATGGCAGTGCAGACCGGTAAGGATTGGACCCAGCCAATTGACAGACCCGGAGATGGGGACGGATCACTAGCAGAGAAGATGTGACAGCAAGGAAATAGATGTAAATCAATGAAAACTAGTAAACTCGACTAAGGATAAAAGTCACAAAAGAAATTAGACATGATTGACATAAGAAATGACATGAAGAAAGCGATAACGACGATGCCCTCAATGAATCCCAGCCCACTAAATCCCGTTTTGTTCTCCAGAGCCCCGTGAACTTATTAGGAGCCTGCAAGTTGCTCCCCCATCTTCTCCCCGGTATTCCTTTGGCTCGAAAGGGAGCATCCGAGAGGTAGGGCCTGTAGGGACCTCTCTCCCTTGGCCGTCGACTTTGCGTTCCCTAGGCCGAAAACCTGGGGCCGGTAATGCAACTTCATAGAGGGGGTACCCCGAGAGCGATTGGCTGGCTCAACTTCCCCGTTTGCTGTGAAGTTTTTTATTGGCATGGCAAGCATCAATTCGGGAGATCTCTTCCACAGTCCGTGCATTTATTGTCGTACTTGAGGTTTTGATACCCGCACTTACACCGGTGTTTTTGAAGAGGCTGGCCATTAGGGTCGACGGTCCCTGCTTTGATGTCTTTTTCGACAGTGTCCATTTTGGGGTGATATCTCTTTTGATTAAGTGAGATGCAAATCAAGTAAGTAGTGGTTCGGAAGAGGATAGCGAGGTCGGGTGAGAATTGTTGTTGAGTGGTGCTTGTGGTTTATCTTAGTTGAGGACTGATGAGGAGGAAAAAAATATGAGTTTAGGCTAGAGCAAGTCCGCTTCTTATAGCTTTTCTGTTTCGTGGTATCGGATTCCTAATGCATTTCCTAATCTCTCTTGTTCATTCCATGCTGGGTTGCATTCTTTGAGCGCGGACTGAGTTCGAGAGAACTAATCCATCTCACTACATGTTCAGAAACAAAGCACAAGTCAGGCGACGTCTTCTTTCTTTCAAACAATGAATGTCTTAGGCAGTGGACGACCCCGTCACCCTATTCACGGTTTGTTGACGTGCAGTGGGGTCGTGACCATCTGGAGAACACCACAACACCGGGCTGCCTCAAGCCAGACGATAAAGAAAGTAGGGCTCCAGGCCTAGCATAATAGCCTCCTTTGACACGAATAGGACGCTTCCCGTATCGTCCTGCCGTCCCGCGGGAAACGGGTGCTCGCATCTGCCTTGTGACGTCGTCACGCTGAGCGTGCCCCGGCCGGGCCGGAAGCGTTAGCATCTGTATGCACTTTCTTTGAGCCTTTAGAAGCCTCTATGACACCTTGGCTGGAACCTCTGGGGGGAAAAAGAAGAAAAAAGCACTACTAGAGCCGTGGACCAAGAGTGTATGTGATATATAATCTGCGGAGAGGCCCAGCCAATCAAGGCGCTTTCTGGCTCAGAGGTACTCACCCACAGATCATATCACCGTGTCTATTTCTCTCCTTCCTCAGACCTCAAGTCGCGTTCCCAGGCATCCAACAGAACGGCAAACAAAGGACACAATGGCGGTGGGGATTTCGTCAGGTAGTGTTGGCAAACGCTTGAGAGGCCAATAAAGAAACCGCAGTCATTTTACAAACGCTTCGCGTTTTCTTCCTTGTTGGTTTACATGCAGCCGCCCGCGGCTCCACCAGCCATGAGACAGACGAGGCAAGGCATATTCAAATGGCTTGGATTTCGAATTTGGTTTCTGACACGTATGCAAGTGAGCCCGGCCTTTGAGTTCAAAGTTAGAGCCAGACCAAGTCTCCCTTTGAGACAACAACATCCCTCTTAGTATTGTTGCTGCCATCTAGTTCTTTAGGATTCCTAGGCTTCTAAAATATATATAGGTGAATCCGACCTTTGAGTTCTTTAATATTAGAGTTAGACTAAGGCTCCCTTTGAGACAACAATATCCCTCTTAGTATTATTGCTGCCATCTAGTTCTTTAGGATTCCTAGGTTTCTAAAACGCATGCCGGTGAATCCGGCCTTTGAGTTCTTTAACATAGAGCTAGACCAAGGCTCCCTTTGAGACAAAAACGTCCCTCTTGGTACTGTCGCTGCCATCAAGTTCTTCAGGATTCCTGGGCTGCCTATCACGTGAGACCTGCTGGTGTTGCGCTGCTCGCGGCCAGTTATGCCGGCCGTCATGATGCCAATGATTACCGCCGAACTCACCCAACAGCACACCGTCATTAATCCACTTTGACCAAGGCAACTGATCCCCCCTTTTTTTTCTTCTTCCATTTGCTCTTGTTCCTCTTAGCTTGCCCCAGAGCCTCCTGGAGGCCACCCAAGCCATGAGTAAACATCCAGCTCCGAATATGCCAAACCTACATGGCAGAACAGGGCCTCCTCCACGTTTGACTGCCTCTTCAATTTCGCACAAACATCCATTTTGAGCCAGTATAAATAACACCTCTTTTTTCCCTGGCGCTTCCATCTTGTCTCTTGACGGCAAAGTCTCCAAGTCTCAACCACCTGACCGAAGATGACTTTTTTGTTCGATCCTACAGCTGAAGACTTTCGCCCCTCGAAAGATCAAGTCAAAGTGACTGAGTTGCCTGACCTTGACCGCGCATCAACGTACGATGATGCAGAGACCCCTGAACCCGAAAGGGGTGGCCAGTATGCTATCATCACGTATCTCAAGGAGAACGTGCAAGAGTTTCGCCATCTTCAGCAAATGCGCACAAAGGCAAGTTTTCACCACAGCTTGAAAATTTACACAACCCTAGCCATCTCGCAACGTGCTAACCACCATGATAGGGATGGGAGAGTTCCAAGGGCGACGCCCACTTCAACAAGCAACGACGAGTCGCAGATGAGCCCACTGAAAAGGACGCTCGTTTCTTCTACAACATGATGCACAAGATAGGACGGGACATGGACAAGGCCACACGTGCTTTTGACCTGTCGGGGATCAAGAACCCAGCCTTGCTGGATATGTGCATGGCCCCCGGTGCCTTTGTCGCACAGGTCTTGGACAAGTACCCTAATACACAAGTCAAGGCTATGAGTCTTCCCCTCAAGGACGGGGGCCACCGGGTTAGGCTGGGTCATCGCAATGTCGCCGTCGAATTCCGAGACATCACCATGTTGGCGGCCGACATGGGCATGCAGGTGGATGATGTACCTGCATCTGGGCCTGACCCAGGCAATCTTCAATTCACAAAGGTCTTTTCTGACTCCGAAAAATTCGACCTTGTGTTGTGTGATGGTTCCGTTCTACGCACGCATCAACGGACAGCATGGCGAGAGCGTCGCGAGGCTACCCGGCTCACACTCACGCAGCTTGCACTCGGCCTTGAACACCTGAATAATGGCGGCACCATGGTCATTCTGCTACACAAACTCGACAGCTGGCCCTGCTTCAGTTTGATCCACAACTTCAGCAAGTTCTCCACCGTCCAGCTATTCAAGCATCCCCAGCACCACAGGTTGAGATCCTCATTCTATCTCGTGGCCAAGAACATTCAGGCCAACAGCACCCCGGCTGAGGCACTGGTTCAGGAATGGAAGGAGAGGTACAAGATTGCTACGGTTGGCACAGATGAAGAGTATTCAAGGATTCTACAAGTGAGCAGCCAAGACGTGCAGGCTGCCCTGGATGAGTTTGGAGAGGAGTTTATTGCCATGGGACGCAAGATCTGGAAGCTTCAGGCAGAGTCCTTGGCAAAGGCTTCATTTATGAAGTCTGAGGATGGGAACCAGGATAAGAGAAGTGAAAGTGAGGACCTTACCCAGCGAGATTTGTCGTAGCGTACGTCAGGCCAGCATGCCGGTGATTCTGAGGTCGATCTCTGGGCGTATCTTCTGACCCCTGGCCTGGATGATCATCACCTCGAATCTCACAGTTACTGAGCCTTGGTACCAGCGGGAATGAGACTAAATGCAAGCACAGTATTCTTAGAGAAGATAGAGTCACGATCTGCACATGATCAAACATCAGGGATTATTCTTTTTCATCGTCGTCCTCCTCAATCTGTCCATTCATTTCAACAGCATTGTTTTACACCTCCAAACTGAGATGAAAGTTTCCAGCGTGTCTCAGGAGTTGAGGACATATCTAGAGAGGAATAATCTCACAAACAAAGCCCAGTCCAAGCATCTCTTCGTAAGATCATGAGGAGTGACAAAAAAAACACGATCTCATCACGAGTTTGCCCTCCACAACTCAACCACAACTTAATCCCTCTAATACTCCACAACAACAGCAGGACAATTGACGCATTGGATGTCGTAAAGGGTGTTGCGGACGTCCGACGTGAACTTGACGCCAATGGCATTGACGGTCTGGGCATGCTTGTAGCAGCGCTTTCCGTTGGCGTCGAACCGGACAGCCTTGCAGCTGCTGTCGCTCTTGCAGAAAGAGAAACAAGTGTTATCGTCCTCGACGACCTTGTTGCCGTAAGGCTGCAGGTCGTCAGCGCCGACGACATCGGTGCGACCGCAGACGGTGTCAACAGAGTCGGCAAAGCCACAGGCCGTGTCGTAGTAGGTGATATGCGAGACTCCCTCGATCTTGAAGCACTCTGCGGCGTGGGTGTACATGCCGCACACCTTCTGCTTGGGGTCCCAGCTGATGGACTTGCACTCGGGGTGATCGGCGACGCAGGCCTTGATACAGGCGTCGACTTTGAACCAGGGCTTGTTGCTAGTATACCAACCGAAGCTCTTATTGCTCTTGCTACCCTTGGCTTTGCAGACTGTTATGTCAGGGATTCGTGGACGGTGCAGGGGGGGTTGAAAGTGGTGATGAGGGTGGTGATGAGGGTGATGTCGCAGCTCAGGGGGGCGGCATTGGCACCAGAGAGGGCCGCGATGACGGCAGTGAGGATATTGAGGGAGCACATGATGCTGAAGATTAGAAGCGAGGCATTGTGCTCAAGAGTGTGATGCAGAGGATGCGCCTTGAGTCTTGAGGTTGTTGCAGTGCTGATTGCTGAACCGTGTGAAGCCTTCCAGTCAAATCCATCATCATCTCCTCTTTGCCTCGCTCTCGGCCCAGGGCAAACCTAAGCAAAGCTGAAAGCAATGTCTTGCCTGAGCCAGGTGAGACTCAAGTTATTGAAGCACCCATCCAGTAGTCCGATCCAGATATTCCCCAGGTTCACCTCTCCTCTCAGCTTCAACCTCTGAGAATCAGGAGGAAGCGAATAATCAGCAGAGAAATGATGATCGCTGCTGTTGGTAGGCTGTTTTTTCTTGGGGAATGTGCTCAGTCTGGGCAGCCTCACAGTCAACAGCTTTATCTTGACAAGCCACCGCTAAGGAGACGTTGGCTCACAAAACCCGCCGGGTTTGACCACGTGTGTCTGAGCTTGATTATCGACTTGGCTGCGTGTAAGCGATCTGCTGCATTACCACGAGGCTGGACCCGAGTAAGTCACTCAAGGCGCTCAGTAGCTCTGCTGAGATGTGATGTTGAGCTGATTATTTCGCATTGCAAGCCGTGTTGAGCCTCGGGCAACTGTTTCTGACCCTGATATCATGACAACCCCGACTCATGTCGTCCTGGGACGGCATGGCATAGGCTTCAAGGCTTTACATTGTCCCCGTGAATTTTCCACGCAAGGGAGAACGCCATCCCCAGGAACTCGCCACGTTGGATCAGTCTATCGATCTTGGCAGGCTCAGGGGTGACTTGGGGAGGAGTCCCGAACAAGACGCACTGTTCAGAATGATGCAATTAATTCGCAAGCCTCGATCAAATCAGATTACAATATACCATACCTACCATTTATTTGTCATTTGGTGTCCTGTGGGGGTGCCAAGGTCCACGGCAGCAAGACAGTCTCCAACACGCAACGTTCGCATTTCCATCGGCCCCAAATCCTAGATAGCGCCGAAACCTAGACATCCATCCATCTAACGTTAATATTTCCGATACAGATTCATTACCCCTCAAGGCGTTGAGAGGGCTGTGTGCCTTACTGCCTGCTGGTGTCAACTCCTCAGTGACAGTCTCAACTCTATTCCAAGGTAGGTGATCTGAATAGCCTCATTCGGGGCCCACCATGCCATGTTCAATTTCCTCTTGGTTTCCTTTGACATTTGCAGCAAGCCACTCTACATGGCGAACCGGGAGACATTGCATGCATGCCCCATAGATTCGCCGAGGTATCACGTAGCTTTATGCCACACTCAAAAAGACCACAAAGCCAAAAGCTCTGAGAAGGACAGTCTGTTCAGATTGTAACAAAGTTTTACACCTCCGACCATCTCATTTCTCGGCTACAAATACAGACACCTCTCCCATCTCAGCATCTTTCCCTTCCAATCTCGCATCTTCCCTGTCTCCCCTTCACAGAGCCTCCACCACACTCTCAGCAATGCGGACTGCGCCCAAAACAACAGATCCCCCGACATGACTCAGCGTCAGCCCATCAATATGGAGAAACCAGCAGAGCTTCTTCTTCGCATCGCCAGCAGGCCGGCAAATGCAATGAAAAGAGAGAGTGCGCATCACCTGGAGGGAGTGCAATACCAGGGACACTAGGAAGACATCAAAAATTATGCCGGAGACCTACCAGCATACCGCCTCGAGGGGGGGGTTAGCGCATGGGAAACCCCCAAGAGACGATACCTGCCCAACATCTTGAACGTCAGAACCGGCTGGCTGGAGTCAAGTACTCCTACAAAGTGACGAGAAGAGAAGAGAAAAGAACCGGACGACGAGGCGAAGAGGGGGCTTTATGGCCCTTCGGCAAACTCCCCGGCTCCTGGCTTTTCGATACATACGAAAGAATCAAGGCGGAAACAATGACCATTGTAACAATTGGGTTGGAAGGCGAGAACTCTCACGGCAAGACAAGACCTAACCCTAGAGAAACAGGCTCATACGCCCAGGAAGGCGCCCAGGTACATCGCAAGACCTGACATGGACAACAGGGTCGGGGTTCAGCATATCTTTGGGACAAAGGGCTTCAAGTACGAGATGCGACGGGAAGACAGAACAAACCTATCAACCCACGAGCCTACGGGGGTAGTCATGTCAATTAACTCACCATCCTCTGCCCGAAACTGCTACTCGCAGCTTCGTATGAGGCTCAAGACGACGTGAGAGTGATAACTACTGTATAACCAGGCAAGCAACCTCTTGATCGAAACTACAGGACAGCCAATGCCAAAAGGGTTTCCGCAAGCACACCCAGCACAAGGTCCCAGCACAAAGCTGGTGAAAAGGCGAAAGGCTCAAACGAGGAACCGACAAGAGCTCCACAGCCTTCTAGCGAGTATGCTAGTTCGTAACTTCTCAAGAAGGGAACAAAAACGGGAACGTCAGCCATAAGAAGAGAGAAAGGATCTCATACGAAAAGAAGGAACCTTAAGCAACGCAGTGCGGCACCTCCAATAACATCTCGAATGTCGGAACCCGACTAGGGAAGAAAGGAAGAGAAGAATCAAGTCATGTGCCGACATGAACAATCCCATCGAACTCGAACAGGGCCTAAATTTGTCGTCCCTTCCACGCAAACTAAAGGTCAGACAAGTCGGCATCGCACAACGAGGACAGCAACAGCCATCTGGGTATATACCACTGCCTGGACGGCATTGATCCCCTAAGAGAATGGCCCGGGCGACAATACATCCAGGTCTTGAAGAGAGAGCCACCTGCCACGAAAGCAACGACATGCAAGCAAGAACTCTCAAGAAGATGGCAATCGCGAGACAAATGCTTCCAGTTTGTGCCTGGGATGGACAGCACATGAGATGAAGGAACAAATAATGGAGAACCAATGAATCATTACATAAAGAGGAAGAACTGAGGAGGGTGCAACAGATTGACTAAGTCTGAGGTACTCAAAGGTGGCCAACTCGGGCAAGATGAGGGGTGTGAATAGCTTCAAGACAAAGTACATATGGAACCATGACCAGCAGTAAATCAAGGCCTAATTCAATGACACAGAGATCCCCTCCATGTACTAAAAGCCCCATCATGAACTCCCTGGTGGCCGCCAAGCTTCCTTCCAGTGGAGATGCCACCCACCGAAACAGGCCTCAAGCAGCGCCCAAAAGTCCCGACTAGACCCATCAAAGCCTCTGGTGGGGATGGCTGCAACGTCGATGCTTGATCTGATAAGATAATCTCGCCCGCTTGCCTCATCATCGTGGAGCCTTAGCAGCAGATTGATCAGCATTGGGTGCGTGGTTTTACGAGCGGGTGATCCAGCCGAGGCAGGGATCGGCCGTCGTATAGGGTCCATGGCGAATTGTTTAAGTAAACGACGGATCCAGGTTGAACTGACGTGAACAAGACGTTTACATCATCTTTGGCAATGGCTGAGTATCGACATTTTGCAACTCCCGATCCTCAATGGACAGACGTACGTTGGATTACCATGAATGATAGGCACTGTTGCTAAAGCGAGCAGTTCCCTAATAATCTGCCACCGGGCACCAAGGTGGTACGGGGCATGCCGAGGGATCATGATCCCATCACTCCGCAGGAAGGACTAGACATTGTCGAGTTTGACGTCCCTGTGCGAGATGCCACCCCCATCACCCTCCGCACGTACAGACGAACCGCCAACCGTGATGATGCCCTCCCTTTGCTGGTGTACATGCACGGCGGCGGCTACGTCTTTGGTGGTCTTGAGACGGATGATTCAACTTGTCGAGCAATTGCCCTAGAGCTGGGTATCGTGGTCGTCAACGTCAAGTATCGACTGGCTCCTGAGCACAAGTTCCCCGTCGGCTTTGAAGACTCCTTCGACATTGTCCGCTGGGTAAGTCATGTTCCAATCATCACTTCGCCTCTAACATTCCGCAGGCCGCATCGTCAGAAGGCCAAAGCAAGCTCAACACCGATCTCACCAAGGGCTTCATCCTAGGTGGCACCTCAGCTGGCGCCAACTTTACTGCCGGTATCTCGCACTTGGCTCGTGATGAGGGTCTCTCACCCAAGATCACGGGTGTCGTCTTTCTTGCTGGTAGTTTCTGTCATCCTGATGTGCGGCCAAAGAAGTACCTGGACCGCATCCTGAGCGTTGATGAGATCAACGATGCACCCGGTCTTACCCGCAAGTCGATCGACTACTTTTCAGGTACCAGTCTGTTTCAAATCCTACTTCAAACTCTAGTTAACATCCATGTAGAAAAGTACGGTGCTCCGCCAGAAGACAAGCGTCTCTCGCCTCTACTATTCGACTCTCACGCAAACATTGCCAAGAAGGCGTACTTTGCCATCTGTGGATGGGATCCTAGACGAGATGAAGCGTTACTTCTTGATCAAATTCTCCAGGAAGAAGGATTGTCTACCAAGAATCACGTCTATCAAGGGCTACCGCATGGTTTCTGGACCACTTGCCCGGATCTGCCTGTGTCTAAGAAGTGGTTGGAGGACTTGCTTGAGGGCCTACGCTGGATGATTGAGTAAAGCAGATACGAAACGAAGTCAGTACGATTGTTCCATCTTGTTCCGTTTACTCTCAAGGTGATTACACCATGCGTCTTCCTAAGTGACAGGTCGAAATAGCATTACAATTTGACAGACTTGACTCCTCCATAGTATACAGCATGTCAATTTACCCTGCTAGCTCGTACAAACCCCAGATCAACGCCCCCTCTCGACATTTCACAACAAGCGAAATATCGGACCCTGTTTCTCAGAGCATGTCACTCTCACTCATCACAGGATACCCTCCTCGACCACCTTGACCTTGACCTTCATGCCCCAGCCCTCCTTCCAGTGTTTCTCCTTGCCAATCTTTTCCACGTCATCAACAGCCTCCTCAATCGTCTCCTTGGTCTTGGCAGGGTCATCCTTGGTCTTTTGAACGGAGATGGTCAAGATCAGTCCTTCCTCGTTCTTGTCCTTTCCGAGATTCCAGGACCATTGAGCAGAAAACACCACGCGGGGTTTGGACTTGTGGATCTTGCCAGCCGGATACAGGGCCGTGATCAGACGGCCAACTCTGCCGAGATATCCAGCCCACCAGACTTCCTCGGGGGTGATGAGCTTGCGGAGAGACTCGCGGAACTCGATCTCGCGAGGTGGCAGTTCACCGCCGTACCTCGACTCGAGCATCAACGCCAACCTAGCTCTATCCTGGTGCGAGACACCGTGGATCGATGACATGGTTCCCACGCTAGTCGAGTAAAGTGCAGTCGTCGAGGCGGTCTCCTTGGACATGAACATGTGCAAGTACATCGAGTTGGCGAAAGAGTCAACAACGGGCTCCCCAAACTCTTCGGGAAACTCCTTGGTCTTGGCAGGTTTCGGGATCGCATGCTTGAGCAGCTGCTGGATATGATGTCGTGAACCAGGTGCAAAGTACGCCGTGGCAACCTCAAGAGGAGATTCCTGTCGAATGTCAGGTGAGAGCTGACGGAACAAGAAACCCTCTCGCACACCACCCTGGCAAAAGTGCGCCTCCTTGATACCCCAGGGGATAGCCTCGGAGAGGACATTGACGAGGAAAGCGACGGCAGGAACCTGCGATCGTCTTCGGTCCGAGACTCGGAAGATGTCCTTTGCAGCCTTGGCAACGTGCTTGAGCGTCTCGGTGTCTTCAAACTGCTTTCGCTGTGCAGTGTACCCATTGATGATGGAGATGGGATAATGGCTGCCGTGAGACTGGTTGAGATAAAGAAGCAGGTATCCCCAGCCTCTAAAGCCGCCTCCAGAGAGGTAGATGCGATATCCACCTTCTCTCTCCGCCTTTTCAGTCAGCTCTTCAGGGATCTGCAGACGGTTGTATGCGTCCTTGAAGTTGCCAATCATCTCATCCTTGAACGCCTTGACAGCGGCGTCAGCTTCATCCTTGCTCTTCCCATCCTGCAGGTCATGCAGCTTCTTGGTCAGAGCAGCAGCTCCATAGGGGAAACTGAAGCTTCCTCGGGGGCTGATACGAATCTCTCCGCCCTGGCTGAGCATCCAGGTAATCTGCGTGCTGCCTCCTCCAAGGTCCATGACCAATCCCTCCATGCTCGAGAAGCCACTGGCGATACCCAGGGCTCCAACCTGGCCCTCTTCCTCCTTGGGAAGAAGTTCCACAGTCAAGCCAGTCTTGGTCTTGATAGCAGACAAGAACTGCTTGGAATTGAGGGCAGCGCGCGTTGCTTCGGTCGCAATGACGTGGATGTTGTCCTTTGTGCAACCAAAGTCCTCGCAAACAACAATGAACCTGCTCAAAACTGAAACAACAGACTCAATGACCGAGTCCGGGATGGGAATCTTCTCTCCAGTCTCAGAGTCATACTGAGAGTCGTAGAGTGAGATGGAAGACCGGTAGACACAGACGGTCGGGAGCATACGCGCCAGAGGCGACGAGAGGTCAGAAATGGAGAGTCGGATGCCATTGCTAGAGTCGCAATGTTAATTGACATTCGAGAAACGTCATGAGAATCGCTCACCTTCCCATATCCACGACGCCGATCAACCTGCCGCCGTGTCCCTGCCATGGCGGGTGTCCACCCTGAAGGTGAGCGCGATGCGGCAGGATGGGCTGCGAAGCAGCGCCATGATCAATGCCAAACTCAGTAACCGGGTCAATCTCTTCAAAGTCGGAAAAATCCATCACAAGACGATATACAGAACAAAGAGAGCGAAGCAAATGACGACAGGGCCGTCCCCGATATTTAACGCGTCACTGCCAACCACTCCCTCAAAACTGGAGCCAGTTACAGCGGCCGAACACGTCAAGGGAGGTGAAACTCCAGCAAGACAAGGAACGCTCGCCCAGGGGCGTCATTGGCCGAAGCACAAGCTGAGCTTGGATAGCTTGGTGATGCCCTAGCCGGAAGAGTCCCTAGCAGCGACCTTATTTGACGACGGCGAGCGGTGGGGCTGTTGTCGTGTGAGCTTATCTTTTCAGCTCTCATCAAGGTTGAAGCTTCTGTCCTTTTTGAGGATGCGCTGACGGAGCTCAATCGCAAGCGAGGAGGTTCAAGTATGACAGATCAGCTACGAAGAAGTTTGAGTCCAATTATTACACTCCATTGACGCATTTTCTTGGGATTTTCCTTGATCTTGCTCCTCGGCCGGATACCAAAACAAGTAAATATCCCATACTCAGCCACGGGTAGTGGCATATCACCCCTGAACAAAGAAAGCTGAACCGGGCTCCCGCATGCTACTTCAACTCGATCGAGGCGTACCGCTGGCGTCATTTCCCCGGTAACCCCAAGTCCACATCCCTGGCATTGTGCATCACGGCACATGCAGGCGTCCGCCTCGAGGCATCATCACAGCCACCCCCTTCCAGTGGTTACGTAGATCCAAGAGTTCCAGGTCTGGTTCCTGGTTTTCGAGATACAGGTTGTATTGGGGCTTCTATTCATGGCCCAACATTGTTCACAGATCGCCCAAGCACGCCAAGTACAAAAACTTGAGGCACCAGGACGGCTGCGCTCAGTTAAGTCAATGAAGAGTATTCACCCTATGGTCCATTTGTGAGCTGAATAAGAGATAAAAATAAGAAGTAGTATTATAAATCCTTGCTTATTCTATTGACTAACGTTTTTTTTTTTTCATTAGAGACCATACATTATTGACCAAGGTTCTCTGGTTTTTTACGACTGCGTGTCAAGGTGTTTCCCTTCCAAACAGCACCCAGATACTCATGGTCGCAACACATCAATCAGAATATCCCCAACTCATCCAAAAGCCATTATCTCGGTACAGCTGGATCAATCCAACCATTCTTTTTCCCGGGCCAGCATTTCCTCATTGAGCCCAGGTACTCGAGGGCTTCTCACAGCGTCATTGTGTCCAGGTAGGAAGGCAATCACACATGGCCTAGTAGTTTGACAACCGATTGTTAGACGGCCCATATTACCACACTAACACGAACGTCCAAATGAATCCCTAGGGAGCCTCGCCACGGGTGTTCAAACGAGATTTGTCCAAGAAACTATTCGAAAGTCTCGCCCTGGTCAGTCTCAATCATGGCTACGCGATAGATCCCGACTGTTTGCTCACTCCCGTGTTTGTATTAACAGGTTCATCATGACAAGCAGCTGATCTCGGTTCGATTTCTGACGTCGAGAGTTGAAACGAATTCAATGAATTCAATGACCTTTTCCTTCATCGCAACAGCGATTCCTGCATCACGCTTGATGGTCGCAACCATCTACGAGAGATGATGATCTTACAATTTAGGACTACATGCATTTTGTAATAATATATCGGCATCGATACTTGTTTTTCTCAGCCACGCCATGCCAAAGGAAGATGCTATTCTCCCTCAGCAGAGAAACCTGTCCGTCAAGGAGATCAGTCAGGATTGAAGCGGGACGGAGAAGAGAGAGATGATGTCTCAGTATATCAGTACAAAGCCCAACGTCATCCCGATAAAATCATGGAGCTCTCCCGAATAAAGACTGATTGGGCATTCGCAACACTTGCCGGCTAGCAGTTGAGAGGGGTTTTGACAACGGTCACGCAATCACGTCTGCGCAGGTCGCCTTTTGATGTTTGAGCCGATGAGGAACGACGGCTGTCTCCTCATCTTTAAGAGCAGAGCGAATCAGTATTAAAAGAATCAGACAAGACAAGCATGTAATTTGTCACACTCATGTTGAGCCAGGACCGCTTTCCTTCGGGCTAGAGTGAGTAATTGAGGCTATCCACTAAATCTCCATCCTGAGCGGGGGAAGATCTTCAAAACTCCAATGCTCACCACCAACAAAGCAAAAATGCCTTCCAAGATCCTCATCCTCGACGGTGGCCTCGGCACGTCCCTCGAGTCCAAATACTCTGTGTCCTTCTCTAGGTCCACGCCGCTCTGGTCCTCTCACCTTCTCATCTCCGACCCCGCGACTCTTCAATCTTGTCAGAGCGACTTCGGCGCTGTGCCTGTTGACGTGCTCCTCACGGCGACGTATCAGGCTTCTGTCAAGGGATTCGCTGATACTCGTACTGAGGAGTTTCCGGATGGGATCAGTCGCGAAACTGTTCCGCGTTTTCTGGATGACGCTGTGAACATTGCGCAGCGAGCCGTGGGTGATAAGGCACAGGTCGCTTTGAGCTACGGACCGTACGGCGCGTGCTTGATTCCAAGTCAAGAGTACAGCGGTAAATACGACAACGCTCATGATTCGGAATCTACGCTTGAGGAGTGGCACTGCGAGCGTCTAGGACTCTTTTCAGAGATCCCAGACGTCGGTAAGAGAGTGAGCCATGTTGCGCTAGAGACCATCCCCAGGGTCGACGAGATTATCGCCATGCGCAAGGCTCTCGCCGCAACGCCAACTCTCTCAGATCTACCTTATTGGACTTCATGTCTCTCCCCTGGAGCTGACTTGGCACTTCCTGATGGAAACTCTATCGAGTCCGCCGTCGAAGCCATGCTGGATCGCAAAGTCTCAGCAAAGACGCCCTGGGGCATCGGCATCAACTGCACCAAGGTCGACAAGCTTGATCGCCTCTTGCAGATTTTCGAATCGACAGTTGCGCGGCTAGTTGAGCAAGGCCGCTTGGACAGTTGGCCTGCACTGGTTCTGTACCCCGATGGCACGAATGGGGAGGTGTACAACACGACGACACAAAAGTGGGAGCTGCCAGACGACGCCAAGGATCAGGTGCGCTCATCGTGGGAGTCTCAAGTTGAGAGCGTTGTCAGGGCTACAGAGAGTCGGGGGAAGTGGCCTGTCATTCTAGTCGGTGGATGCTGCAAGGCGAGGAGTGAGGATATCAAGAGGCTTCGAGATCGTCTCCTCGGGTAGACCACACAGCTATTCGCGTTCAAATCCAGTCTATGTTGCATCAAATGGGTATCCTTATTCAATCACTATCCAGTTTATACCACGCCCTTCCTTATGGTAGATATCCTAAACCACTTATATCTGCGCTCAGCTCCCTCCCCTGCATCATCTCCGCCATGACCTTGCCCGTCCCCAGCGACAAACTAATCCCCCAAGGCCCATGTCCCGCCGCAACAAACACGCCTCCGTCTGCTCCCTTTCTCGTCCTGTACCCTTGTCTTAGATCTACATCTTCCACCCGCGTAACGTACGGCGTGCCCCTCTGCGTCACCGGCCGGAAACACAGCCCAGTTCGAACAACCTCTAGCTCACCCTCCGACTTGATCAACTGTCTCGCCGTAGCCTTCAACTTCTCCAGAGGCGCTCGCATGGGTTTTGCAGCCGTAGCTAATGGTGGTAGCAGTATAGCCGAGTTAACACCTCCCAGCCAGATATCGCCGTTTGGTCGAGCATATATCTCTGGGGAGAAATCATCCAAGCTACAATATAGCGAGTGATACACATCACCCACATCCCCGGGATTCCGCACAACCAGTGAATGACCCGCAAGGCTCAACACCGGTATGTCTATACCAGAACCTGGAAACATGGACTCTAAAACATCGGGCGTCCAGCAGCCGGCGCAGACTAGAACCCTTGTGGCTGGGATCTCAGTCTCGGAGGAGCAGTCGGTGAAGCCGATGCGGACATGTGAAAGTTCATCGTGGCAGTCAGGCCCAACGTTGAGAACGACTGCAGGATGATGAAATCGGACACCAGCAGCTCGGCACCTTTCTAGGAGGAACTGGCAGAGTCTAAGAGGGTCCCTATGTTTCTTTCATATCAGTAACATGCTCATAACTGTCATGTCTCGACTTACAGAACAGCTGTCCCCTCAGCATTGTCAACCACGCTAACAGCATCACCCTTGACACGTCTCAACCAAGGCGGACTATTCCCATCTTCGACTTCCTTTTTCTCCGCCACCAAATCTACCCTGCTACCCCCCTCACGTAACCAATCTTCACCTCCAGGTCCATTAGCCTTCCTCCTCGGAGGCTCATAATTCACCGTCACCGACTTGGCATACGCCCACTTCTCATGCCCATCGTACTTCTTCGCGAGCCTCTCATGTTCCTCAAAGCTGAGAGCACCCAGGGACGCAAGTTCCGGCGGAAACCAGTCTCTGGCGACGAAGCCGCCGGCATAACCCGACGCTGAGGCAAACAGCTCCGTCGAAGAGTCAACGACGTGAATCGACCAACCGGGTTGATGTTCAGAGAGGTAGTAAGCCGTCGCGATGCCAATAATACCGCTTCCAACAATCACAGTCGTAGCCATCGGATGAAAAGAAAAAAAGAAGTGTAAAGGTATTAACCATACAAAGGGTTTGAAGAGGTTTGGGCTCTCAGCTGACAAAAGACGCCATCAAAGCTACAAGCTCAATGCAGTGGCAGCCCCCCGATGACGTTTGTGACCATACAGGGTAAGGTAAAAAGTGAAGCTCCAGAAATGACCCCGCCATTCAAACTGAACCCCCACCTCGTGCTGAAGCTTTCGACTCAGCCAACTCACGAAAAAAGAAATCTTGCGTAAGGCGCCGTTACACTGCACCAACAACCGCGAACATGTCTTCCAAGGTTTTTATTATCACCGGTGCCAGTAAAGGCATTGGTGCTGCCATCACTCGATACCTTCTGGGACAATCCCACAACGTGGTTGTCACGGCTCGATCTTCAGAGCCTCTTGAGGGATTCAAGAAATCACACCCTGATCAGGTCCAATTCATCGCAGGAGACATTGTTGACCCTGAGGTTGGGACAAAAGGCTTGCTCTCGTAAACAAGGAGGCTGACAGCAGAGTAGATGCCCACCAGGCTTACGGAACTCGCCGTGTCCTCGTTTGGCAAGATTGACGGCCTTGTCATCAACCACGGCATCCTGGCTCCCAAGCGATTTGCTGACACAAATGTCAACGAGTGGAAGCACATTTACGATATCAATGTCTTTAGCGGCATTGCCCTGGTAAGATCTAGCCATCTGACACATCCACGAAAGCTACGCTGACATAGATCAGGCTCAAGCAGCACTCAACGAGCTCCGAAAGTCCAAGGGATGCATCGTATGGGTGTCATCAGGGGCAGCAACCAAACACTACAAGGGATGGGCAAGCTACGGCTCATCTAAAGCTGTCTACAATTCCATCTCGGCCCACCTTGCCCTTGAGGAGCCCGACATTACCAGCGTGGCCGTCGCGCCAGGACGAGTCGATACTGATATGCAGGGCGTTCTGAGGACCGAAGGCAAGGATAGCATGGACGAGGCGCAGTATGCTACCTTTGCCGAGGCCAAGGAGAAGGGCACCTTGCTCAAGCCGGAGCAGCCGGGACATGTCATGGCCAAATTCGTGGCAGACCCGCTCAAGTCTCTGAGCGGAAAATTCTTTACGTACGTTTCACGACATGTTGTGGAATCGACAGCTAACGGTTATGCAGATGGAACTCACCAGAAGTTGCGACGTATCAAGAGTAGAGGCTCCTTGGAAAGTAAAAGACGGATTCCTGGGTACTCAAGCAGATGTTAGCTTCATGTCTTGACAATGTTTGAAACATGTAGAAGGTAAATAGACAAATGCAAGTCAGGCGAAAGATGAAAAGCTCTTAGTTTGCTCCACATGGACATTCGGATTTAGCATGGAATGTAAGTTTCTTCATCATAGCATTTGATGATGTGTTGAGAGAAAAGAAGAAAATTTTGTTCTTACCTGATGGTTGATGTAACACACAAAGTGTGGCATCTGGATCTTTCAGGCAATGTTCTTTTCTCCTGTCAGTTCCATAGCCTCCAACAGAGTTCAACAAAGTTGTGGTGTCGAATGCGCTCAGGCTATCGAATGTATCCGTCATGAATGTCGGTATTTGATAGTACATAGCAAGGCATCACAGCAGGGTCGAGGAGGGTCGCTGCTGAAGGGTTCTTACAGCATGAACGAGAGCCGACCTGAACTTTTCTCCTGTTAGCAATGTCCAACAGATGGAATCAAGCTTCAAAAGGACAAAGAATTGAAATCAATCAGACATGTCTATTTGGCATAAGACGAAGTCAATCAGCACCGAGGCTTGTCGGACCTCTAAGACTGGGGCGACAACTTGTCTCTTCATGCGATGCGACTGGGCAGAAGGAATCGAGGCAACTTACTCAAGGCGGCAGCTCATTGTTGGCAGGAATGTAGAGCAAGAGATTGAAAGATAGCAATGCGACAAAGCCCAAAGGCCATTGTCGCAGAAGAGACCGTCAGGAGACGTGGTCTTTGTTTGGATTGTGAGTAGAGAAGGAGAGAAAGTGATGATGAAGAGAAAGGAATTTTTTCAGATTGGAAATTTCGGCCGAAGAAAATGCATGCGCGAGGCTTGGTCCGTGCACGCCAGACGCGCCGCTGCGAGGCAACAAAGTGTGGCGCGTGAGGTCCTTTCAGCCCCCCTTCTCTCCACACCTCTTTTTCAGGCCCTTTCAGCTAGCTTCCAAGGACAGCGTGCACGCACTCAACCACTGGCAGGCCTGAGGTTATGAGGCTTTGATCTCAGTCCAGTGGAGTCGGTCCTGGTCACGTCCTGGTTGGCCCCTAAAAAGAATGGAACCTGATCGCGAGCTGGGCTGGCTGGGCTTTGATCAAGCGCGGCGCATGAGCCTGGCCTGGCCTGGGCCCCCCTCCCTCCCTCCCCCGGGCCGCAGCAGCTCGCACATACAAAAGCGGCTTGCCCCACCACTCATGGACCATGAGCAACCATCCGTCTGAAAATCGTCCTCTCAAGCCTGAAGCTTTGCATTGTGAGCCGTCAACACCAAAAAAAGGTTGCAGCAAACTTTTACGGAACAAACGAGTATATACCGGCAGATACCCGCATCTTGGTCACTCTTGTTAATAGCTTCACCCATCTTCCCTGTCATCTTTTGTTTGTCTTCTTTTCCACCGTCATCGCGTTCCACATCGCTCAGTCACCGCTCACACTCTGATCGCGTCTGTCGCTTGGGAGTTGTATATCTCTCCATTTCGATATTGGATCCTCAACTTTTCCCGCAAACGCCTCATCATCCGACGACTTGTTCACTTCTCGCTTCACTGAAATCATGTCTGATCACGAGTTTGGAGGTACGTTATCCTGGTCATGCTGTTCTTTGTCTTGTTTGCTGTTTCATGCGCCCTCATCCGCATGCATGTCTTGACTCCATCGCAACCCGTGGACTTGACCACGATGCGATGCGTGACTGTTGTTGAAGCCAACAATGAATCACGTCTACATCTTCATTGACTATTTATTCATCTGCATCCTCAATGTTCGCTTCAGTTTACGCTGCCTATCAATTTGACATCTTTCTTCACATGCATACCTACTCGCATACTCATCTAAGGACTCTACCTACAACATCCCTCTTCTATTCTTCATCCTTTCTCAAGCACAACTTCCCCAACTGCATCGCATCTTTGATTCTTGCTTTGTTTTCTACATCATGGCTCCCCACATTCCTGCATCCGACAAGTACTGGGCGAGAATCGACGCCGGACTGAGTCTGCGTTTCATCCTTGACTTGGCAACATCCCGCTAACCTACTTCTCCAAATAGGCAACGACGACCTCTCCCTCCCAAAAGGTATGCCAGATTCTTCTCCTCATGCTTTCCTCCTGCTTACACTCTTGCAGCCACTGTCCAAAAGATTGTCTCAGAGATTCTACCCCCCTCAGAAGGCGTGGCTTTTGCCAAGGAGGCCCGCGACCTTCTCATCGAGTGCTGTGTCGAGTTCATCACCCTGATCTCGTCCGAGGCAAACGAAATCTCAGAGAAGGAGGCCAAGAAGACCATTGCCTGCGATCACATCACCAAGGCTCTCGAGCAACTAGGCTTCACCGACTACGTCCCTGCTGTCCTCGAGGCAGCAGCCGAGCACAAAGAAGTCCAAAAGGTTCGCATTGTCTGCCCTTTCTTGTCCATTACCCACTAACACGACGCAGGGCCGAGAGAAGAAGGCGGACAAGTTCGCCAGCAGTGGCATGTCCATGGAGGAGCTGGCTCGTCTACAGGAAGAGCAGTTCGCGGCGGCGAGAGAACGCCACGGCTAGGTGCTTATGTACAAGATGGATGGGGGTGGGAATCATTATTTCGGCATTGCTAGGCGTTGACGTACAGGAACTGGGTTGGACCTGGACTGGATGGACCCTTGGGTTTTGTTATCTGGGAGCGGGTTGGCTCTTTATCACTTTCGCTTATAGAATCTCCGTCATGCTTTACCCGGCATGGCTCGGGGCTCGAATATCAGGTTGTTGATCTGACTGCGTTCTTTGGTCCTGAGCCTTGACTTGAGTTGGGGTTGCATGGTTAGACACGGTTACATGACTCTGGCACACCAGTTTGTTCGCCACGACCCAATCATGGCCTAGCCAATTCTACCAGAGACAAAGAAAGGATAAAGGAACCATGTACCGTAAGACAACGACAACATGTCCCTGTCTACGACCTCACAGCCCCTTGAACACTATCGCTGCCTTGTAGGCAGGCAGTCAGCAAGCACTTACAGGCATCCATCCATTGACATCTTATCGATAAAGAAAAAAGATGATGTAACTCCACCACCCCGCCCTGACAATCCCTCTCTGTTTTCGCAACCACCTCTGCTGATGCGCCCGCCATCGCAAATAGACTCTGCATCCCTTGCCTGGGAACCGCCAAGATAGGTCGAAGACGCCGCAACAAGAATAAGCCTGGACCCTGTGTCCCTCGCTGGCTCGCTCGCAAGATGGGTCAGGACGAGTCATCCATGAGCTTCGGCGGCCCGCCAAAGGCCCTCTCCGAGAGGAGCCTGGCCGCTGTCGCAGAGTACATCAAGACGGGTCGCGACAAGAGGATTGTCGTCTTGACCGGCGCTGGTATCTCGACTGCCGCTGGAAGTATGTATCTTCTTGTTCAAGCTTTGCTCTGTAGAAGCGACTCTAACCTCTTGGCAGTTCCCGACTTTCGATCACCCAAGACAGGCCTCTACGCCAACCTCGCCCGCCTCAACCTTCCCTACGCCGAAGCCGTCTTTGACATCTCCTACTTCCGCAGCCACCCCGAGCCCTTCTATGTCCTCGCCAACGAGCTCTACCCCGGAAAATTCCATCCCACCGTCTCCCACGCCTTCATCGCCCTCCTCGCCCGCAAGGGTCTCCTTCAGATGCTCTTCACCCAGAATATCGACTGCCTCGAGCGCGCGGCTGGTGTTCCCCCCAACAAGATCATCGAGGCCCACGGTAGCTTTGCGACACAGCGGTGCATCGAGTGCAAGACCGAATTCCCCGACGACAAGATGAAGGAGCACGTGTTTGGTGGAAAGGTCCCGCACTGCGGAGAGCCCGGCTGCAACGGGCTCGTCAAGCCGGATATTGTATTCTTTGGCGAGTCGCTCCCAAAGGCATTTGACAACAACGTCCACAATGTGGCCATGGCAGACCTGGTGCTCATCATCGGCACCAGTTTGACCGTCTACCCCTTCGCCGCCCTCCCCGGTATGGCGCAAGAGGATAAGCCTCGAGTGTTGTTCAACATGGAGCGCGTCGGCATGATTGGCAACCGCTCAGACGATGTCGTTGAACTTGGCGCCTGCGACGACGGTATCCGCAAACTCGCCGATGCGCTTGGCTGGAGAGACGAGCTTGAGCGCCTGTGGAGAGATACCGTCGGATATGAAGAGGCGGAGCGACAGCTTAGGGGCAGAAATGAGGATGAGGTGGGAGATGAAGTTGAGCGTCTGGCAGCCGAGGTGGAGGCGGTCGCTATTAACGATGACACCAAGGCCGATACGAAGGAAGAGGCATCTCCAGAGGATGAACTCACAAAGGAGGTCGATGGAGAGAAGCCCGACAATGTTCTTTCATATCAGCCGGCCACCATCTCAGCGCCAGCGCCAGTAGAGACTAAGGAGGAGGTCAAGGCGGAACCAACCAAGACAGAGTCGCCAAAGGTGCCCGAGGCCGAATCAAAGGCTGGACCATCAGAGACAGAAGCTCAACCGCCAAAAGACACCAAAGCATCCCAAGAGCAGCCAGCAGAACCTGCTGCTACTGTCAAGGAAGAATCCAAATAGTAACCCTCTTTTAGACAAGAGTCACGACGGACACACGATTAGGAACATTCATGATAAAAAAAGGACGATGGGTGGGGAAAAGCAATGATACACTGTCATCATACGTAGATGATAGACGACTGGATGAGTTTTCTTTTGTTGGTCACGAAAGGCGATGGGAAATGCCACATAGATGGTTTCTTTTAACTAGGTAGGTACAACATTGTAGATAGAATAGTCAGGCCGAATCCAAGGTCAAGATTGTCACTTCAACTGCCAGGGGGAAACATGGGCAATATTGTATCAACAAGTGCAAGGTATGTATAATGAAATTGCACCACTAGGGGCTATGTAAGAAGAAAATTATCCGAACCGTCGTACAAAGGGTAGCACAAGTACGGAAAAGAAGAAGAGAAGAAAGGCACAACAGAACACCCCTCACAGTCCGCTATCGATCTGCGCCGGGATATTCGAAAGCGTCCACGATCCCCACTGCCGGCACGTCTCAGCCACAACATTGGGGATCCGCAGCTTCTCGACCTTGTCCGGGTTTGTAAGGAACTGCACCAGGAAGCCTGCAGAGACGTGCCAAGCTATGTGACAGTGGAAAGGCCATACGCCTGGGATATATGTGAGCAAGATGTGACAGAGTCTGTGGAGTAGTACGAACCTGGATTCCCTGCTGCGTCAAATTGCATCACCAAATGTCCGTTGGGTTGTAATTGCATAACGTCACGTCGTTGGGGATTGTGCGGGTTGACTATGGTACCGTCCCAAGTACCTGGGCCTTCATGTAGGATATACATGTTGAAGCCGTGCAGATGCATCGGGTGTCTGGGTAGAAACAGCATTAGCCATAATCCATAGTAGAGGAACTCGACAATACTCACGCGACAGGCGTCTTGTTAATAACATTGACCCTCACACTCTTGGCGTCTCCCGTGTTTCTCACGTTCCACTGCTCCTCGAACGAGTGGTTACCCAACTTGCTCAGCAGCAGCGTAGGGCTGTTGTAGTTGGCTCTAAAATCGACACCTCCAAACCTCCACAGCGTGACATTGCTCGCATTGACGTGCAGCTCAACGTCAAGATCAAGAGTCAGGTCGGCCTTTGGCAGTGGCAGCTGCATGACGGGCTTTGTGAGCTCGAGATCGTCGTTGGCGCACGTCCCCGGGTCTGGGATGTCCCACGGCTGCGACTCGGGGGGCTTGTTCTTGTCGGCGCCGTCGTAGTAGATGGCCGCCACGGCGTCCGGGGCGTGCGACAGGCTGCACTTTGTCGAGATGTTGGAGCGCATCCAGAAGGCGTCTAGATCGCCGTCGGCCTTGACAAGCACATCTGTGCGCTGGCCAATCCCGAGTGTCACAACCTTTGTGTCGTAGGGCTGCACCTGCACAAAGTCATTGGCGATGACGGTCATGGTGTGTTCGTCGATGGAGAAGCGCTGGAGGCCCTCGCCCCCAGCGTTGATGAGGCGCAGGCGATGAGTCTTGCCACGCTTGAAGCGGAACTTGGAGACACCAGCATTGTTGTTGCATGGCGTAGTGTCTCCCTTCTCCACGTTGGAGCAGTTAAAGTTCATCTTGCCGTTGATAAGGTTACTGTCTGAGAAAACGGGGCCTGGGGAGTTGGGCTGCATGGTCTCCTCCACAAGGTCAAAGTACTCCTTGTGGTACCAATCGCTCAAGATTACAGGGCCGACATCAATATCGTAGTCTTTCCTTTCGCGGGGACCATAAATGACCAGGGGACCAAAGAGACCAGCAGAGTATTGGGCAGAGTAGTGAGAGTGATACCATGTGGTGCCGTACATGTCAGCCACGAATTGATAGGTGAAACTCTCTCCAGGTGGGATAGGGCATTGCGTTACACCGGGGACGCCATCTTCCCAGGGCGTCTTCTTCTGCTGGAGGCCATGCCAATGCAAGGCAAGACCTTCGTCTTCAATGTCGTTGTTCACAGTTACCTGAATCGTGTCGCCCCAGTTGGCCTCGATGGTGGGCCCGGGAAACTGTCCGTTGACAAGAATAACTGGGAGCTCGTATCCGTCCGGAGCGATTGTACCCCGGCTGACGGAAAAGTCATACCTCCGAATTACACCTGTATTTGGGTGTTGGTCGTAGTAGTTGGTGTGGGAGGTCAAGGTGCTCCACGGATAGCCATTGGGGGTAGGGTTGTTACTGAGGAACAACGGCAGCAGTGGTGCAAGCAGGGTGCCAAGCAGAGATTTGCTGTATGTAGATCAGTCAATCTATTCATAGAAGCTTCAGAGAAGGTAGGATGTACCCATTGGTCTTGGTCTGGCTCAGTTTCCCAAGGCCTTTCAGGTTGAAAGTCCCTCCGTGGTTAACCATCTTGAGAACGAATTGAGAGGCAGTCTCTGTGAGTCTGGGTTGAATCAGATCACTCTTTCAGCGGAGGAAAGCCTCTATCTATATACATCTGACTTGATACGTGCCGCTGCTGGCGAACCTGGACGGGAAAGCCACGAGGAAGGACTTCTCCCGTCTTGGAGCTCTGCATGTGCCGAAGAGCCGTGGCTTGGCTGCACTCCTCCTCGGTAAGGCTGTAATCAGGACATGGAAGCTTTTGGCTGAACGAGGTCATCCTGAGCACGGCCCGTCAGAATCTCCAAAATTGGACCTGTACACATGAAGGCGTTGAAGATGCGAATGGTGGTGGTGGTGGAGCCACATGGCGAGGCCCATCATGCATCAGGTGAAGCTGCAAGGTGATAGTCAGCACACCAATAAGATGAGAATCAAGCAGATTATCCTATCAGATGTTGCTGGGTAAACTCTCATGGCGCCATGGGGATGGTGTGCTTGTTCCCGGGATGTGGGCGTGATGATATCGGCAACTCGAGGCTGCTGAGCCTTGGGCATGCGGAAATAGACACGAGATCTGCAACCAAGACACGGATCTCAGGACCCGATATTCGACCAACGGTTGATGATCCTCCTCCAGGATGTCCTTGGCCAGGGAGAGTTTAATCAGAGCAGCTGAGTCGTCGGACGGCACGGCAAGCTAGGTGTTTCAGGCCAGCCGTTTCTATCTCCAAGTAAAGAAACAAGCGGGCCCAATGGGGTTCAGCTTGTTAGCAACCCCAAAAACAACACGGACATGTTGGTGGTGAAGGTCGCTCACTGTGACGTCGAGAGGAAGCACGATAAGCTAGCGCCAGCTCATCACGCATCTTGGACCTGTGTGGACCGTATAAGATTCAGGTAGGAGACAATCTCAACGCTGCCAGTGGTGTCAGACGGCATGCCGTCCCTGGAGCAGCGGAGTCAGCCGGTATCGCGCGGGATGTTCGATCTTCCAGCCTGGAGGTCAAGATCAGCCAAGCCTGGGGATGACTGGGGTGCATTGAGGCACCGCTGCATGTCGCCCGTGTGGCGAGGTTGCGATAGTCCAACTGCATTGTAAGCCGATAATACCTATCCAAGGCTGAAGAAAGCTTGAGGCGTCAATTGCCAAAGGCCGGATCTGAGCTTGATCGTGTAGGCTTCTGTAAGCCAGCCCCCAATCGCATGGCCGAGTCAGAGTCAGCCTGTCAGCGCCACTAGGACATGATAATATCCTCATCAAGGAAAGCATCAAAAGTTCGTGCAACCTGACGAGAGAATGATCCCTCAGGCACAGGATCCCAGCTCAGCGACGTCGTCCAATATGCATAAGGTTGTGCAACGTCGCGTCGGTCCTTAGCTGCCACACTCGACTCATATCCGGTAGTTGACCACACCAGAACCAATCGCAATGGGATGGTGTAAGAGTCATTTAGCGAGTAAGCAGGAAATGATTGCTTTTCTGCAGGAAACCCATGAGGACATAAGCCATTGAACGCCATGTTGAAGATCGCATGGCCGAAGGGCTGAGCATGTGGAAACCTTAAGCGGCCAGCGGCTCCCAGCCCGGCAATCTCGCGCTGCACCACCAACGCTCGAGACCTCGTATCCACGACCGAGGGGTAGGTCGGCATGCCGGGTCACGGGTGTCATGGCGTCGATCCTGACCGTGGAATGCAACTTGGTTGATTGACGGCTCAACTTGAGCGCCACACCTGTCCTGCCGCCTATCTAGCTGTGTCAATCATGTAATATCTTCAGCTGTTGTCTTGTTTTGCCATCTTGGACCACTTGATCCCAGGAAGCAGCGGTCTGCAAGGTATGGCAGGCCGACAAAAGGGCCTCGCATGAGACACCAGCCATCGAGTGGTTTGTTTTGTTTCGCCCTAGAGCCCGACGGCATGGCCCAACTGCAGCACGATAGAACCAACTTGGAAGACTTGATATGTATATTACAGAATGCGGCCATCAAAGGCCAGACTGTACAGGGTGGTTGTCGAAGTTGACTGGGTATTGCTCTCGTCTCAGATCATCTTGGCCGCTCTCATGATTTCCTCCAAGCGGGGTTGGCCATATTCACTATGGGTCGTCGCTGCGCTCGCATGTACATTTCGTGCAGTTTGGGGTCGGCATCGGATCGGATGACGCTGCCGATAGACATGAAGAAGCTGGAGACCTGGTGAGCATTGAGCAGGGTGCAGAGGAAGAGGCTGACATACCCAAAGGTGGCACCGGATCCGAGCATATACTGGCCCAGCGTCCTCATGATTCCGTTAGGACCAGCTCCGTATCGGAAAATGTTGACGGTGCCTAGTCGACGTCAGCAAGTCTTCGGGAACAGATGGAGGGGACGCACCGAATACAAAGCCCATGATAACACCAACAGCTGGCATCATGTTAGATTGGCCTCTCCCATATCGATTGAGAAAACCTACTTCCACCCATCATGGCACCCATCTTGACTGCGAACTTAATGTCAGTCAGGCGTCTTCAATCCAGGCAGATGACTAGCATACACTTTTCCATGTTGGAGGGGCCATGCTGGCCGGCATTGATGGGCGCAACGGGAGGCATGTTGAACTAAAGGTACGGCGTCTATTAAACTCGAAGCTCAATGGCAGGCTGTCGTCGAGACGGTGGACGAGATCTATCGTTCGCTGTCGCAAGTCTTGGATCAGTGAAGCTCTCTTGCGCCGGTTGTGAGCGTAGAGGGACAATAACCATGACTTTCTACAACCGGTCGCTGATTGGCTCAATGGCCCTCTCAAAGACGGACTCGGCGAAAAGTCGGAGCGAGAAAACTGAATTTGACCGCACGGACCAACGCCTCCCTCACAGTGCCCGTGATTGTCCGATATAGGGGGTGATACACTGTGTAGAAGTCATCACGTGGCTACCTTCGTGGGTCAAGAACTGGCTCCACAACGCGGCTACCGACTCGCAAGAGGGATTTGATTGTGCATTGTTTTTCTGACGCTGTTCCCAAGGCTCTAGGATCGTCTCGATTGCTACTCTGCAGCCTCTTGTTGCGTGGTTCTGGGGATATGCGAGCTGCGAGCAGTGAGCACATGCCAGAGTCTTTGGGCGTGTGCTCCACTGTACTCCGTGCTCTGTACTCCGTGTGCCTGTGCCGGGGCCCCAATTTCAACACGCCAAGCAGCGCTTAGCGAGACGGGCGGACAGACCTCCCCCATACTGTTACTGCAACCTCCCATCAGCTCACTCACAGCCTTCCGTCTCCCGCCCATCGACTTTGCGACGCGAAACCCCTTCCGACATCGCGATACCCTCGTGCTTGGTGAGTTCTACTCCCTCTGGGCTATCCCTGGCGAGTTTGCCGGCCCCTGATCACCCGTCCCGGTCAGGCGGCCTGCCCAATCCAACTTCTCTCCTCGGCGCCAAATCCTTTCTCCCAGCCACGAACTGACCAGCTTTCCTCTCCACTTAGTATATCGGCGTCGTCTTGCATATTTTTTCAGCGAGCGCATCCTTTCCAACGCACTGTCCCGTCTTCGAGCCGTTGCTGCACTCGTTTTGTCTCCGACCAGTAGTGGAGTGACGAAGCGAACCTGGCGAGGCGCGAGCCGCACACCTCCCACTTCCAGAACCGGCCATCTCATCAATCCTTTCCGTCCATCGGCCGCATTCTGCCCTCGTGCCTCACATCATCCCTATGACTGCAGTCGCCAACCCGCCCAACTTTCCGATCTCACGACCAGCATGGGCGATTAACGGACATCATCAAATGAATTCAGACGAAGCCCGAGGCGGCATGGGCATGTTCATGCCGCGCAAAACCTTGACGCGGTCCAACTCGTCCTCTTCCGTCTCTTCAACCTCGTCCAACTCCTCCACCACCACAGTTGCTACGAACGGCTCCCACACCAATGGAACCCCTCTGTCGTCGACTACGGATCTGAGCCAATGGTCAGCCAACGGTGCTCCTCGAAAACGGCCTCAGCCCAAGAACCCTTGGCCCGCAGGGAAGGGTGATTTCCAGCAAGATCTCTCCCGGGTTCCTGCCGGTCGAGGAGCGGGCATGATGGCCCATGGGCCTGTTCAGGCCGGTCCTGGCCAGGTTCAGATGACACCGCAGGCTATGATGCGACCTATGACCGCCGAGCAGTTCCCTCCCGGCCAGCCGGTACTATATCTACTTTCTCTAAACGGAACTTTTGAACGAAAGACTATTGCTGTCCCCTTTGCTCCCGAGAGCCTTCGAATTGGCCGCCAGACGAACCAAAAGACTATCCCGACTCCCACCAACGGTTTCTTTGACAGTAAAGTGCTGTCGAGACAACATGCTGAGATTTATGCGGAGCGTAACGGCAAGATCTATATTCGAGATGTCAAGTCGTCAAACGGAACTTTTGTCAACGGAACTCGTCTATCCCAGGAAAATCGCGAATCAGAACCCCATGAACTGCAGACTTCGGACCACCTCGAACTCGGTATCGACATTGTCAGTGAGGACCAGAAAACTGTTGTTCATCACAAGGTTGCTGCCAAGGTTGAACACGCTGGCTTTCTAAGTGCTTCAAGCAATGTTTTGGATATGAACTTTGGAGATCTCGACCCGGCCAACGGCGCAATGATGATGCCTTCAGGGCCTCAAATGCGTGGCCGGGCCGGCAGCAATGCTTCAATGGCCAGCAATGGTCGGATGATGCCCAACGGCGGCATGATGAACATGCAGGCTAACGGCATGCCTCAACAACGGCCTTTCTTTCTAACACCGGTTGCCACTGATCAGATTCTCAAACGGCTTGCGGTATGTCTAATGAAACGCAGAAACAACTATTAAACTAACTTTACTAGAATGAAATGCGAAACGCTCGTCTCCAGGCGCAGGATCTGGGCCGGACGAACCAGTTCGTTCACACTCTATTATCCAAGGACGACCTCAAGGATCTTGACAAGCCGGAGGGCCTTGAGCCTCCTAAACCTCAGCCCATTGTTAATGGCATGGGCACACCGTTTCGTGCAGACCCCAAGGCTCGATTCTCTGATCCACCTGCTCCTCCTCCTCAGCAACCTCTTCCTGAGAAGCCTGATGTACCCTCTCTCAAGCGTGGTCCCACCGAGCGACCCAAGTCAGGACCACCCAACACCTCGCCCATCCGGCCAGATAATCTCAGCCAGATCGTCCAGCTTACCGAGGCCCTGAACAATGCCAAGCGAGATATCGACTCTCAAACCGCACGTATGCGTGAACTCGAAGAAATGCTGCAGAAGGAACGACTTGCTCGTGAAGAGGCGGAGGAGTTGGCCAAGAGACTCGAAGAATCAGCAACTTCTCACATGAACGGATCGGCCCTACCTGGGGAGTTGGAAGCACCAGAAGAAGAGCCTGAGGCTGTTGAGGAGGTTATTCCCGAGACTCCCGTACCAGAAGTTGTGGAGGAGACAACCCCTGTTGTTGATGCAGCTCAGGAGACTGCCACCGCTCTTCAAGCTCGCATCGACATTATGGAGAACCAGATGCGAGACATGAAGGAGCAGATGGAAGAGTGGAAGCAGCGCTGCGAGATGGCCGAGTCAGAGCGAGACGCTGATAGGAAGACGCTGGCTGAGATGGTTGTTCAGCTTCGTGCTGAGGAAGCTCTGCGAGAAGAAGCAGAGAAGAGGGCTCGCTCAAGGTCGAGGAGAAGAAACTCCGAGGCCGAAGCTGTTGCCACTGAGCAGGCCCCTGCCACAGAAGATGCTAAAGACATCGATGAGAAGGCAGGAGTCGTTGAGCCAGTTGTCAACGACGAATCCTCTGATGCGCCCACTTTGTCCCGGGCCAACACAATCACCCCATCGAGTCCTCAAAAGGGCGCCCTTGCGCAGGAAAAGCACCTGCACGCTGGACTCCCTTATGCCTCGATGATCGGTGTTGTTCTGTTCGGCGTGGGATTGATGGCGTACCTCAACGGTTGGCAAGCCCAGCCTCCTCGGCCCGAGCAGTAAGGGTGAGGTGGAACAGACTGTACGAGGTTGTTGTTTGGCAATTGATATTATCTGAGGGGGTTCGATTACGACATGTCATCTGGGGGGATCTGTACTTTTGATGAGCGGTATTCATAATGCATCATGCGGCCTATCGGACTTGGCCGAACGACGACGAGACGATACGAGACCAACATGGACATAACACATCCGACCGACCACTATTTCCTTTGTACGTACTATACTTTTGTTTCTCTTGTACCAACGGCAACCAGACAACGACACGGCTACCCTTGGAAAGGGAGTGGGCCTGATTTGAGTCAGGCTGGAGGACATGGCGTTTTGTTTTTGAAGTCGATACACGGGGGGCGCATGAAGGGAGGGAGGTTGGAGGGTTGGATGGATGGATGGATAGCAAGATGGATGTTGTGAGCAGTGGGCTGCAACTCCCAAGATAGCGAAGGGACTTTGCATAACTATACCTATCGCCTAAATACAATTTGGCTTTCAGTTTTCACATTGGTGTATCTGCAGGTTGCATGAGAGATGAGACATGTACGTCACTGTAGACGCTCTAACGGGTCAACAAGTGCAACCGAGTTGTCTAAGCACAACCAGGCACGAATCGTTCACGTCATCACACATGATAGGCCCCCCGGCCTAATAGTTGCACCTTTGTTCCCGGAGTTCGCATTCGCATCCTCCGACATGACGGGACGGCACGGGGCGCCAACCACCGGCGCTAACCAGTTTTCGTATTGCTGCGGCCCATCATTGAGCCGGTTGAACGGCGACGACTTACAGATGATCCTTGAGGTCGATGATGGCTTGAGTTTGTCGGCAGAGTCGCTGTTGAGTGTTGCCGAGATGGTGTGATCTGATAAGAGGGCTGAGAATGTGTTGTGGGAGGAATGGGTATAAAGGGGTCTGCATTCTGTTCTTTTACTTGCCCTACCATCCTTTATTCACTACCAAAGAAACTCCCATTTTTCCCATCTATATGCACCACTTTCAACATGGTGTCCCTCTCAGAAGTCGAGCACTCAAACTCATCTGTTGCATCGACCCTCCCATCAGGCCTTGTCGCCGTCTTTGCCGGCGCGACAGCAGGCATCGGCGAGACGGCCCTCAAGGCGTTCGCCAAGTACACCGTCAAACCAAAGATTTACTTTATCGGTCGGTCTCGGGAGGCTGGTGATCGGCTACTCAAAGAGCTGAATGTCATTAATTCTGAGGGGGCGTATGAGTTTGTTCAGGCTGATATGAGCTTGTTGGCGAATGTGGATAAGGTCTGTCAGGATATCAAGAGTAAGGAGTCGGTTGTGAATGTTTTGTTTATGAGTCAAGGAACACTCAAATATGGTGTTGGTTAGTATCCATTAGCTTGATCAAGGTTATCTACTAACATGTACAGATACTGCGGATGGCTTCCCTCTCATCACTGGCCTCACCCTTTACTCACGCACCCGTCTAACCGTCAACCTCCTCCCCCTTCTCAAGAGGGCCTCCTCCCTCCGCCGCGTCGTAACAGTCATGGCCGGCACAAAAGAAGGCAAACTCTTTCTCGACGACATCGCCGGCCGCAACCTCCCCAACAAAATCCGGTCCGCTCGAGGTCATCTCTGCACAGCTTTGACTCTATCTCTCGAGGCTCTTTCCCGTCAAGCACCAGAGGTTTCCTTCATCCACAATTTCCCCGGTTCTGTAGACACGGATCTCATCCGTAGGGACGATGGATTGATGATGCTGTTTGTGAAGCAATTCTTCCGACTAGGCACGACAGTCATGGGCAAGTGGGTTCCTAAAGAGGAGTGTGGAGAGAGACACGCGTGGTTATGCCTGAGTTCAAGATTCCCTGCCAAGAGCGAAGAGAATGCCGAGGCTGCTGTGGGCACTGATGGTACAGAGGGCAGTGGTGTCTACAGTGTCGACTGGGATGGTGAAAGCGCGCCGACAGAGGTGATCAAGTTGCTGGGAGAGTATCGAGACGAGGGGACGGTGGACAAGGTGTGGAAGCATTTCGAGGATGAATTTGTCAGAGTCACGGGGTCTGTCTCTATCTGAAGGATCATCTTGTCAGAGCTTCTTGTATTTCGCTATACCTATTAATATCCCATCGAGCATGTCGATGACATAGTTACTCTACCTCAGCGAGAGCAGTGCCACCAAGTCAGCAAGTGTGGTCGTAACTGAGCGGCAACCTTACCTGCTCATATTTCTAATTTAGGACCTCCAAAATTTCAACTCTCCGGGTCAGCACGTTCGGAGTTCGATGCCTCCTGGAACGCCTATCGATTGGCGAATGTGTGCATGGCTGGGCCTAGACCTGAAGACACCATATTGTCCACCAGGAGACTAGATCAGTACACAACGGCCTATTGCAATTAGTTTAGCTACCTCAAGAGACAGTTCCAGATCAGCTAACTATCCTCCTACGCAGCATAGCAATGATCAGTGGTCAACTCTTGTACGGTAACTCAGCGTGACTTGCCTCCATACATCCTTACATACACGCCACATTCAATATCCCCCTACTACAACCAGGATACTCAGGATAATACAGATAGCTTAGTACGTCAACAGCATTCATACGTCTCAGGGGTTCAGTTAACATTTAGCAGTTAATATCGAAGCTACCACATCCCTTCATTCAAAGGATCGAGAAAAGCCTTGCTACTTGAACAGTCGCTGATGATTCAACTCGCATTTAACACAGAAATTGCAACTCTTAGGCAACAGTTGTAAGCGACATGATGGGCCGGGATGATGAAACCCATCAGCCAAGTCTTGGAATCCTACACCGACATGTGTAGTTTAGCAACAACTCGCAAGATCCAAGACACAGAGGTAACGTCGCATTTAGATCTCGGTAGTTGAACTAATGAAACAGGCATGGCAACGTTGTTCAAACTCCCATTTGCAGAGTCCGGGGGTTGCAGTGCATAGGATCTGCGGATGACAGGTGTAGTCGCACGCAGGGGCCGTAAGCACCTTGTTTAGGAAGGCAGCTGAATGCTTCTCGATTCGAAACGTCGATCAGATGAAGGGGGGATAAACACGGTGTGATGTGCCGCTCACCTTTACTTAACAGTTGTAACGAGCCATTCTGGTCTATAAACTGTCGCTCTAGCCGCACTTTGCTCTTCTAAACAGCATCGCCCTCCAGTTTCCCCAGTCCAATTAGTGTTCAATTGTATATTCACCATGTTGTATCAAGCCCTAGTCCCGCTGCTCCTTGCCTCTTCAGTCTCTGCGCTCCAAGTACCCAGCAACGTCCGCACATTCTACAACCAACTCAAGGCCAAGGGCACATGCACCAACAAACTAGCCACTGGTTTCTTTGACTCGAAATTCGATGATGGCAGTGAGCTCGACTCCCCTCCTTGCCTTCTTCAGCTAACAAGATAAGAAACATCGTACTGCGGTGACCACCTCGAGGACTATGGTGTCGTCTACCTCCAAGGAGAAGGGGGCACGTTTTCCAACATGGACGTCGACTGCGACGGCGCTCAGGGGGGACCTCAAGATGATGGCCGTTGCGGCGAGTCGACAACCACCATCCCGACGACGTCTATCAAGTACATCATCGAGGGGTACAACGTTGGTATCAGCGACTTGAACCCTCACGAACACTCGTTCGTCGTTTTTGGAAACTCGGGCACCAAGCCCGGTTGGAAGACGTTTGACCCCCGTGAGGTCGGCGTGCAAAAGGCCAGTCTCATGGCAGTTGTCTGTGGAGACCAGATGGTAAGTAAGCACACTCAATATGTAGAGGCCTAGCTAAGCTAATGTCAGTTTTACGGCATCTGGGGTGACTCCAACGGTGACCATGGCGATCGTCCTAGCGTTGGCGAAGCATCCCTCTCTCTCGCGACAGCCTGCTACGGCAAGGGGATGCAAGCAGGCACAGGCTCCAACACAAGCCACGACGAGGAGGATGTCCTATACATCGCCTTCACCGGCGCAGATGCAGTTCCAGGCGCTAAGGGAGCTGCCTGGACTGCGGGCAACTTTGACGACTTTCACGCCAGCCTGGTTGGGCTAGGCAACAAGCTCATCAAACGCATCGGTGGTGGCGGAGATGACTGTTCATGGCCTGGGCACTGTGAAGGTATGAGTATAGACGGCGGACTTCCGATGCGTATGCTAACGAGAAGGTAGGTGCTTCTTGCAAGGTTGCTCAGGACTGTTCCGATGCACTCACTTGTGTCAACGGTAAGTGTGCCTAAGAACAGCTGAGTTGAAGTTAGGCAAGTTAGCCATGTGTTAACACAAGGTTTACCAATGATACCGAGGTGAGGGTCATTGTTCTGCAAGTTAACAGATCCTATTTAAAGTCATCTCTTCGATATCACCCTATAGTATGAGTGGTGTGTCACGTCATTCAACTTCTTGTACATATTAGATAGACATAGAGCTGGTCTTGAATCACACCGTCCAGGTTACAGGTGGAAGGCAGCCGATAGCACAAGTTCATGCTGCCTAAACATGCTGACCCTCTTGAATTTGAGCCAGTTTTTTGTTGAATCGTCTACTTTGCCTACTTCAAGTAAGTCAATGTCACAGCCGTACTGGAGCAGCCTGCCCAAAGACCAGGTGTCAAGAGCTAGCATCGTTCTCGACCAAGTGTAGATGCCACGCTAGGAAGTTTTTATGAGTCAAATATCGGGCACTCCTTGGACCACATCGCCATGTCACTCAACAGGCACCAAGGCTAAAAACACAATGACCCAAGCACAGCCCAACCCTCGGTAACAGTGACATGTCCTCGCCCGAGGGTCCGATGCCAAAATTGGAATCGCCGACGCTGCGATTGGCCGCCTTGCCAAATCTCCGAGGACCCTGAATTCAACGTCGTGTCACAATTTTGAGCATGGACCTGGGTAGTAAAATCTTTTTTCGTCACTCATGGCACTAGAAAACGGGAAGGAAAATTTTTCGAATACCGAAGCATCACCGTGCGTTCTCGACGTTCCTCGGGACATGAATAGCATAGAGCACGGGCTTGTTGTGTGTGTGAGAGAGGCGGTCACACGAGCAGGAACCGGTTCCAACCTCGGTGTTGACAGTTTTCCCCAGGATATGCCAGGCACGAATTTCAGGGTCCTCGCTTCACGATGGCATCCTTGGACTTCTAGAACCCAAGGATCATGGATCCGCTTGTCTGCTCGGACGTGTTTTTGGCGGCTGGAGATGTCGGTTGGTGTGGTACAAGACGGTACATCATCCCCTGTCTGGACGAGACGCCGTGGGTTCTGGCATGATGAGGCTGAAGGAGCAGGCAGTTAATATTACTGTATATTAGTGAAGTGGTCTGTGTAAGTATGGAATAATTGGGATGGAGTTTTGAATATCGAGCCATTCAGTTGGAGTGGAGATGCAGCTGGACCCTGAAGCCACGCGACAACGGTCGAGGTTTCTCCACTCGCTCTGGAACGGGAAAACGTAAACGCGCACAGGCCATCGACTCCATCGTCAGCGCCGCAAAACAAGAGTGGAGCCTTGGTGATGGAGTCGTCAATCGTCCGACTCGACTTTTGACCATGATCAAATCAAACTCTTCCTTTTCGTAAGCGATTGACTCTACTCTTGTCACGCTCTATCCACATTCTTCGACTGCGCCAGACGCAATCCAATTGAACACACCATCAGCCCACCAGCCTTGACTCGCCTCCACAATTGCCCTCCTCTCTATCCGACCTCACCGAGCAAGGCTTAACTTCATCCTCCGCCCGGTCCATCCTTTCAATCTCACGGAGCTCCCGACCAAGAACCTCCGCCCTACCTCTATCCCGGACCCGAACGACCCGCACTTCACGATGCCGACGTTTCAGAGCAAAAAGTTCCGGTCGGCTGCCGACATGAACAAGATCGGCATGCGGTACCGCACCGTCATGAACAAGCATCCCTTCCTCATGTTCGGTCTACCCTTCATGGCCGTCATCGTAGCCGGCTCCTTCGTCCTCACCCCGGCCACCGCCGTCCGCTACGAGCGCCATGATCGCAAGGTCCGCCAGATGACCAAGGACGAGGAGCTCAACGTCCGCCGGTCCGCGAGAAAGGTGGACATGAAGGAGGAGTACTACGTGCGTCGCCTCATTCTTGGGACCTGGAAGTGCATGCATTGGCTGACCTAGAGACAGAGGCTTGCTGGTAGGGATCTCGATAACTGGGAGCAGAAGCGTGTAGAGCGTCTCAAGGGTGAGAATGACGGTATACTTGATTGAGGCCGTGCAAATCCTCCCTTGCTTCCGTCACTCGTTTGAGAAAGAGTCCATCACGATCAGCAATACGATTGATCGACCTTGTCAGCGCCGCGAGATGCCCGAGTTGGACGGTCATGCAGACGTCATCCCTGGTGCTTACATCCCGCTGACACGGCTCTGGGCGTTGAAACGCTCGAGAAAAAGCAAGGATCGCCTCAGGGGTTGAGGCTGTGTACTGTGTAAGGCGTACTATGTAAGATGGTCATCTCTGGGTGTTATGGTGTTTTGGGCATGGGAATGAGTACGCGTCTGTTTGTTTGAAGTGTCTTGGTATCGTCTTGAATACCTGCCCACTCGGATGTGTCGGGGAGTTTCTAGATCTGAGACGGGGGGACGAGCCGTAACGTCGTAACGTCACGGCAATACCCAGGTGCGTGGGTGAAGGAAAGACTTTTGATGCAAGGATCGAAGATGGTGGGAGGACGAGCATCGTCAGGAGGGAAATCCTCCGATTCCTTCACCGGAAGCTCGATCTCTAGGCTCAGTTCTTGGAGGGCAGCATGTTTCACGTCAAGGCGGGTGAGAAGAAACACTGCAGTGCACAGTCGATCGACGCTGCAAGTCTCCAGTGTTGCTGCAGGTCTCGAATCCGGTCTCGAGGCTGCAAGTCTCGCAGAGTCCCGAGGCTGTAGTTCTGGGCCGCAAGACTCACAGCCTCGGGACCGGATTCGAGACTTGCAGCCTCAGACACTCGCAGGAGATGTGATGACAGGCTGAGAGGATGCAGCGGCACACCACATACCGGTACCTGGTAAAACAGCACCTCATCTGCACCCCATCTTTTGTACCATAACGCGTTAGCACAGATGGAAATGGGCATGATTACTCTTGATCCCCCTTGCGCCGGGTCACGTTGACATGATGCCCCTGCATGTAGGTCCAAGCCATGTTGTGCCTCACTCATCTAGTCTGGTGATAAGGCTTGGCCTCGCAAGTTCTTTGATGGTTGATTAATTACACCACCAAGTCAAGTCATTCAGGCAATCTCGATCACACTCGTCGGTTCACCGGCCCATGGTCGATCCGAAAAGCCTCTAAAGGCGCAGGCTAAATGGATCAGATGTATCACATTTTAGACAAAGACCAAGGTCTACGCCAGAGAAGAGACGGACAACTCGCTATCGAGCGGGAGGACGCGAGAGTCGGTGCGCTCGATTGGACCGTGGCTTCTGGTAGATCGCGGATAGAGGCTGCGGTAGCGAGAGTAGCGTGCGCAAGCAGCACCAGCTGAGCAGGGGCATCGGATGGGCCTGGGCGCCCCTCTAGCCAAGCAGATCACGACGATTCTATTGGACCATGGTCGCCGGCCTCTGGGTTTCGGCGTCCAAGACATGCTTAGGCGATCGTCAGGAGATGCGCGTGCTGTCACCGGTGATAAGATGGGTGGATGGATGGTAAAGAGGGGGAAAAGAGGAGAGGGCTGCAAGAATAAGCGATGGAGGCAAAAAAGAAGTTGGAACCGTTGTTGAAGAACTGATGCCTTTTTCTCAATCGAGTTACGGATCGGGGTTGGCGAGAGGGGTTGCGTCCAATTAGAGGCGACGGGTTTGGAAGTGTGAGAGGGGAAGCATGTCATCGAGGTCATGGGGAGGCGATGATGATCATGATTATCACTCAAAGGTGGTGTTGAGGGGGAGTCAGGGGGGAGTTACTCGCCTTAGTACATGCAGGTACAGGCAAAGTTTCAGAACGGGATGATAATCATGTGTGTGATTGTAGATTTCACAAGCAAGGCACAGGGAACAAGAATACGAAACAATGTTCCGATCAAGGGATCACACGTGTTTAGGGTAGCACTCCAAGAGCCAAGAATGGGTTTCGGCAAAGGGACCAGGATTCTTCGGATGAAAGTGTGCTAATGTTGAGATGAACTCGCGTGTGAATGGCCCGATAAACCCCAAGATTCTTTCCACTTTACGGGGCTGGGGCACGTTGTGCTCAGCTGTGCCAGGCCACTCACTGCTAATTAAGAGGCTATCACATTTCATATTTCCGGGTTAAACCAAACTCAAAATTTTGTGCTGACGAACAGTAAACAGCTGAAGAGCGATCGGGAACAGCGAAATACGATATACCAGGGGGTCGGGATCGAATCAACAGCCAGCCAGCCACTGCTGGATCTACAAAGAAGCAAAAAAGTTAATTAAGCAGAAAGCCCGTCTCCCCGTGATACGGACTCGATTTCGATAGGACGGTGGTGACCTACATGAATAGCCATGTTCATGTTGCATTGCAGGAGGTCCAGACTTTGGGGACCAAGGATGACTGCAGCAGCAATTTACAGGCCAGCATGCATGATCCAAGGAGCTGGAACTGAAAGGCCAGCATCAAAAATAATAAAAAACAATTTACTCCGTATTTGCTTCCCAATCGATATCATCTGCCGTGCTTGCACCCAGCTGGGCTGCACGCTTATGCCTAAATCTCCGGTGACTTTTTGCTTTTTGAACAACATCGTCGCCGGGCAGTTTTTCATTTTTACAGGCCTAAAAAACAAGTCTGGATCCTTCTGCGAGATGGTCCCCCTCCGATTTCGTGTGAGAATTGATCAAGATTACACGGCAACAAAAGAAAAACAAATAAACCCAAGTAGCAAATAGTTAGTCCATCTTTCCCCAGTACATCGCATCGTCGTCAGCCCCGAGATCTCGATATCCCTGCCTGTGCGTCGGGGTCGGCGACGCTTCATGGCTGGCTGACAAGCAAGCGTCGTCCCGGCAGTCAGGGAGAGCAGCAGCAGACGCCACGCCCGTCGAGCTGGAGTCCAATATTACAGGGCCATGAATTAATTATTACTATCGACTACAAGGTACTAGATGAAGCCGAAAGCTGATGACGAGGATATCAAGGAAGGGAGGGAGATTGGATGAACAGGTCCAGTCCGTAACTATTCGGACCCGAGCACAACCTCTCGCCAAACACAATGCCGAGAAACGAGCAAGGCCAGCCAAATCTCCGTCCAGGTCCGCTCACGAGGCCGCCAAGAACGGAGAACGAGCCTTGCCATGCACGATAATGATGCTGTGCTTCTCCACTGTGATCGTCATTCGCCCTTTGGCTGCAACATTTTTTGCAAGAGTCTCCATCAAACAAAGACCCTGGATCTTCATCAATACCACCGCATCAAGATACATGTCCGGTCCTGCGTGTTGCACCTGAAGTGGAATGATGAGTTTTGGGGTTTCTTCCGATAACGAACACGCAGAATTCACGAATGTGGTGTTTCTTTTCACGGTATACAGGCTTCTGTATCGCCTACTTTGTGGACCTGAGAAATGAAAATCCTCCACTTTGACCGTGAGGCTGGCATTCATCTGAGACCTCTTTGACAGGTGCTGAGTAACTGATCAAATTGCTTCTTTTCTCCTCTTTCTCGCAGATTGCATCGGCTGCAGAGACGCCATCCCCGATGCCCTTTATTCAATTCCAAATGCCAGAGACCCTTTCTGGGGAGGAGAGCCCCAATCATGCAGGTGAGATGCGTATTAGCCAGATTTCTCATGTGGGTGATGCATGCGCCTCACAGTAGCGTCTTCTATCCATTCAATATCCAATCTCCAGCTGAATTCACAAATGCGAGACCATCCACCGTTAACCTCCGTGCCGTGTCCGCGTAGGGCATAGTCCAAGGTGCTGCAGGTAAAGACAAGACAATGTCTCTCCTTGACCCAACAGCTCTAAGATGTCCAAATCGTATATACCGTCTTTTACGCCTTCGGACTTTTGCCCCCACACACCACATCGTGCCAGCGCTAGCACTCGCCCGAGGCGTCTTGGCGACCACTTTGGTGTCGTCCGCCGAGGGGCGCCGCCGCCGGCCCTGAGACGCAAGGGAGACGGCGGTGAGAGAGGGATTACAGAAAAAATCGCCTGCACGGCTGAAGAGGCTCAAAGTGAGTTTCTCGGCTGGCGCGCAAGTGGTGAATGTCACCATCAATCAGGCTTGTTGGTGATGGTTGCTCGGAGCTATTCAGCACAGAGTTGGAGGCTTGAACGGTAACCGGTCGGAGAAGCGGAGACCAGTATTGCCAAGAGCGGTCTGATCTGTTACTCGAGTCGCTGAAAAAAGAGTGACGTCCAAGAGGTCACCACGTATCGTATCGCGGAACCACTTTCTGCAGTAACAACTCTTGAAGATCTACAATGCATGCACACACACGAAACCAAAGATTGACGTCTTGTGAAGTGGGAATTTGTACATGATCTGCCAAGCCAACAAATGTCACTGCTTTCAATAAATCCTGCGTCGATAGCTTCAGGCTCACACTCAAGCTCAAGCTCGTCTTCTTTGTTTCTTTCTTCCTCGCCCTGGACAAGGCTTCAATCGGGCTGAAGTTCTGGACCTGACAGGCACGGGCCTTTTCGGGATTTGCTTTTTCGTGGCCTCTTTTTTTCTTTTCTCATCAATCACTCACACTGTCAGTCACTCTCTCTTTACGCTAGTGTGCTAGCCTCGATGCACTCGAGCTGCGTGACCTGACCTGACCAACAGGGGTTTTGAATGAATGGGGTTGCTGAGTGAGGGTGAAGTGAAGGAGTGTGAGAGGCCGGCCCGGGAATTGCTCGGTGGCGTACAGCCGAGTCGAGAGGCACCAGGCACGGGCAGCAAGGCACAAGGCACCAGGTACGCCGTCGATGGGCCTAGGCCTGGTACTACCGGGCGAGAGGCTTGTCTTGGGGTGGCATACACTTCAAGACAGAACGGATGGAGGGGGGGGGAAGAGAAAGAGCGGTGTCTACCTCCGACGGAGAGGCTTGTGGCATATTGGACGGATCACGAATGTGGTTTTGGTGTCGCAACGCACGCTCCAAGAACAAGTCCAGACGAAAAGAGAGGCAGAAACGTACGGCTCTCAAACAGGTACCCGAGGGTACTTGCCAGGGATGAGGGAAACGTACAGGGGTGTGTGCTTGCTGTACAGATCAGCGGGACAGGACTGTCTTGTCTTGGAGAGAGAAGCATGGGAATTTGCGGGTGAATGACTGTGAAGAGTCAGAAACCAGGCTCTCCTGTGGAGATGGAGGGGACAAGGTCCAAGGGTGGATCTGCGCTGCGCAAGCCCAGGAACAGGGGGGACCATGTCGGTGTGAGGTACGTATCTCGCAAGGGTGTGCCCAGGTGGGTGCCCGCCTCGGCTGCGACGGTTCCAGTGGATGGATGACGTTGGTAACCCGTCAGCTTTTACGGCTGATCTCTTTGCTCTCTCACGTAGGCTGTGAAATACGACGGCCATTATTTATAGAGTTGAGAGCCTCCCACCCACCCCGGTTATCTCGGGCCCTAATCATCAACCCCGTCTGCCTTGGTTTATATGACGACCATTGCATCGACATTGTAACATTAACTTACCAATCTGTCTTCTTATTAATACAGTCCATCCCCTCACCACTTGGACTTGTTTCCCACGACTCGCTAATACGTCGACTCGACCAACAACCCGATTACCAACCACACACACACACACACAACACATCAACATGCACGTATTACACGGTTTCGGCCAGCGACGCAAGTCGTCTCGCCGCCCTCGCGACCTCCACATCCGAAAGGTCTCCTTCTCCGGATCTTCTCTCTCTTCCGGCTGCTCTCTCTCCTCCTCATCCTCCACCATCTCCGACGTCTCGACACCTACACCTACGCAAACACCCATCGCCACAACCCGACCCGAGATCGATCCTCTTGCTTCACATCCCGCCTTCCACGCCCCGCCTCGGCTGTACGAGAGGCCCTTTATCTGCATGGATGAGCCTGTGTTTTATGGTGGCAACGACGAGGAGGAGCAGTATGTCGAGCATGAGACTGCTCAACCTATCGAGATGGCCCTGCCTCCTCATGTGAGCCCAATGGATGTGGCCGATGAGCAGTGCAAGGAGCCTCAGGATTACTTCTTTACAACACTATCCAAGCGACCGCCGATGCCCCGATCACGGTGGTCCGAGTCGACAATCCAGACCCTGGACCAATTCGACAACTCTGACTCTGAGGACTCGGATGAGATTACCCAGTCTGAAGAGTCTGAAGATGAGGACGATGATGCTTCCGTCCTCGAGATGCGACGTCTCACCCGCCGAGCTTCAGCCCTCAAGACCATCTCTCTCAACACCACCTACGCCCCTCGAACCGGTCCTGCTCCTAAGCGACCTCCCATGCGCTCCCTCGACTCCGTCGACAACTTTATCCGTCGTGGAGGATGGAAGCGTCGTGGCATTGTCTTTCGACAAGAAGACATGGAGAACCAGCAGCGGACCGAGGCAGACCGCGCAAGCTTCTAAGCAAAGCAACTCTTTCCTTACATCTCTTATCTTTTTCCCAGCATGCCTTATGATTTCTTCGATACCCCAACATCTTTTTTACTACTATGCTTCTTTTCTTTCGTTAAATGCGTGGACTATCACGGGAAGAATGATATCTATTGGGTTTTCTCTCCTAACGGCTGGTTCTTTTTTATTTTTATTATATCCTCCCACCTCCCCATAAACTGGGCTTGGTCTTCTTTCATAGCTTGGAGTTTCTTTATATGACATGGCCTATGAGCCTCTTGGGAAAGCACAAAAAGCGGGTTTCATTTTTTTTATGGTCAATTGGGAAACGCTGGCATGCGTTATGGGATTCACGGCTTCAAACCGACCTCACACCTTTACTACCTCTACTACCTCACATTTTTTTTTTTTGGCGGCAAATATCTTACATCCATATCCTCTACTATCTACATAGGCATCTTTGTAATGCACCAATACTATCTCTTGCCGCATCCACTCTACAGCCTTGAATCAATCGTGAATTGTTTTTTCCCCAGCCTCACTTGTGTGTGTCTTGATCTCTCACAGCAAGGGTCCAACCATGTTTGACACGTACAAGATTCAGCCTCATTCCCTCGTCTCACTCAACAACAAACAAGGAATCAAATTAAACTGGAGAAAGTCTGCTGCTGCAGCCTAACCGAACCCCAGCCATCATCGTCTTCCCCCATCTTCGGTTTCGAATTCGCTTGTTGATGCCCGGCTACGGGCGGCGGCCTCTCCGAAGCGAGAAAGCCCGGACCTGGTGGTGGCCCTGGGGACCGTATCATTGTCATCATCATCAGCCCTTTTCTTTCAACGGTCCCTGGTCAAGATTGGGGTTTTGTTGATTTCTCCACGGGCGTAATGATGGGTTTCTAGAAGAAGAAATCATCCGCCAAGAAACATTTAATTTCCATCTTGTTGAGTCACTTTTTCTGACTGAACCCGAATCTCAGGGCTGCGCCTCATAGTGGGAAACCTTCAACGTTGCAACCGTCGTCGCTCCGGCACTTGAAGGACATTTCGGAGTACCGAGCGCTCATTTTCATGCGGCGAAATTATCCGCCCGTTTCTGCCGAGTCCGGACTTTTCGTAAAAAAAACCTAACCTAACTTTGTGTGAATGCCCTCACAGCGGCGCCCGCGGGGGCACGGTACTTGACAAGCCCGACAATCAATTCCAGTCTTTCCTTTTTCCGCCTCCCCCTGAAAGTCCACGTTGCTTGACCATGCCGGTGCTCAGCCTTCTTCATCTTGATCAGGGGGAGGCGAAAACCGAAGGAATGATGACTTTGACCCTTTTGGAATGTGGCAAACGTGGGAAGGACCAGGGTTCCCCGAAAATGTGGTTGTGCCTGGTTCAATTGTTTTTTGATCTGCACCAAAAGTGGCTGTTTCATCAACACCGAATTAAATCATTAATGATTATCTGGCGGTTTTGTTTCTGGCGAATCTTGGTAAAGGAAACATGTAGACCTTGTAGATCCCGGAACTACGTCAGCTTCCGGATGGTCATGTTTCAAAACGTTGTACACCAATATGAGCGATGATGAAAGGATACATTTGAGTGTATCTACAAGTATCTACATTGACGACGATAGCTGCATCATCTGCATCGCTACGCGCCCTTGTCCTGGCCAAGCTTCGTCATGGTTCTGCAGGCATAGCCAAGGATCTTGACGATATGCGATGCGATGCGATGCACTGCATTGCCAGCTGTTTGATGTTTACCTTTCGGGGCCTTCGGCAGCTGCCCGCTGTCGTGGCATCTTGACATTCTCGTGATGTTTGTCAAAATATCGGATCCCGCATCATCCGACCTTTCCAGAAAAAAAAAACCTGAATTTTGGACTCAAGACTATGACGTTGAAATATGCAGAGCCGCAAGTCCGAAACACCCGTGTCTCGTTGGTTCAACACACGGCGTCGAGTCCGAGCTCTCCTGGCCCTGCCCACTATGATGTCTTTCATTTCAACTGATATCTGATGAATGTCACTGGGCGGTTGTTGGGCCCCGCGCTTGTTAGTGGTGTTTGAGCCTATTGCGATGGACTGGTTGGCGTTATTGGGGATGCCCAACTTGGATCAGGGACACGCCAAGGGTCGTTTTGATGAATTGGAGGGCAGGCCAAGTCTTGACTGGAGACTTGAACTACGTAGGCATACTGAGATGGCCTTCACCTAATTAATGCCAAGAGAGCTAACTTGGCCTAAGCCGCGTAATGGCACGATCAAGGCCTATTCAGTAGAGAATCCGCATGATGAACAGGAGCTTTCTTATCAATCGTCATCCCTGTCAAATGCGAATGCTGGAAGTAGACGCGTAATGCAGCTTGATCGTCCTTGAGGCAGGGTTATAGAATGCTCTGGATCACAGGCCAAGTCTTCACCACAGACTTGGAGAATGTACAGGGCAACTATAGGCTATCTGCAATGCTATTACAACTGTAGAATGTATCAATGCTTTTCTGCTCTTCCTCTCCAAGTTCCTATCTAAAGTCTTCAACAATTATGAGGTTTCAAGAAGAGGTCACTTACACCATCGGTACTGCACAGTTACACGCCCCGACACATGTGTCATGCAACATGGAATTGACCGGCTGATTTTTTTCTTAAAGTCGGATGTTAAAATACCGAGCGATTGAAGCGGCGCTAGAAATATAACCTCGGATACTTGTGACTTTGTCTCCTCGGCGGCGAGCTTCCGAGAAGTAGACTGCATATTAACATGATGCCGTCCTTTCCCAACACTTGCAAACAGCCCCCTTTGCAAAGTATAACAACCAATGCAGCCCTAGCCTTTCGCTACAGCCCATAATGCGTCCCATGGCCGGTAGAGCCCCCTTCACTTATCGTAGTTTGCGAAAAGATGGCAGTTCACTCGGCTTGTGCACTGGCGCCTTCGCCCTAAACCAGTGGTCCAGATATTATCACCCAGATGGTGAGGTTGACTAATAGTAGTGCAAGGCAATCCATGACCGGGCAACAGTTTCAATGTTCACAAGGGGATAGTGCTGGCCTCTTGGCGGATTCATCATGGTATTGGTCATTCCGGATAGTAGTACTCATGCCATGGGCCAACGTCATAAAAAGAAAGGCTAGATGAGCCATCCTCTGCAGATCGTGAGAAAATTTACAAGAGCAATTGCGATTGTTGGTCGCGCGCAAGAACCACTAGGCGGGTTCCTATTCTAGTCTACAACCTCTGGTCACGGCCATCTTTGCCCTCAAGACAGCTTGCGAGCTGTAGCTCCAAAGACTTGGGAATAATTTCAAGTGCCTTGTGGAGGCCTCTGAGGCGCCTGGCTCATGATTAGACTTGGGCAGGACGAAAAGAGCCAGGCTGGCGCCGAGATGGAAGTCTTCGGTCTGTTTAGGAAGCTTGAGTACTGTCTATAGCAAATTTAAAGGTTGACTGCAAAGAATTCAGTATCCATTTCAGTATCTTAGCTGCCCTTAGTTCCTCTTCTTGTCCTCCGTTACGCATAGACGATGTGTATCTTCTTGACGTAGTCGTAAATGAGACACTCCTGCGCAGGTACCCTGGCACTAGGAAAGGACGTCAAGTTTGGCTCCGAATGAGCTGTGATGACGATTCAGACCTGTGTCAAAGTGCAAATATTGACAATGGCTGAGTTGTTCGGGTCCCCCGTCCCAAACATGGTCGCCTGCATCGAGTCAGTCAAGTCGACTACTTGCTGTTTCTCCCTTCCATCTAAATTGCTTATGTCCAGGCCATGTGGAGGGTAGTGCAAGGTATTTTGCAACTTACAGACATGGTGCATCTGCTTCTGATTCATGATGACGACAAATACTGAACCTCCTTGATTGCCTCGCTTGGGGGGCGATGATATCTCGCACCTGCTGTGGACGACCAATAATTTAAGCGGCTTACACTCGTAATAAATGGAGAATCGATGTACATCGTCTCTTAGATGATATCAAAACTGATATTGATTTGCCTAGTTGAATATCATTACAACGTCCATTCTATCGTTGCAATTGCGGTGAGCTGTCTCACCCACGGGTTCCTGTAACAAGTGATGCGTGATTCATCGTTAATATGACCTCCCGAGTAGCTATCCTACAATAAACTCGATATGGTAGTGGAAATTATAGGTAAACGTGCGACTAGTAACCATCAAGAACTATAAGCTATCCGACCGAGTGAAGTTGAGAGGGCCATTCACTATACAGGCTTTGCGCTGAAGAGTTTGACAATGAGCAAGATAAAAATAGTTTAAGATTGAGGTTTCCGAAAGATTGCAGTATTTGTTTACTATATATAGCCAACCCATAGGACGCCTTTGCTCGTTATTCTTTCAATCTTGAACCTGGACGAGGGAGGAAGAAGGGGAGTGTTAGGCATAACCCCTGATCCCAAGAAGCAACAAACGCCAAACTGAAACATATCCAACGTTAAAGTACGTATACTCGGTATAGTCGTTGGCCACATTCACGCATAGAGACATCGACCGCTTGCTGCGTCTACCACATCCTGCGCTGGTAGTACGCCGGCTCTTCCGCCTGAGCCGATTTCTTGAGCTCGTTCTTGATCATCTTCCTCCTCTGAGCCCTGGTGACAGGCTTGTGGTTCTTGACGGGAGCCTCAACGTGACCCTCGGGAGTCGACATCTTTTCCACCACCTTGGACTGAAGCTGCTTCACGAGCTCGATATTCCTCTCCAACGCAGCGTTGCCCTCGGCGGTTTCCAACTTGGCCCCAGGCAGTGTCTCCTTGACCTCGATTAGGAGACGTTGCCGTCTAACTTCGATATCCGCTTCGGTGTCGATATCGACGACGCTTCCATCTTCGAGCTCCTTGGTTCTTGTGCGGAACTTCTCGGGGAGGTAGACTTTAGGGGACGGACGGGTATTGCGAGGTTTGATAGCTACACGGAGCTCGCGCAGTGTTCGTTGTTGAATGACATAGCCGCTGATGAACAAAGCTGACGTACAGAGAACCACTGAAGAATGTCTCGTCAGTAACTGTGTGGAATGCGGAAGCTGGAATGTGACTTACCGACTATGCAGGATGCGATAATCTGGACCTGGGACGACGTGAGGAGCAATCTGGCCATCCTGACAAAAAGATATATAGAGGAAAAGAAAACGCACAATAGGAGACACAAGATTGAATGGTCATGTAACCGATTAAACCTTGCGCCTCGAAGCTTGGTCGTCATGCTCATGCAGTGTTGACTCTGTTGACACGGCAACCGACTGATAAGGCTCTTATCGGTCCCGAGCTTCGAGGATCCATCAACTTTTCCAACAAGCTCCGATCCAGCGATTACCAACGTCACACTCCGATTAACACGACCGCCCATCATGAGCAAAAACAAAGATACCGTTCAAGCCGATGCGCGGCGCTTCCTCGATGAGCGCGGCTCCAACGCGACAATGGCGCCAAACGGCCTCAACCCCGCGACAATCATGGAAAAGGCCGTCAAGGATCGCATCGTCGACTCGTACTTTTACAAAGAGCAGTGCTTCGCGCTCAACGAGGCCGACATTGTCGATCGCGTTGTAGAGCACGTGTCGTTCATCGGCGGAACATACGGCGTTACGCAAAAGCCCAGCCCCTTCCTGTGCCTCGCTTTCAAGCTCCTCGAGCTCGCCCCCAGCGATGCCGTGCTGCACGAGTACCTACACTACGGCGGCGACGAGTTCAAGTACCTGCGCGCGCTGGCGTGCTTCTACTTTCGGCTCACGCGACAAGCAAAGGATGTGTACGAGATGCTGGAGCCGTTTCTCGAGGACAGGCGCAAGCTGAGGAGGAGGGGCAGAGCGGGCGTGGCGCTGACGTATATGGATGAGTTTGTGGATGACCTGCTGGTCAAGGATCGCGTGTGCGGTACGAGTTTATGGAAGATGCCGAAGAGAGAGACATTGGAGGACTTGGAGATTCTGGAGCCGAGGGTCAGTCCTCTTGGTGATCTCGAGGATCTGCTGGAGGAGGATGAGCCGGAGGGTGAGAATGGAACGAGGGAAGAGTCTGGGGAGCTTTCGGATAGGGATGAGATGGATGTTGATCGCGACGAGAGACCGAGGAGTCAAAGTCGGAGTCCAAGCAGGAGCCGGAGCCGGAGCCGGAGTCGTTCACCCTGAGCAGGCTTGGAGACGGCAAAGAACACCAACACATGGGCCTGACTTGGATCAGCACCATCAATGCGAGATGCCACGTCGGCCTCCCAAAACACGAAACGCCGCGCCGAGAACACTCCCAGTCTCGTCCTCAGCTGCATTGGACCATCCCCAAACTAGGTCACCCTGATGTCGAGTGCCCTTGCATCGACCCCCCTCTGCGATGACAAGCTATACGAATTCATGAGGCGCGTGGATTTACTCAGCCTTCGGGGGGATGAGTACGACGATATAGGAGTTAGCAATTCACATTGCTTCAAGTGGATGGTTGAAAGACTACAACCTCCATGATGGCCAAACCATTTTTAGCAACATCTACAACGAATACCACTTATGGTCGCAGAGACCGCTTACTTCGGTTTTTATATTCAAGATCCCTGTGTATTTGTTGTAACCAGAATCATCATGACAACCAGCTCCGGCCAGTCTCATAGCTACATGTTTGTACGACTCAGCTCGGTTGCTTTACCCCCTAGGTTTCTCTTGGAGATGACCTCAGTCAGTTGTTGCAAATATATGTCCACTTTCAAATCGTCGGCACTTTGGCGAGGCGGGCAAGGTCCATTAGTAGGGTCATAAGGGGGATGGGCTCTAGTATCGAGCCCCTTTTTGTCGTTTCCTTCCCGCGGGATCTAAGACTGCGGGCCAGGGGTGAAGTGAATGCTCCTTTGACATCTTCTAGTAGTGCCACGAGCTGTATTATCGATTACAATAATCGATTTCCTACTTCTAAGCCATCTAGACTACTATACACTAAGATCATTCAGTCATCGCTTTTCATTCATACACATTCATGCCACAGCCTCCTTCAACTTCTCCGCCAGTAACAACACCCTCTGGTCATCCCAATACTGCCCAATCACCTGCAATCCAGCCGGGAATTGACTCCCCTCAACCTTGGCGGGAACGCTCACAGCCGGCAAACCAGCAAGACTGGCAGGCACCGTAAAGACATCATTCATGTACACATCCACGCTACTCTGCTTCTTGATATCGTCCAACCGCGGAGGGAACGTGGGTGCCGTGGGACAAAGGATAAAGTCCACTTGCAAAGGTCCTCGCTTGTCCTCCATGCCGGTGGCCTCAGCCATGTCGCTGAGGTCGAACTGTGCGGGCTCATATAACGGGTTATCTAGCCGGAACACGCGATCAAAGTCCTGCTGGACCATCCGTCGAACCTTTTGCGCCTGGATAAAGTAGTTGTCCATGGCTTCAGAGCTGAGACTGTATGTGCCGAGCAATATTCGCCTCTTGACCTCGTCACCGAAACCGGCACCGCGGGTGTCGGAGTATAGAGTCTCACCAACAGCGTCACTACCCTCACCACGCTTTCCGTAACGGACGCCGTCGTATTTTGCGAGGTTAGAGGAAGCTTCAGCTGGGGCGAGGACGTAGTATGCGCAGAGGGCCTCCGTTGTAGAGGGAAGGGAGATGGGAACTAGAGTTGCACCCTGTGCTTCAAGAGCAGAGGCGGCAGCCACCCATGCATCTCGGATGGAGGGATCAAGTTCCTCAATGTTGTACTCAAGAGGAATGCCAATACTTAACTTGGACAGGCCGGGGAGGGTTGAAGGTGTCGTCTCAGCGCAGCGTTTCCTGGAAGCAACAGGAAGAGAGGTCGGGTCACTCGAGTCATGCTCTTGATACAGACCAGTCTTGAACACAAGGTCATGGATCGGCTTGACTTCGTTGGCCAAGAAGCCAACCGTATCCAAAGAATTGGCGTATGGAACGACGCCGAACCGGGATATCATGCCATAACTAGGCTTGTAGCCAACGGTTCCCGTATAAGCCGCCGGTAGTCGAATTGAACCCCCAGTATCTGTTCCCAGCGCAATATCAGCATCTCCAAGGCGAACAGCAACAGCGCTTCCACCAGAACTGCCACCAGCTGAAATATCATCGTCAGCCAATGGGTTCCTCACAGCTCCGTGTATCGAGTTTGTTGAGTGTGATCCCATGCCAAACTCGTCCATGTTGGTCTTTCCAACTACAGAAGCACCCCGTTGGCGCAATTGCCAGACGACAGTGGCCTCGAATGGCGAGGGGTGGGAGGAGAGGATCTGAGAGGCGCATTGTGTGGGGAAGTCGGCGGTTGCGATGTTATCCTTGACGGCGAGCCTGAAGGGTTTCGCATCTTTCCGGAGTGGAATAGAAGGGCCTGTGGAAACAGATTCACCTAGGAATGTTAGGCAAGTTTAATTGCATGGTTTCGATTTGACATACTGCTGCCCACAAAGTGGTTGTAGGTGCTATGAGAGCGCCAGTGTGCCAATTGCGCGCGAACAACGGCTCGACGGCATATGATAGTCTGGCGCGGCGAATTCAAGGCCAAGCGGCGCACAACAGCCGCGCTCATTGTCGATTTATCACCATCAACAAGCCCCAAGACCAGAGTGTCAAGGTGTAAGTCGAGAGTTGGTGTTGAAGCTCCAAAGGTGACTGGTTGGTCGGCCGAAAAAGCGGCATAAGGGCTTATCGATAAGCAAGCACCAGGCATCATTTCCAGGGTCCTTTCCATCTTCACTCCACCTTAGCTCTTGAGCTCGACAAAACAAACCTGCCAACACGCGATATTGCGGAGATGGCGACAAAAAGGGAGTTCCAGGAAGCCGACGACGTCGATACACCAAAGCGAGAGAACAAGCGCCCAAAGAAACAAGGCGGCAAGGCGCGACAGCATCAGCACTCCAACATCGATCCGACATGGGGACAGAAATATGTCTTTTCGGGCGGCGCCAACGCGACGACGGTTCCCGCGGGTGAAGAATCTGATTTTGAGGATGACTCTGAAGCTATGGCCTATCTCAGCTCTGTAAGGTATGACGTTTTCCCTCGGCGCCTCTCGTGATTCTTTGCTGAAGATGGCCGATCTATAGAGCACGGATACTGATATGGTGAGTACAACAGACAAGAAGCCAACGGAATCCCCCATCTACTCGTTGCCCCCAAAGTCCAGATAGGACCACAGCTACCCGCCGACTTTGAGAGAGACGACGATGCGGACCAAAACGACGAGGGACCGACCGATCGAAGTATCTACGAGACTGGCATCGGGGACTCTAGAGGTTACTATGAGGACGGCGCGTACGTCGGACTACCAGAATGGGCCGAGGAGGATGACTACGAAGAGGACGAAGCTCCAGAATACGAAGATGACGACTTTGACGAAGAGAGAGCCATACACGAGGCCTACTTTTCGTCCCTCATGGACCAATACCTCCACCTCCGATCGGTCCTCCATACCAAACCCCCTTCCAACGCCCTCTCTCGACTCTCTCCATCGCAAGCTACCACCGCCGCGCCTTTTGGTCAAAAATCGTCACCGATAGCCGTATGGTCCCGTCTGCTTCGCACCACCGACCCGCATCCGCTCCAACTCGCCCTCATGTCCAAAGACACCATCCTCCATATCCTTCGCATTCTACTTGGCGGTAAGTTTCTGCGCCGCGGTTATACCCTGCCCGAACGCACGAGTCGTTGGCTGTGGGCGCTTCTTGCGCGACTGCCGGACAAGGGAGAGCTTAACTACGCAGAGATCGGCTGGGTGCGTGATCTGGGTCGACGGGCGGTGTTGCTGGGGAGGAGTTTGGCCGAGATGGCGGCGCTGAGAGAGGAGCTGGCTGAGGGTGGCTTGGGAGCCCATGAGGCTGTTGATAGGAGCAGCAGCGACGAGGACGTCATGGTGGATGCAGAGGAGTTGGAGGTAGAGGGCGCCGTCAGTCCTGGGCAGGACGAAGATGATACAACACCCCCTGATGTTGAACCGGACGAAGGTCAGCCATCCAAGGCTGATACGCCAGCACCTCAGCCTGCAACCCCTGCGCCTAAGCCGGATACAGAGGAAGGTGAGATAGACGACGAAGAAGAGGATGTGGCTATGGACCTCGCATCCGAATCGGAGGCTGAGGATGGCGAAGTCGCCCCTCAACCCAAGGAAGACCTCGAGGAAGCCAAGGCTCGACTGCTCGCTCAGCTCGACAACGGCCCAGCTTCAGATGACCCTGACGCCGAGGCTGAAGCTGAGAAGGAGGCAGCGAAGCAACGCTTGCGGGCTAACCTGCGCGCCACGCTCAACATGATCCTGACGGTCGCCGGTGAGTTTTACGGGCAGAGGGACTTGCTCGAATTTCGAGAGCCGTTTGTGGGCATGTAAGTGCGGTGGAAAGGAAGTACTTGTAGGTCACGCTCGACCAAAATGTCTTAATTCCGTATAACATACAGCCAGTCCTAATTCATCATATCCTTCACATCCATAAAAAAAAAAACCAGCTCTGGAGCACCAATGTATACCCGACAACGCCTAACACCAAATTCATCGATCAACATAACACATGTGACATGTAAGTCTTGACAGGGGAACGACCTGGGGAGTCAAGCTAGTTGGCTTGATCCATCGGCTCGTCTCCATAAACAAGGAACTCGGCATCTTCAAAGTCAGAACCAGTAGCTGTGCGGCCCTGACCACCGGTTCCAAGTCTGGCTGCCTTTTGGGCTTGAGAGACAGGAATAGCGTAGACTCGAGAGTCAGCCTCGCTAAGCATAGTTTGGGCATGAGAGCTGACATTGGTTTCGTCATCCTCTTCGAAGAACCGCTTGCGATATGTCTCGTTTGAATCGACGCTCTCGGTACTCTCTTGAGACATTGAAAGCTCAGGAATAGCATCGGCGTCTGGTACATCGTCTTGCTCAAACTCGGGCTGAGTATCAAGACCGCCGACCTTGTTGATCCCACAAAAAGGCAGCAACTCTCGGGATGTAGCCTTGTTGGCGGCGCGGCGGGGAGTAGATGTGGGAACCGGCGCATTGTCTGTCCACAACTTGAAGGCGCTCGTCCCGGTAGTCTTGTAACCCTCAGGGACAGACTTGCGAACACGCATTCCGACGCTTAGAAGGTTCGCCTGGACGGTAGAGGGCAAGGCTGGCTGGCGGGCCGGTTCGGGGTTGGGTTGAGGCTCGTTGGGAGATCGGGGGTTGAAGAAGGAAGTGATTTGGCGCTGGGAGAGATCGGGAGTGCCGGCGAACTGGCGCTTCACCCGAGGAGTCGACATTGTGAGAGATGTACAAGGTCGAGATCGACCCAATGGGGATCAATTGGTGATGAAAGATGAATGCGCCGAGATGTAATGACGTCGCAAGATTCGTCGCAATGTCTCGATTGTTGTTGCACAAGAGGGCAAGGCTCAACAAAGTGTCAACAACAGAACGGCAAGAAAGTATAAAAGATGGAAGAGTGGAGAGTGTCTTGAATAGAGAAGAGACAAGTAGTCTTTCTCTCGGATGGCAATGACGTCGCAATCGATGGAAAAAGCAAGGGTCCGTGATGAATAAAAAAGAAGGAGGGGTTCTTGATTAAACGAGGTTCCAAAGGAGATCGTTGCCAGGGTGAAGAGGAAGAGAAAAGGGAGGCCCCCTGCCCCGGAAAGCTAAAATAGAGGCTACAACCTTTTCCGTGAGCCACTGACCGAGCCAGAGTTATTCACCTTGTGCTGAAAAGGTGGGGCGAATGCTTCGTGTTCTGCGCGACCTGTTCGTGTCGCTTTCGCGTAAAGTAAAGTAATTGCAGGGTTGGCCATTGGCTGCTGTGAAGAGTCATATGATATAAGCTGCATTATCTGATCGGCGAGAGGATCAAGGCAGTGGCAAGGAGTTATGCTGCAGGCTTTGTACAGGATCGACAATGTCTCGTGTGATTTGTTTTCCAAGTTTGCCTCGTCAAGGCTTGGGGAAGATTCGGGTTTGTTCTAGCATTCATTCAGTTAGGTAGTTGCAAAACATGGACAACAATCATGTTTGCTAGATAGTTGCCAGCCTTGGCATTGATTGGACAGACAGCTAGAAATGTTTCCTTTTATGATCCATGGATCTTTGCATTAGAATGCCTATGCTGCGAGAACCATCCATGGATGGCTCCAGTTACATTCTTTCTTCCATTACCCCGACGCAAGTCAAATGTGACGAGAGGTGGACCCAGGCACGCGAACTTCTCACACGAGCTGATGAAGGCCAGTCAGATTCACAAGAGCCCGAATAATTAAACTGCCTAGTGACATACAATGCTGAAACAAAGGATCAAATCTATAACAGATCGAGAAACCCGTCAAGTTGGAAACCATGCCTGTTTGTGCTGGATAATGTGATAACTCAGCTGAGCCTACATCTACAGCAGTCACCTCATTGCCCAATCACAGCTAACCATCCACTAATCATCCACAAGCTTCAGGTCCATCTCTGCACGTCACGCTATCATGCCATTCCGCGGGGTAGTTAGTTCCAGACGATCCGGATGGGCTGCCTGAGGTTCTATCCCGAGTCGAGTCATCCGGCGACTAGCATTGAGGGGTAGGTCGACGCCTTATCCATGACGCCGCCAGTCACCAATCATCATCGAGTCAATCGTTGACAGCTTGGGGACGAATAGGTGAGCTCTACTGATGAGTCGTGATGACTCCTGGAAGCCTGAGTCCAGGCAGCAGAGCTGGGATACGGCGGCAGAACCGGACAGACGGCCTCACAACAGGTTACCCTCACTACAGCACTCAATGACAGTCACCAAGGACGACAGCAATGTGGAAACCATTGTGAATTTTCGCAAAAGCACAGTGACCATCCTCCGCTACCCACTGCACCCGGGTATGAAGCGATCATCAAGCAGCGGTTCCACGTCCTCGCGCCAGACGTCACCGGTCCAGGCGCTCGTGTGAAGGCCTTCTCCAGCTTTCCACCCATGCAGCAGTGCTTTTTTTTCCTTCCTGCCTCGAGAAGACTCTTTGGTACAAGGCGCGCAACGGAAAAACAAAAGAAGAATGATGTGCCATGCAAGATATCCGGAGACCCCAAACGCCCCTTATTCTGGGTGCCCCATCTTCTATCTGCAAAGAGGTTTTTTTGGTAGTGTTCGCAACGTTCGGTTGTTCTATCCGTCCATGTCGAGGTTGTTGATTTGCAGATCCGAGATGACCACCATTCGATGAACCGTAAGAGTCATGAGTACCCAAGGAGATAAACCGCCGCGAAGCAGTCTACTTCCGTCGGAAAGAGCAGCCCTCGGTCAACCGAGCCTTACCACCGGTGGGCTGGCAGAGGACGGTGGTGCATCCCTGGCAGATGACGACGGTCTGGGCGTGAGAGAAGACGGTGGTGATGGTGAAGCAGCCGGGGCACTTGACGTCCATGAAGAAGGATCGAGGGGCGGGGACGAGGGTCTGTCGAGGAATGTTAGGTCGATTGTCGAAACATGTGAATTTTTTTCTTCTTGTTGCTTATCGTACCTTGAGCTTGTGCTTCTTGGCCTCGCTGGCCGCGGAAGGGTTCAGAAGATCAACGGCGAGAACCTGGGAGGCGGAGAGTCAGCCAAATTGTTCCATCATCGTGTTTGTCCCGCCCGATTGTCGATTGCATCGTCGTCGTAGTCGGTCTCGAGTTCCATCATTTTGACACTTTTGCCACGGCGACCGGCAGCATTCTCTTGTCCAATTCCCCCCCCTTCCACACACACGTGTCCATCGTCCATCGCTCGTAGATCGGTTCATCGTGGGAAAACATCAGAAAGAAGCAGTCGCTTACCATCTTGGCTGATTTTCTCGAGAAATTCTTGTCGGTTTTCTTGCGAGAGTGGGAAAGCTTGACGAAATCCGGGAGCAGATTTGGAGGCTCGCAAGAGTGGGTGGGAGGAGGTAAGCGAGGAAAAGTTCGGTGGCTCTGAGGGGACGGGCTCTCCTTTGCCTCTGGCGGAATTTTTCGATGAAAGCGGCTTAGCGTGCTAGGGTTTTCGTGCCCAAGCCACGTGACGAAAATTATCCACCGCCCACCGCCTGTCCACCGCCTGAGCCAAGACTTGTCGGTGCAACATAGCGCCGATGGAGGAGCTTTATGCACGCAATGTTTTAGTGGGGTTTGTGCACGGCGGCCAGTTATGCGCGCCGCCGTTGAGCTGCCTGACGCAGTACGTAAGGCCGTGACTGAGCCTCGTCAAGTCTAGTAGGCTACCATATTCGATCACTACAAATTGTTGCTAGAGCCTTGTCGTGTATTGGGTTGCTTTCCTTTACATTGCATTCACCATGGCCGCTCCTTCAGAACAGCGCATTGCTGTGCCCATCGACGACCCCAATGCCGACACAGAATGGTCTGCAATTGCTACCCCTCCATGGCCCAGCTCTAACCCCGCCATAGGAACGATATCCTTCGGAAACATGGTGTCATTCCTGAGAAGCCGCCGAGCCCGACTCCCATGATCGAGGAGGCCATTCTCGAAGGTCGAAGATTAGCACATGAGAACCGATTGGAGGGAAAGGACCTGGACGAGTTGGACGAGCTCGAGGATGAGGAAGACGAGGCGTTTCTCGAGATGTACCGGCAGAAGCGCATGGCCGAGCTGAGCAATCTTCAGAAAAAGGCCCTCCACGGGAGCGTATACCCGATTTCCAAGCCCGAGTACCAGCGAGAGGTCACAGATGCGTCCAAGAATGGCCCGGTGTTTGTCAACCTCACATCCTCCATGGGCACCAACGTCGAGTCCAGGGTCTTGACCGAGCTCTGGAGGCAGGCCGCCAAGGAGTACGGCGAGATCAAGTTCTGCGAGATCCGAGCGAGCCAAGCCATTGAGAACTATCCCGATCGAAACTGTCCGACCATCCTGGTGTACAAGAACGGCGATATTGTCAAGCAGGTTGTTACTCTGATGACCATTGGCGGCGTGCGGACCAACATGCAAAAGATTGACAATCTGCTGGTAGAGGTTGGCGCTATTCCTGACTCGGACATGCGTGTGATCAAGAGGAGGCAAGCCGCTGAGGACGCCGAGGAGGAGCGCCTGGCAGGGAAGACCATCAAGACGGGGACTGCTGGGAAATCAAGAAATGTTGACAGCGATGACGATGATTGGGATTAAGAACTAAATAAGAAATCATTCCCATCAACCTGGTCGTGGATCTTGAATTCAAGTACGGTCCCTGCCCAATGTTCATGTCCGTTACTGAACCAACTATAGCCATTTGCTACAAGGCACTTGTGCTGGCTCGCAAGATGCCTCCATGATATGGACTCACGTCAACGTATCACAGCCCACATGCGATGATCGGTTTCATACGGTTCCAGAAGCGCAAAGCGACGTCACGATGTGGGGAGGGTTATGAGTTTGTATGATGCATTGGGTTCCTCGGCAAGGTAGTAGCCCCTTTATTCTGATCCATATGGCCTACCGCGAAGGAACCATGAGAAGAAATTGACCCGACACCAGTTCGATAGAGGACGTGTACCCGAATCAAGTACGCAAAGGGACAGCATACCCGGCAGTCAAGACTTCACATAGATAATACTGCGCGCTGACGTGATCACCAAAAGTAAAGAAGCCATTCATTCCATTAAACTTGACGGCATCAAAATATACCCGACATTCCCGCAAATGAAGCATCAAACGACCTGGAATGATAACGCAAGTATCCGTAGCACGGAAGGCAGTTATCAGACCGCATGCATGTCGTGAGATACTCGAATGAGTATTCATAACCACGAGGGGTGCCAAGCGAAGGCAAGGGCTGGACATTCATCAAACTTCCCCATCGTAGCAGCAAGGCGCCCTGCCTTCCACGACTCATAGATCGAGCCCCAGCGAAGAGCACTGCATTTCATGTCATGCAGCGCGGGGACGTTTCTGGTGATTGCCCTGATATAGCTCTCAAGGTGGTGAGCTTGAGCGGGAGAGTCGTATTCGAGCTCGCCATCTTGGCCAGTTGCGCAGAGAACTGGTCTGTTGGGATGAGTCCACTGGATGCGGTCAAAAGAAGGCGCTGAAATCGTCTCCCTGAGTTCGTCTACTGAGCCTGCATCAACTGCTCCGGTGAAAACCGCCCAGAGGAGGAGCCAGTGGACAGTGCAGAGACTGCGGTCTTCGTCATCGTCGTCGTATAGCATCTCTGGGATCCAGTGTTTTGCCACGTCTAAAGCATCCCGCCTGAAACCAGACATGGGTTAGCAGATGCCATATTCGCGTTAACCACAACCAACATACCTTTGTCCATGGCGGTAGGTGAAGGTAATGCACGCTGAAATCCGTTCATCGGGGTGGTGTGGGCTCTTCTGAACAACCACGTGCTCCTAGCGCAGGCATGCTTGTCCAGATCCTTGAGAAGTGGTAATGTCGTCCACCCTAGCGGCAGTTGATCTCAGCATCAGCATAGTCAAGACTTTGAGGCAAGTCTTTTGGTTGACCGGAATGCCGAGTTGCCGTTCATTGTGTAGAAAGAAGTCTATCAGTAGTCCGACCGTCGTGGTGGTGATGAAGATGGCACTGCCTCGAGCCTTGGTGACTCGCGTGACTGGCAAGGTGGCTAACTTTCTATTGTTCGTGAGTTGCTGTGGTAATAGTAAAGGATCTGGCAATACTACATACTCTCCAACGGCGTCGAGGACATCGTATCTGACTTGCTGGGTCCTCATTCGCGGTGGTGCTAGTTCAGGGCCCGGCGAGCTGTACTCTCCATCTAAATCAGCCATGACGAATCGGTAGTTGGTAACCCAGGCAAAGAGTTAAGGATGGTCGGAGAGACCAGAGCGTTGGGGTAGTTGAGTGGAAGATAAGAGGTGATCAAAGAGGATGTGATGAAGAACTTGGGGCTGGGCGGTGATGACGAGAAGGAAGGTGCACTCCGAAGAGATGAAAAGCAAGGCACTAGCGGAATGAATCAGATGAAGCGTGCAGTTGGCTCTGGAAAGGCAACAGCCAAACGATGATAGAGAGAAGTGTTGAAAGAGAAGGGTGCAGTGCTCGTCAACACTGCCACAAACGAGATGATTGAGGAGGTGACATCGGACGCAAGGCGAGATTTTAGTGAATGGTTATGTCTGAGAGCGAGAGTTCGCGGTGGTGGGCAGGAGAGCAAGTTTCTACCTAATTCCTAATTCTTCTCTGGCTCAGCAAACCTTAGGTAGGCATTAGGATCCATCATCATCGCAAGCATCGAGCACCCACCGCTGGCTCTGTGCCTGGTTCCTAGGTAGGTGCTAATACTGGACGTGCTGGGCACTAACATCACAAAATGATCCATTCCATGTCTCACTCGCAAAGTACAAGCCTAGTGCCGTCTCGATACCTGTCAACGGTGTTACACGAGCTTTGACCTTGGAGTGGTTCAACGCGTCAACCCCGGTTTTTGCTTAGAGGGGCACGTGCCGGTCAATGAGGGGTCATCTCTCATCATCACCAACGCGTTCTCCATCAAATGAGGCCAAGAAAGCACCCTTGCAACCATCAATTGGACTCGTCGTTATCTGATCATCTTATCAATCCGTAGCCTCTCCCTTCCCGTCCCTGGTGTGCCCCCTTCCCGCGGGGGGTCCCGGGTTCCTCGGAAATTCGGGACCCTGAAAACCAGTTCTAGGGAGGTGGCACGTGCGCACGCCGGCAAACGTGCAGCTCGGTGCGTCAGTGGGGCATGAACCCTGGCATTTCGTCGTCACTCGGCGTCGCGCTCCCTGTTCCACGTCGAGGGGACAAGAACCCAGCCCAGCCCAACCGCTTCAATTTTTGCGTATTCGAGTATTTATTCTTTGTCTTTATTGTGTGAGCTCTTTTACCGAGTCATCTACATATTTTATTTTTCAAGTTACAATGGCGTCTGAAGAGCTGTCTTTGCCTCGTCTTCCCGGTGTCTCCTGGGATGAGCACTCTCAGAGCTTCTCCAACAACCCTCGCAAACGCGTCCGCAATTCCACTTCCAAGCACGCGCCATCTCCCGCCTTTAACAATTCAAGTGACCCGGCCATCTTCTCCAGCGATGATGACCCGGCCTTGGACAATTATGTAGAGGGCAGGCGCAAGAAGCGCTACGTCGGTTCTTGGTTCCAGCAGCACCCTACCTCGTCTGACTCGACATTTGGCGGCGACAGTCGCGACACCATTCACGTCACTAAGCAGAGACGCGCTTGGTCGCGACAAGCAGACAGTGGCGTGTTCCTCCCCAGTGATGGTGATGGAAATGAGAGCGACGATGTTATGGATCTCCCTGCACCTCCGAAGCCGCGGCTTCCGCAGCTCAACCGCGTCGTGCGCCGCGTCTCCAAGGCGGAACAAATGGCTCGCGACAAAGTCCAAGCCTGTCTCGACCAAGGCGAAGAGACAATTGACTTTTGGTCAATGGGATTGGAAGACATCTCCAATGATACCATTAGTCCTTTGTCGCAGTTCACCTGCATCCCTGTCGTCACCAAGGATGTCGCCTTTGAGCAAAAGGACCCTGAGCTCAAGATCTATATGGCCATGAACCGGTTGACCCGGGTTCCCGGTGCCATCTTTGATCTCACGCATCTCACCATCCTCAGTCTTCGCCACAACAAGCTCACCGAGCTTCCGTCTGCAATTGCCAAGCTTCACAATCTCAAAGAGCTCAACGTTTCACAGAACCGGCTGCGACATCTGCCTGTGGAACTGCTCGACCTATTCTCGTCAGACAATGACCTCCGCACCCTTGTTGTCCACCCGAATCCTTTCTGGCAACCGGGTGACCAATTGGAGCAGGTTTCAGAAGACCAGCCTGATAACTTGCTCTTTTCTTATACACCAGAGTCAGAGTCCTCCCCATTGCCCCATTTGGTGAGCAGGGTATTGGGTCGCTCACCCCTGCAACTCTCCAATACGACAGGCAGGGTCATATCAGATTTCAAGTTTCCCACAGACCACACCAAACACATTCTTCCGGTCGACGATTTTGAGTCTGACAGCTCCACGTCCTCTCCCGTCTCTGCCACTCCCAGCTCACAACCCCAAGCGAGCCGTGTTCCAAGTCTTCTTGAAACAGCCCTCCGAGCCTGTTATCAAAGTGCTCAGCTCCCAGAGATGCCGTACTACATCCCCGACGGCCTCACCCATCTGCGGAAGCTTCTTGAGAGGGCACAGAGACAGAAGGATGCTGGTGGCTTAACCTGCTCACGGTGTCGGAAGTTCATGGTTATCCCGACAGTTGAATGGGTCGAGTGGCGGGAGATCCGAACTTGCAAGGAAGTTGGTCCAGAAGCCCCCTCAGTAGTGCGTATGACGCCGCTAAGTATGGCCGAGGGTGAGAAGACTGTGCCGTTTGTGCATAGAGGATGTTCATGGCGATGTGGGCCAGGGGGTATGGACAAGGCAAGTTGGGGCTTGCCATCAGGAAATCTTGTTCCATTTTCAGCGGATGATTTAAACGTTTAAGCATGACTGGGTAATGGCGTTTTGGACAGGGCAAATTGAGCGTTTTGCATTTATATGACATGAAAGGCTTCACACCCAAGGCCTGATGGTATAGGGTCTCATCGACCTCTCCATCGATAGCTTTAATGACCTGCTGAAAAGAGTTGCTTTCAGGGCGTCATTGAAGTTATCAGTGGAGATGTTGATGAGACCCTATAGAGTTGAGCGCATCAAGCGATCGGGCTTTGGGCATGAAGCCTTTACAGTTGAGACTATCAAGGTCTCTATTGAGATACTTGAGCCCCATTTTGGGCGGTATTGAGTTGGGGAAAATAATGACTTGTGATTTATCTCCTACATACACTTGTCTGCAGCTATACGGCACAGCCCGTGAGTGAAGAATGAGTTACTACCGTGATGACTGTTCCGTCCAAGTCTTGTAACATGGTCATGACAAAAGAGTTACATGACCTCTCCCCAGAAGGATGTTTCCGTGATGGGAGTAGGCTGAGGCTCACAAAGGACACCTGCCACCTATACCTACAAGAAACACTCTTCTTACACGGCCGACTTACACACAAGGTATCATCCCCTGTCATGTTGGCTGCGGCTCTTACATCGCCGGGGCTACATGCATGAAACGGCCCCATATCTAGACGCCACGCATTAGTTCCCGGTCCGCGGAGACTCATCATCCTCGATGGCATATCCAAGATATGCAGCCAAGTGCAAGGGTGAGGTTGCTGGCAGGAGAACAAATGCTTGCTTTTCGATGCGGGATTTGTAATCTGGAAGGTTGCCGTTATTGTCCGAGGAAAACAGCTCCTTCTTGGAGTCTTCAGGCTATTACTCTCTCTGAGTGTTATTGAAGGGTATTGGCGGTGAGCTCCGAGGGCGGTGTACAGCTCGTACGATTCCGATGATAACAATGTCAGCATTGATATGGTGCAGAATAGTCGTTCTCAAACAGAGTACATTCTACCTTGGGTCTCGTGTTCCTTCCCTTCAGTTATCATGTGCCTGTGTTGGTTCGTCGCCATTCATGTCAACAAACCCGATGAGTATGCCGTAACTGCTCTCCACGCTGCCTGCCCATTAACCGCCCTTTGACTTGGATGTGCCAGGATTCCCCTAGATATTTTTAAAGTATCTTTCTGCTTCAAGACGAACTGAAACAAGCGTCTCGTCAGCTGCATGGTCGATACTCTGGGCACTATAGGTAGAAGCTTTTTGTCTTGGTCAACTAATCATCACCTCATTTGCATGTCTTAAACAAACTTCTCCATGAAGTACCATAAAGGTCCGCTAGGCCTCTCCATATCTCTTAAGGAAGTCTTTAGCGATAACTCATATTAAACGGTATTCGACATCGAGTATACCTATCAATAGGATGGGCGATGAGTTACACGAGTCACCTGTACAGGCATCATGCATGTTCTAAGGGAGATATGTGGAACCTGACATCTCTAACTTGACGAACGTGCAACTATACCACACGACCCTTCTCCAAGTCCGTCGACTCTTGTCATCATGGGCTCTAACGAATGAGTCTGTCGCCGCTGCGGACGCGCATCACCATATGGGGACATGGCCAGCGTTGCAGGCAACCTGTTGGATCTAACACCCGATCTAAACATGATCAAGGACGCGAGAAGATGAGTGGGCATCAGAAGAGCAAAAATACAACTAGGAGGTGCTTAATAGCATCCAGTCATCAAATGTGAATGGGGACAAAAAGAAGGTCTCAGAGGGAGTCGAACCCTCGCTGGCGGAATCAGAATCCGCAGTCATAACCGTTAGACCATGAAACCAACGGATGACATTATCGCTCGAAATTAGGCCTTATGAGCGTCACCATGCAGCCCTCGCAATCATGTATCTCCAAGTTTGATGCTTCATGAAACCCTTCCCCTCGCAGAGTCGCTCAAGCTTAAATCTAAGGGTCTCTATACATCCTTTCACAAGTACAACAGTCTGTGATATCTACGGTTGGTCAATTGAGACCGGGTTGACAAGGTTTCTACCAACCCCACTACCGTTCCATCAGCCCTATATCTGCGTTACTCAAGGCCAATCGACAACGTTGCTTCAACGGGCAGCTTGGCTGACAATAACAATCGAGTAGAGTTGCACAATATTCTCGAACCCCAGAAATATTCCCAATTGCCATTTCTTCCCTATCTCTTTGTGGGGATCTTGGGAAAGGCCTGGTGGGGATGTTCCCGCTCTGGACTTGAAGAGATGTCGCTTATCAAGCGAATTCATTATTCGGATTTACGGAATAAAAACAAGATAAAACTAGATCGAATCCCCATGGGCAGCTTAGCTCATGATTATACATTTCCACCAAATACTTATTCAGCACGGTTTCCCGTCCAAATCTTCCCTCACCCTTTCCTCTCAGGAATGGCCTGAACGGGTGTCAATATTTCACTAGGCGCCTGTGAGGGTAGATTATGGTCCGGATTTACGGAAAAGCAAGTTAAAATCAGAAACATATCATATATAATCAAATGATCCCAAATCAGCTCCAATGAGGCTCCCGCGCGGCTGAAAAGCAACAAATCATCTGGTTAAACTCATACCCAGCTTCATCTCTAGGGTAACTCAAGCCGAACTCCACTTAACCGCAAAACCTCTCATTGGACAACAACCCGACCTCCAACTCTTTTGCCATGTCCGACGAGCAGCAGCAGCAGCAGAACAACAAGAGCACCATCTTTCGCTGGCTCCTGATCTTTCTCATCCCGCTCATTTTCCTCGCCATCTGGAACTACAAGCCTGACACCGTCGCAGGAGAAAAAGAAGAGAAAATGTCTATTGCCCCGCTCGTCTTCCCCGCGGCGTCTCGCCACACGGCCACCGTCATCTTTATCCATGGTCTGGGCGATACGGGCCATGGATGGGCTTCGGCTGTTGAGAACTGGCGAAGGAGGCAGAGACTTGATGAGGTCAAGTTTATTCTGCCTCATGCGCCTCAAATCCCCATCAGTGTGGCAAGTTTGGATTATCTTGGGTCTGAGGAGAATTGGGACTGACAGGTTTAGAACATGGGTATGAGAATGCCGGGATGGTTTGACGTGGTAAGTAACCTCTTTCATTTCAACGATAAGCTTCTTACACCTTGTAGAAGCAACTTGGAGGTGATGTCAACACCCTCGTCCGTAGCGAGGACACAGAGGGCATCAAGCGAAGCCAGCAGTACTTCCACAACCTGATCCAGGAGGAGATCGACGCCGGCATCCCCTCGGAGCGCATCGTCCTCGGCGGCTTCTCCCAAGGCGGCGCCATGTCCATCCTTTCGGGTCTCACCTGCAAGAGCAAGCTCGGAGGCATCATCGGCATGTCGTCGTGGCTGCTCCTCTCGCAGAGCTTTGCGGGAATGGTGTCGCCCACCGACGCCAACCGACAGACCCCCGTCAAGATGTTCCACGGCGACGCGGACCCCATGGTCAATATTCAGCGGGGAAAGCTGAGCGTCGACCTGCTCAAGGAGCTTGGCTACGATGTGACTTGGAAGGTTTACCCGTAAGTTTGACATGTCTCATTAGAATTAAGTGTATGCTAACTATCTAGTGGCATGGGCCATTCCGCTTGTCTCGAGGAGCTGGACGAGGTAGAGGCTTTCCTGCGCCAGCAGCTCCCTCCCAAGAACTAGGTGAATATTTAGACAGCGTTACTTGAAGTAGACTTGAGAAGAGATCTTCTAGACAACGGCTAGAACCATTGACCGTTAAACATGTCAGATGGACCAATCATTCCCCCACTCTTACTGCCGCGTGGCCGTTACCCCGTGATGGTACATACAACCTCTTGATGCTAAATGACGTGCGCCCGTCGTCGACGGACCGCCAAGTGCCCTAGGATTACAGTGGGGTCACCTCCTCCTCCCTCCCCCGGCGCTTCTCCAACCGTTCGCCGGCCCCCGGCTTCACCTCGTCTCCGAAACCTTCATATGCTCAATTCGATTCTCATCCATTCCCCCACGCTCTCTTTCTCTCTCCCCTCATCATCCTCAAGCTCAGTTACGAGCTATGCTCCTCGCCTCGGTGAGAGCCCGTCTGCCGAGAGCCCTCAGGTAAACAAAACAAAACAAAGACACAAAAAAAACATGGCCTCGGAACAACACTCTCGTCCTGCGTCCCCCACGCCTTCGCAGCTCCCGCCCGTCCCCGGATCTCCCGTATACTCGATCGCGTCCACGGCGAACCCCCTCTCGCAGTTCAGCTTACCGCTGCCCCCGCCTCCGCGACCCGCCCATGCCGTCTTGACCAAGGCCGACCTCGAGAACTCCCAGCAAGCTTACTCGGACCTCCTCTCCTCGGCAAAAGCTTATCGCCTCGCCCTCGCCGCGTTATCTACTGCCGCATCTACCTTTGGATCAGCTCTAGAGTCATGCGCAAGGCTCAAGGAGGCTCGCGCAGAGCCTATCGGTCCGTCTGGTGCCAACATGACGGCTAGCTTCACCACAAAGGGCTCTTGTACCGCCGATATGCTCATGTCGGCCTCGGGCGTCCACTACCTCGTCGCGAACCACCAGCAGATCCTCTCCGAGACTGTTTACCGGTCCTTCGAGGTTCCGTTACTACACGACCTCGACAAGTGGCAGACCGTTATCGACGATGAGGAGGAGACGTACAAGCAAAAGATAAAGGCACAGAGCAGGGAGATTAAGCGTCTAGAGAAGGAGGGCCTGAAGCTTCACAAGCAGCGGCGGCGTGATGTCTCACGTTTCCGAGCCCACCTGGTTGAGCTGACGACGAAACTCGACGGCTTAACAACGCTACACGCAGACCACGCTCGCACATTACTGAGAGAGAGTCAAGAAACGAGTTCGAGGATCGTCGACGCTAGCTGCAGCCTTGTGCGCGCAGAGGTGGACATCTTTGAGGGCCTGGCAAGAAAAGGCTGGAGCGGCGGAGGTCTAGACGAACTCCTCGAAAAGGGTCAAGATCTATTCGCGACGGAAGAAGACACGACAAACCTCAGCGGTAGCAGCGGAGAAACACCAAAGCTCTTCTCCATCCTGCCCCCGAAGAGCATACTCGCCGACACGGGATCCGAGGCGTCCAGACCGGGCCACGCAAGGAGCGACAGCCTGCTCATGGAAGCCGAACGATACCAGTCCCTCGCAGCGCTAGCCTCGGATTCGAAGCAGAGCAGTGGAGGTAACGACAGCGACAGTGTATTTTCGACAGATTTCAACAAACCCCGGAACGCGAGACCATTTTCACCGCAGCCTATCCGTCGCATCCCAACGGACGTGACGTTTGACTCGCTTTCTGGGAGTGTGCCCTGTGGACTTGAGGATGAGGAAATGCACAGGCCGGAACTGATGCCTGTTGCAGAGGCAGACGGGGAAGAGGAACAACATGACGGTCAGGAGAATGAGGAGCCTAGAGGGAGACCGCCGACTTCTGATTCAGCAAGGGAAAGGACACGGTCCCCGGGTCTCATCACGGATGCCAGCTCTGCGGACGCAGCATGGAGTGGTGACGACACTAAAAGCCCTGGGTGATGATGATGATGCTTGGGTTGAGCCTGTCTGTCTACTTTCGGGAGTTATCTGCTAGGGCGTTTGTGTGGGTATTGTATTTTGCAAGACATTCTCTTCACGGAGGGCTGGCTGGGACCGGCAATAGATTTGCATCCATGGGTACTTGTTCTCGTTGGTTGGTTGATATGATGGTGTTGTACAAACATTATGCGGATTTCTTCATCTCTATGCCTATGCCTCCCAAAGTAGGCCATTCAGAACCAGATATGGCCCATCCATTCATTCCCACACGCCTGACGCCTGACCATGACCGCAATACGCCCTGGCCAATGATTAACCTTTATCCTTCGTACACTGCAGCAATGTTGCTGCTGCTCTTCCTCTTCTTCTTGCTCTTGCTCCTGCTTCTGCTGCGTCGACGGATTCTGCGCTTCCAAAACCAACATGTGATCTCCTAGTCATCCTTGTCGGCGTTGAGCACATCACCACTGAACAGTCCAAATGTGGCATCCAGCCACCATATGAGCTTCCAGTACAAACTCGCACGAGTCCAATCGAATTCGCCCGTCTCGGTACGGGGAACCTCGTTACCAATCATGCTACCGCCGAACCACTTGACAAAGGGGATGGCGTTGACCAACCGCTGCATGACCGTCTGTTGAGGAAGAAGTGCCTGCTCAGCGGGGAGAAGGGTGGCACGGCGGGCGGTAGGGATCCGACGACAGAAGACACTATCTTCATCTTGGATCTCGATTGGCTCGATGCCTGTGGTGGTGCTTTGGGGTAGCGGTTCGGTGACGGTTGCGGTCGACTGGCTGATGGTTCCCGTGTCCATGGTGAGGCTTGATGTTTGCGAGTGAGGAGGAGAAAGGTCGAGGAGACGGCTGTTGAACGAAGTAGGCATTCCGCTGAAGCTCTTGGTCCTAGGAGTAGGAGCGGGCATGCTCTGAGATCGCGAAAGGTCGGGGACAGCGTTGTCAACATCGGGGCAAGCTTCGTCCTTGGCAGGGGGGTGTCCTCGGTAAGGCTCAGCATACACCAAGTGTCCCAGTATCCTCTGAGGGCTGGCATAGATGGCTGTCTCGCCCGCTTCGCTGCTTCCAAATGTGACCTTAACCCAGTGCTCTCCACCATCTGCCCGGTTCACCAGTGCTCGCTCATCCGCGGTCAAGGTTCGGCGTCGCGTGAAGGCAGGGTCTCGAAGTTCAGATTTGTACCGGCGCTGAGTCGCAGGAGGCTCGCGGGGATAATCTTCGAGGATAGTACCAGCCAGCCCCTCGTATCGCGAGATGGCAGCGTACTGCTGGGTGGACGATCGGTAACCGCGGAGGATAATCTCGACGGGAGTAGACGTGACGGGTCGCTGGGCGGCTGCCTCCTCCTGCATCATACCGCTGTTTTTACGCTGGACGGCAGGCGCGGGAGCGGCAGCAGCCTGGTTGTTAACCCAGTCGCCAAAGAGCTTGTCTGCGGCGGCGAGGGTGGGATTCTCGCGACTTCGGGCGGGAGTCCCTGTTCGTGATCGAGAACGGCGGTTAGATTTGCCAAACGAGCCAGACTCGGCGACGGTGCGACGAGAGCGAGTGCTTCCCTGAGGGCCATCTTGCCTAGATGAAATGTCAGCTTTGCGAGGGAGAAAATGACGGAAGGCCGTACTGGTTGAAATACATGGCGTATGGCCGCTTGATGCCATCGTCGCCAATGTAGCACTCGTCGTCGGGGACGTTGTGAAGGATGAGAGGAGCCATGATGGGAGAAGGTGCTTGCTCGCCGAGCCGTAGATGGCGCAAGGAGATGGAGGTCGACGATGAGAGAGGAATCGGTGGTTGACGAGATGAAGAATGTCAATGTTCACATGCGATGGCCCCCCGAGTTGAGTTCTCCCAAGTTGACTTGACTTTTTGGCGGGAACCAATTTTGGCAGTTGCACAGCAACCACTGAGGTTAGGCCGTTTAGGTAGGAGCCACCGATAATGTGGGGACAAGTTTCTCCGCGTTCCGCTGGAGCTTCAGGTACAAGCGCCCCTACTGAAAGCAGCCTTTTCTACTTTAATTTCATTGTTTTTGCCAAAAAAGAAGAAAATTAGTATCCTTTACGGAGAATATCCCATGTGAAAGAATATGGCTGCTTTGGTCGCTCAGAGAAGTGTGGAGCCAATTGTGAATCGCATCGCGTTGATCAATGACTTCTATGTAATGCTATCACCCTGGGTATACCAATCTGCTCTAACAAAGACAATATCATGCAAACAGGCTGTGGAAAGAGGCGAGAAAAGAACAAAAGCGACCCATAATGATAAAAGAGAAATAAACTGTCAAAATGAAAATGCACCCCAACGTCGCAAGCATCGCATTTAAATCCGAAGCGAAAATGGGTATCATGAATACTGTCAGTGCTGCTCCTCTCTTCCATCGAGCCAGCTCGTGCAATGGATGCATCGTGCAGACTGTGTTTGTTAGCTGAGAACTCACTTCAAAGAATGGTACTCTCACCTTTTCGTTGATCCTTTGTCTGCAGTACTTGCACTTCTTGGTGTGCTTGATGATCGGTTCAGTCGAAGCAAGCTGATACAGATGTGCAAGGCCGTACAGCGAGAGACCGAGCATGGCAAATGATATGACCTGGCTGATGAAAGACCTAGTGCTGTTAACCTCTGGACAAGACATCATGGGCATGCTTCTCACCCGTAGGCCATAACAACGGCACCATCATCTTGCGCTTGATGCAGCGTGTTGTACCCCTTCGACGAGTCAAAGTTGGGTCCAGGCTTCAGCACCGCAAACTTCTCCTCCATGTTCTTGTTGATCGGGAGAATGATGGATATGGGCGGCATGAGCACATCGCTGACAAACGACTTGACCAAGTCTGTAAAGGCAGCGGCGAGACTTTCATTGTCAGCGTTGAAGCCTACACAAACGCGAGCTCACTCACATCAGACCAAACGCAATCTGGAGGATGTTGCCTTGAAATGCAAAGTCGACAAAGCCATCCCAGAAGCGACGGACCCTTCGTTGCCCGCGGTCGAGTAGCGAGTCCGACTCTCCTGAGCCGGACTCTTCATCGTGGAAGCCGCCAGGCATGGTCTGGTAGCCGGTAGGGCGAGATGTTCCCCAGAGTCGAGGCAGGTTAAGACGAGAAGCGACAAACATCTGTTGTGAAGTACAGACTAGACGAGTTCTGAAGTCAAATCAGGTTTGCCATACATGACGCATACAAACAAGTTGTTTATGTTGGTGGTTGGTGTGGCACGACAGTTGGATGCCTGTCACTTTATTCGAGGGCGGCGGTGACGTCACCAGCACTATTCAGGGGTCTACCAAGGCGATCTCTAAACATTGCACGCATGACACAGAGAAAAATCACTTGGAGCCAAGTTGGATAGACCAGCTATCTTATTACTATTTGATATTTACTAGTTGTTCGTATGCCAGTTGCGTGGCTGTGTGTATATGTGTAAGTCATAAAAAAGGAGGGAACCATTCTTCAACCCCTTAGCAAGTTAAACACTCTGGTATCATAGCCGCCACCCCAAAACCGATTTTTACCAAGGAAAGTGTGTGTAATCATTCTAGTCGTTAGAGAAGTTTAGTAGCTGCCCTTGCGAGGTGTCCACTGTCGCTTTCTCTCGCGTCGCATGAGGCAGAGGTGTGTAGCCCAGTAGACTGTCGCAGCGATCATGAGTCCGGAAGATGCCCACGTCAATGCGAGGAACTTTGTGCCAAGAGATGCGGATATTCCAACATCATCGCCAACGTCGTTGATCTTGTCGACGCCCTTGTCGCCGGCGACCGTCACGACAATGCTGCCTACTGTGAGACACAGCGCTGCGAGACTGGCGAGGCCGAGGTTGGCTGCATTGACACCACGGCGCGAAAAGAGAAAGAAAGCTGCCAGACTACCCAGCATAGCAAGACCCGAGAAGCCCACACCAAGGACATAAAGCACAAACAGGGCGAGCAGGGCCGAGTTGAGCATGTCGATCGAATCTTGGATATCATCGGGCCAGTTGATATCGGTCAGGCTGAGCTGGAAGGGACCAACTTCGAGCTGATGGTCGAGTAACTCGGTAAGGTTGAAGCGTTCTAAAAAGGTCAGCATATTTTCCTAGTGTTGCATCTTGAGTAACTCACTCTCAGGGGCCGAGTTGGTACAGTTGGTTACGTTGAACCCAGCACCCGGGCTCGTGGCATTGGGCTTAAAGTCTCCGTCGCACGTCGACATGACATGGATAGAGTACCACTCGGAAACACCAAGTCTGTCGGCCAACTCATCGGCAACCTCGCCGGTGATGTCGTTGATCTCTTCCTTGACCTTTTCCTTGGCCTTTTCCCACTTGTCCTTGACACTGCCGAAGAAGCTGTCGTCGTCTTCCTCGTTGGTGGAGGCGTCGCTGCTGGTATCGATCAAGTTTTGGCCGATCATCGAGGTGTTGAGCTGGGCATGTTAATACATAAACATGCATTGGGGAACTTATAACTTACTCGTGCTACAGCATACTCTTCCATAAAGCCTTCATTATGACCAGCAAAGAGGCATAGGATGGAGAGGATAAACGCCACCAAGGATAACACCAAGGGGAAAAAGACAAAAAACCTCGACAACATGGTGTAAGTTGTGTCTCCTATCACAAGTGTTCCTAGTCGAATATTCTCGAAGTATACAGCAAAAAAAGGGAATGTCCAGAAAGGAATACCAACAGGACAATGTCCCCTTTGGGAGGTGGGAGTGCCCTATATAGGCATCCCTCCAGCATCATGATGCAACATGATTCACAGTCGAACAAACGAACCGCCGCCATCCAAGCAAACGAAAAAAAAACCCCAGCCGCCAAAGAATCAGAACCGGGTTTGACCCAGGTTTGAGCGCATCGCCCTGCAAATCATGGCCAGAAACAAAGACCCTTTCCACACGCGGCATACGTCCCGGCCAATCGCATGCCGCCGCGGATCAAAGGCGCTTGCGTCATGATCAGGGAGCAGCCTTTCTGTTCACAGGCGGCTGGGAAAACCGGTTCTTTGGCTTGCCGGTGGAGAAAAGACCCCTGGTGTCCTGGAGGGCTTTGCTGTCAGCCACTCGAGCCGCCCACCGACGACGCGTGTGAAACGGGGCGGCGAGAAGGCTTTCTTTGTTAGTAAAGTTTGGCAACATTCTCGTGTGTGTTTCTATCTTTGTTCGTTCAGAGAGGCCTCATCTCGTGTTTGAACATCCTTTGTGGGTTTAGTGGACCTTTTCCCGTTGGACCCTGGATTTTGAGTTAAGCATAATCGACAGATTATGTTTGTCCCGACAAGGTTTTGCTCGCTACGTGGCGATTTTGGACTTGGCTGTGCATTGAATCAGTAGCACAAACTACTAATGCAACTAATGACGAACAATGCACCACCCCGAGCTCTTGACAACTGCCTCTGCCAACCTTCACATCACGGATGGATGAATGCCTTCTGGTCTTTGCTCTTCCTTGTTAGCCTGACTGACTGCTTGCCACCTCCAACCAAGAGCGGGTCATCCGCTCAATCACCCAGTCGGCTTCCGTAGCTCAGTTGGTTAGAGCGTCGTACTAATACTTCAGTTTACACTGTAATATCGGTGATGCGAAGGTCTCAGGTTCAAGCCCTGGCGGGAGCAATCCCACATGCCTTCTGGGTGTTTCTTTTTGCATTTTTGAGGTCTTGATGTGATGGAGTTGTGCTTTGGTCATGTCCTGGGTGGGCTTGGTGTTGATTGATACTGATGCTATCACGTGGTGACCGTTGCATCTCAGGCAGCCTTTATCATGAAGACAACCTAAAGTTTGCCGAACTAGGTAAGCAACCACATCATGACTGCCTCTTTTATACTTGTTTTTACGTGAGCCGTTAGGCTAAAGCGCCCGAGCCGACGGGAGTGGCGTTGCGGGACTACCGTAACAAACTTCTCGAGGCCATCACAGTGCGTGCCAAGTTCTGTAGATAGCCCGGGAGTCTTCCCATCCTGGCCGATATGCCCATAGAGGACAGACATATTTTCGCTTCTACGGTGATGATCAGCTCAGTGTCTGAGAAGGGTTCTGACAAGGATGTGCTCTCCGACGTCACTACAGGTTCTAGGTCAAGGAAGTGCTAGGCAGGGCAGCTGGGTCTGTCATGGCAGAGTTGTTTGGGTTATGACGGAGTAGACATTGGAGATATTTCCCGGCTTTTGTTTAATGTTTGGTTCCGGGATCTCGATTAGCTCGGTCTAAAGACCCCATGAACATGGAATACTGGCTGCTTCATCGCGATACCCATTGTTCTCTTCATCTCCCCGAACAATGGCTAGGGCGCATCCTAGACACGCAGTCTTACTATTGTATACATCTCAAGAGCTTTGAGATAAGCATGCCCCGCTCAGATGCATTGGGTCGGTCGCCATGAAGCGGTTGAAATAAGGATACATAAAACAGAGGTGGCTCTGGGCAAGCCATGACACATGTGAGCCATGAGATATGATAACCAATTCATCACACTTGAGCTAGAAAAAAGACAAAATAAAAAGCCATCTAGAATAGCAAGAATTGCTTCGTATTGATCTTTTGCGTTTATACTCCTGTATCGCTGCCCCCCTCGTGTTATCGCGTCTATCATGACATCCTCTTCATCACACCCCCCGTCATGTCTTCTCATGTACAAAATCATGTGTCTTCATGCTTCTCTCATCTCATGCTCATTCCTTCTGTTCATCAAGGCCATTTGATCTCACCTGGCACTCGGCTCCGTCTCTTACCCGCGGCGCCTGACCCCCCTGATAGACCGGCTGGTGGTGGCATGCCTCCGTCTCGGCTGCCTAGGCCATCGCGGCTGCCTGGTGCGCGACCCACGTTCTCTTTGTTGCTCATGCTGCTCTCACTGCGGACAACCATAGGAATATCCCCTCGTGATCCGATGGCAGAGCTGTTTCCGTTGCCGCTGACTCCTACCGCTGATCGTGAGCCGCTGCCGCCAGCCAGAGACGTTCGAGGGAGCCGGCTCTTGCCCGCAGCGCCAAATTCGCCACTGATACGTCGGGGAATCCCCGTAGGACCGTCTCTGCTCCGCGGCCGGTATAGCATACCCTCCCGTTCAACCGCCGCCGAGCGTCGCGGGCTCGCTGCTACTTCTATGTAGGCATTGCCCGCGAGGCTGGCGCGGCTTCTATGAGTTGGCGTTTGCGGAACCGACACGGAAGAGTGCAGTCCAGGGGGCGTGTAGCTCGTATTACGTCGCGATCCCCGACGCGATGAGGTCGAACTTGGAACAGAACTCGGCACGTTCTCGTGAGGTCTTCCACTGCCCTCGATATTCGACTTGACCAGCTCCGAAGCCAGGTTCCGCACCAGGACAGCCGAGTCCTTCTCCGATAGGGTCTGAATAGCAGCCATGAGAGACCGCACTTGTGAGCTGTTGAGTGAGCGTGTTCCATCACCACTGCCCAATCCTGGCTCACAGGCGTCCACAATGGTCCTCACCAGCCTGAGGAGGTTCAGCCGCACAACAGCCTTCTTGTGTCCCAGGCGCTGCGCAATACCCGCAAACATCTCGGGCTTCGCCAGCGACGCCGCAACTGACGGGCTCAGGCGCAGTAGCTTGAGCAACGGCTCCAGAAGGTTCGAATCGAAGGCGTTGAGTCTGTTTGTGCCAAAGCAGCTGACAATAGCGCGAGTGAAGCTGCCCTCGACCAGATGGCTCTCCACATTGGCCGTCTCCTCCTGCAGCCAAATCAAGATGGCATCAAGTGCCGTGACCTGCCAGTACTGATCCGTAAGTAGTGACACGTAAAAGTCGAGACCCTTGTTCTGCCATAGATATCTCCGCCCCTTGGATCCTGAATGGGCCATGTCGCAGAGGATCGGAAGAGCAAACTCCTTTGGTGGGCGGTCGGTCTGCATGATACGTAGCAGGAGTGGGATAATACCACCAACCGCAGCATCCTCCTGGCGTTCCTTGCTCAGACGACAGAGGTTGAACAAGGTGTTGAGGACCTGGTTGGAGATCTCGCGGAAATGTGTCTGACCCTTCTTCATGCTGTAGCTGAGAAGATCAATCAAGAACTCGATAGCGTCAGCCGAGTGTAGCGATTCGATAGTTGTCGAAAGCATCGATAGGTTCTTGATGAACTTCAGCATCGTGATTTGGTGGATGGGCGTCATGCGGCGTAGATCCTTCAGGACGCTCTTCAGCACCTGCCGATCTGCCACTACCTCCTTGACGTAGTTCTCCGCCTGGCTGAAGAGATAGAAAATGTTGACAATTCGTCCCTCAATAAGCTCACCCAGCTCGTCCTCACCCTCTTCGTCGAGGACCCTGTGTAGAACCAGCGCCAATGGATAAAGAATCTTGCTTCGTGAAAAGATTCGGCAAAAGTCGTTCTTGGGCGTTGGGCCTTGAAGTTCAAAAACGTTCCAGATTCCGTTGACTCCAATAAGGACCAAGTCTCTCGTAACATCGTAGTCTTCATCGAGGAACTCGACCAGGACGTTGAGACCACCTGCTGATACAAACATTTGCAGTGTTAGTGTAGACGTCTGATACATCTGACGAACAAAAGCAGCTGCCTCGAGACGGATCTCGTCAGAGTACTGCCGTGCAGCAAACTTGGTAATGATGGGAATTCCACCGACGAAGCAGAGGTTTTCTTGAATTTCCACGTCATCCAGGATAATCTTGGTATGTTAGCGAGTCTCTTGGTAAAGGCGACCGCAAACTTACTGCATTGACAACCTTGAGCAGCTGTAATATCATGTACTGTCTGCTCTTGACTGTACATGGCTCTAGGATCTCAAGAATGGGCAGTAATCCGTGGGCGCTGATAATCAAGTTCTTCACCTCGCTGTTCTCCCAGAGCAAGGCAAGCTGCACATGGTTAGTAGACCCTTATTCAAAAGGTTGTCGAGACTTACAAGGTCCTCGGAGAACTCAGCCAGGGCGTCCTCGCCCTCTGTCGTCTTCAACGACCTCACTAATCCCTCAACCTTCTCTGCTAACCTGGCGTGTCGGTCCCTGGCAATATTTGCCTCCAAGTCCATCTCGTCCCACCCTGGGTCCATCGACGCAAACGGATCGTCTTCATCCTCGTCGTCTCCTAACCAGGAGTTGCTCGACACTCGCGACATGAGCATCAATCCACCATCCTCAGAACCTCTCTCGCTCTCCTCCTTTTCGGCTATCGAGTCTTCGGGGCCGAAAATGTCGCTAAAATCTTCGTCGTCGTCCTCTGCAAATTTCTGAATCTCTATCGACGACCGAGTACGTCGCATAGGTCGATCGGGAAGCACGGATGGTCGAGAGCTGGGCTTCTTCTTGATGCTGCTCCCAACGGGATCCTGCATTGATCTCGGTAGGGTCGTGAGGTCTGATGGATGGAATAGTTGTGGTGCATCGCTCTGCCGTGAGCCCTGAAAATTGTGAGCTTCATAGTCCATCATGATACGTACAACATACTCTTCTTACAGCTTGATTCACCTTGTGGGTGAATACACTATCGTTATCCACAAATAGATCCGAAAAGTCCTCGACGCTGTGCTCGCGATACACAACGTCTGGTCTCGATGGGAGCTCAAACTTGTTAAAGTGTGATTTCGTAGGCGATCTGGTCCGGCCTGAGCCTACGGCCCTGCTCGAGCTCGACTTGTTCCGGCTGTGAGATTTGGGCTCTGGGGTCTTGGTGGTTTTCTTCGGTAGAGGCCGGATCGTCTGCTCCTGAGGATCATTGTCCTGCCAGTGATGCGGGCCCTTTATCGTCATGAGTTCTCCCTCAAAGTCGTCGTCGTAGGCGCTGCTGTCATTTCTTCCATCATTCACCGAGGCAAACGCCTTGAGGCGGTCGCTGGACAAGAGGCCGCCAAAATTATCCTGGGGCTTGAGATGGGGTAGCTGCAGCGCACTGGGTGAGATGGCTGTAGCAAAGTCGTCATCCCAATTGTCGTCATCTGCGTAGATTAATGTCAGTCCCTGGAAGAGCTTGAACGGATTCGGTCGACCGAGGACGCCAAATGCCCGGTTGCGGTTTAAGGCGACCGGATCGACGAGGGATTTGCACATACCAGCAAGTTCAGGCTTACTGAAAGCTTCAGCGCCAGGTCGGGGTTTGGGGAGAGTTAAAGAACTCTTGGCGGGCGTTCCACCGAGGAACCGTGTCGAGGGGCCTGATTCGGAGCCAGTCGAGGCTCGGAGCGATGACTCGGATGACTTGAGGGCCTTGTTCCACTGCTTGACCTCCTCAACAGCGTCGCTGAAATTGGCTGGTGCTTTTGATACGGGTGCTTCGGTTCGACGACAGCCTGTGATCCAAGCATGGCGGAGCAATTTGCGGGCTGTTACACGAAGATTTGGGTCTTTCTGAAAACACTGCATCAGAAAGTCTCGGGCGGCCTGAATCAAGTCAGCAAAGGGCGACAGGGACAATTGGGTGGACCAACCGCCGAGATTCCTTCAGGTAGAGGGGGATGGTCGTCGTTCACAATGGCGAATAGCGCAGGCATGGCGGCGAGGTTGTGATATGGGGGTTTGCCTTGGAGAAGCTCAATGACGGTGCAACCGACACTCCAGATATCAGAGGCAGAGCTCGCTCCAGACAGCTGAATGATCTCAGGGGCCATCCAGTAGGGGGTGCCGACAACTTGCGCCTCCTTGTCCTGTCCACCAGCTAGAGTGCTTGTGGAAACTCCAAAATCTGCGAGTTTGACTGTTCCATCTTTGGTGGTGAGAATGTTGGCGCCCTTGATGTCTCTGTGGATAACACCCTGGTCGTGGAGATACTGAAGTCCCTGTAGGACCTGGGTCATGTAGACACCAACGAGATTCTCGGGGAATTTGCCATAAGCCTTGCAGATCGAGTGCAGGGAACCGTTTTCGCAGTACCTAGTTGGTCAGCCAGGCATTTCGAAGATCCATGGGAATTCATACTCGAGAATAATATTAAGGGCGTCAACAGACTTGACGTATCCAATATACTTGACAATATTGTCGTGCTGTGGCGGTCAGAAGTTATATCGCCTGCAGGGGAAGCTTCTTACATGAAGATTCTTGAGCAAATTAATTTCACTCTAACCGTCACTCTGTCAGCATCTCGGCTCATGAACTCCCTTATTCAACTTGTCCAGGAACAAACCCACCTCCATCATGCGCAGTTCGCTCTTGGGCAGATCCGCGAGCTTGATCTGCTTGACAGCAACCGCCTCGCCGTTGCCCCAGTTGAAAGCCTTGTATACGGATCCAAAAGCGCCCTTCCCGAGGCATTCACCTAAGCGCTGCACGCAGATATAACGTTAGCACTTTGGCACAACTCTCCCTGAACCTAAACCCTTGCTTCCTCCTCGTCCTACGAAAAAGTTTGGCGCGGGAGCTTGGAGAGTGTACGCACGTAGTCCTTGAGCCCCGGATCCTGCAGGGCAGAGCTCTCGCGGTGCTTCTCCTTGCGAGACGGCGTGCCGGGCATTGGTCGCTCACGGCTGGCCACGGCGGCGCGGCCATTGGCGTGGAACTGCCGCTCGGGCACCATCTCTCGGGCACGCTCTCACTGCGTGAGGCTCGGTTATAGCGACGGCCAGCTGAGAATCTGCCTCCTCGGGACGAGCAGAGGCGGGCGACGAGGAAGAGAACCGGGTTTCTGTGTCAAGATGGAGATCTCATTCCCGGCAAAGATCGAGGCAGGGGAGGGCGAAGAGCGGTAACGGTTCGTTTCTACATGCGAAGTAGATATTAAGATCGTCTTTGGGCCGCTCAGTAACTCCGGCCGTCTCGTCGAGAAAGTCGTGCGGTTCGAAGGATCGTCGAGGTCATCAACGTGATCGAGTCAAGGGTTGTCGGAGGGGAGACGAGAGAGAGAGCAGAGGTTCGTTTCGTTTCGTGCGGCCGCTAAAACGAGAGACGGGTTGGACTACGCACAGAGGCCCAGGGAGGCAAGGAGGGGATCAGACGGTCAAGTTTGCAAGAGAGAGAGGAGAAGAATGAGTGACAACTGGGCAGAAATTTGGCTCGACTGGACCAAAAGATTGATCCCCAATCATGGACCTGCGCTCGCTTGAGGTGTTGTTTCTCGCAACCCAACCTACCCACGCCGGGCCCGGGTACCCGTACCTGCGGTCCCTGCCTGCTGGCCTCCGCCGAGTGGACGGGCGTGGACGCTGCCTGTAACTCCAGCGCTGTTCAGCGCCCTGCAGAGGGATGGCCCGCTACTGGGCCGCAGGTCCCGATACATACAGGGCTGTCTCCCGGCACTGGGCGGTGCGGGCTGTTCCCCACTGGCTCATCGCCCGCGCATGGTGGATGGTCCCCCGGCTCTCCACAGTGAGGTGAGGTGAGGTGTCTCTCTGCTGGTGACACCCAACAGCAGCAACCACGCCGACAACGAAGCAATCCACCCATACCTGGGGGAACGGCAGGCTGCAGATCTCTATCATGATCATGATGGCTCATATCTCGAGACTCTAAGCCAGTGTCTTTCCTCGACAATGCTATGGCTTTCCGTTGAAACAGCCCAAGTTCATGCCATGCCATGCAATGCAATGCATTCACTCACAACTCTCACCCAACCTTGCTTGCCCAACTCCTTGTAAGGCTGTCCGTCCGAAAGGGCAGCATGTCCCGCTCATCCTCATTGGGCGACGCTCCTAATCAAAGTGTCGCAGAATTTCCAAGACATCTCCATCGCTCTCGAGTAAGGTAAGCCATCCCCCGGAACTACAACGAACGGGTTACGACATTGGTGCGCCTCTCACCGCCGGCAGGATGGAAGGACAATCAAAAGGAAAAAGAAAGTGGCCGAGGGAATTTCATGTGGTGCCTGTCATGCGCACAATGTACTCACCTCTTGACACCCGGCTTATTCTCTTTCAGCCAGCTCCTGCGACGCCTCAACTACTAGTTACGGCCAGGATGACTTGTAAGCGAACGACCCAACAACGCCAACTCTCGGGCAAACCGCAGTGACACTTCCCTGCTCGCAAAGCAAACCGCACCGATCTATCATCGACTACCGCCCCTAGCCTCGGGCCACTAATGCGTCTCATCCCGGCATGTACGACAGACTTGGGGGGGCTGCGAACCTCCCGTCCGATCTGGAGTGCATCGCCGCGGCCATGCCAACTCGAGAAATGCGCTTACCTCTCTTTTCTTCACACCATGTCGAATGCCCCCTTGTCCATAGCTGGTCAAGGATATTTCGCTGCCGATCGATTTCGAGTCGCGAGGGGAAGGACTTGTTGTAAGCAGTAACCAACGCGTTCAGGCTATCCCCTGATCAAAGCGCAATCACTCTTGGCCATCCTGACGTGACGCTGGCATGACGATGTCTCGCACCCTCCGTAGACGACCAGGGGATACATACTCGTCAATGCGGCAGGGCATCCTCGTTTCGTCCTTGCCGCGTCTTACCAATCCGTTGGTAAAAATGTACGCGCGGATGCCCTCAAGAGCCCTGGCACCCTCGATGGTCAACTGAACCAAGGACCGGAGAAACCCTCGCATCTTGGCACCTTACACCCTCGTATTTCTCATCCGTGTCCAGCAGTTATCGCGACCAACAGCACGCAGCCGTTCCGAAGACAAGGTCCTTCAAGCCACCATCGTTTTGCATCTGCCAGGGCCTGTCTACAGATGAGGGTCCAGGCACATGCATGACGCCGCAAATATATTCAAAACCCCCTCACAAAGCCCACAGTCAAAGCATCCGGCGTAAACAACATGTCTGGCTCATGATATTGAATTGTATCGTGGGCGAGTTTCCGCACGACAGCTAAATAAAAGCACCCGCAATTATACAGAATTGGCTAACACCCGTAAACCATTGACCGTCCCAGTATACTCAGACATCTAAACCTCCGACACTCCGACGCTTCCTCGCTGTTGTTTTTCTGACATATTGAGCACCCTGTCAGTTTTGATCCGTTATAAAATACAAAGCAAATGTGCCCGCTCGCTCATTCAGGCCCATCTCCTGGCAAGTTTCGACTGAGGCCTGCCTCGGCCCACCACTCGTCCGGTATATCCTCACGGCGTGCCAGACTTCGAACAATGCGTTGCATTCCCATCCAGTCGTCATCTCCAACAGTTGTGTTGTTTCCCGATGTTGTTGAGCCCTCGCGAGTGACCCCCCATCGCTCCAAGACTTGCTCGTCATCCGAGTTTCCCACGGATAATTGTCCTACCCAACCATGGCGAGGGCGTTGTTGAGTAGGAAGCAATGGACCATCCAGCTCAGCCGTGTTTCCTGTGGCATCCTCCCCACTGGTCAAGGGACCGTCCGGTGATCGTCGCCGCCGAATGGCCGAAGATTCGGAGTTGACTGCCCCACTACTCCGGGTGATAGGCCCGTCGACCGGTCCATCCAGGTTGTAATCGGGCACTCGGACCCGAACACGTCGCAGCGCATCCCGACGACGACGGATTAGCGCAAAGTCAGGATGCTCGTAATCAGGCGATTCTGTGTCCGAATTTTCGCAGCCCGATTCACAAGCCTGGTCAGCCGACGTGTCGTGGGGAGGGTCCGGAGCAGTCAGAGGTGTGCTTGACGATGCGCCAGCACTCTGCGATGCAACAGTCGATGCAAAAGATGAGCCCGCGCTGGGAGGTTGAGGGTCGGGCGTGAGGGTAGTCAAAAGCGTGTCCCAAACCTCAGGACTGAGGCTTCTGTCGCGATCACCAAGTCCATCAACACCTCGGTTTGGTTGCGAGGTTGCGTTGCGTCGACGCTCAGTCACTTCAAGTCTAGCCATTGCACGGTTTCGGAACTCGGCTCGTCGGCGTCTTCTCTCTTGTTCGGCGCTTGATGAGCGAGTAGTGGTAGGTGGCTGTTGAACGGGAATAGTAGGCCCTCGGATAGGTCCATCTTCATCCAAAGAGCTAACCCCAACCTGCAAAGTATGTTAGTGATGATGGTCAAGGTAAGAGAAAAGGCCAGAAACTGACAATCCGAGACCGATTGTATCGTGGCAGGGTTTCAAATGTCCACCATCCAAGATCGACCTGCTCTTCTGGCTGCTCGTTAGTCGCTCCGGGTGCAGGCCAGTTATCCCTGAACAGAGAGTTGAGTTGTTCCTCCAGGGTGTTTCTTCGGCGGTCTTCAGGTCTGCCCGACGGACCCTCGCGAAATCGCACCGAGTCTGGGACATTGGGAACCGGCATGGCTTCTCCATCAGGACCAATCCTCGACACCAAATGGCTCTCTCTCAAGGGGCTAGGCCGCCATCTCGCCATGAAGTCTCGTTCTCTGCGCTCGTTATCGCGAATGGAAATGTGACGGCGCAATGCAGCGCGGCGCTCACGATATTCGACAGCACGTGCATGGCGACGAGCAGCGCGGTTTGGTGACGTAGCTCCGGTCTTGTCTGAAGGCTTGGGTGGGAGATCTGACTCGACAGGGGCGATAAACAATCTATAGATCCAATAAATCAGTACACGTCCAAAAGTCAATCTTGACTCAGCGACACAAGTTGAAATGCACCAACGCCCTCGTAGTTTAATGCAACGGCAAGGCAGGTTCACGGTCGGAGCACGATCTATGTTGCGCCGGCTTGCGAAGCGATAGCGAAAGATGGATCGACCGGGGATCACTGCGTTGGCGCGATGGCAACGAGAGGCATCCGAGAAAAAAACAAGGCTGCGCTTACGGGAGACCCATGGCTGTAGGAGCGAAAGCAGGGGAAATAACGCTAAGAGCGAGCGACGAGAAAAAGAGGCCGAAAAATAATCAACACTGCAAATGCAAAATGCCAAAATGTTCAAAGGTTGGCCTGAAGAAAGATGAAAGATGGTTGATGACGGCGCTGCCTAGAGCCGGAAGCGTGAAGCGTGAAGCGGGCGGGTAATTAACCGGTGGAGAGGATGAAAGAATGGAGTCCGAGATGGTCCAGCAAAGGGGCGCGGGGGGTAGAGATTGATTCGAGAAGAAGTGACGAAATGGAGTAGCCAATCAGGCGGTGGCGAGGCTTAAAGTCTGTGGTGGTCGCGCGCGTGCGCGTTGAGTGAAGCGTGTCTCGCGTGATCAGGGCTGTTAGTGATTGGTGCAGGTTGAAGGTGAAGTGTCAAGAAAGTTGGCAGGGGACTATCAAATCGTATCAGATGTGGCTCGTGCTGCCGGTTCGCCCGATAACGGATTTGGCCACCTGTGGCGGAGGGGTACTGTGGCTGGTGCCTCAAGAGTGGGTCAATGCTTCCTCGCCTCAAGCGAAAAATAATGGCCCGTGAAGGACTCTCTCATGCGTTGATGCCGATGCCGATATCCAACTCCCAGGCATCCTAATCTGTCAATTCATCCCGGGATTGCATCAATTAGCATCCCCGGAGCCTCCCAGGGCATCTCGTCTCCGCAGTGCCGGGCTCGGTGAAATGCCGTCTCACCCTCACCATGTCTTCCGCACAGGAAATTCAGTTCGCCATTAACCGCATCTATCGAGCCCTGGCCAACAAGAGGAAATCGGGCTACCGGGACATTCGATTAGGTCTTGACCGAATCAGCCGGGTTGTACCAGACAACCAAGAGTGGAAGGGTGTTCATGTCGCCGGTACCAATGGCAAGGGCTCAATATGTGCCTTTCTCGCCGGCCTATTCAAGCTGGCCGGGCTCAGCTACGGCAGCTTCACATCACCCGCCTTCCCAGAGAGACATAATGGCGTCACCATCAATGGTCTCTATGTGAATCCGCGGATGTACGAGATGGAGATGAGGCACGTCGAGGCCAAGTGGGAGCGAATCGCCACTAACTGGAGGTTTCAACACGGCGAGGACCCCGAGGGCCTGTCACCATTCGAACTCGAGACAGCAACCGCCTTCCGCGTCTTCAACAAGATGCATGTACCCTATGGCATCGTCGAGGTTGGCATGGGTGGAGCCACCGATGCTACCAATGCCATGAAGGAAAAGGCAGTCACCGTCATATCAAAGATCGGCCTTGACCACCAAGAGTTCCTCGGTAACACTATCGAGAACATTGCCAAGGTCAAGGGCGGTATCATGCAAAGAAATGTCCCCTGTATCGTCGATCATACTAATCCCCCCTCCGTTATTCATGCCCTCAGAGAGCACGCTCGCCAGGTAGGGACAGATATCATCCTCACCTGGAAGGCTGAGCCCTTTCTCATGACACTCGACAACTCAAAGTGGAAACTTGAGAGTTACCAAGTTCAGAACCTCCTCTGTGCTGCTCTCGCCTTCCGTCATTTATTCCCTCTAAAAGAAATTGACTTGAACAAGCTCATGGCTACGAAACCCTTCTTGCCCGGACGAATGGAGACGGTACAGATCTACCCACCGGCTTCTGGTCTTGAATCAAGAAGTATCCTCGTCGATGGAGCTCACAACATGTTGGGAATCGAAGGTCTTGTTAGCCATGTCGACAAGCACATGCGAAAACCAGATCAACCAGTGACCTGGGTAATGGGTATGTCTTCGAGCAAGCACAAGCCTTTCCACCGAATTATCGACAAGGTTGTCAAGCCCCAAGACAACTTGGCTTTTGTCGAGTTTACTCCCGGTACCAACGATCCCCAGCCTGCACCCGCCAACTACGGTGCAGACCACGGCAAGACCATCGTCAAGACTCCTGAGCAAGTATACGATGGAGAACCCACCATTGCGAACGCTCTGCCGTGGGCTTGCGAGAAGGCTGGTCAGGATGGACCAGTAGTTGTGACAGGAAGTCTTTATCTCATCCGAGAGCTCTTTGGTCTTGAAGGTGTTCGTCGAGCACGACAGCTAGGCACACGAAGGCCTGGGCGAGCGCAACTATACCGATATATCAAGTTGGCGCAAGAGAGGAACTTGACGAAGGAGGAGGCTCGGGAGTTCAAGCAAGCGAGGCGACACTTTCACTTGTTGCCCCTCCGAAGCAAAGTCTTCGTGAATGTACGTGACGGTGGCAGTCCTCAGTCCCCGGAGGTGTCCGCTGAAACGTCAGAGCAGCAGCGCATAGCCGCGTACCACAAGAAGCAGGAGGAGAGATACAAGAAGACCATCCTCGCTATCCAGAACGATCTAAACCGACCCACTACAACCGGTGGGAGTGCCGGGGAGGCCGTCGAGACGGTAGGAAATCTTGCCGCTCGGCTCGAGGACCTCAAGAGCCAGGCCGAGGTGCACAGGAAGGGGTATGAGGCGGCCATGCTCAACATCAGGGGGCGTACGGCGATAGCTCACAAGAAGTACATGAGCTATCGCAAGATCTTTGGGCGACCAAAGAAGCCCAAGGCCTCTACCGTGTCCCCGTTCCTCTCATCACCGGGAGGCAGGCCTATCGCGGTGCGCAGATCGTCCGTGGCATGGAATGAGCAAAAGGTGGATGAGGCGGCGGCATTGGCTGAGCAGAGAGGAACAGTTAAGAGGAGGAGGAAGGCATCTGCGCCGAAGGAGGCAAAGAACGTTGACCCATTTGCCGCGAAGCTGGCTTCGGCCCGGAGAAACCAGTGAGCAGCTTGAATGATGGATGGTCTTGAACGAGTACATGTCTTGAATACCTGCAGCCGGTTGTACTATTATAGAGCTAGGGGTGCATCGACAGGGAGCACAGGATTGGATATGGAGATTGACAGGACCTGATTGTACATTATTACGACATAGGCAAGTCTATCTGAGCTGAGCATTCAGCATGTATAGTTGATGACAACATCGCCATTTCTCCACGCCAGTGTCTTGGGCCAGTTCCTAGCCAGAGAAACATACCATCTCTTCTTGGTCCTTGAATATTTTCTAGTTGGGTCTGGCATGAGCTGACGTACATCACATGATCAGACCCTCATCTCACTCCAAACATCGGAAACTTGCGAATCCCCTCATTACACACCTCCACATGGCGCCCACACACCTCATCATCGTCTGCTGCCACGGCATCTGGCTTGGCGGATCAAGCCACGGCGCCGACGAGGCCGAGTGGCTCATCGCTGACTTTCAGCGAGGCGAGACCCCCACCTTTATCCAGCACATCAAGGCTGGGGTGGAGGCCCTCGCCCTTGACCGGTCTGGCTCTGCGCTGGTGTTTTCAGGGTAAGGTTCTTTGCAGCGTATTAAAGGCTCGGATGCTGACAGTATAGGGGCCCTACACGTAAAGAGACAAGGATATCCGAAGCTCAAAGCTATGCAAACATCGCTGCCGAGCACGGCTACTGGGGACTCTTACGCGATGGACCATCTAGCGACGAGATCTTGGTGGAAGAGCGAGCACTGGACTCGTACCACAACGTCCTCTTCTCCTTGACTCTCTTCTACTCCAAATTCAAAGCATGGCCCTCAAAGATCACCATCGTGAGCCACGGCTTCAAAAAGGAACGACTGGTCGACGGACACTGCACAGCCATTGGATTCCCCCTGGACCGCGTCTCCTTTATCGGAATCGATCCACCGGGAATGGTTGCTGCCGCCGCAGGAGCTTCTGATGGAAAGGATAAAGAAGATGCCATCAAGGGTGTTGGGTTGGCAATGGGCGAGTGGAGGAGTGATCCCCATGGACGAGGAGAGAGTTTGGCTGGAAAGAGAGCAAAGAGGAACCCCTGGGGAGTGGCCCAGGACGTTTTCCCAGATGGGCATCTTGATCGTGGTGGTTTGGTGGTCAAGATCCAGGATGGGAATGAAGTTCTAGACGAAGATGCGGTAAGACCATGGTGATTCTCTATATAAACCACTTTAGAGCATACCACTATATCTAGATCATCTATAGAACGCTCTTCTCCCCATCTCTTGTCTTTCCCCTCCCCCTTGGCCCTCTTTGAACCGCATCAACCAGGAACTTGACAGCATCCTCCACCATGGCAGCACTAAACCGATGTCCCACGCCCTCATAAACACGATCCTCCAACACAAAACCACCATCGTACCAACCCCCCTCGCCCACAGCCTGCTTCAGCAGTGTCGCCAGGGGTCGGCTGTTTGCGTAGGGGACTAGCGCATCGTCGGCTCCTGAGCAGAGGAGAAGCCTCTTTCCTCTCACGCGGGCGTCAAGGATCGACTTGAGACGAGTTTGCTCAGATTGAATGGGCGATGTTCCAAAGAGGAGGGCTTTTGGGTCGTGGCGGAGGCAGGTTTTGACGAGATCACTGGGAAAGTATTTGCTCCCGACAAAGTTGGCGCCACAGTCGAGCTTGGCAATAGCAGCGCGGTCACTCATAAGACCTGTATCTCATCAGTACACTCTCCCTATCTCTTTTCCAATTTGGAACTCACTCATAAAGTCAGGGCATCCGACGACAGCCACAGCAGCGTCGATCCTCTCCTCTCCAAACCAAGCCTGCCACGCGCTATGTCCTCCCAGACTCCATCCAAGGCAGACATGCCCATCAACCTCACGACCAAGATATCCAGCGACAAGGTCCATCAGTCCAGACATGTCAGTAACGCCACCCTTGACCATTCCCATCATATCAATCGCATGGCTTGCATTCCCACCATCCCAGGCCAGATTCGCCGACTCGCTGACGAGCCGTGTCCCGTGGTTAGGCATGTCAAACGCCAAGGCGACAAGACCTCGCTCTGGGGCTTCCCCCGCGTGGGCGTTCCAGGCGGCAATGGTCCGACTGGCAATATCATGCATTCGCGCTCGCGTGCGAGTGCGAGGATGAAGCAGCCAGAGACAAGTCACTGGCTTATTCTGAGGCAGCTCATCGAGACCGTAGACGTCGACGAGGAGTCCCGCCATGGGGAGCGTCTTTTTGGAGACGGCGGGAGGTGGCGGGAGGCCCTTTGTAGCATATGTGTCGGTCATTTTGAAAATAATTCGTCAAGTAGATAGATGAAGCTCGGCGATGATCTGTCAAGGCCAAGATGTCAAGTTCACCTCGGCATCTTCTCATGCAAGCTTGAGTCGATGGGTGGGTCCAGGGTATCCCGCGCCGGTCTCGGGACTCGGTGTTTTATTGTTGCAGTCAGACATGTCGATGGTTGGATTGGAGAGTAGGTATTATGTGGTTTGCGGTCTCTGGGTTGATGAGCTTATTCATTTAATATTCAAGTCCGTTGTGGTAGCTGAGTTGCTCAGTCTGGCTTGAGGATGCGTGGCTGTGTTTAAATTCTAGTGGAGAGGATAAAAGGCTCGATACCTATATAAATATTGCGACATTTCTGCTTATAGGAGCCTTTAGAAACGAGCAAGACATCCCGCGAGATTCATTAAGAGATATGTTTCTATTGGATCAAGGCAAAGAATGCATATAAAAAAAAACAGGCACAAATAGCTCGAGATGAAGCCTCATCATATCCAAGCCCATCACATCAAAAGTCAACCACAATCATCTGACAACAAATCTGTCGATATTTAATATTAAAATCACGCTGCCCTACTACAAGCAGACAGTATAAAAACAAAGCCAACATCATATCGGTATCGCCATGCTGCACAACAAACAAGAACAAAATAGCTGCCCAACCCGCCCCAACGCCTGGTGCGCTACTGCGCCTTTCCCGTTGCCCACTGCCCGTCCCAGTTCAGGCTTCCCAGTCCCTTATGCTACCTTGAAATCAATGTATCCCGTTCCGAAAAGTCGACGCCTTCACTTCTAGCTTCCTCTCGGAATCGGCCTCGGGCTGGGGCCCTTGCCCTCCGTCTTCAGGTTAGGCACCTAGCGAATAGGTGCAGCTCTGATGTCCCTTGAAACATCACTTTCTTGATTCAGCTTCCAGTGGCCATTAGTCAGTGGCCATTAGTCCACCTTCCAGTGATCGTGCTCGTCAGAGCCCAGGTAGAGCTCCACGCCGTATAGAACCATGGTCAGGCCAATATTGGTCCACTGCCAAGTGCCGCCACCAACGTCGCCGCCCCTCAGCGTCCAGCCATCAGGACCCTCGCTCGTCGAAAAGTGTTGCAAGAGTAAGCTGGTGTAGATGGCTATCAAAATGGATGGCGAGAACCAGCTGAGGAAGCCCAGGAGTCTGCTGGCTGCTTCTGAGTCTTCCCAGTCAGGCTCCTGCATCATGGCCCGCGCACCTGATTCACGGATCGAAGGGATAATGCGCGTTGCGCAATAGAATACCAATGAGCGGTATGTTAGAGAGATGATAACCGAGGGGGTGATGGTCTGAAAGGCCGCATATAATAGGGCCAGGGATGAGTGAACCGTAGAAGGGAGGGAACCGAGCATGTGGAGAAAGGTCGAATAAGATGCCATGATGATGGGTGGCAGAGGAGGAATGTCGGGTTGAGCGTTGTCCTGATCCTCGACTTGGTCAGAGTTTTCTGAAGGGAGATAATCGGTGAAGATCTGGTAAACGCAGAGCACGATGTAGGCAAAGAGTAGCGATGACTCTATGGGGTTGCCTCGGCCACTGCCAATACCGAAAGCACAAAGGAAGACGGCCGTGGTCATTGCAATGCCGATAAGAGTAGCATCGACATTGCTGATCTGAGGGAACTGCGCAACCCTCCAGAGGAAGTAGGAGGCACTAGCCATGATGGAGCTGGAAAGGACGAGGAGGACGATCTGCGGAAATGTTAGCATGAATCTCGACTGACGCTGTTTCAGACATACCACCCAAGTATCGCTTCTTCCTCGATTTACAAGCCACCTGGTGAGCTGGCCTGCAGCCTGGATGACCAACAGGGTACAGAAACCCTCCAGCAGCTGGAAAACAGGACCGCAGTATCGAAGCACATTGTCCCAACCTCCCAGCATAACAGTTTCAACCAGCCCATCCTTGCCAAATGTCCACTCTCTCCAGCTCGTGCTCTTGGAGTTGAGTAGGCCGCCTAGAGTCCGTTCCACCCAGTTCGTGTTGCCCGCATCCACGGCAAACTGCCCAAGCGACCAGATCAGCAGCGAGGGGATGATGATCCACTGCGAGAGTCGCAAAAAGCCCGACAGGACGAACCGAGAGCGGGAGTTTTCGGGCGTTATAAGCTCCAGGGTCGAATATACAAAGTAGAAGAGGAACAGGGCCAGGCTGTAGGCCAGCCCACTATCACGGCCGCCTACATCGAAGGCGACGGGGATGGAGAGGACGATGCTGAGCAGAAAGATGGAGCTGAAGAATGCCCTAAATAGCCACCACATCGGAGCGACGAGATGGCGGGCGGAGGCCGCGCCAGGGGAGCGGGAGGAATCGAGGTGGTGCGTTCAGACGAGGACGAGGAGAAGTGGGCGCATTCAGCGACGGTGATTGTGTATCGTGATAACCAAGAGTCGGTCGTGGGCGGTGGTGCTGCTTCAAGGGAAGGGCGTGGTCATCGGAGTTGTGCGTGTGCGGGCTCGTTCGTGAAAGCTCGTCCGATATCGTCTCCGGTCGGTGAATGATAGCAAGCGAGGGAAGCAAGCACAGGATCAAGTTGGCAAGCGAACGCGGTCAAGTTGGTTGGACTCGATGGAGGGTTGTCGGGATAAGAAGCGGGCCGCGTTTTCTTAACTCTGCTGTCGAATCAAGGCAGCAGAAAAAAGGAGCTCTTCTCTGGTGGTGGGTGGCTGTTGCTCGATGTTTGTACGTGACTTGCGCACCAGGCGATGCAAGGTGGCTAAATCAGGTAGCCGCCAATTTTTGCTTATCGCTATCGCAATCGTCACCTGGAAGGGCAGGAGGGAGCTCAGGCGGCCTGACGTTTTTCCAGTGGCTCCCTTCCCGTCTCGGCTGATCCTGGCACTGGCTTTGGCGGGGGAGCTTGGGCGCTCTGTGACTTTGGCACGTGTCATTCAACAGGTTTATCTGTGCATGTGCCTTGAAATCAAACATGGCGAACTTGGAGATGAAACATTCGGATCAAGGGAGTTGGCAGACACCGGGAGCAAGTTCTGAGCTACTGGGCTTGTATCCAAGTTTGACTGATGGACAGACCAAAGAGCGACTGCTGAGATGACTTGATAGCGTCACACCGCATGATAGGCTCTCGGCGCAACAAGCAATCAAGGCTGGACGACTGTGAGAGCAGATATTGAGTGACGACAGCTTTTTTCTTGCCCTCCAGCATTTCTCTCCAGCTCACTCGCAGCTGTGACCTGCCTACCTAGGTAAGGAACATGGGAGAGAGCTTCAACTGACTTCAGTGAGTGCACAAACTCTCGCATCATTCATGCAAGTTCTTGGCCCTAATCCAAGGACATGATGAACTCCTCACCAAGAACCCTTCTGCGAACCTAATCTGGTTTAGTTTGGTTCGGTTGGGGTGGGTGAGGGTTTATTTCTCTTTAACGTGGTTATGCCTGTACCCATCATAGAAAACCCCGTGACTCAGCGTTAGCCCTGAACCCACTTTGGCCAAGAGATTTGGCTCCACGCCCATCTCTGGAGCCTCACCAACTTCACTCCTTCATCATCACGTCCCTCCACCGCATCGAAATCGACCAACCGTCACCATCACTATCTGTTAAACTCATACTCCTTGCAAACACTGTTGGCATAGCTGTCACAACTCCTGATTCGTGTTTTCGTGTTTCCGTGCTCTAACCACATCACTCTCCCATCCGTCCTTCCTAACCAGTATCCTTCATGCTTCTGTAATTTTGCGCAATGTTCCTGCAACGAGTAACCCTAGCGAACCACTCTTCTCCTCTACGAAACGAATCGAAACGAGCGAATGCGATCACGACGACTGGAATATCTCGCATCGAGACATGATAGTTTGAGGGATTATGATCGTTCGCAAGTGCCGAGCATTTCGATGGAGGAGATTTGTGTGTCGCAAGTGCATACACGTTGTCGCGATGTTTATGATTGCTTGTAAACTTCTTTGCTGAGCGAGCGCTCTTGGTGATGGTGATGATGGTGACGCTGATTGACGATGATATCTGTGGTGGTGAGGTGAGATGAGATGATGGTGTCAATCCTGGCCCAGGGAGAGTGTAATGCAAGTGCATTCACATCACCTACAGCAAGCTGCCTGTTGCACTTTAGCTCTACTGTTGCGTCTGTTGCTTCAATTGTCATGGCGATGCTTGTTGTTGGTGGTGTCGATGGTGTTGCGTGATGGTGGTGATGGCTTCAATTACCAACAGTGTTGGTATATTGCGTTGGCGCTGGGCATGAAAACACCACGGATCATCGCGGGGAGAGGATTTGGCAGAAGCGAAATATTTCACGCCGGCGCTGCATCTGTTGGCGGTTGACGGCTGGGATACAGCTGGCGGGCCTCCAACGGCGTCGCCTCAGTCGCCGCATCCGCCACGGCCGTGGCGCACCACGAACCCTTCACCAGGAGAGGATTGATCCAGCATACCCTTATCTATTACTTCCCGGGACCAGATCACCAGGGAGGAGCAGGGGCGCCTTGGTACAATGGTATCAAGGTCAGGTCAAACTGTTCCTCCCTACCCCCGCCCTAAACGCCTGGGCACACGCCAATCCCGAGTTCGATTCCCGCGACGATAACCGAAAAACGACGACAACCCCGACGACAAACCCCGACGACAACCCGACCCGACGACAAGAGACGTAGGAGCCCATCGACACGGGGCTCCGAACTCTTTTGTCATTTGGACCTGAATTTTTGATCTCCCAAGTTGAAAAATTGCACATGTAAAATTTGAGCTATAGAATAGATTGTAATTGAAATTTTAAAGTAATACTTTTGCTATATGACATGGTGAAGTTGTGAGATTTGCTGGGTCCATTTGACGTGAAGTCGCATTTTGGATGACAAAATGACGCCAATTGGCTGGTTGTCCGATCGCCGAGAGATCGCCTAGCCCTTGGCATTAGCTTGGCGATAACCTCGCTCGTGTGGGTATCGCATGCGCTTGAACGACATGCGACACGGTCGAGACACGACCTTGAACAATAAGCTTAAAAAACCGCCCACGGACTTGATCGTGCGCAACGGCCATGGGCTCCCCGAACTCCCCGTGTCATCCGGACAGGAAGGAACAAAAAAATGCCTCGTCATTTCTCGAGTGACCATTCTCAAGTGCATGCATCCCTGAAGAGTAAGAGAAGCGAAAAGGGTCCTCGGAAACGTGGGCACTCGACCGACGAGCCGCGAATCCTTCAGCAAATAGTTTGAATGACGCCTTTTAAGGCTATAGTGATGCCAGAGCCGTGGTCTTGACGATGGGGCCACTCCTGCTCCTACCCAAGTGGAAGCGAAGGGGGTTCCGGACCCTCGGGACCCTGGCTGGCTTCAGTTCGGGCGTGGGCGTGGGTGTTTGTGTCCGATCACATCATGGCAATTTCGTAATGGGATGAACCTTGTGAGATGAACTCCCCGAGGACATGGAGACTGGGTCTAGATGATAAAACAAGAGGCCAGCCTCTTGGAGAAGAGTGTTTAACGTAACGTCAATTTGTCTCGTTTGAAAGGGAATCGAGTGACATTCTTCTGCAGAGTTTTACCCCGGGCAATTCTGAGTTGCTGGCCTGATCGGATGCTATGGTCTCATGCTGATGATGTCTGCCATGTTTGCATGTAGGCGGTCTCTTTTTACGCCTCGTTCATCATCCAATTACTTTGATCTCACGAGCTGATCAGATTGCGTGCGACCTATTGATTTTCAGCTCGAGAATTGTCCATCCATGACTTAGCATGGGAAGCATGAGCAGTTCCTCCCGGGAGTCGCCCCTTCAGAAAAAACGCACAGGCTACGTTACGTCTGAAACCCCACGGGAATAATCCAATCACGACTTTTGTTCCAGGAAAAAAGAGAAGACCATGTTCCACCCCCTGCCAACTTCCAGGCATCTATATTCTATGATCGACTTGCATACGGGGATCCCGGTTGGATTCCCATTTTTACGTGATGATGCGATTCCCGCTGCAGTTGACTGGCTGACCATGCAGCTTCCATCCTGGGTCGTCGGCGTCGTTGACAGGCCAGCACCGGATGTTCGGCACACTGGCGCGGAAGACGAGCGGAGCGGGAGTGGAAACGCCCCCCGCCCCGCCGGGCACTCGGCGGTTCGTCGTGTTCACTGGGGAGAAAGGCGGACACGCCCATGGGGTGTGATATTTCGTCATGAACATGAGGGTCTGTGATGTTTCTTGCTGCGTGATGATCGCTCTTTAGCGTTGGGCTTTGTTGGTGAAATGGACCGATGTGGAAGGTTGTCCGGGACTGGGGTGTGTCGTGATGGCGACATGGAGAGAAATCCTACCTCGACCTTGGGTAGGGATCCTTGATTTGAGTAGGATCAGCATTTGTTTCTTTAAAACGGACTCTGATCCCCTCCCTCGAGTGATTTGCTTTTAATATCCACAGTTTGAGATTTGCATCAGCTCGTCTTTTCTTTAGAGTTGTGCTTCTTGTCGATCAATTTGTTTCGTTCTGTCTTTGATTTACACCATCTTTGACTATTTTCGACATCTCAACGCAAAATGGCCGAAAAGAGCGCCTCTGTCAACTCTGGTGGTGACAGCCCCGACCCCGAGCGTCGTCCCTCCCAGATCCAAACCCCCTCTTCACGATGGGCGTCCCTGTTCGGCGGCAGCGGCACAACCGTCGGACCTAGAATCGCCGACCTGCCAGACTTTGTCAAGCGCGAAGTCTCGGATTCCGAAGATTCCAGCTCTGCCATCCTCAGCAAGCAGCTGGCGGCCGAGGAAGGGGAGCAGATCCAGTATCGAACTTGCTCATGGCAAAAGACTGCGGGTTTACTCTTTAGCGAGTACATTTGTCTTGCTATTATGAGTTTTCCCTGGTCGTATAGCGTTCTTGGCTTGGTACCTGGACTGATCTTGACCGTTGTTGTCGCAATCATCGTCCTTTATACCAGTCTTGTGTTGTGGGAGTTTTGCCTGCGACATCCTGAGCTTCGCGATGTTTGTGATATTGGACAGATGCTATTCTGGGGCAAGGAGTGGGCTTGGTGGGCTACTGCTGTCTGCTTCATCCTCAACAATACCTTTATCCAGGGTCTTCACGTTTTGGTTGGCGCCAAGTACCTCAACACCATGACCGCCGCCGACGATGTTGGCAGCTGCCGTACCGTCATGTTCTCCGTCATTGTCACCATTATCTGCTGGATTGGATCGTTGCCGAGAACTTTTGACATGATGGCTAAGCTGGGCACTGCTTCGGCCTTCTTCACCTTCATCTCTGTCCTGCTCGCCGCCATCTTTGCTGCTATCCAGACTCACCCCGCTGGATACGACTTGGCCAAGCTAGGCGAGCCCATTGTCACTGCTGTTCCTGTAAAGGGCACAACCTTTGTCAACGGAATGTCGGCCTTCCTCAACATCAGCTACACCTTCATTGGCCAGATTACTCTGCCCAGCTTCATTGCTGAGATGCGAGATCCACGGTACGTAATTTGAGCCATTTCAGAGAACAAAACTAATATGACTTAGGGACTTCCCCAAAGCTCTCTGGGCCTGCACAATCGCCGAGATTATTGTATTCAGTATCGTCGGAGCCATTGTGTATGCTTACACCGGGAACCAATACGTGACAGCGCCCGCCTTTGGCTCGCTCGAGCCCGTGTACAAGAAGGCGGCCTTTTCGTTCATGATCCCCACCATCATTTTCCTGGGAACCCTATACGCCTCTGTTTCGGCTCGATTCGTATTTTTCCGTCTCTTCCGTAACTCGAAGCACATGAACAGCCACACTGTCGTCGGTTGGGGATCCTGGGCTGGAATTCTGCTGGCGACGTGGATCCTAGCCTTTATCATCGCCATGGTCATTCCATTCTTCAACTCCCGTAAGTGGTTACCTTGAGAGAAAAGTGTAGGATTAATACTGACGTAATACTTAGTGCTCTCCGTCATGTCGTCCCTGTTCGACAGCTGGTTCGGCTTCATCTTCTGGGGTGTCGCCTACTTCCGTATGCGCAGCGCTGATAAGGAGGTGGGACGACATCACAGCTTCATCACCGACTTGATAGGCAACGTCGTCAACATCATCTTGATCGCCATTGGCATCGCGTTCCTGACAGTCGGCACGTACGCCAGTGTACAAGGAATTATTGACCAGTTCGAGGCTGGTGCCGTGGCGGGTGTCTTTTCATGCGCGACAAATGGAATCTAGAGAATTTGTTTCATCTCAGTTATCAGGCATTCAATACAGAAGTTAAGAAAGCTCTATTATCACTATTGAACTGTTGAAATATTGTCAAAATCATGGCGGCAGTCCACATCCAACTAGGACAGTATTCCTTGGATCATTTCATAAGTATGAAAGACGAGCCATGTATAGCGATGCTTGGGACTACCCTGGTAAGCAGACTCAATGCGTCACCTCATGCCCATTTGGTCCGGCTTGAATATCTTAGAATCAGGAGCCTTCGGCCCCTGCATTCTGAAGTAGATCAGCCATACCGACTTGCCAGTTCGCCACGGCCCATTGCAATACTGTCTTGCCCCAACGATCTCTTGCATTCACGTCGGCCCCCCGTTGCAGTAGCAACTGTGCCAGCTTCTTATCGCCATGGTGAGCGGCCCAATGAAGAGCGGTTCGCCCGTGATAGTCTGTGGCGTTGACGTCTGCCCCCTTTCTGACGAGGTAGTCTGGGATCTGGAACCACCAGTACTTTGCTGCAAGCAGCATCGGTGTCCAGCCGTGGACCCAGGCCCGCGATGCCTGGGTCTGCCAAAAACTTGCTCGCCGACACATGCTCGAATATATTATCATCGAGGCATATCCGCAAAAGCTCGAGCCGCTTGCACCCTTTCAGCAACTGAATGCACCTTGTCGCGTGGAGCGAGGGGAGTTTGAGAGGAACATCACTAGAATGCGGAGATTCTTCTAGTGTAGACTGAATCTCGTTCTTGCTCTCCCATGGGAACCGCAGCGAGGTCATGTTGTCGCGCCCAATTTGGCCAACTGCGACAAGCACCTTTACCGTATCATCCAGGTCGTCCGGGCAAAATGTCGTACTTCGATAGGCAAAGGGAAGAGCTTCTTGGCGTATCTGTTTGCTGACCCCGAGGATAGCTGGTTCTTGTCCCACCTGGAAGAAGTACCCGCTCGGGTCTCCTACAGCCAAGGGGAAGCATCGACGCTCAAAGGTATCGATATGCTTGATGCCCAATTCTCTCGGAGGCAGTGCGAAGCGGTAGATGTTTTCTCTCAACTCTCTCGGCAAGTTGAGAAATGGAGAGTTGCTAACAGAGGCTCTAAGGGGCCCAGAGGCTTCGAGATACGGCAGCTGTTCATGTTAGACTAATACTCACTGGATCGTGTTGTAAAGGGCGTACCTTGGGGCCTGACAAGGCCAATGCAGCTTCAGTTTCAGTGAATAGGAGTGGCAGAGAGAATCCACAACTGGATTTGATGTCGACAGCGTATTTGTAAAAACCTATGCGGTCTATCCGCGTAATGACGACACTGCATCCATCACCCTCGATGACCTGGTAAGAATTAGAGGTGGAGGGTAGCAGGAGCGACAACGTGGGTGCGTGCTCACCAAGTCTTGCACTGATTTTGGCTGATCTCTTCGAACCAGCTCTTTGTATTCTCGTAAGAATTGTTTCAGTTTGTCATTCGGCACGGGTTTAAGATCACTGTAAAAGCGTTCTATACCCGCAAACCCCATGGAATCTACAGTGTATCCCAGCTTCTTTTCCATTTCTGGTAAGCCTGGGGTAGACTTTAATTTAGCCATTGGTCCAGGTACGACATGCCATGCACGACTCGGATGTCGTACCGCGTAGCATTAAACGACGAAGCGGAGAAAAGATCCTTGCAAGCAGGAAGATTATTTTGTGGAGAGGCTTGTTGCGACGACTTTTGTGTTAATGGTCAGGTGACTGAAAGATCAAGACCAACAGCCTCGGAGAAGGCTTTGCAAGAACCAACAGTTGGTCTCTTCTCATTCGTCCGAGTGACTCCTCAAGGACGGGAAGAGATTGAGGGACCCAACGGTCATAGATTGGTCTAGCCACCTTGTTCATATATTAAATGATGGGTAGTGATCATGGTTTCTCTCATCAAGACACAGCAACCCGCACGGTCAAGATTTCTACAGAATGAGGGAGCAGTGGCTAAATCTTCAGTACATCTGACTCTCACAGCTAGCAGACCAGAGCGGTTGTCCCCCCAATAAAAAACCTTGGCAATTTACACTTCAGAGCCCGTAGCAGCCGGTTTCAAGGCATACATCTTCAAGGGCAGCAGTTGTCGGTTTCCCACCACAGGGAAGCCCCGCTGGATCTCTGCCTTTATAATGTCCAAACCGGCCTGCTTAAAAAGAGCTTGGAACTTGATGTCCTCCCTGTCATCTTGTTACCCCTACTGCGTCGCTTTTAGTATAGGTAGAGCCTTACCTTGTTACGCTGCCATCGGTCTCGTCAAACTTGTCTGCACCCCACGTGCTCAAGTTCTCCTTGACGACAATGATGCCTCCATCTGGATTCAGCACATTCCTGCACCTTTCCAAGTATTCCACCAGCGACTTGTCGTCCAGGTGCCCGACACACCACTGAGTCCAGATCAGGTCGTAGAGCACACCCTGGGCTGGCTGCCACCCTTCTAAGCCGACGTTGAAGATGTCTCCCACTCCCGGCTTTCCTTCCAGCTCCGCCGTAAACTTGGCCACGGGCTCAATGACATCGACTCGATCGGCCACGTGGAGTAGAAGCCCTTTGGTGATCCTGCCAATCCTACAGCCCTCGTCATGCGTTGATTAGCATAGGCACAAGAGCCGCACCTTGTCGCAGCACAGCTTCCAGTAAAAGAGTACAGAACATGACTCACCCTGCGCCCCCTTCCAATGCTCTGGGCACCTTGCTTCGCCCGCTCTTGATGCCGATGCCCAATCTTGCCAGAAAGGTTCGTGAACCCTGTAGATCGATGCGGGACACGGAGGGCATGACGGTCAGAACACCGCCAAGCATGCCGTCGACACTGGCATCAATCCCCTCCCAGTGCTGCTTCCCCTTGCCCGTCTGGATCAAGGAATCCGGAGGCTGCAATATGTTGGGTTCTGACATTGTGATGCCGGTGACAAAACCCATAGAAATTTAGTTAGGTGTGAGGCTCCATCCTAGGTTTTTCCCATTGATACTTTTTACAGCTTAGCTAATACTCTGAGGAACGATCAAGCAAGAATTCGTGAATGTAGTGGTCTTTTTCTTCATACAGTACGAGCAAGGGAATTTATTACATAGTATCTAATCTATAATAATTGTTTTTCTGATTTAAATTTAGATGATTGCTTTACTCTGCTCTGCCTCCTCGGGGGTTGCTCAACTGCTATCTTATTTCCTCTGTTTTACAACAGCCTCATTTTGTTGGCCTTGGAGGGAGGAGGCCTCTGGGTGGGAGTGATACTGGTAGTAGCCGAAACAGCATTCAATAGCCCCATGTTCTAATAAGGGCATGAGATCTGCTTGTACTATGCACTGCACCGCCTGATAGGACTCGCTTGGCTGGCCCACGTCGAGGTGCGTTATAGTTGACCCCGACTTCCTCAATCCAACGCCGCGGAACTCGGCGAGACGGTGAAACAGAGACGATGGACGAGGTCGCTATCAGCTGCACATTGGCGACGGTGATGAAGAGGACATGGTCTTTGAGCTCTGCAGAATGTAAATGTATCCCTCCTTCATGTTTCCTACTCACAGAATTGTCTCGGGGATTGGCTTGGCCGTGACGAGTTACCCGGCTCCCTCGCTTTCTGACCAGCTGATCGTAATCGCTTTCGTTTGTGAGCAAGACCGTGTTGGAACTGGCAGTGATTCTCACCTAAATAGTAACTGCGGCGTCAGTGACAGCCCGGATTCGTTGCTACGATGAGCGACAGACTGAGAAGAGGTGTCACCATGAGAGGTTAGACAAATATGACCGTCAGTTAAAAGCAGTCAATAGGCCTCATTTCTGTAAAAACTCCCTATAAATTCCTCGCCCAACCTTCATTCTCTAACCAACACTGCCTCGTCTTTAACACCAACTTTCTTCCCGCGTTATCAACAAAAAGCGAACAGACCGAGGATGGGCGACATGACAGAACAAGACTTGTTGGATATGGCCGTCCGGGAACACATGTCCTGTGGCGATGCAGATGGTAGCGGCATCTTCTTCGAATTCAACGGCACACGTGTCTACGTGTGCATCTTACCAAGAAACGGCTCATCGACCAAAAGCACCCGCCACCTGCAGCCGAAGGATCGTCCTCTCCAGGACCACCTCATTGACCTCCTTCCAGATGGGCACGGAGACTACGAAGAGATGGAAAGAGAGGTCCTTGGGGCAATCCTGAAGGCTGACAAGCCCCTTTTCTCTCAGTTGGCAACTTCTCAACCACCGCGCCGCGAGCATCAAACTCTGCGTCAGCTCTTGCTCAACAAGATACTTTACTTTCGCTTTGAAGCTGATAAAAACGCTACCTCGCTTGTCCCGATCGAACACAGCCAAGGATACCGGGGAGACGTGGTCGAAATGGTCCTCGACCCAGACTTTGAAAAGGAGTTGGATATTTATGGACCCATCCCTTGGTACACCCCTGAGGACATCGTGGTGAAGAATGTGCTTCGACAGTCTGTCATGCATGTTGCTGCCGCTGTCTGCGTAGACGGGTGCGATATGTTTTGCAAGTCGCAGAGCGAGCCACGCCGGCTGCAAGGTAACCTGGACGCACAATCCATCAAGTTTTTAGGCAAGATTCTCAATGAATACCCGCAGCAAGGCTCGATACGAGTCCCCCAACTCCTAGGCTACATCCATGACAAGGATACCAAGGAAATCCTGGGATTCCTCCGGCAGTGGGTGCCCGGGCGGAACCTGGAAGAGATTAACCTCTCGACCACAGCGGTAGAGACGAAGCAGAAATGGATCTCACAGCTCCGTGAAACCGTCCAGCTCCTCAACGAGCTAGGGATAGTGTTTGCAGAAGTTAATCCCTTGAATGTCATCATTGATGAAAAGGATGATGCTTGGTTGGTTGGAGGCTGGGATGACCCCGAAAACGTCTGCGCCGCCAGGGAGTTCATGGGCATGGTTGGTGGAGATGGGCTGGGCCTGGAAAAGATGGAGAAGTTCTTGAGCGGCAACGAATATGTGTTCTATTTGTAATAAGTAGTCGGCGTCAGAGGCAAGGAGCTCCATGCAACACAGGCTTCAAGAAGAGGAGTGCATAGATCCGCCCTCTGAAGGATGGGGCTCTACTAAACCCCGGCTGGAGGTCTAATCGGAAACCTGATAGTCTGTTAACAATTTGTGGCATTAATTAAAATAAAGACTCTTTTGAGAGCCTATCTAGAGGCAGTTAGACAACATGCAAGATAGGGATCAAGATGTAGCCAAGTAAGTATTTCAAGAATGACTAGCCCCTGGAAACATTCTTCTCTACCTAACAAGCTAGCACACTACAACTCATGGTTTGCGTATGAGTTGTGACTCTCGCTCCAAGGTAACTGGGTCGAAGGCTAGCCTCCGCAGCTCCAAGAGAGGGTACACACATCTATTGTACCATCCCGGGATCATCATTTGGTTTCCCGGAAACTGCCCTCTATCCACAACGAGAGGTCGAGTTGTGTACGCTGAGGCAACACCCTTCCACGCTTCAAGGACCTCAGGTGCCAGAGAATACTCTTCCCCGCCGTTCATCCAGGTTATAGTAGCTTGATGGTCAGACTGCGTATATCGGAAGAGGTACTCATGCCCAAGGGTGTCATGCCACACTTCTAGAGTGCGTAGCCGTGGTAATACCTTTGCTGCTGCAGCGGCCAGGGTCAGCAATTTAGTAACACAACTCTGGGCACATCTCCCTCCTTTGAGGGAGAGCAGCTCAAGCTTGGCTTCTCCAGAACGACCACCCATCTGGCCAAGTTGATCTAAAAACTCCGGGAGGTCCATAAGATCAGGAGGGCAGAACTCGGTCAATTGCAGAACCAATGGCGCCAGGGCTCGGGATAGCGACTTGCGCATGTCGATCTGATCGAAATCTCCATACATCCAAGGTGGCTGCCATCTTGACCGCTGGCTGAAGGATAGCTTTTTGACGGTTTGAGGCAAGGCAGGTATCAAGAAGGACCGCAGATCTGCCACAACATGTCAGTAATGATCAATTCTCTGATCTAGGTGGGAATCATACCAGTGTAAAAGGCCAACTCTTGATGGTACCTGAAAGAAGCCCATCGTTCGAGACGAAACCACTCCAGGGCTACTAGGCTCTCTTTGAAGAGCTTTGCAAGCGTGCTTAGTGCAAACCCCCTGAAAAACGACCGGCGGATGAGGAACCCTTTAATAATAGGAGTTTCAAAAAATGTCGGGATTGACTTCGGGCGGCCTTTCCAAGACAGCGGCGTTATCTCAAGAGGTGTGCCATAGAGCCTCACTAGAGCTGCCCTTGTGTGACGATTGGAAAATGCTCTGGGCTCAGTAGACTTTGCAGTGTGGTATTCTCGAAAGCTGTTAGACTGTTCCAGATCTTCCTCAAGCTGGAATGGATAGTCGTGTGCCAGTTCAGGCTCATAGCTATGGTGCTCAACATCGCTGGGCGAGAGGGCGGTAATCTCCAGCGTAAGGCCGCCATCTGTGCGGTCCCAGTATGAGAGAACCTTTAGTAGACGTGCCAGAGCAGACGTAAAGATCCTATTGTTCCTGTTTATAGATGATCAGCGGCAGCGCACCTGGTACGGGCTCTGGAATATCTCACCGGTTAATCGTGGCTCTTTTCTCGGGCATGTTGCAAGTCGAACAGGTATATGGGGCAAGTTCGATTCGAAATGAGAGATGCCGAATGTGGTTGAGTCTGGTGACATTCTTTCCTCCAACAAATTTCCTAAACCTTGGCAGATCCGGTACCGTAAGGGACAGACGACAAAAGGTGTGTTTTTCGACCAAGTACTGCCAGTCTTTGCACACGGAACTCAGAGCAGATATTCGACACGTTTGTCCAGCAGTTGCATCCGTTCGCTTAGGTCGGTAATTGGAAAAAAGACAATCTAGTATCATCAATTGGATCTCCCGAGGCAGCGAGCGCCAGGACTTTGGGGAGGAGGGGGCGCCGGAGCGACAAGAGACGACGTCCATATTACTGATGATGAGTGGAAGAGATGAAAGTGGTGGCGTCTTTTCAGAAGTTGAAATTTTAAAGATTTTATACACTTTGCCGATTCGCGTGACTGTTCTCGAAAGGCTATTGTTCAAATTAAGACCGATAAGCTTCACGTCTGTACTGCGACGTCAAACAAAGAAATCGCCACATTGTAATTTGTTCTCTCGAAAAGATGAAGAAAAATCTCCTCAATTGAACTCGATGTTCTTTGGGCATGTAGTTAATCCCTTCATTGCAAAAAACATCAAGTGTAAATCGATGCTCCAGATTGAGCTTGCACAGATACAGATGGTCGACCATCCACATCGAAGATGTGTAACAAAGGATGGGCTTCATGGTTTTCTGAAACAAGCAGAGGTTGGCTATAATGGGATCAAGAAATCGAGTCGCATATACTGCTATGCTATGCAGTAAAATAAGAAAGCATAACAAACTATTTCCGTGATAATGATGATGAAAGGTCGAGGTTGAAAGATGGTTGGACATGGCTTGAGGCTCAAGCTGATGGTGGGTGGTCCAGACCAAGCCTCTTGCCAAGAATTAGGCCAAGTGCTGGCCGTGCACGTCCCCACTCTTAAAAAGCTCTCTCCCTCGCAAGCTGTTTGCCTCAAATGGTAAGCTGGCAATTATTGAAGGTATCAAGAACGAGGTCCGTAGGCCCCTGAAGCCTCCAGTCTGATATTTGGAGAAGACACCATGTTTAGGATTCATGTTTCGTGATCAATTGGCCTTGATTTGGTCAGGCAATGGAGGGGCATTGGAAGATACCTCGGGTTTGCCACTTTACACCTGAGACAGGGGTAGAATGAAGGCTATCTGATGTTGTGGCAAATCGGTGAATGTTTAAACATTGAGGCGAGGGCAATTTACATAATAAACATCATAAATACATGGGAGTAAGGTCACCCTTAGTGTGCAGCAGGAACCAAGTGACGCTCCTCCTCCAGCAGATACATCCATTCACATGAGATTCCAATTGAACGATGCAAAAGCAATCAGCACAACTTCTTTGTAATAGCCCCTCCAAGAGTCCGCGTAAAGATAAAACCTCGTAGATCCACTCCGGTGATGCATGTTCTCGGGCAGTTTCTTCATTGACCTCTGTATTCGTATTCGTACGTCCTTGCAAACTGATGCCTATAGCAGTAAATCCCTTGATGATGATGATCCAAACCCTAGCCAGTCAGCCAGTATGCCACAGAAGCAGCATGTAAAAAAAATACATCCCCGGCATCAAAACAAGGGACATTCCAACAAATACCGAAGAATCGTATGGTCCTACAACTTAATCCCCGGAACTCGACGGCTCCGGATGGCACCACTCGCACCACCTGGCCCCGCGCCTCTCCGAAAGCTTGGGGCTGCATCCAATGTTCATCAGCGCCTCGGGGGACCCTCTCAGCGCTGACACGCCGCGCAATCAGATCCTCCCATTGGACCCGAGCCCCCCGCTTTCGAACCCCTCAAAAACGGTCCCCTGAATCTGGCAACTTGAGATTTGCCCGCCAATTTTTTGGCCTGGCCCGCGCCCCTAAATTTTCACCGCCTTCCACGTCGCCTTCCCGTCCCTTCCTGCCCCTTGTCACTCTACGCCGCAAAGGAGGAAACAAGAGGCAAAAGTCTCACATTCTTTTTAATTCTTGAACCTGCACTCTCTTGGTTCTCATCTCGTCTCTATCAATTGATTTTCCAGGACAATCGTTTTTGAAAAAATTCGATAGAGTCGGACACTCCCGTCGCAATGACCGCGGCCAACTCCTCCACCGTGACATCCAGGGCCAAGGGCGATAGCCCAACCCCAGCTCCTGCGGGTGAGCACGACGACGCCGCCCAGAAGAACAACGACTTCTTCTGGACCTACACCGAGGAGCCTCATCGAACTCGTCGTCTCGCCATCATCAAGGCCCATCCCGAGGTTCGTCATTTCTCAATTGACCCCGCCGTCGCACAGCTCGGATGCTGACCTGTCCTCCGATAACAGATTACCAAGCTCTGCGGTCCCGAGCCTCTCACGAAATGGGTCGTCCTCGGTGTCGTCTCTCTTCAGGTCTTCCTCGCCTGGATGCTCCATGATACTTCTTTCTTCTCTTGGAAGTTCTGGGCTGTCGCCTACGTCTTTGGCGCAACCGCAAACCAGAACCTCTTCCTCGCCATCCACGAGATCTCGCATAACCTGGCTTTCAAGAGCCCCCGCGCCAATCGCTTGATCGCAATCTTCGCCAATCTCCCCATCGGTATTCCATACAGCGCCTCTTTCCGGGTATGTCGAGCTTCGACTTGTTGGAAGATGAACTCGTGCTGATAGCTGCTAGCCTTACCACCTTACTCATCACAAGTCTCTTGGTGTTGATGGCCTCGACACTGATCTCCCGACCGCCTTCGAGGCCTTTGTCCTCGACTCCATCCTCGGAAAGGCCTTCTTCTGCACCTTCCAGATCTTCTTCTACGCCCTCCGCCCGATGGCCGTTTACCGTGTGCCCCTAACCGGAGTCCACTACCTCAACATCGCCGTCCAGCTCACCTTTGACGCCCTCCTATACCGTTTCGCCTCGATCAACGCCATCCTCTACCTCCTTCTCTCCTCCTTCCTTGCCGGTAGCCTTCACCCCCTGGCCGGCCACTTCATCGCGGAGCACTATGTCTACGAGACCGTCACCCCCTCGGCGCGGGATCCCGAGAACCATATCCCCGTTCCCGAGACCTTCTCGTACTACGGACCTCTCAACTGGTTCACCTACAACGTCGGCCTCCACAACGAGCACCACGACTTCCCTGCTGTCCCCTGGACCCGTCTGCATGCCGTTCGCGATATTGCTCACGAGTTCTACGATGACCTGCCTCGACACGAGAGCTGGGTTTACGCTATTTGGCGCTTCATCTGGGATGAGAACGTTGGCATGACCTGCCGCGTCAAGCGCAAGAACGGTGGCCGCCTTGTTGGTGGTGGTGTCAACTGGAAGGAGTCTGAGATCCAGGCTTAAAGCTCGCCTCCCAGAAGTGATGTAGGATGGGATGTGGCAGTGAATGAAATTTTGACGTCTTGATTGAAATTATTCTGAATTGGCACCAGGGAAAAAAGAGCCCATGTCTGTTCTGGGATCGACTTGCATCCGGCTGCGAGTTGACGCAATAGACGAAAAAGAGCATCATAGAGTGCGGTGTGGTTCTTTTGCGCAAGGCGTTCAAGGTTGAGAAATAAATGATTGGATGTTTTTGAATAGGGCTCAATTCGGAGCCGTAGACATGATTCATAGGTAGTTTTGAGTAAAAAAAGAGTGTGATTGTATATACAAGCAAGCGTATACAAGCAAGTGAGATGCCTTAAAGTTGAATTATGGTCCCTCTCAGATCAGACGGATAAATGTACAAGAACGGATTCTGGATTGGCAGCAGCAGACTCGAGACAACAAAAAATTGACGCCCAGTGTTATCAGAGAACGCGATTAACAAAGATAATAAGAAAACAAATCAAGAGCCACAAGGCTCAAGCTAGAGTGTACAGCAATAAAAAAAAAAAAGGAACATCAACCGCGTCCTTGCAAACGGAACACCTTTTTGTCCCCTCGACTGACTGACCACCTGCTGCGGCATTCATCCCTCTCGTTACCCAATCCAGACACCATCGCTTCTTCTTCTTCATGGCTATCATCCTCCTCCTGTATGCACATTTGGTTGCTGTCGCGTGATGCCCCCGAGTCCCATGCGAGTAATGCCCCTTGTCATTCGTAGCAAGGCATGAGTCCTGTGGATCCAGCTATGCCCTCCCTCAGCGTATTAGAGCATGCATGCCCATGAGCCTCTCCTCAGACTAGGTTTCGTAAAGAGTCGTCAGGTCTGTCTAGTAGCTTCCTCTAAAATATAAAGACCCTGGGCTAACCATCTTCGCCTATTTCTAAAAGAAGAAGTAGGCGAGCAGGAAGCTGATCAGGCAGAGGATCGCTGCCATCTGCACCGGCACGCCTTCAACCGTCTGCTGGACTGCTTGGGCAGTCTGGAGCATGGGGCGCTTCTCGTCTTCGCTCGAGGCCGGCTTGACGTTGCGCTGTCGGAGGCCAGTCTCCCTAAGTGACACGATCTGAGCCTCTGCCTGGGCGAGTTTGGCCTTGAGCTCCTCATAAGACACCTCCGCGGCCTCCTTGACGGCCGCTGTGGCCTGGGCGACTGTGCTCTTTGGCTCGGGGTCCTCGGCGGGCTGGGGCTTCTCGTCTTCCTCGAGGACATGTTCGGACTGGTAGGGTGGTGGAGCCGCGGCCGAGGGAGACTCCTCCTTAGCAACAGGGGAAGAGTATGTGCGTGAGATGTCGGGGGTATCGGTGGCCTGATTGGATGCGTTGTCAGTCGCCAAATCCCACATATCGGAATTGTCATGACCTACGCCGTTAGCAATGGCCTGCTTGTTAGGCGTAGCTACCGGGCGGTTGGCAGACTCGTCAAGCTCGGGGTTCGCCGCCAGCCAGTTGACCCGGATCTTGCGCTCCACGAGTTGACCCTTTTCCGTTGTTTCCAGCTAGATAGCGGTTAGCTATATGTTTGTGGGGGCTGGGAGCCGTTGGATCCATACCACGTTGGCGATACTAGCAAACTCCTTTTCGGCGGTGATGGGGGCGGATTGGACGAGGAACTTGTCACGGCATCGAGCATCCGGGGGAGGGTCCTGCTTCATAGCCTGGAGCAGAACTATATAGTTTGTCAGTCAAGTGCTTGCATGACAGGCACGTGAGCAAGCTTACCGGCAACATCGAAGCTCTGACCGGCCTCGATGCGGCCTGCATTTGGTCGGACACAGTATCTATTCAGGAGTCGTCAGGTTTGCGATTCGAGGGGTTGGGGCGGGGGCAGGCGTACTGCTTGGGGGCGGTAGTCTTGACCTGAGAATGGGTCAGCAAAAGTCGCAGCATCAGAGGCGCAATTTGAGTTACCTTGAAAGCGACGGGAGTCGAGCTCGGGTTCTTGATGGTGAGGGTCTGCGCAACCTCGGACGTGAAAGGACCTGGCATCCATGTCAATGTCAATCCCCGACGATCACGGTGTCGGGTGTCGCAGATGACGAACGTCTAAAGGAAAGCTCGAACGGCTCGATATCGACCGACATGGTGGCTCAGTTTTCGTCTCGACGGACTTTGGGTAGGTGTTGTTGGGGTGTGTCGCGAGATGCGCTTGAGGCCTCGATACGGCGGTAAGAGGAAACGTGGCAACCGGGCAGCAGATGCGAGATGACTCGGAAAGCGGGCAGACGATGATTCAGAGACGAGGTTGATGAACGTTGGTCGTGACTAAGGCTGGGCTGTCGCGTGAAGGGGGCGGACGAAAATTGCAGAACACAGATTAATATGGAGGTGAAGGAGAAAGGATGGGGATATGGCGTCTGATCGCTCGCTGCCACGACGTAATTGCTTCTGAGCGCTTCCCTCATTCAGAGCCACCTTGCCCTTTTCCCAGTTCAGTTGGTTGCTACAGGGCGGCGCACGGGCCAACAGGGACTTGGGTCTGCAGTGGAACAGGAACTGCCATTCCGTCGGTTCCTTGTCTTTGGGACCTTGGCCCATCACGACATGTTTGCATTGATAAGCAGGCAGAGAGGTATTAACTGGGTATATTCTATGCTTCACGGACGACAAACGATAAAATGACAGACGTGACTGTTTTGTCTTGTTCACTGTCGAGACAAGTCAGTCATGGAATCTACTCCACATCACTGACCTTTGTCTCCCTATCTTTCACCACGGCTCTCAACACCGGCCATGATTGATTCATGCTCATGCAGCATGGCACTGAGCGTGGCCACAAGCTCACATGTCAACTACTTTGACCGCCAGCTCACTCTTTTGACCGCCCACCACGGCCGCGTTCACCAGCGTCGTCGTGTGCTCCGTGCCTCGTCTTGGCCAGATGCACTCGACCAATACCCAGAACGCCATTAGGACCACCGCCAGCAGCCCGCCCTCTCCGGTCATGACACAGTGGTACGCTCTGTCGGCGCCGCTATAGGCCATCTCCTCCAGCCCTGCTCCGGCGTGGATGTGTCCGAAGACTACAAGTCGGGGCCGTACGCGGCATACCTCCCTCAGTAGCTGAGGGCATCCTTTGCCCCCGTTATCTAGGTGGCCCCTCGGCGGACCGTGGGTGAGGAGGATGTCTGTGTCCTCCGGCACGGCACCCGCCCAGACCTGGCGGATCGGGGGGTATTGAAAGGCCCAGGTCCCGCACAACTCCGTCAAAGGCGAGCCGTACACCTTGAGCCTGCGACCGTTGGCGAATCGCAACGTCGTAGATGAATTGTGCAAGTAGACGATATCCCCCCAATCTAGATCACTGCGCGACGTGCCTTCGCCCTCGTAGATGCGATCGGGAAACCGCCTCACGTACTCTGCATCCAGCAACTTGTCGTGGTTCCCGCCGATGACAACCTTGTACCGGTGCGGCATGGTGTTGAGCCAGTCCAACTGTTCCTGGAGCTCCTCAAAGCTTCCCCGGTTTGTCAGATCGCCGGCATGCAGGAGGACATCTCCGTCGGGGACCTCGGGCTGAGCGCAGTGTGTGTCTGACACGCAGACGATGCTGATGGGCGAACAAGAGCCTGCTGCTGTTGCTGCATCCCCTGGCGTGCTAGTGTGCCGGCGGCGGCTCTGCAGCCAAAAGGCCAGCTGTGTCGACGGGTCGCGGCGAAATTTCTGCCATGGTGTAGGTCGATAGTGAGTCGCCATTTATTTATATCCAGCCTCCGTCCATGTCTGGTGATGGATGGTGTAGTTGTCGGATTCTGGAGATGCCGACAAGACACGAGCGAGACACGGTCAGCAGTAGACCAGACTCAACGACCGTCGCGAGTCCTACCGAGACTAATAAATAAATTTAAAAAATGATTCACGCGGACAAGGCATCAGCAACATTCCTAGGCTACCTAAAAAAAGCGTCCTCGTTCACGAACAAGACTGAGCTAAGCGCTGTAGTCCTGCGCTTCGCTCTGTGTGGATAAGCGGCGCCATCATATGCAGGACAACCCTCGTATTCTGCCCACGCGAGGCAGTGCCACCCTCAGCTTCAGCCAAGGCTCCCTCGCCCTTCAAGTCCTGTGCGGCTGAGCCCAGAACTTGCAGCAGAACAACGGGCCTAGGGACAAAGGACATGCAACCACTTCGTAAATGCAGATCCGTGTATTTAATACGAACCGATCGCTCGGATCAGGTGGGTTGAAGTAGACGCTTTTAGATGTCTATACGACCACCCACAACCCCATCCTGGTGTATTAATTACCCTGTCTTTGACTCTATCTCACATCCCGTTCTTTCATCGCTACCTGTTTAGCCTTCATCACCATGGGCTGCAGTCATTCCCAATATGAGCGCGAGATGGAGTCTCGTCCCGTCCGCCCTGTCACCATCTCCGACCCCATGGGTGGCCCCGTCATGATCCCCCCGATGTTTCGTGACGAGACGGGACGTCCAATCCAGTATGAGGCTTCGAGCCTGAGCCGAAAACAAATCATTCATGCTTTCGAACACATGGCCGAATACCTCGACGAGTGCGGTGTCGAAACAAACGTTGTCGTCGTGGGTGGTGCCGTCAACACAGTCTACCTCGGCTCAAGGGAATCAACACATGATGTCGACTTCTTCCTCGAGGATCCAGCCTCGAAGGAATACATGTCCCTCGACAACGCCGCCAAGTTTGCCAACCGCCAGGCCGAAGGACGCCTCGGCGAGGAGTGGTTCAACAACTCCACACAGCTCTTCATGGCGAGGGACGTCCAGACTGCCCTCGTATCGCAAGCCAAGCAACAAAATGCCGTCGTCTTTGAGAAGCGGGGGACCAAGGGCGGCTTGAAAGTCTATGCCGCCCCCTGGACATATGCCCTATGCAGCAAGCTCAACCGCCTCTGCGAAATCAACCCTCGATCGTACGACATGGACGACGCTGTCGTCTATCTCAATCGGCATCTCGTCTTCACCGCCGAGACCTATGTCAGGTCCCGCGAACTATCCGACTGGTGCCGGTGGTATAACCACGATGTACGACAAAAGATTCTGAGGCAGCTGGACGACAAGTACTTCCAGAGCTACGGTTATAGACCGATTGTCTGGAACTGAGCGAGGAGCGAACTCGACCTGATGAGAGTCAGTGTACGATATCACGAATGGATGATGCCGAAAAGATACCCTAGAATTAACCCTTATTACCTACCCGATTAATAATATTTCCTTCCATTCTTGTCAAGTGTTGTGTCGTAACTGTTACGCAAAGTGAACATGTGGATGCCACACAAGAATGTTTTTGTCTGCGAATTCCTTTGACGCTTCACCACAGTCGAAGCTTGCCAGGGGAACAAACTTTCGTTCATTGTTATCCCAGTGAGGTATCACCAACGTTTCTTCGATTTGGGGCACCTGTTCTGTCCAGACAGGTACCTTTTCAAACTTGGGTTCCTGTGCTCTCCACTCGTCGAGCATGTCATGGTTGAATATGGGAGGGGCTTCTCTCGGCAGTCCCATTTCTATCCTTCGGTTGAAAGCCAGACAGAGAAGCGCCGGGATACAAGCCAGACAGGCATATCTTTCCGGATCTGGATCGCAGGGATCCGGGATATCAACTACAGCCCAGTCTTTGTGATACCAAAACGCCTCGATCTCATTGCGAATCTCAAGATGTTGATCGAGAATTAGATGCTCATATATTCGATATAAGGCCGTAACAGGAGAGTCTTCGCCAGCATCTACCCGACGGTTAAGGAGGGGTAGCTCATAGTGGGTTCGATGGGCGAGCAACTCTCGGGGAGGTGGAGGACGGCCATCTGAAACTTCCGAAGCCGTTGATTGAGCTGCTTCAGAACTCTCTTGATCACCAGTCTATGAGACTTAGCCCAAGTTCCAGTTTGTAGCACTGCATCGTGAATGGGGGAACACACCAAACGACGTTTGATGGTCGTAAGCCAAGGAGGTAAAGTCATGGCGTGCGCAGGTGAAGAGACGAGGACATGACAAAGAGACAAAGCAGAATAGAAGAAAGAATCTATCAAGATTGAAGAAAAGACCGCATTCTATATGTATGTAATAAATAGTCTTGAGTCCAAGAACAAACAATCACAAGTTCGAACAAAGGAGCATGCTTAAAGCGTCCCGCGTTAGCCGTAGTAAACCCGGCCGGAGACAGGCACGTCACTGAGGCACCGGCTGAATGACGTCTCTTGAGAGCTGTCAGCCCAAGCTCAAACTGGAACTTAGAACCACCACAGCTATTGAATTCACGGTTGGTTGCCTAAAGCCACTCCAATTCGGCCCAGTGAATGCATTAGAGTATTTACCTGCCTTTTATTCACCAGAGGCAGCTCCTACCCAGCTTATTTAACCCCTTCCAATCATCCTCACCTCACATCATAGCCCCTCACCTCAGACGCTCAACCCCACCATCGACAAACTTACACCTTACACCACCACTCACCGCCAACATGCCTTCCGATCTCGACACCCTGCTCGACATGGGCTTTGACAAGGAGCGTGCCGAGCTCGCCGTTAAGAAGTCCGGCGGTCGTATGTTGCTCCCATCTCATTTGTAAACACGCCAGCTGACCCTGTCTTAGTCCAGGGAGCTCTTCAGTGGCTCGAGGACAACCAGGACAAGCCCCTAGAGGAGATCAAGGCTGCTGCCTCTGACGACAAGGAGGATGATGAGGACGATGACACCGAGGCCAAGATTGCAGAGCTTGAGACGGGCAAGGCCAAGTCTCTGGTCTGCAATGAGTGCGGCAAGCGTTTCAGAAGCCATGATCTGGCAAGCTATCACGCGACCAAGACGTATGTCAATTATCTACCTACTCTATTGGCTTACACAACTAATATGACTCTAGTGAGCATACCGACTTCTCAGAGTCGACGGAGGAGATTGCCCCTTTGACCGAGGACCAGAAGAAGGCCAAGCTTGACGAGCTCCGTGAGCGCCTCCAAACCAAAAAGGCCGCTCAGGCTATGCAGGACAAGGAAGAGCAGAAGCGCAACGAGGTACGTATTCACATTCTAAGAGTCTAGCATTTTCTAATTATCCTAGAAAATCCGTCAAAAGTCTACCAGGGAGACCCAGGAGGCCAAGGAGGAGCTCGCCCGCAAGCAGCAGATCAAGGAAGCCGAGAAGAAGCGACAGGAGAAGCTCGACGACCAGGAGGCCAAGAAGCGCATCAAGGCCAAGATCGAAGCCGACAAGGCCGAACGTCGCCGCAAGGCCGAGGAGGCCAAGGCTGCCCGCGAAGGACGAGCCCCCCAGGCCGAGGCCGTCGCCACTCCTGCCGGCGGTGCCGCTGCGCCCAAGCCAAAGACCAACCACAACGAGGCCCGTCTTCGGTTGCAGACCGGCGGGGGAAACATCACCAAGACGCTCCCCGCTGAGACAACCCTGTTTGAGCTGGCACAGCAGATCGAGAGCGAGACTGGCAATGCCGTCACCAGCTTCACGACTACGTTCCCGAGACAGACCTTCCAGGGCGATGTCGACATGTCCAAGACGCTCAAGGAAGCGGGATTGGTTCCCTCTTCCGTGTTGATTGTGAAATAAAATCGAGTTTATGTGGGCGTAAATGAAGGTTGCATTGCGCGGCGTTGGTTGGGTATGACGGGCGAGAGGAAGCAAGATCGAGACTACGAAGAAAACATGCCAGTTAGGTAGAGGGCAGAAGAGGAGCACAGAGACTCCGTCCAATTCACACTTTCACCATCACTTGTCACATCGAGGGACCCATGTTGAACTCAAACCACCCATGGCGGGACCTTTCTTTTTTCAGAGCCGTTGAATTGACCAATTCTCCCTCCGCGTAAACTCCGTTGAGCGCGTTCATCATAGATTCGTATGAAGGAAGCTACTCTGTCCAGGGCGCAGGATATAGTGCCCTCTCTCCATCCTGTATGATCGATCGATTGGAAACCCCGAAGCCATGCAGTCGAAGTGCGAAAAACAAGGAAACAGTCGTAGCGGCGTGACTTTTTAGTCGAAGAGACCGAAGCCCATGTCCTCGTCAGACTCCTCAGCCTCTGTAGTAGTTGTTAGCAATCCGCGACCTGACAGAGACGATCCTAGGGGTTGAAACGTACCCTCCTCCTTCTCCTCCTCAGCGGGAGCATCGGCGGCGTCGCCACCAGCAGCGGCAGCACCGCCAGTGGCAGCGGCGGCACCACCACCGGAGCCGACGTTCACGAGGAGGTCCTTGACATCCTTGCCCTCAAGAGCCTATTCGCACAAAAAATTCATTGGTTAGAAAATCCAATTCTCGATGACGGCGCATGTCGCGATCGGGTCGTACCTTGGCGAAGATGGAGGTCCAGATGGGCTCGACGTCCTCGACCTTGGCGGCCTTGATGAGGGTCTGGAGCTTGTCGGCCTGTGGTGTGTCGCGATGACGAGTTAGCCTTCACCCGCACACACAACAATTTCGAGGCCGCGGGGCATATGTTGGATTTTTGACGGCGAGAGGGGGAAAACGTACGGTGATCTCGACGCCGTCGTCGGCGAGGATCAGGGCCGCGTAGGACGAAGCGAGCTCGGCGTGAGACATTGTGAATGAGTTCTGTCGATGCAGGTGGGAGATTGGTGAGTCTGCACGAAGTCGAGTTCGATTGTGGTTTGAGGTCGAATATCACTAACCGGAGTGCTTACCACAGAAAATTACCCTGGTCGAAATTCTCGGGTTTGGAGGGCTTCAAGACCTAAAGTGGAGGGCTCAATAGATTATCCGAGCTCCGTGCGTGGGCGATTGGGCACTGGCTAACGAACCAATCACGGCCTCTTTCAAGCGACCCGCTCTGCCTTGCGGCATGTACCCCACCTTGACTGGATCCAAGCAGCGCCCCACCATTATCCATTATCGCAGGTTCGGGCTCAGTGCCGTAGTGCAGCAGCGCATGGAGGGGGGCCTCTTCTTTAAGTGACAACATCCCTGGCAAACAAGCGTGACATTCAGACTTTCGTACGTAAAAACGCTGCGATTGACTCCTCCAAGGACTTGCAGCTCTGTCGCCGACCCTTTTCGTCCTTCTTCCAGCTCTTCCCGATCCCCCGAACTTCCGCCTCTGGGCCCTCGTTCCTCTCTCTTTGCTAGAAGCGAAGCGAAGCTACGCCGACCTAGTCCATCGCGACCTCCCCCACTGAGGCCCGACTTCTGATCTTCCTATCTAAACCTGACCCCGCCGCCACTCTCATCGCCTTTCGTCACTCCACGGAAGCTCGGAGAACCTGCGCAAAACAAGAACAGCTCATCCAAGCTTGATATCGACGAATTTGTTTAAGACTCGTCTCTCCTCATTCCTAAGCAGCTTACGCTCGATACACCAAGCAAGCTTGAGCCCGACATCCGTCATCATGGACACGCCAGCAATCCCCTTGCCACGGGACCCCCGGGAGCGCGCCATTCTCGACAAACTGATCATGACCCGGGATCACTTGCTGCTCCTCAAGCAGGATCGAACAAACTACATCCGGACACAGGACGTCATGCCTCTGTTTGATCAAACTATGGACCAGGTTAAGGAACTGACCGTCGTCCGCGCCGAGACAGGCGACAGTGAAGAGAACAGACGTATGTGTATGGCCTACGAGGTATGCGATTAGGCTGACATTCCTTCGCAGTGGACAAGGTCCTTGAGAGCTGCTTCCAATTGCTATCGCTCTTTTATCTCACGATCGGACGAAACAACGAAGCGCCTGCGACTTACGCTTTGACCTCGACCATCAAGCGACTGCTCGATCACCTGGTTGAAGCCGATGTGTACTCCGCTAAGGACCTTGGTAGCATCAAGTCAACTCTAGAGGACTTGTGCAGCAGCATCCGTGATGCCGCGAATGACGAATCTCCTGACAAGCGACATCCTCCCTACATGCTCACCCTGCTTAGCAATCGAATCAAGCTTTGCAACAGCACCCTAGAGAAGCTTCAGAAGAGACTAGAGCGAGTTCCCCAGTCCCTTTTGGAGACCCACGAGAAGCTCGTCTCTATCCTACGGTCCATCTCTCTGGCAAACACCAAGTCCAAGGTAGGGAAGTTGTTGCATGTCTAAGAGCCAGACTGACAGTGCGTAGTTCTCGAGTAACGAGGTTAAGAAGCTACGAAACCAGATCTTGGAGATTGGCGAGAGCCACAACGGTGGCAAGTTCACAGCAGAGGATGGTTCTTTGGTGGAGGGCGGCGAGGAAGTTCGAGAGCTTTACAACCGCTGCCTCCGGTGGTCAGACCTCGTGCTTGAGCGGCAAGTTGAACTACGCCTCGTTGAGCAAGAGATGTGCTAATTTGAGAAGACAAGGGGAAGTCGCCGATCAATGGCGACCAATCTACACCGAGTTGCTTCAGATTCGCAACAACCTCGAGAAGCTCTCCCTGACACAAGCATGGTCTCTGCGCGAGACAGACCTATACGACTTCCAACGACAGCTTGACAAGATTGACGAAAGCCGAGATGCTGGAAACTGGCTGGACGATCGGGGGCGTACCGCTGACCTCTGGACTCAGCGAACCCTGCTGTACTTGATCCGACGGTCGTATGCGTACATCTATTCGTTCATGCTGGCATCAGAGCCGGTATCGGAGGCACTGCTACCCGTGTACAACCAGCTGCAGACGCTGAAGCGCTGTCTGATTGAGGTGAAGAAGAACGGTGGTGTTTCGTCTGTACGAGAGCTCTACCCCTACAGCATGAAGGTAAGTATCGTGTTTTGATTTGTAATTCATTGCATCTGACCCTATGCAGCTCAACTCGCTCGACAACATGAAAGTGGACGGCAAGTTTGTGGTTAACGGCGACGTCCCCGAGGGGCAAGGGAGCGTCAGCGAGCTCCTTGCTGAATGCTTCGATCTCAACTACGAACTCAGAGTTGCGGCGGAGGAAGCAGCAGAGAACGGCAACGGAAAGGCAGATGGACATGTTGAGGCCAAGGAGGTGGAGGAGAGCAAGGCCGAGTGAAAAGCGGCTGACGGGCTGTCTGGTGTATTGTGGCGTTTATTTCTACTTTAATTGGAACGTTCCAGGTCGGATGGATCTCGAGGTGTTTTGGTGGCTGCTTGGGCTTGTTTTGCTGAGCTTCTAATAGGACTTGATTATAGGGATATGGAACTGGGTAGGCACGGGGGCTTGGACAAGGATGGGGACAAGGAACGGATGGATCACTCGAAGATGGGGGCCTCCAGCAATGGGCGGATGGGAAAACGGAGACATCCTGGTAGTGAGCAATGCAGATTCAGTTGTTTATGTTATTACGTTTATCCATCTCGTCACCAGACTGTGTGCCGAGTATTAAGGCTGTCTAAATGCAGCGCGGAAGGGATAGATCTGGATCTATTCGGTGGGTTAGTAGGGGTATATGGTTCTTGGTTTACTGGGTGTTCTCGCCTTGTCCATGTCCCACACACCAGAGGTAGCATAGATGTCCTTGCTCAACTGCTCGCGCACCTCTTCGACCGACTTGGCCACACAGACGAGGGTGCTTCCCATGAAGTCGAGGCTATCAGGGCTGTCATCCTTAGGGACGCTGTTCAGAAGAGCACCTGCACGTAGTGAGCTTCTCTCGCTTGGTAGGCGAGAACCTAGGTATTGGAACATACCTCCCGTCTTCCAGCTTCCATTCTCGACATTGGGCTGCATGTTGCTGAAATGAATACTACAGATGTTAGTACACGCTCGGATTACAGCCAATTGAATGCTCACTGTCTAACTTCGAGTCTCTTCTCGCGAACGCCAGGCTTGTCCGGGACGACGACGAGAAACTCGTACTTGCCGGGTGGCACCGAGACGGACTGCATTGTGCGAATGGTAGTAAAACGAGGGGTGACTCTAAAGCGAGAAAGGGAAGCTGGTGAGACTCGAAGACGTGATGCCATTGGGAATGGTTTGATCCAAGACGTAGCGAGGTAGGTTTATATCGTTGAGGTTTCTTAGAGGTAGGTAGGTAGTTACTGTAGCTGCGGGGGTGACGATTCGAGGTGGGGTACAAAGGCGCGCCGGGTACGCCTTTCGAGTCGACATGGGCTCTCCACCGAGGATGTGAGGAGGTTTACAATGCTGATGGGCCGGTTTGCGGCGGTATAGTGGTAAGGTGTTTTGGACAATTGTAGCGTACTAAAATATAGCTAGGCGATCTATGACTGTAGTAAACATGTTGGATGTCATGGTGTCATGTCATGATAGGTTCATAGGGAGCCAGTGCTGTAGGATGCACCTCTATCGATTATATATGCTAAGATATAATTATAGCGGTAGGTTTATTTAATTACGAATTTATCATTATAGTGTTGCGATGGCTTTGACGATCCATGAAGTCGCGGGCAGAATTGAGGTTGTCCATGTCCAGGGTAAAGGGAACAAATCATGATGACTCCCGAGTTCAGTATAAAGATTAACGTCCCAAAAGTTGCATGTTAAATGATAGAACCAACGTTCTCTGTTTAGTTCACATCATATATGACCAAAATTAAGAATTGCCGCTAGAAATGCCACAGTATCAGCCAGTATGGAGGTGCTGGGCAGAACACCGTACGAGTTGATCAGCTGAGAGCTATGCTCCCACTTCAGATTGTGAAGAGAGCGACCGAACCATCCCATCCACGACGCATAAGGAAGATGTGATAAAACCCATGGCCACTGAGAATAGCAGATGACTTGAATTCTATTCCCTAAAAAAAGCCAGGACGTTGCTTACCAAAAAAACCTCAAGCTCATGACAAACTCTTGGGAGCTTGTTGGTCCCCCGACTTCGGCTACAAAGCTTCAAAAGAGCTCTTCCCCTCAATTGCCTGGGGTATAACAAAACGGGGGTCTCATGGTCGTTTGTGTCCTCGTGCGAGATTGAGTCACATTGAAAAAAAAGAGAGTAGATCGGCGACACAGATTTCCGAACCTGTGACGACAAGTCGCCATCCTCAAGGGGAAATACGTCCTGGGTCAAATGATGTATGTGTTTCCATATCCAGGGTATCTTGTTTTTCAGCTCCCGTCATCCCGCAACCCGGAGACCCCGGGAAAGAAAACGACTCCCCGAGCTCACTCCGTCTTTCTCCTCGGGGGGAGTACATAGCCGGATATAACGTCACCGCCCATCACACGCCGCCGTCCGGCCCAAGCGTTCATCAGAGAAATTTCCTGCGTCGGGTATCGTATGTCATCATGCTATCTATGGGGGAGGGGGAATATGCTGGCGATGGGTTAGGGTCGGTTGCCACGTTGGCCCCGGACGATGGTGCCATAGATTTCGCGTAGATGCGAGAGACAGAGTGTCCTTTGAGGAAGGATTTTTGAACATTTTTCTTTCTGGCAGGTTCGTTGTTTTGCAATATCTGTACGGGCGAGCGCCGGAGCATACGGAGATGGAACCCGGCGTCTCTCCGCTCCAGCTCCGAAAAAGGACCATCAAACCTCGGCGTTGCTTTTCCGTCCACCCCCCATGTCGTCAAGGTCCACGGGATCGATGGTCTCGAGAACGTAAGAAAAAAAAGAGGTCATCGGCCGGGCCGGAACATTCAGACAAGGGGAGAGGTTTCTCAAGAAAACTACAGAAACAATAGAGACAAAGACAGTGAAATCCCGGCAAGGTCCCTTGCTTTCATGGCACACCCCGTCACACCACCCGTGACTAGCTTAGAAAACGCGCAACTTTTGGGCGACCGGGGTTTGGTTGGTTTTTTCCCGCATTGAGATCTGAGCTTTTTACCCCGGGAGGGAGAGCTGTAGATGCGGCGAGAGGCGGCGAGAAACATGGCAAAAATCAAGGTCAGCTGAGCCCCGGTGGTTGGCAATTGGATATCGTGCCAGGGTAGCTTGGCCAAGGTTCAATGATATAATAATGTCTTGCTTCGCACCTCGATAGCTTCCCTTTTTGTCTCTTCACTCTTCCATCACATTTCACAATTGCATCATAGCAAAGCAAACATCATATCCATTGGATACTCAACACTTATACACCTACAATAAACCATCTACCTATGCCCTACATTCTACCTGAGACGACGCTGGACAACATTTACCTGCCCCCTTCACAGAAGAACCACATCATGGCTCCCTCCGTTTTCGTTCTCCTCCACCGGGACACCTCGTCCACCGTCTCCATCGTCTCCGTCTTCCTCGACCTCCAAGACGCCAACGCCGCCTGTCTGCACAGCGCCCAGGAGGCCGGCGTCGAGGTTAAGCCCGCTGCCGACTCTGAAAAGAAGGAGTCTGTGAAGCCATCCCTTAACAAGGAGCCCCTCCGCTGGGAGGCCCCAGACGGTACCTCCTCGTGGGTTGAGCGTCACACCGTGACCCCCCGCAAGAATCTCGGCCCCAGCGCCGCCGAGCGACCCAGCGGTCTCAAGAGGAACGACAGCCGCCTGTACATCAACGACGAGGATGATGTAATTGAGCTTGCCGACGACGACGGCCACTACGACTAAAAGGTCTTTTAAAAACAGGGTTTTGAATTTTAGACGAGATGCAAGTAATGCGGAGTTAATCTATGAGATCTGCAAAGAAGCAGAGGGCGGGGTTTGGCTTTTTTTTCCCCGATAGGGGGAGAAAGTAATGATATGCTCATGAGACAGCCTGGTTTGTGGATAATTGGTTTTCAAAGTAGCAGGTTTTTCAGCGAAATGCCTTCATGAATATATGAGAAACAATCTCTCTCTGACTTGAGCCTTCTATCCAAATGTATACCGATTCTTCTTCCCCAGTGACTTGAGATGTATGTGTATAGATATCCTGTAGTAGTCTATGCCGTTGTAAATAATCCTCGCCTTTACAGCTTGGCCTTGGGAGTCTCCTGCTTCATCATGGTCTCGGCCACGATTCTCCTTTGGATCTTGCCCGTCGCCGTCTTGGGCATCACCTCGGTGAAGTAAACCTGATCATCATTAGCATCTTTCGTCATTCAAGTGCAAGAGCAAACTCACCTTCTTCGGCACCTTGAACTTGGCAACTCGCTCCTCCACCCAGCCCTTGAGCTCGCTGGCCGTCAGCTTCTCGCCGTTCTTGAGAACTACCGCCACGCCAATGTCCTGGCCGTACACCTCGTCAGGGATAGCGAAGCTGACGGCCTCGCTGACCTTTGGGTGGCGGGTCAGGACGTTGTCCAACTCGATGGGGCTAATCTTCTCGCCGCCCTTGTTGATGAGCTCCTTGATACGGCCGGTGATGATGATGTATCCGTCCTCGTCCTTCTTGCCCTGGTCACCTGTGCGGAAGAAGCCGTTCTTGTGGTAAGAAGAGGCGTTGGCCTCGGGGTTGTTGAGGTAACCCTTGGTCACGTTCTCGCCCTTGATGCAGATCTCGCCCTCGGAGCCCTGGGACACCTCCTCGCCCTGGTCGTTGAGGATCCTGACTTCGACGCCCTGACCGATACCGACGGTGCCAGCCTTTCTCTTGGCCGGGGGAAGAGGGTTCGAGGTCATCTGGTGCGAAGCCTCGGTCATGGCGTAGGCCTCAAGAACGGGAGCATTGTACGTCTCCTCGAGCTGCTGGAAGACGGTGGGCGACAGGGGGCTGGAGCAGGAGCGGATGAAGCGAATGCTTGGCTTGGGGTTCGGGGGAGGGTTCTTGAGCAGGATCTGGTGGATGGTAGGGACGGCAGTGTACCAGTTGGCCTTGTGGGCGATAAAGTCGACCCAGAAGTCTGAGGCTGAGAACTTGGTGGGCACGACCATGGAGCCGCCGGTGAAGAGGGGCGCCAGGAGACCGCAAAGCAGGCCGTGGACGTGGAACAGAGGCATGACCAGCATGGTTCGGTCCTTATCGGTGAGCTGATATGTCTGCTTGATGTTGTCTAGTAGGGTCAGTCAGCGGTGTTCACTCAAGGCTCTCACAATGACATACGCATGGTTCTGGTCAGGTTACGGTGAGTGAGAGGAACCTAGAAATGTGAGATTTTGACCATGGATGAGTTTTAGTTATCATATACTCACCACCTTGGGTCGAGATGTGGTGCCGCTATCCAGTGTTAGTGAGAGTGAGATATCAGGCACATCATGAGATAACCAACCTGGTGTGGAGAATCAGAGCAACATCATCAGGCTCAGCAGTCAAGACCTTTTCCGTCTTGCCCTTTAGGAGGCCATAGTCCTTGATGTCCAGAGCAACCTCGCCCTTGGAGGTATCCCAATAGCACTCTGCGACGGCGGCATTGAACTTCTTGGCGGCCTTGACGCTGGCAGCGTTGGCAGCCCAAGCACCCCGAGGAACGAGGACGATGGCGCTCTTGACGTCGTCAATGTAAAACTCAAACTCGTCCTGCTTGTAGTTGGGGTTGAGAGGCGCAGCGATGCCGCGCTGCCACGAGGCGGCCAGGAAGGAGACGATGAACTCGTACGAGTTGACGAGGGCGATGCTCACGGGCGCGGCCTTGGTGATGCCGAGGTCGGCGAGCTTGCGCTGGAAGGCGGCCACGTCGGCCTGGAGCTCCGAGTAGCGCTTGGTGAGGGCGTTGGGCTTGGAGGGCACGATGACGGCCTCGGCGAGGGGATTGCCCTGGTTGATGGCGGTTTGAAGGGTCAATGCCATGATTGCGCAAAGATCAGGTGAATGGATCAAGGGTGAGTGAGAGAGCTCGGGATTCGCAGGGCCGAGAGTTTACCGAGTGTTATTGTTGTTGTCCAGTGATGGGATGCGACCTCTTTGAACAGAACGGGGTATTAACGTCAAGTCACGATGATGGAAAGAAAAAAAAAAGATAAAGATCAAAAACCACGTTCAACGGACTCAACTTTGTTAGCTCTCGGCTGCTCGCTCTCTGGTGATAGGGGAACGGTGACGTGCTTCTTGGCTCGTCCGGGGGCCCCTCGGCTTCCATCCGACCGCCCACCGAACCCAGCCCGCGCCCCGTCCCTAGAGCCCATAATTACGGGGGTGGGAAGACTGTAACAGCAGGGATACGGGGGAATTTCAGGGGATGCTTCCAGAACGAGTTGCCCTGGACACGGGAGGGAAGCTGTCATGATATGGGGCATTTTTGAGGCCCAACACGTCAGCTTTTGTATGCTTGAGCCTCTGAAGATCTCTCGTCATTGTGCATGCCCGGATAAAGCAGGCCGTTCTAGGGATACTACATTGAGATACAACGGTACGAGCCATATGCCTGCTTTTATCCATCCATATCCTTCATAGCGGCTAAATAGATCTCGGAGCCTGGAACTGTCAAGCTGTGGCTGGCGCCGGAAATCGGCAGGAAAAGCCTTGGGTTAGACTTGGCCCGGGGCCATTAATTAATTGGCGGGGTTTTAGATGGACGTTGGGTTAGGCTGTTCTGGCTGCAAGCTGCACCTCCGCTGCAACTTAGGGGCATCAACGCCTGAACTCACCACCTACTCCATTGGGACAGCCGCTCTCTCCCATCCTCGAGCTGCGCCTCCATCTTCTCCCCCGCTGTCGTCTCCCCCCGTCGCATCTACAGCTTCAACTTTACTAGCAGTTCCTTTCATACACGATAGTCGCCTCGAGGTCTCCCGTCTCCGTCTCCTTCCGGCTCTGCCGTCACGTGTATGCCTCCTCTTCAGCGACCAACGATCCCCCTCCTCCCCGCTCTGATCCGACTACATCAATACGTCGCCCATCATGGCTGAGGTGGACGAAATGCCCACCTTTGGCGCCGAGCTCAAGGTTGGTTGCCGCTTTATCCGATGATACCCTCGACTTGTTTCGCATCTGGCTCTTGCTTTGGCATTGCTGGTTGCGCCCCCTGCAGATCCGACAACCGAGACTCGACTTGGGCTTGACATGGACTCGTGCAGCTGACAAACATGCCAGGACGGCTTCAAACCCGCCAATGCTTGGGTCGGACATGGCATCGCATGGCTCGAGGATATCCAGCAGTTCTACCGAGAGCGCGCTGTCATCGAGAAGGAATACAGCGCCAAGCTTACGGCTCTCGCAAAGAAGTACTTTGAGAAGAAGAATAAGAAGACGGCTCAGTTGAGCGTTGGCGATTCTCCTGCCATGACGCCCGGCTCGCTTGAGAGGTATGACAGACCGAGCGGCCCGGTTTGTGCGCATTCGTGCTAACTACGTCAGCGCCTCATTGACGACATGGACGACCCAGCTTACGACGCTCGAATCCCGCGCCGGCGAACACGATAAATATGCCAACAGCCTTGTATCCCAGGTCGCCGAGCCGCTCAAGTTCTTCGGCACCCGGTTCGAGGAACTGCGCAAACGCCATGCCGAATATGCCGCCAAGCTCGAGCAGGAGCGCGACGGTTCGTATGCCGCTCTCGCCAAGACCAAGGCCAAGTATGACACCGTGTGCCAGGAGGTCGAGGCCAAGCGCAAAAAGACCGAATCGCATTACGACAAGGCAAAGGCTCAGAGTGCCTACCAGCAGCAGCTCTTTGAGATGAACAATGCCAAGAACACTTATATCATTTCCATCAACGTTACCAACAAGCAAAAGGAAAAGTACTATCACGAATATATCCCCGAGGTTATGGATAGTCTACAGGACCTGAGCGAGTTCCGAACGACAAAGCTCAACAGCCTCTGGACCGTTGCGACCAACCTCGAATCCGACATGCTGCAGCAGAGCAATGGCATGATTCAGCACCAGGGCACCGAGATTCTGAGAAACCTGCCGCATCTCGACTCCATGATGTACATTCAGCACAACATTGGTTCTTGGAGGGAACCTCCGGATAAGCAATTCGAGGCCAGCCCCGTCTGGCATGACGACGGAACCATGGTGGTTGACGAGACGGCCAAGATTTACCTGCGCAACGTCCTGAGCAAGTCTAAATCGCAACTGGGCGAGCTACGGAGGGAAGTGGATAAGAAGAGAAGAGAAGTTGAGGGCGTGAGACGCCTGAAGCAAAGAGTCCGAGAAGGAAAGGAGAAGAAGGATGAGGTCGAAGTTGTCCGTACTCTCTTTGCGATGCAAGAAGACCTTCACGCTGTTGATCGTCAGCGGCTGACGGCCGAGGTCGAGACATCGACCATCACATCCGTTGTCGGCGATGTCACGCTCGGAGCTAAGAACCACAACTTTAAGGGTCAGACATTCAAGATACCTACCAACTGCGACCTCTGCGGCGAGAGGATCTGGGGATTGAGCGCCAAGGGCTTCGACTGTCGGGACTGCGGCTACACGTGTCATAGCAAGTGCGAGATGAAGGTGCCCGCCGACTGCCCTGGCGAACAAACAAAGGAGGAGCGCAAGAAGCTCAAGGCTGAACGCCAGGACTCTGCGAACAAGCTGCTCAAGCCGAGCGCCACCATGACATCGACGCACTCGGCCACTTCGGACGGGCCCGACCTCACCCGTTCCAACACCATGACCTCTCTCAGCTCACACTCGGCACGCCCGTCCTTGTCGGGCTCCGTATCTGGGCAGCGCAGTCCTGCTGAGGAGACGCCTCCTGAGGTTGGTCCGCGACCAAGCATCTCGTCCAAGACGTCCAACACTGTGCGCAAGAACCGGATCATGGCACCTCCACCAACAGCATACATTACCGATGGAGGAGCTAGCGCACCAAACGGTGGTGACAAGGAGGAAAAGAAGGGCAAGATGCTGTATGCTTTCGAAGCGAGCGGTGACGGCGAGCTTACAGTACCGGAAGGCCGAGACGTGGTGCTACTTGAACCCGATGGTAAGTTTGGCCATCGCCTATCATGATCATGACATGTTCTAACTCGTCGCAATAGACGGCTCCGGCTGGTTAAAGGTTCGCCTAGGTTATAAGGAAGGCCTCGTCCCAGCATCATACGTAGAAGTAACCACCACAACCACGCCCTCAGTGCCGGCACCCGCGGCCAGACCCTCATCCACGTACTCGACGTCCACCACCTCGTCGGTAACAGCCTCGACCAAGAAGAAGGGCCCTGCTGTGGCGCCTAAGCGCGGCGCAAAGAAGCTCCGCTACGTCGAGGCCCTTTACGAGTACGCAGCGCAGAGCGAAAACGAGCACTCCATGGCAGAGGGCGAACGCTTCGTCCTCGTGCAGGATGACCCGGGCGATGGCTGGGTCGAGGTTGAAAAGGCGGGCGTCACGGGAAGCGTGCCTGCGAGCTACGTCCAGGCTGTCTAGAGAACCAAGAGGGGGTGCAGGTGCGAGGCCTGCCGTTGCAGGATGGCGCGGCAGAGGACGAAACAAGCTGTAGCTTGAGAAGTGGGCAGTGTATATATGAACGGGGTTGTGAGCCGGAGATACTTTGCTGGGGATTCTACCATGTGAGTCTTGACTTGGGAAGAGATGGTAGACAAAAAGAAAAAAAGTCAAGCCCAGAAAGGGAGGGAGGTATTCGTGTACATTGTGGCATAGCATTCACGGGAAGGGGAAAGTACATAACGCATCATCATGTTCATCAACATGCTTGTACCTCGGCCGAGGGTCCGTCTTGATTCCTCATGTTGCTGACGAAGTCGTCGTGCGTAGTGTCTTTGCCACGACCGAGCGTCCCGGTGAGACTCATGAACTCAAAAGCATTACAGTCAACAACATGGGATGAAATGAGTAAAGGTGAGATGAGAATAGTGACACAAAGACTGGACGATTTCTTCATCCCGTCACGTATCGATTTCATGAAAAAAAGGTGGGAGGCAAAAAAGGGGCAACCCGTCTATATATATTACACGATTGTACATCAAAGTCCATCCATATTTCCCTCGACCCGCCCGCCTTGCTCATCATTTCATAAAAAAAAAAACCTTGTAAACCTAAAGCCGGTCCTGGGCATTTCCGCCCTTTGGTCGTTCTCTTCGTCCATCGCTTGTGCGTGTGCGTGCAGTGTAAAATAGGAGGGGGATATCATCTCTTGCAGAGCCTTCAAATCAAACGCCACGCCGTAAAGGAGGAGGGGGATAAAAAAAAAATATAACAGGAAAACGCAAAAATTGGGGTTTCGTTTAAAAGCAACCGCAGTTCATCCTTTGGGGCAGCCTGTGCCGTATATGGGACCAAACGCCGAGCCGGATGTAGCTGAAAGGGGAGGTCGTCCGGAGAGAACTGGGAGAGAAAAAACAGTCTATGCGCTGTTTAAGAGTTGTAGTCGTAAAGTTTCGTCGCGCAGGGTTGAGCTGAGATTCGAAATCCACGCCTGGTGCTGATCGGTTTCCTAAATCATCTGTGCTGTCGGAGCTCCCAGGGTGTGTGGGCCGAGTCCATGACGCAGAGCATCTTGGAGCTCGGCAATCTGAGCCATCATGGCGAGCGAATGCTGTGACTGTGTGTCCATCTCTGCCTTGAGCTTCTCGTTCTCTTCCTTGAGACGCTTGACTTCCTCCCGGAGCTCAACCATCTCCTCGCTGGTCTGGGCACTTGAGCGGCGCTTGCGCTTCATGCCCACCTTCTCGGCATCGTTTTCGTCCGGAGATTGAGCGGTATCGGCCGGGGGAGTGGTCCCGTCGGGATTGGTGTGGACGCGGCGTAAATGTTCGTTCAGGTTCTCTTGTCTTGAGAACCCCTTCCCTGTGTGTCGCTTGCAGTTCGGATGAGGGCAGTTGACTGTATTCTTGGGACCGCCATGCTTGCCGTGAACCTCTCGCTCGTGTCGGAGCAACCCGCCCGAGTAGGTGAAACCGGGGAGATTCTCGCATCCTTCGGCAGGACATCGATAGGGTCGCTCGTGCTTGTCCATGTGCTTGCTGAGAAATAATTAGCATGCGCTTAATATGGGTGGCGATATCGGAGAGACTTACTTCCACTCGCACTTGCGCGAAAATGTCCTCACTTCCTCTTTACACTCGTCGAGCGGGCAGTGGAATTTTCCGTCCGCTTGCTTCACAACATCTCGGTCGGGCTTGGGAATCGGCTTGATACGGGACGACGCAGGAGGAGAGCCGGCACCTGGCGATAGGTCTTTGTCTTCGGGTAGAGGGTCGAGAGAGGGCTCTTGCATCGTCGCCTGGATCGGAGAGGGGAAGCTCGTATGTGTTAGGTCGAGCCGTGTTGCTTCTTGAACGGCAGCGGCATCCTCAGGCATCATGCCTCGATCATCTCCAAGCACGCCTGTGTTGTCGGGAAGCATGGCGGCCTCGGTTGTGTAATGGCTCAGTTGTTCGGCGACATCGTTGTCGGTAAACCGCTGGTCGGCAGTGTGATCATGGTCGTCGCCGATGGGAGGATAGCCACCCTCGTGGATAAAGGTCCGGGGCTCGTACGCGACACTCATGGCGCCTACGAATTGATGTCGTCGAGACTCTGCTTCAGTAGATGACGAGGGTGTTGCGGGAAGCAAGAAGGCGATGTCGAGCCGTCGCGGGGCTATTTGAAGTCGTCGATGATGAGGAAGGAGGGTATCGGGTTGCACTGAGCGGCGGAGTCGGAGTCCAAAAGGCCGAGTCGTATCAACGGTTATGGCAGGCCGTTATGCAGATGCGCTTCGATATATGAAATGTGATGGTGAGTGAAGCTCGGCTCAGATGGAGGCCTGAAAAATAGGGCTGGTATGAAGGTCGGAAGCCAACGGAAAACGGGGCGGAGCCAAGAGGCTTGACGTGTGTGGATTAGTCAAACTAGTTCACGTGATCGCGCGGAAGTGCGTGGCCAATGCGTCAACGTGTTTAAGAGGTACGTATCCGCAGGCTGTCAAGCATCAAGTGGCACCGGTTGAGCCGAATCGTCTCGTTTGTCGCTTGCCTTGCTTCATGGATACTTCGCGCCACGATGCGAATGAGGCTGTATTAGTAGGTATCCAGAGCCTTCTAGGCAGACAGCCTGATGACTCGAAGCGGAAGGTCCTGACGGTCCTTTGGCTTGGAAGTCCGGAAGTACGTAGAAGGACGTGACTCACGGCCGTGCCTCTTAGTGGCGCCTCGCGATGGAGGCGTGGGGAAGGGGGCAAGGCTGCGACGCGACTGTGAACGGCTGCACTAACAGCATGCAGAGTGCCAATATATCGTGCGTCTCCGCCTTGCGCTGCCTGCTCCGGCTGAGGGAGCCCGTTAGCTGCTGCCCAGTCTTTACTCAAAGACTGGCTGTACAGTTGGGTCCGATGCCATGCGAGCACGCCAACCGCAGGCTCAATATTCTCCCCAGCAGCATCTCGTGACCTCGTTCACGGTGTCTTCGGCCAAGCTGACTTTGCTTATTGGAGGGACCTGGTCACCCGGTGTCGACTTTGCCCATGTCCCACTCGGTGACGTGCACTATACACAGGAGCTGCCTGATCCCGGTTCCCAAGGACTTGAGGTTGCGTCAGGGTCGCGAGCCGGCGAGATCTGGCTGACACGTCCAAGCATGAAACTGTGTATCCAGATAGTCCCTATTGGACGTTGCGTGGCCAAGCGGACAGGGACCTGTATGTGTGAGCTTCCCGAAGGAGGCGAGGCAGAGGCTATGACTGGTTAGTTGGGCTGGGTACTGCCTGAGTCACCTCGTCCTGTTGTTTGGTACTTTAGTTGGCGAGGCATCCAGTACCTGTCTGCGATGTGGCAAGTGTTGGCGCTGGACAACTTTGTCCAACGTGAAACCGCAAATGGGTCGAGATGATGGCCTCGGGCGCAACATCTGCAAATATCAGAGCAACGAGTTACAGCCAAAGCTGGACCCGTCAGCGTGTTGTGGACTCATCGCGTTGGTATCCGGATGCGAGGGCTCCAGCATGTGAGTGGCACAAGGGGGTGACGACGATGGATGGATGGATGTTGAGCCTGAGGCATTGGCGGCGGTCGGAATGGTCGGTCCCAAGGCTCCAAGGCGACGCCCGCTAGAAAACACTCGAGTAGGGAGCAATTGATCCGCCATGGATAATTCTCAGAGCGGCGAGTGTTGGTGTTGGTCCATGGATCCAATGTCGGTCGGGAGGGAGTGATTGATGAGGGGAAATACGGGGACTGCAGGTTTGGAGACACCTTGTTGTTTTGGGCGTCTTGGTTCGTTCTAGGTTGTAAGGCACTTCTGCATTTACACCCGAAATATGAGGTTGAACTTCCTGTCGATACGGCCTGCACAAGGACCAACCCCAAAACAGCTAATGCTCCTGGACTGTAATACCACACAAATTGTGCACACCATTATTGGTGAGTATTGGAGGTTGCATTTCGGATCGTCGCTGATTGTTGGCCCATCGACATGAATTGTATTGGATCTTGTCTGAGTCCTTGGGTGGTAAATACATTTCATCTACTGCTACCAACAACGGAGCAGCACCAACAATATCATTGCACAACTTGTGTGGTTTACAGTTTAATAATCATGCCGTTTGAGCTTACGGCGTTGATCGCTGCAATGAAGCGTTCCCCGCGTCCGATCATGAAGGAGGCCGCCGTCGATTGGTGCCAAGATGCATGATCAGCGCCGCCGAAAGAGGTGGCTTGTTACCCTTTCCGAGCAGTTCACGATGCTTCACTATTATATCGCAGCACTGCGTGAAGGCTCCTGTTTGCTAATCTAGGCCGAGATGCGCTACAATAAGAGGTTGCGCCGCAACACAGGTACTAGTTGTCTGAGGTTGCAAGCCACCTTTACGCTTCACTCCTCGTTTGCACAACGGTAATTACTATTGATCAAGTGTTTGAGGGGCCTCAATCAATTATATATACCTGTGCGACTTCATGCCACGCTCCTTCTGTTCTTCATCAGCGTTCACTCTTCGACTTTCTCAATAATACTCAATCTTAGGCACCTCGTCTCAACACTGCTCTTCACATAAGCCCATACACATACACACACTCACATCCACCATGTCGATTGGCAAAATCTCCACCTGTCTCTGGTTCGAGAACCAGGCCGAAGAAGCAGCAAACTACTACGTCTCCATCTTTGCGCCAGACTCCAAAATCACCACGATCCAACGCTACTCCGAGGCCGGCAAGGAGCAGCACGGCCGCGAGCCCGGGTCCGTCATGGTAGTCGAGTTCGATCTCCGGGGCCACCACTTTGTCGCCCTCAACGGCGGGCCCGCCCCGTGGAAGTTCAGCGAGGCCATCTCCCTCATGGTCGACTGCAAGGATCAGGCAGAGGTGGATCACTTCTGGGAGAAGCTGGGGGAGGGCGCTGATCACTCTCGCCAGCAGTGCGGGTGGCTTGGCGACAAGTTTGGCATCGCATGGCAGGTTGTGCCGACTGTCTTGAAGGAGATGCTGAGCTCTGGGGATAAGGCGGCGGCGGACAGGGCGACTGTGGCTATGATGAAGATGAAGAAGCTTGATATTGCCGAGTTAGAGAAGGCATTCAAAGGATAAGGTAGCCTGGCAGGTGCATCAGGTCCTATGATTGGTATTTCAACTTGTCATGATGGCTTTCAGGCGATGGCTATGATACGGTGGGCATGAAAATGTTTACGCAGAGGCTGAACACAATAAAAAGGCGCACAGTGACTCTTCAAGAGTACGTTCTCTTTATTGCACCTTTGTGAATTTGAGCCAGTTCATATTTTGTTGAGCTTCAGAGACAGGCGACAGGGGCCTACACACTTCCAAGAAAATGGCATACTGTAGGCAGGCAACAAGAAGTTTTGCCGTGCTATGGGGACATAATTTAGAGTCAAATAAATAAAATATACTCTAAAGTATATATAAAATCTTATATCTATCATCATCAGCCTTTCATGTTATGGTTCTGCGGATTAAAAAGGTAAAGCACCTCAAGATCTCGTCACCCGCTGAGTGCCCAAGTGGGGACTTGAAGGTTCACGAATGGTTCATGTCATTCCACCTTCTGGGACCCTGGCGACGAGCCGCAGGGAGATCCTAGGGATGCCAGAGCAAGACGAGACTTGAAATTTGTTTTTCATCACGCTACCACATACGGAGGTCAGTTCGCCGTTGCTTGACCTTCTCCGAGAAATACCTCGGTGAACATGCCCCGAGATTCGGTTATTTGCCGAGCCGTCTATCGACTTGGACTCATGAGGCCGAGAGCGGCTTTTTATACCCGCGTGATGGTCTGCAGGAGCCAGGGCCGGTTAGATTCCGACCCAGCCCTGTGGATTAAGTGCATGGCCTGCTGTCTAAAGTATTCTCATCTCTATCACATCACACCTCAAGTTGACAGCATGTCACGGACTGGAAAGATGGAGGGAGGAGACTTGTCCATGGTATCTAGTTACGTTATACCTGCTGCTACAAGCATGTACCTCGTATGACTCCATCCACAAGTATCCAGAGCAATCACGCTGTCATGAGCTCCCAAAGCTCTTTTTGTTGGCGGCTCCATTAGAGCTTCCCGGCCCACTACAGTAACTAGCCTCAAGCTCTATCCCCAATTATGCAGGCAGGGACAGTTGCTCCTTCGGTTTTAGCGGCCTAGATCGGCTCACCCACCCTCCTCCACCTTAATCAATCTTTTTTATCTCCCCCCTCTCGATCCATTTTCTTCCCTCCAACATCAAACTTGTTTCTTGCTTCTTATTACTCTTCGAAGGAATCGCTTCAGAAACCCTCTCGGCTGGCATTGCCTCTCTTCCATCTACACTCACATCAGACTGCTGTCACCAACGCTGAGCTTTCTTCATATCGCCTGCAACAGACTTATAGCACGCTCCTCCATTGCTTTCAAGTCCAAGCATGGCAGAACCAGCTCCAAGCTCGCTCGCTAGCGATGGCCAGCATGATGAGCAGACTTCAAAGCCTCAGCACCCTACCAATGTGCTCGTGAACCAGGAAGAGGGGAATGCCCGAGAGGGTGACTATGATATGGAGACGGTCGAACGTGTGTATCGGTATGTGGTCGCAATCCCCTCTTGACCAACAGTTTACTCACGAAAACTACAGAAAGATTGATCTCCGTATCATTCCTGGTTAGTTCACATCTTCAAAATTGACAAAATAATATGCTCATCACATTCACAGCTTTTTGGATCCTCTACTTCCTCTGTTCAGCCATTAGATCCAACATTGGAATCGCTCAGACCATGAACAAGGATAAAGGTCATGACCTCATGACTATGCTTGGGTTGACTCCTAAGGATACTTCGACTGCTCTCGCTCTGTTCTATGTCGCCTATGTCATCTTTGACTTCCCCTCCAACTTGGTCATGAGCAAGCTCAGCCCCCGTCTCTGGATGGCTCGCATCGTGTTTGCTACTGGCGTTGTTGGTACCTGCTTCGCTGCAGTCCAGGATCCCTGGAGTGTCAAGCTTCTTCGATTCTTGCTCGGAGCTGTCATTGCAGGCATGTGGCCCGGCATGGCTTTCTACCTCACTCTGTTCTATCCTCCTTCGCGAACTGGAAAGAGAATTGGCATGTACTTTACTGCCGCTCAGGTCTCTGCCGCTGTGGTTGGTCTTGTGTCTGCGGGCTTCCAGCTCATGGATGGCAGTGGTGGTCTTGTCGGTTTCCGATGGATGTTCCTCATCTACGGTCTTGTCGCAGTTGTCTTGAGCTTCGTCCTTCTCTGGTGGCTCCCTGATCGTCCTCTTGCGCCTGGCCAGACTCGAGCTCGGACTGGTATCTTCAAGTGGCTGCCTCCTAGTCCCGAGGTCCTCAAGGGCCAGGATGCCATCATCCACTACCACGACCTTCGCCGCGTCTACCACTCCCGTCCCTGGACTGCCAAGGATCTCCTCCACGTCCTCGTTGACTGGCGACTCTGGCCTCTGACCATGATGTACTTTGGTGTCGTCGGAGTCGGTATCGGTACTCAGCTGTATGGCTCTGTCATCATCGCCTCCATTCAGCCTGGCTCTAGCGGTGTCAAAGTGAGCTTGCTGTTTGCTCCTATCTGGATCATGGATCTTATTGCAATCCTCATCGTCACGCCCATCTCGGACCGCTTCCATCGATCCCGCCCCTACTTTTTCGCGGCTTCCGCTTGTATTCAGATTGCTGGGCTTCTCACTGTCACTCTGGCCACTAACAACGGTTGGGCTCGATACGGTGGTCTTCTCATGGTCGGCTTTGGCCTCGGCCCTACTGTCCCCATCTGCATGGCCTGGAGCTCTGAGATCTTCCAGAAGCGCCATGGTGAGGTTGGAGTTGCCGCCGCCACAGCTCTTGTCTCCGGCCTGGGCAACCTAGGAAGCGTCGTTACCACCTATGCTCTCTACACTGGTTGGCCCGAAGATGCTGCTCCTGGACCTCACCAGTACCGCAAGAGCAACTACACCATGATTGGAATCCTGTGCATGAGCATCCTCAGCGCCTTTGTCATGAAGGCTCTCCTTACTATTTTCGGCAACCCTCCCAGCACCAAGCTCCAGGACGACTCGTCGAGTGAGTTTGACGACGGGGCGGCTCGACGGGAGGCCCACGAGCGTGGATTTGGCTCTCTTCCTTGGAAGAAGGCCAACCGTGCTTAATCCTCTTCAACACCAAGAGGAGTCGTTCGCCCGAACTTGATCTTCAACCATCGCCTCCGGCCAACGACCAATTCACTTCTCTACGGCATGTATTTCAACCTACGTGTCAGCTATTTCCCACGTAGCATCTCTCTTACTAAGCATGCTTTTACAACATCCTCTTCACTATTTTGCCATGGCAAAGGCTCAGTGGCTGAACCTTTGAGGCGTCGCTATACCTCAGTGCTTGACTTGTTCTGCGAGTCCTTCATAGCGACGGCCTCAACAGCAACGTGTTTGGTGGAGGACTCTCCGACCTTGCGATGGACGTGGTGACAATGCTTCAGCGCTATTACCTCGCCCTCCGCCAGGTCGGACCCTTCCCGAGCATTCACGCCTTGCCAGGATTATTGTGCTTTCTATTTTGCCTCGGCATTGACTTTACGCATCGTTTTGCTCTTTATGATACCCCATCAGCGTTTGCACACGCTGTCCTACGAGTTTCATGTCCCCTCGGCAGCGAAAGTGCTTCTACGCCATCGCTTTGCGGATAGTGTGTTGAACCAGGACCCACGACGAAAATGCTGCTGCGCTATCGTTTGGCGGGCTCTGTGGGCGTTTGAACGTGTTGATTTTTTTGGAAGGTGGAAAAAGGAATGTGGCCTTCATGGGTCAGGTGTGTTTGGGAGATATTTACATCTGTCAGATTGTTCAAGACTAGAGTATAGCTTGTATAAGACATGTTGCTCCCGGTTGTTGTTTTCACATGTTATTCGTGCACGAAACGATGAGGCAATCTCTGCCAAGATATCTGATACCGACCATCGTTTTGAACGCGTAGCCAAACGAAGAGAAACGGGACGTGAGAACTTGGCAAATAACCCTAACTCTACCCACTCTACAAGTTAACCCTGAATCATTTCAGGTTTCGTTTTCAGAGTTGCACTTGAAGTCATTCACCATGTTAAATGAGTTACTCAAAAGTCATAAGCACCAAATCGTATTCAATTGTCTCAAGTTAAAAGGCGGCACATGGCTATGCTACACACCCGTGGGTAAATTCATATGCACATGAAAGAACAAAAGGAACACGACTCCAGATCTCAGTTCCCAATTCCCATTCCCCCCTCACGGCCGCCCCCTTCCCTTCCACACGTCTGGTCACAGACCGAAGCGGGTGTCTTCTTAGGGGCCGGCCGCTCCGTTAATCCTTGAATTTGATTTTTCCCTGATCCTCTCCTCCTTCTAAATCCTTGTAGTGGATGTTGTTTTCTATGATTGTGACAAAGTGACTTGCATCATGGTTGGTAGATTTACCAGGAGAAGCCAAGCATGCGGCGGAGACGCTGGGGAGTGTCGGGGTCGGCCGTCTGGCGGGCAAACTCGACGACCTCAGTCACGTAGACCGTCTCGAGGGTACGCGATGAGGTAGCGGTAGCCAATGTGGTGGACTCAGGGCAGGTTGTTACGATCGAGATAATAGTGGCAGCAGACTGGGATCCGTTGGCACCGCAGCCGACCGTGACGGTCTCAGTCTCGGTGACCTTGGCGGTGACGGTCTGGGTGACGACGTCAGTGTTGCCGCCGACAGTAACGGTAACGATGCCGTCAGTGTTGCCACCAACAGTGACAGTGACAACGCCGTTGGTGCCGGAGGGAACAGCAGTAGTGTCCTGGCCGATGGCAGAGGAGTCGGAAGCCTCAGGGGTAGGGACTGAGGTCTCATCGGCGCCAGGTCCGGAGGGGATGGTGTAGACGCCAGTGCCAGAGGGGGCAGCGGTGCTGAGGGTGATGGAGGTGACGCTGATCTCACCGTCGCTCTTGGTCATGGTGATGACAATAGCGCTGGACTCAACGCCCTGGGTGCCAGTAACCTCCTCGGTAGCCTCGGTGGTAGCAACATCCTGGGTAGAATCAGCAGCAGTGGGGACGGAGACGGCACCGGTGCCAGTGGGCTGGCCAGTGGTGAGAGTGATGGCAGTGACAGTGACCTCGCCGTTGCTGTTGGTCATGGTGATGCTGGTGACAACGTTGCCAGTCTGGCCGCCAGTAACCTCCTCGGAAGCCTCAGTGGTGGCAACATCCTGGGTGGACGCGGCGTCAGACTCAGCAGCGCTGGTGGTCTCGGCATCAGCAGTAGTCACAGCATCAGCAGTGGTCTCGACAGCAGTCTCGCCAGTGGCAGTAGGGCCCTTGATGACGGGGGTACCATCGGAGATCTCGCAAGACTCGGAGACAGTGAGAGTGCGGGTGGAGATGACGACGTTGCCGTTGCCGATGTAAGACTTGGACTCGCCAGTGATGGTGGCATCGGAGGGCAGGATGATGGAGGCGGTCTCAGTGGACTCCTTGGTGACGGGAGTAGGAGCCTGGGCAGTGGAGGCAGCATCAGCAAGACAGTTCGTGAGCTGCTTCTGGCAGTCAGCGACACGGAAGTTCTTGCCAGCGATGCTAGAGCAAGACTTGAACTGCTTGTTGCAAGCGTCGGTGAGAGCATCGCCAATCGCGGTGAAGCTCTTCTCCTCGCTGTCACGGCCGACGATGTAGTTGCCGCTGTTGCCAGCCTTGACAGGGGGGCAGGCAGCACCAATGACGACAGTGCGGTGGAAGATGGTGACCTCGCGAATCACAACGATGACGGGCTTGGGGATCTTGGAGACGACGGCAGTGCCAGAGGTCTTAACCTCACCAGTGGTGACAGTGGACGCCCCAACAGGGACGATGGTGGAGGCGATGGCGGAAGTCTCAACAGCGATGGAGGTGTTGGGGAAGAGACCAGTAGGGCCAGTAGCAGTGCTACCACCGAAGCCAGTGGAGAGGATGTTGGTAGAGAAGCTGGTGGGGATGGTGGACTCGACCTCAGTGCTGGTCTCAGCATCATCGGAGGCAGTACCGGCAGTTTGGGCGCCAGTCTCCTCAGCGCTGGTGGTGCCGTCGGCGTCCTGGGAGCTGGCAACGGACTGAGTCTCGGAGGCAGCAGAAGTCTCAGCGGTGTTGTCACCGGAGGGGACGATAGCAGTGCTCTCAGCCTCGCCAGTGGTCTGGGTAGCCGCGCACTTGGTGCAGGGGATGGTGATGGTCTGCTCCTCGGTGATAGTAGTTCCCTCAGTGACGTAGGTGGTGGGAACGACAGTGGTGATATCGGCAGTCTGCTCAGTCACGTTGCCATCGTCGACAGGCAGGGAAGAAGTGGCAGCATCAGCGGTCTCAGTGGTGGTGTTGGCATCAGCGGTCTCGGCAGTAGACTCAGCACCAGTGGTGTTGGCGTCGGCAGTCTCAGCGGTCGACTCAGCACCGGTCTCGGTAGCCTCACACTTGGTGCAAGGGATGGTGATGGTCTCATCCACAAAGATGGTTGTTCCGTCAGTGATGTAAGAGGTGGGAACCACAGTGGTGATATCAGCGGTCTGCTCAGTCACATTGCCGTCGACGGGCTCAGAAGTGCTAGCAGCATCGGCAGTCTCAGCGGTGGTGTTGGCGTCGGCAGTCTCAGCAGTCGACTCGGCCTCGGCGGTCGAAGTAGCCTCGCACTTGGAGCAGGGGATGGTGATGGTCTCGTCGACGAAGATGGTGGTGCCGTCAGTGATGTAAGAGGTAGGAACCACGGTAGTGATATCGGCAGTCTGCTCGGTAACGTTGCCATCGACGCTAGACTCGGAGGAAGTGCCGGCAGCATCAGCAGTCTCGGCAGTGGACTCTGCGTCAACGGAGCCAGTGGTGGTAGCAGTGCAGGCAGAGGCGCTGCAGGGGATGGTGATGGTCTCGTCAACCCAGATGGTGGTTCCATCGGTGATGTAGGAAGTAGGAACCACAGTGGTGATGTCCTCTGTGGCCTCCTCGGCAGCGACGCTGGAGCTAGACTTGCGCTTGGTGACGGTCTTGGTCAAGGTGACCTTGTCCTGAGCAAGGATACCCTCGACGAGGTATTGCAGGCCAACGGCCGCGACAAGTGCGTTGCGCATGTACATGTTGAAAGATTCTCGGGGAAGTTGGAAGGTTGGCGGGTAGTTGATTTGTTTTGTTGTTTTGTCAATGAATGAATGGTTCTATCAAAGAACCAAGAGTTGAAGATTTTGTTAGAAGGCGAACCAAGCACCTGTCTTGAAGAGAATGACTGAGAAGCAAACCCAAAACGGGGAACAAAACGAATGAGAAGAGAAAGAAGAAGCTGAGGTGGTGATGAAGAAGGTAGAGCAGGAGAGAATCCAAGAGAGACGGCGAGAGCTTCGTCTTTATGGACGTTTCTGACCAGCCCCCAGGTCCTCGTGGAAGGCCAGGGCCAGCCATGACAGGTCGTGGCGGAGGGGAGGGCACGGTGATCCCGGGCATCGATCGGGAGTTGATTGAGGTGGCCTGAACATGAGACGTGATGGACATGTTGTTGCTGCCCCCCCCCTCCAGGACCGTGATGGAGCAACTGTAAAGACGAGACGTGGTTCTGGAGAAAGTGGGTTATCCGACATGGGTAAGGTCGTGCCATATGGGGGTCCAGCATGCAGGGCGGTTACCTGCTAAACAGAACGATATAGATACAGTATAAGCATGGGCCCCCGGATGGCGAGTCGGCTTGTCGCCAGATGAGAGGAGGCGTCATTGGAGGGATTGGGACCCCCTGCGGCCGTCCATCTGGTGATGGCCGTTTTTCGAGGCCGGAGAATTGATGGGGCAAACATGTTCTCTGACGACTTTGGCAGGCGCTTTCATGATCGCTCTCGGTTGTTTAGACGTTTCTGATGAGCAAGTTAAGGGGTTCTGCAGGTGGCCGAGTGGCAGGCCTGCCGGGCGGTTGACATGACGGGACAGCAACTCTGCCGTGTGATGCTATTTCGAGCCTCGGTGTCGTCGTAATGGTCAGCCAGCACTCGCTGACAATATGGATGAGACCGCCATCATCCCAAGTTCCAGCCAGTGCAAGACGGAGGCTGACTCTATTGGGCTCATTGCTGATGCTCCTGCTAATTTGCTGAGCCGTAAATTTCCTGTTTCTGGGCCAGAGCGGCTGCTGCGGGAATATGCAAGATCTGGGATCGTCGTTGGAGGATGTCAGAGTCAAAGGGCAAGCAACAGAGTGAGAGCGGACGTTCCATCGAAAGGAAGGAAGCAGGGGTCGTGCGGAGACCTAAGGCAGGTACCAAGGTATGCATAAAGTGGACTTGCAGGGGGCGGGGTTTAACGTCGCACGAGGGGCTCTCTTGACATGGGGAGCTTAAGGGGTTATCGTCCGCTCTTGGGCTGATGATGGAAATACCACGCTCGGATAGGGAATAAACAACTGAATTATTGATGAGGCTGTTGACGAGGCAAACAAGATGCTAATTACGGGTTATTATCCGTGTATGATCAAAATTCACCAACTGAAGTAACCTCGACGATGCAGTAACCCGTTGTCACTCTAACAGCTCTCGCATCATTCATGTTAGAGACTGTTCAGCCTCACCATGTACCTATAATTACCTATAATTATCTAAAATTATCCAGACACACAAGTCCATTTCATCTTCAACTGAATCAATATTCCGACGCTGGTGAACCAATCCTCTCCAAAACGTGACATTTCTCTTCAAAAGCCAATCGCCTTGATCCTCAGCTGTCCTGGCCCAAGCTTCGTCTCGTTAACGAACCAGGGTTCCAGGTTTCAAGCTCGGGAGGGGATGCCTCGGAGTCGTTTCAGAAGCCCCAGTCTGCCACCAAACTGTGATGCACAGCCTGGTTTTGTGCACGCGGCGGGATGACTCTGTTCGTCCATGTATGGGTGGAAGATGCGAACCATTCGTCGATCCACCCCAGTCGCTCATGTTTCGGGCAGCATGATGTATTCCTGAAGATGGTGCAGCTCCGCCTCCCCTTCGGAAACGCACAACAACCCAAAATGTCGGCTTGCGATTGCATGTTTGGTTTAATACGGGAAATTATCACGACGTCAAGGGTGTCGCCTACGTCTGGGATATGTTTCCCGTCTGCGAGGATCATCCATCGCCAGTGATCCTAGCCGCGAGGCTCCCTCACCCCCCACAGCCACACGGAGAGATGGTTTTCATATAAATTGAAGGAAATTGGGATGAACCATGGCAAAGACAGCAGCACGACTCAGTACCAGCTGAATTTTGATTGCCCTGTCATCCTGCCTTGCCTTGTATTCCTTGCAAGAGCCCCAGAATCAAGTTACCAAAGACCCATCGGCCCCCGTCAGATGCCGCCCCCCGACAATCGTCAATCGGCACGACCGGGTCCGCCGCCAGTTGATTAATTGACACGGCTTCGTCTCCTTGCGTAAGCTTGTTTCTGTTTCATGAAACAGAACGGGTCTTGTAATCCTCTGCAATCATTCAATTAAACGGAACGCCGCATATCTGCTGACAGTTGCATCTTTTGGAACTCTGACAATGGAGCCTCAATCAATTTTTCACGAGTTTTTGCCATCGTATTTTGTCATTGTGGCGGTGACCGATATTGAAGGCGACTTTCGGGATTCCCATATGAATATATATGAATTATTAATTGGAATTCTATCTTTAGAACCGTCTACAGTCGTCATCGTAAGAGGCTCAATCTTCCGTCGGGTTATCTCAGTCGAGTTGATTGCCGGGCTGTTAATCAGACCAAGGGGCCTCCAAGCCTCAATCCGAGACCGATACATATTAACACGGACGGATTAAATCTTGTTTTGACCTATCTTCTATGGTCAACCTACTTGTCAGTGTTTGTGTCTTTCCTGGTTGCGTCAAGTCCAAGTTGCATGGCAAACCTAGACTCTGGAGAGATGCAGCTTGCCGTCTAATCTCTTCATCCCGCCCACACCTTGCTTTATTAAGGAGCAGCCTCCAGAAACAAACATTCAGAGTCTACTCGTTACTTCATCCAGAAGCTTCAAGCCATAAGTTGTCATTACACTTTCGCCTGCACGGTTCGGCGTCCCGTCGTCTGCGTCGTCCATGTATAGGGTGAGCACCATGTTAGCAAGGTAACGAGAGTCCACCTCCGACCACACAACAACGCCATTGGCAACATGCAAGATCACTGGTATCCTAAGATAAATCACAAGTCAAGAATGACAAGTCCCAAAATCCAAGTCTGCCTAACTTGGTCAACCTGGTGGAACCCCGGTCCTTGGGGACGGGTCGGCGTTCCTGCATTAGCCTCCCTCCCAACTTGACCCAAACCAACATCAGGATGAGTAGCCTCAGGCCAAGCATGGCGCCAACATTGAAGTGATTGGCAATCCAACCCGAGTGAGACTGCCACAGATGATGACTGATCTTCCCTTTCGGGTACATGTCTTGTGGCTTCTTCACTATTCCGAAATCTCGTTAATTACCCTACAAGTTCAGGTCGCGCATTTAAACCAAGCTTCATAACTCCTTCTACTTCCGCTTGAGTATGTGAAGACCTTTTGTCCCTATATAGCTCGTTCATGTCCTGCATCTGAATCTTCTCCCTCTTCATAAAAGTGTAGCTTCATCTCACAGGGTAGACAACATTTGTCAAGAGGCAGCTATAACACTTCACCCCTAGCCCTTCCTTCAGCTCATAAAATGTCCCACCCATATACAAACACACGCTATGTCAACTGTGACTTACTACCCCATCTATACTAGGTGCCAGCTACTTGGCCTAAGATGAGTATCGGCCTTGCGATCCTCGCCCAGTATTTGCCCAACGGAGTTCATGCTTGACTGGCGACTGGGTAACCAACCGTGAAGATATGAGCCAAATAGAACGTTGCATTTCATTAAAGTCAATGCAGACAATATGTGAAGAAATTCCGGGCGTTTTGAGTGTACACATTCAGTTATTGCTTGAGTTAGAGTATCTTAGATATCAGCACAATAACTCCATGACAGAGTGGACGGCGATGTGACAAAGCTCTGGGAAACATAATGTATCAGTTCCACAAGCCCACTGTTATGATGAACGATATCTTGACACTGCTCGTCTTCGACGCACAGGTGCCTCGCGGATGAACAACGCGATTCGTGGAGTGGACAGTAGCCTGGGACGAGAGCGTCCCACGCGCCCCTGTTCATCAGTTTGGCCTCTACGACACTACAGTGTTTTCGTGAGATATCTGGCACAAAATAAATAGGACCTATGTATGCAACTTCCGAGAACGTGCTTCTTCACCTAAAGTGCGTGTTAATATACGGGGTAGGGTAAAAGCTCATCAAGTAGTGCCGCGTGTTTTCACGGGTTTAACAGTTCGACCTCAATTCAATGATTTACAAAATCGATAGAGGCTGGGGGATTTTGTGACTCTCTCTAACACTAAACTGCCATGAAGGTTGAGTAGTTTCGACCGAACGCGTTCAACGAATATGGGAACTTAATGTGGCAAGGACTTTGCCCGATGCTATGCGTAAACAACGATAAATTCGAGGCGTATATGGCGGCAAATAACACAAATAAGTATCTTTTAGAGTGCTAGGTGTTGGAAAGAGAAGCGTAGCAAATCGGTAAGTGAAACAGTCAAGGGGCGAGGAAAGAGGATGGGTGAAAGATGGGAACACAGTGGCAAACGAGCGAAAGGTTGGAACTTCAAAACATGGAACAATGAAGACGTGTCATCCCAACTTATTCTTCATCTTGGTTGAAGATGGCTAGACTACCCAACATTCTCAGATGAATCTCCACATCCTCGGCAGAAGAACCCGCAGAGAAGGGAACTTCTCGTAGAACAGCGCCACAGACAGAAACAATCCCAGTCTAGAAAATTTGGGGGGTGACCTTTCTCGCCAAGGAACCTTGACGGGGGGGATATTATTAGCAGCTCCTGTCTGGGGAAAGCTGGTTGGTACCAGAGATTGATTAGATTGATAAGATGCGATTGTCATGACCACCCCCCGAGATCGGACGCCTTTTTTTTTTTAAAACAACGCGCGCCGTGTCTTTTTTAAATAACTCGCACTATATTTTCTGGGGCCAGCTCGGATATCCGAACAAAATAGGAATGAGGTGTACGTAACGAGAAAAGCTCTTCGTTTTGTTGATCTGGTAGGTGACGCCGCCTGCATTGCAACATAGAGGCCAAAAGGTGAAATCTGCTCGTCTCATGACGAGAAAAAACGCGTGGGGCAACCAAGTCTCAGGGGGAAGCCTCTCAAACCCCCGCGCTTCTCGCATAGCCACGGGGCAGCAGCATATGTACAGAAAGAGTGGCTTACAGCAGCAGCTCGCAGACCGCCGGGTCTGTTGTTCCCTATCGTCCGCCATCTCAAAAGGAAAACTTCAAAAGTCACGGGCCCACTTGGCTTGGGCTGAGATCACAGGGGGAAAAAAAGCACCTCACTTCACCGGGAAAAGGTTCCTGGGCTTCTTCTCACCATGGAAGCAAAAAGAGGGGGCCTTGTTCAAAGAGCTGTTATCCATGATGGGCTCTTTGCACGGTTCAACTGGTACCTTACCCTACAGATACTAGCTTGCCAGAACCGGCAAACTCTCGATGGGCCATCATCAAGTGACGCACCTTTGACGAAGAGATGGGCTAAGCTTCGCAATCACCGATTTCTCTCCCCTTGACCTTGGCAGAAGGACCAATCTATGAGCCTTTGACGTATCGCCAGGTTGTACTGGTAGCTCTCGTTGGCCGCAATGGCTGTTTCTGTACCTGTATCTTGAACCCTCGTCAGATTTCCTCTCCTCTCGTCCGTCTTTTTCTCCCCGCTTCACAAGACTCGGTAATCCACTTTCTCACCTCTCCATCAGCAGCCGAAACCCTTGCCTGTCACACTTGATTCGGGGAAAAAGAAACATTGTCTCTCTCTTGGCGAAGCAGCCATCTTTTTTCTTCCTCTCACACACACACACCTATCCTGCACCTGTTCTAGCCTGTTGAAAAAAGTCCCGCTTTCTATCCCGGCTACTTTCCGCTCCCCGGCTTGCCTCGACCGCCGGGCTGCATCGGCCAAGCTTCGGAAGCCCCCGTTACTTATCAGATCCTGGGGTTGGAAAGACCGCAACAGGACAGGGCTCACACTGTACGGAACAAGAGACAGAAGGGAAAGAAAGAAAGGGACAAGTCAAAATTTAGCCCCAGCCATGGCGCGCTTTGTGGATTTGGACGAAGAGGAAGACGCTGGGGCGGGTCTTGCGGGTGGTCCTCGTGCTGGGGGCGCCCGAGCTCATCATGAGGCCGCCGCGCCGCCGCCTTTGCCCATGCCGGTCCCGATGCCGGGTCAGCTACAGTTACAACATGACGCCAACCCCCAGCTGCAGCAGCTCTCCCAGAAAGAGCAGCATCTCCTCCTGCTCAAGAAGCTTCACCTGCTGTCCGCCAACGGCCGGAATGGACCTTGGTCGCACTCCCTGTACAACCCAGAGCCGATAGGCACCATGGACTCTTCCACTTTCAGGGCGCCCGTCACGGACGCGATGCAGATCTATCCGTGAGTTGGAGCCCCCTTCCTCTTTGTTATGATGCCCAATGCCTCAATGGTCAATCCCTTGAAGCCGTCCTGCCCATCATGAGATGTTGCCAGCACCTCGCGTCTCGATGTTGTACCCGTCATGATAGCTCCTCATACTGACCCCTGACCTAGCATCGCCGTCGCCGTCGCCTCCTCCCTCGACCTAATCACCCTCGATGCACTCTCCCGCACGTGCCGCCTCATCCATCATGGCCTTCTCCAGTACCGCACCATCCTCCTTGCCTCCACCCTGCACTGCCGTAACGAGAGCGTCCCCGTAGATGGCTCCGAGACCTTTCGCTACCGCGCACGCGCTGGCAACTGGTTCTACATGGAGGATGGCCGCAGCTACAGCGGCAAGTCGGGCGAATGCGCCCGTGATATGGTTGGCGAGTGCCGTAGATGCGGCGAAGTGATATGCAGGGTACGTGCATGAGCCTGCGAGCAGCCGAAGCTGTTAGGCCGTAGTGCAGACGCTGACCGGCCGTGTTTAGAACTGTGCCATCAAGCCACCGGCTCCTGTCGCTCTCCGTGAGAGGCATAGGAGACTCTGCAAGCCTTGCGTCCACGCCCCGATAGCAACCCTCGCTAAACCCCCTCTGGACCCTGACCTTCCTGTCTCCTCAGAGGCTGTGTCACGACAGATTTGCAAATGTGCAGACGAGGGTGTTTGGCTATGTCAGCCATGTGGACGAAGTATCCGCGGTGCCGATGGTGAATATCAACGGTATGTCGCTATTACCCCCTGTCCAAGTTGCGTAAGACTAACAACGGTTGTAGCATTTGGCGCTGGCGAAACCAGTATGGCGAGGTCCTCGGGGGTCTCGGCACTGGCATCGGCGAGGGAGATCGAGGCGTCATCTGCGGCCGTGAGGCAGACTGCTGTGCGGCTAAGGAGCGCGAGCAGCAGCTGGACTGCGACGCCGAAGACGCCCGGGACGGAAACGTTGCGACTCCGGGCGGTACGACCCACCCGGCGCCGGTGGATGCGCTCATTGATGAGCTCCGCCTCACCCACGAACGGACACCGTCTCCGTCCCTCGGCCCGGGCTACCTGCGCCACGAGATCGAGGGCATCGGCGGCATCGTAAAGCGCAAGCGTGTCCGCATGGTGCGCGTCGGTCACTGTGTCCCCGAGTGGGAGGATGAGCGTGGCAGCGGCAGCCGCGTACTGGGCCGAGAGGTCCGGGGCGTGCGCCGAAGTTGGTGTGGCTGGTGCTGGCGTGTCATCCCCAGCGAAAAGGACTACCTCAACGAGCCGGCTTCATCATCGTCTTCGAGCTCAGGAGGTAGTCGCCGTACATCGACGTCTACCACGAGGTCGAATGAGTTCAAGTCAAGTCGAGGTGAACTGCAAGACATTTAGTGGGCATTTTTATACTATATGGGCGTGGATCTACCTGCACCTTGAAGGTGCATGATTTTTTTGCTGTTAAATACAGCAGTTTACGTATAGGTCGATTTTGGTATAAAGAGGGCTCTCGGGGATTTGAATGGCATACAAGATCCATGAATAATAACGTGGTGGCGGGGTGACCAGACACCCTGGCAATAGGGGTAAAATACACAAGGCTGTTTGCTTGCATTTGAGGAGTTCTTGGTATTTGGCAGTTATACAAGGTGATTTTGCCCATGCGGCCCGGGCTCCAAAAGATCCGCATCTCTCCGTGCTTCCTCACGCCACACATAATCCTACACGTGCCCCGGACGGTCTCGTATGTTTGTACAGGTCCGTTCCACCTATGCTGCGCCGCGCTGCCCTCGTTGGCGTATTCGGTAATGATTTTTCTACAACTCGCCTCGGTACAGCATCTCTGTCCTCCGCTTGCGGTCCTCCCTTGCTTTGGTCCGGATAGCACCCCACCTAGCCTCCCTCCGCTCTTGCTTGGCCTGGAGGGCCTTGAGATGTCCCGCCGGTGCCGGCGCAGCCATCTTGACAAAGATTGTTGAGCAACCAAACTTCTCAGCAAGCTTGTTAACACTCCAGGTCACAGGGTCCTCCGCCCGCAGTCTCTTCATTTCTTGAATGTCGGCAGCTTTGAGGTTGTAGTTGGGGTCTCGGCGAGGATAGCTCATTTTTGGAGGTAGTTTGCCTTCAGCAGGAGGAGCCACAGGTGAGCCGGGAGTGTGACGAAGGCGTGTGATGGCGGCTCGGCGCGCATCATTGGGAGGGAGGAAGAGGAATGGCGTATGGAGAGGAGAGGCCTCGGAGGAGGGGGGGTTGTAGATGATAGAGTCGGCGGCGGGGAAGGCGGTCTTTCGGTCAGGTTGGAAGGATTCGTGAGGAGCAATCTTGAGTGACCGCTTCGTTCTAGCCGTCGTCTTGTGACCACGGCTAGGAATGAGAGGGAGCCCTGAGGCGGGGGACTTGAGGAGCCGGGCGGCTGGTCGGGCGAGGCTTCGGAACTCCATTGTGGCCGATGAAGTCGAGTGTCGTCGGGGAGTCGAGACGAGAGGTATGAAGGAGAAGTAGTGGCAGGATTGACGAGGATGACAACTTCTCACAAGAGCCTCGTTGACCGGGCTGAGGGCGATTGGCCGCGGCAATTGACGTTCGTGCGGTCTGGAGCTGGACCCTCACGAGCACATTGAAGTCGAAGATCTGAAGTTTCTGCCACTACGCTTACCTAAGGTCATGCTTACCTAAAATTTGAGAGTTGAGATGGTCACGTGAAAGATCAGCATAAAAGTCACATGACAATCACGAAATTCTTGGCAGGCTGAAGCTTAGCTCAGGACCAGCGGGCCGATGACGTCGAGACCAGCAAAGCCCCTCGGTGGCTGGTCACTGAACCCCTCTGTGGCTTGACCATCCCACGCATTCACGCATCCCAAAGCTGACGAGGCCCTTGTTTCATTTGCAAGGTCAATCAAGCAAGATCTGCTGTCCCCGGGAAGTCGGGAGACGGGGAAGCAAACGGCCCCTTATCGGTGGCGAATTGCGGCAGGGGAAAAGGGGGCTTGCCGCAAGGGTCCTGCTTGAGAGCCCGGGGACAGTGACTGATGGGGAAGCCCAATAATGTGCCTGAGATGTCACCTTCTCTGGTGTTGTTGATGTTGTTCGGGAGCCAAAAGCAAACTACTGTAAACGAGGGATAAGCAGGGCAGGCTCCCTCTTGGGTCCCCTCGTGGTCAACTCAGCTCGGCTGCCAGCATGTGCGGACCCTGCCCCTTATTAGCCTATTCTGTGCTGTTCCGTCAGGGCAGGATGAGGGAGAGCCCTGAGGGAGTTGTCACGAGGTCATAGTTGGTAGCGGGGCTGTCGCCGGGTTGGTGACGGCGGGAGAGGGGGGATGTGATGAGGGATGTGACCAAGATGACCGATAGTGCCCAACCGAATCAAGGAGGGCAGGGCAGGGAAGAACAGGGCAGAGGATGCACCTTGGACATGGAGAGGAATGATGAGCAAAGCATCAGGTACTGGAATAGAAACCGCATGTTGTCGAGGCTGTGTGAGTGTGTAAGCAGGAGCTGGCAACGCAGCACAGCACAACACAGGTGAGGCATAACGCGACGACCCAGCCCGATCTCAGCCCATCGGATCGGGGTCATCTGAGATAGGGAGTCAGTCGTGGCCCATTTCTTTCCGTTGTTGCTTTTTGGGACGGCACTGGCTTTTTTTTTTTATTCGGATGGGTTCCACGGGATATTGGGCGAGGCATGGTTGGCTGTGCGATGTGCGCTGTGCCTTGCCTTGCATGACTTGCTTGACGAGATGCTCCCATGTCCAACCTATGCATATCAATTCATGCAGCACGGTGCCGAAGATGTAAGAGTAGGGCATGGGCAGGGACAAGGCGCAGTGGGCCAACAGAGGATTGGAGAGCGGTGGAATTGCAAAACGCGAGCCGAGTCTGAGCTGGGCTGGGCCTAGAAGCATTGGATGCCGTGTATGATGGCCCAGACACTGGTTCCAAGCAGGTTTTTGTGATGCCATCAAACAAATGGTGTTGTTAGCATCTGTCGGCCGGGAACCTCGTGGCGCCCGCATGTTCTCGTCTCGTGCTCAAAAGCTCGAGCTCTGGAATTAAATCTCTCGTCAGGCCTAACGGGTTATCACTTTCCTGTACGACTCACAGTTGCCCCATAGTGGCCTTGATAGTGCAATCTTTTGCCGCTACACGTTTGATCCCGTGCCTTGCTCAAGGTGCGCTGATCCTTCAGAGGTTGACGAGACGGGAGGAGACTCGACGTTCCAAAGCCACCTACGCCGTCGGGCCCCTACCTGCCTTACCTGCCCTTCCCGTCAATTCTTCCCCCCTCCCTCTCTCACTCCCGTCTCTTCTTCTCCCTTGACACGACGGCAAACAGACAATAAGAAAACCCTGTCGCTGACGAAGCGAGCGACAATCAACAGAAGCAACAACCACCAACAACAACAGCAAACCTTGCGTCGTCCGCCCTCCGCAAGAGTTAACGGCTCCTTGCCGCAGCAATAGCGCGCCCAGCAGTCTCAGCCGCCCTGCCCTCTGAGGCTCGCATCCACTAAATCCACCACGCTATCTCACGGGGCTGTCTGGCTTTTAAACCTGGGCTGCATCCGCCGAGGATTTTGTCTACGCCCAAGACCTCACGAGTTCTCTCCTTGTCGTTGACCTGATCGACCTCACCTGGAACCTTGAAACTCCCGACCGCCGTCCACCTAACCTGATTGCGTCACTCGTCCCTCCGAGTGGCTCCCCCTTCCGGACCTCGATACCCAGCAAGCCCAAAGCAAAAGACGGCGGCAGAACGGACAACGGCACTGCCGTGATTAGCTGGTCCCTAACAACTAGCGCTGGCCGGAGCGGGTCTTGCCTCGAGTGTTGGATCGGGAGCTACGGACTGTTACAGGTCACAGCCTCTAGGTATGTGCAGCATCTAATATTCAATGTCTCTCCCGTCCTGTCCTTGAAGGGCAGCGTCACTCTAGGTCTCAGTGCCGCACGGCCGCTTTGACAGAACTTTTTTGTGATATTTTATTTCGAGGTTTTCCTCCCGGTCTCTCTTGTTGTTGTCCCGGCTCGTTGCTCCTCTCGCTTGCCGACCCAGATCTGCATTCCCAACCCTCGTCACTAACCCAACCTTGTTTTCCAGTCAGTCACCCAGACAACTTTCCTCTCTGCACGGCCAAAAGTCCCTGCCACGCACCTTCAACCACGGCCACCGTCATCGTTTCTCGCCGTTTTACACGTTGGCTCATCCATCAACATGAGCCTCGCCGAAGCAGCTCCCATCACCCGCGGTGACCCATACGCCCCTGTCGATGCCGCCGACGACCAGCGATTAGGCGACTCGACACCTCGAGCTAGCGACTTCATGACGGAGCCAGACAGCCAGACGGGAGACGCTAAGAAGGATCCCAAGAGCAAGAAGCGTAGCTTTTTTGGTTTCGGCAAGAAAAAGACACCGTCTCTCAACAAATCCGAGTCCCACAACGAGTCCAAGCCCGAATCTCAATCCCAATCTGAACCCAAGTCCCAGTCCCAGTCTCAGACTCCCTCAAACTCGAACTCGGCCGCCGCGAGCCCGCCTCTGATGTCCCGAGATGCTTCGAAGCTCTCGTCCACAGCGTGGAGCGCGCCCAGCGACCAGGCCTTTGTCCTGCCTTCGTCTCCGGGCCGCGGCTTCAGCGGCTCTCCACGACTCTCCTCCCCTGCGACGTCACAGATCTTTGAGCGTGATGTCCAGGATAGCACCGTACTGAAGCCGAACTCCCCGGCGATCCCGACGCATATCCAGACCGAAAACTACATCCCCCCCGTGCTCGACGACGCATCCGAGGCCATCACGAATGAGAAGCTTGACCCTGACACGGTGGAGATTGTGACGCACAGCTCGCATCAACCCGCCGCCGTGACGGTTACGGGGGCCAGCAACGGCCTTCCATTGTACGACCAGTCGGCCAGTGAGTGGGCAGCAGAGCTCGCTTCCTTTGCCGATCGAGATGCTGTCTCGGCCGACAACGCCTCCAACTACGGGTCTCTCGACTCCTCCGACGTCCGCCGATTATCCTTCATCTCCTTTGCCGATGTTGTACAGGCTGAGCACAACCCTCCCGCGGGCGTCGCGAGCTCCCGTGACAGCATCCACCTCGCAGGGCTCACGTCTCTGCCGGCAGCGGTCAACCGATCTCCCTCTCCCATCCGATCCCCAGTATCGAGCCAGGGGCCCGAGACAAGCCCTCCCACAAGCAACCCTGGTAGTATTAAGGGTATTGAGTTGAGCCCGCGTCGGAAGCCTCTCGGAAGTCCCACCAGCACGGCCAACCTCAAGCTCAGTGTTGGTGGAAACGACCTCAACATCGAGACCATGAGCCAAGCTCTCCGACGGACGGGTAGCACCGATCTGAGCAATGTCCGCAGCCATCCCACAAGCCCGATCGAGGGGTCCAACCTTCGTTAAGGGTGATATGAGATGGAGGGGAGCAGATGAGGAGAGATGAGATGATATCCACACAGCAGCTGCAACACTTTTACTATTTGGTGATTTCACTTCACATTATTCACTTCAACCACGATACCCTACGGGGATCGTAATTTTGATAGGGATCGATCGAGCACCGGGGACTCTGGAATCTGGCAATTGGGAGTTGGAAGAGAAAGTTCGTTAGGCGTCGAAATACTCCACGCGCACTACCGGGATTACGCACATGTTATACTTTTCTTGGTCTTTGTTTGTTCTTTGCTATCATGGAAGCTGCAAATATTGTGCAGATGAAAGGTGATGGTTCAAGGTCCAATCAATTCGTCAATTTACTTTTACGTCTTTATTCCTCCGAAAGCGGTCTCGCCAGGGAGACTGTGATGGCAGTGAGGTAACGGCCGACTTTTCTTTGCGTTACCTCGATTGCAGTTCATAGCAGAGGAGTGGAAAGGGGGATGGTGACGGTGGTGGATAGGCGCATGTTGCACATGTATCCAATATCATATTTGGCACGCCGACAAGGGATTTCCCTCGCCACAGAAAATGAGTACAACCACGTCCTTTTCCGAGACTACAGCTTCGAAAGGCGAGATATAGGCATCAGCGGCAGAATCGTGACTACATGACAGCCGAGACCTTGATGAATTGACTCTGTTGCAGACATGTCATGAGGAAGTTGGCTCGGACGCGGCGAGACCGTCGAGTCTATCACTCATCTCTGACAGCTGAGGCTTGATCCGTGAAAGCCACAAAGGACATTATACTTTGGAAGCTGACGACAATAATAGAAAAAAAGCATCATTCACAAGCACAGAAGACGGGGAGGGGTTCGTGTTTGCCGAGATTATGAGGGAGATTCTCGTCCCGGGTCAAGGGCTCCGCGATTACACGGAATGCCGAGTTTACTCGTAGACGTGCATGCCATGCCATGTTGCAGGCAGACGACACCCATTTCAACTTGCCTTTCATGATGTGGATGACAGGGTGGGCAGGGAACCGGTGGTGTGGCACCACATGAGACATGGATATCTTGGGCCTCTCTCAGGAGGGACATGTTGGGGCGGCGGACGCCAGGAGCACACAGTTGAGGCTGTCCAAACGGAAGCGGTGTGTAATTGTAAACTGGTTTGCGTAAGGGCCTCTGGTTGCCTTGTGTGTTGCCTACTGTATGAACTGATGTCGCTGACTCTTGGGTCGAGAGATGGGCTGTGCTTAATTGCCCAGGACCTCTTTCACGGCAAAGATGGGGCCCTCTTGTTTTCTGGAACAAGGTGGGCTCAAAAATCTATGTTTAGGAAACCCCAGTAATTGGTCCTTGTTGGTTCTATGTTCCTTGCAACAAGAAGAGTTTAACTCACCCCCTGGCTTGTCTCGGTGCTGGAATATCACACGGTTTAGGTTGGATCAAGGGGGGTGTGGTCGTCCAAGAAAAAAACCGGACGAAAAGAACCGTAAACAATAAAAAGGAAAATAAGGATCTGAGCGGGAAGATGCGCTCTCGCGTAGCTCCTCTGCATTGCTGCAGTAGCATTTTTCTGTAGGTATACAAAAAGCAAATGCAGTAAAAGGGGAACCCCTGACAGGTGAGATCCCTCAAAGCAAGATTTGAGGCCCTTTTTTTTTTTCTCCTCTGTAAGATGCGACACGTGGGAGCGTTCCATGCTGGCGGGACAGGACAGAGCCAACAGCTTTTGTGTCTTTTCTTGTCGCGTGGCTTTGTTGGATCTTCTTCAGGGGTTGATCAAGGTGATTTAGACACTGTGTGTTGTAAGATCTTCAGGAGATTATCGGCATTGCTTTTTGGATCATGTATGTACTCGGTAGTGTTAGGCTTCATTGGGCTCGCTGGTCACGAGAGGAGGAGATGATGTGAGTGACAGCTGTAGTTGAGGCTGACCATCCCATAGGAAACGGTCAGGTTCGTGGCTTTTGAGGCCACCCAGCTATTTTACCACTAGCCAGGAGAGAAAGTAATGCCGAGACCATCATTGGGCTGTAAAGAGTGTAGGCCCGACAGTTACTTACTTTTTTTGCCCGGATAACAAGTTCCAGTAGAGAGAGGCGCATATCGCGCCGAGTGTGTGATATTTATCTTGGGGGAAGAATCAAATCGGCCGTCAAAACCGGTGCTAGTCAAGAGAGACCGGGTTTGCTGACCACTGACAAAAGAACGGAGGAAAAGAGCCGATGTTACAAAAGAAAAAAAAAAAGGCCCTACTCGGCTTACGCTAGCGGCTGCTCAAGTCTGGGTGCGAGATGCAGAAGCAAGCAAAAGGCACGAGATATCAGAAAACGGACCAGTCGCATTTGTTCCTGCGTGAATCGGAGAAGAATCACATTACCCCGTCTGGAGGATTATTTTCTTTTTCTTCTTTCTTTTCTTCATTCTTCAACGTCCGAGCGTTCTTTTCTTTTTTGCCCTGTTTCCCGTAGCTTCTTGTCAGAGTCAGTTTGGGCTAATCACCATGTAACGCGGGTCGAGTCGACCCTCCCTTCATCCCGCTGGAGGCTAGTGAACGTTGAGATTGGATCCCTGGCTCTTGGACGATGATGGTCCCTTGTTCCCGGTGGCCCCCGTGGCCGTGCTAGGATTTCGTCTTAGCACGAGAGACAGCCTGCCTCGTGAGCTAGGGCCAGGGGGGGTAAAAGCCTTCTGCCATAATAAGACGAACATTGTTTCGCAGATTCTGTCATGTATATATTCTTTCGACCCATCTTTCACGCATTGAATGCCATTTGCTAGGGGGGAAGAAACCATCCGAGGATCCCTGCTCCGTGACGAAAGACGGTAGCATCCCCCACTGGCGGCGGATGCCGTGGGCTCCTCTTCTTGAGAAACAAACTGGGCTTACAGGCGACATGGGATGAAACCTCGTCACAAGGGAAAGGGTTGCTTTGGCGAGAGGTGAGTGGCTAGAGTACCCGGAGGGGCGGTGTCTGAGGTGGTCAGGGTAGCACAAGAACGAATGGCAGAAACCAAGAAGAACTGACGGAATGTTCTATACTTTTGCCTCTAGACGACGTCTCAGCCGGCGGCCTCAGGGGTTGATTGCTGATGTGATCCATGAGAACGGAAGCTCCGCCGAGTCAATGCAAGAGAGTACTTCACTGCCCAGGTGATTGTAGTCACAGAGGGAACCTCGTCCAATTCCATCCCGAACAAGGGGATGGAACAAGAGTGCTCCATCTCCAAGCTCCACCTCTCCACTGAGAACTGGGACCAGGGCCTCTTCTTGGTGCGTGCCTCCTCCTCCTCCTCCCCCTCCACTGCTCCGGGTTCTTATCCCCGGTCAATTTTTGACGATAACGTCTTCGCTGGTGCTAGCGATCCTTTCTTGGTGTGGTATCCTGCCCGGGTCTGTGTTTCTCCTGCGACTCGCCGATTATTTAATGAAATAAAAAAAAACCACTAGATAATTAGACAAGCATCTCGCTACGGCCCGCCTTGGTGTCTCGGGGTCACCCTCGTTCGCTTCTTTCCCCCCCTCCAAGCGTGGAACAGTAGCAGAAAGGGTTTCTGGAGAAACAAGAAGAAAAAGTTTCTGGGCAGAGAAGGCCTAGGCTGCCTAGAAAAAAAAAAAGCCAAAGAGGGCTGCATGGCGTTCCATTGGAGTCCCTTGTGTGATCGGCAAAGAAACCCGTCATTCGCTGTGTTCCCCCGCTTCTCGAAGCCAGGCCAAGACGGAATAAGCAAGTCGAGGAGATATTCTGATTTTTTTTTTTTTTTTTACTTCTTCTCTTTTTCTTTCCCTTCTTTTTTGCTTCTTGGAATTATTGTAAACATCATCACTTCGAGTCTTGCTCAATCCGGCAGTTGGCTTCGGTTGGGCAACAAGGGCATTGTTCACTCACACCCCAAACATCTACTACTACAAGAGTCGAAGCTCTGTCCCGTCCCGTCCGGGGGTGGCTGGAAACCCGGTGCCTGCGCTTGAGCCTGTGCTTGCTTGACTGTGTGGGTTTTTTGTCCCATCATCCATGGGCTCTTTCAACTGGCGCTGAAACGTACCTCGACTGAAGCTACTACTGAAAGTGCGTGTGTGGCGACCTAGACTATTCTACCTACGGGTCAAAAACCGAACCAAACCCACGCCCACGGACCCCATCTTTCCCGTCGTTCGCTCACATTGGATTCAATTTGATCCATCCATCGGGCCTGGCCTCGGGGTGTACTGTAGTAATTTCTACAGCATTTCCCCCCTCCCTTCCCCGTCGTCCCCCAGTCCCAGTCCAGTCCAGTGCTGTGCTGTGCTGTATCATACAAGTCGAGGTCACTCACCGCACATTTTCAATCCCTCTTAAAACCACCTGACGACGACCATTTTATCTGAGCGCGCACGCGTATTCTTGTTCGTCCCAACTGATGGTCCCGGAACTTGCCATCCATCCATCACTCTTCCGTTCTGTCCGCCGTGCAGTGCAGATGAGCATGCTCAGCTGCCGGTCCCGCGCGTTCCCCTCAGCTTGCCATTCTCTGCCGAGACTAAGCCCTCCTCCCCGCAACCGGTGATTGTGCCATTTGGATCTCTTTCTCAAACAACCCGGCAACGACGACAGCTGCGATAATTTACACCTCTTTTTTTTTTTCTGCCGCTGCGACGTCGATAGCCGACCACCGAGACCCGTCAGACCCCGCGCGATAGCGAATACAACCTCACCTATACGCCGTCCACACTCCGAACCGAGGAACAAGCACCATCCACATTCACGTCCAACCCACCATCGTCGCCGCCGCCGCTTCCTCCTCCTCCTCCTCCCTCCTCCTCAGGTCTTCAATGCGGGACGAGCGTGCGCATGCAGATGTGGATCGGCAATGGCATAGGCTTGCCACCGCTGGATATGGACGGACAAGCCCACTTACGACCTGGCGCCTCTAGCGACTCTCTGACCTGGAATCAGACCTCGAGCTCCGAGCTCAACCCCCCGCGCGACCCCAAGATGGAGCGCTCCAGCGCCTCCAACCTGAGGTCCGCCTTTCGATCTACCCTCATCAACGCCGCCGGCACCATCCGTGCAGTCACCCCCGAACCCGTCGAGCCACCGACCCTCAGCGTCTCTGGGGACTCTCAGCAGTCCTCCCGCGGAGCCACCTCGCAGCAGAGCTCACCACGAACCATTCCCTCCGGCCCTTCGAGGCGACAGGGCATGATATTCAATGATGTCTTTAGTGAATCGTATGAGAGCAGCGAATCTAGTCCTCCGCGGCATCTGCGGCATACGAGCGGGAGCTTGCGGCCTAGGACGCGCACCATGGACACCTCCATGCTAGCCCAGAGGAGCGTACCTCCTACCTCAGAACGACATCGCGTTGGTAGCGTAAGCTCCTCCGGATCATTACATCCCACAGACGAACCAAAGCTGCAGTCCGGTTCGCTGGACTCACTGCACCATTCTACTATCTCAGTGCGGGAATCGATAGCAGCCGCCAAGGACAAGAAAAATAGCCGAAGACTTATGAAGCGGCAATCGTCTCGTCCCACCTCTCCTCTTATCTCGCCTCCACCGACAGTCGATTCGCTACCGCTACCCATCGCCACCGACGACGCAAACAAGGTTCTCCTCTTAATGAGAACACTATGTGGCCGGATGCGCGGTGAAATCGAATACCAGGGTGAGACGGGAGGACCATGGCACAGCGGCGTGGCTTATATCGAAGAGGAAAAAGGATGTCTCATGTTTGACTCGGGCCAGAACGGCCCGTTCCATATCCCTCTGGTATCTGATCTGCGCGGCTGCAGGGTCCTCCCCGTGGATTATCCCGAGTTAACCAAGGAGTGTCTGGAGCTGGTGTGTCTCCAACCTCCGGTGGAAATTCTAATATGCCCTTTGGTGACGGAAGAGTTTGATCTGTGGCTGGCAGCCTTGCTCTGCTGGCAACAGCTACGCCCAACCGGCGTGAAGCTCACCAACGGTAAACCAGCCAGCCAGGTATCGCCGATGAGACCGGAGCTCCGGAGACATGGCTGGTCACAAGAAAAGCACAGGCCCACCAACATCATCAAGGTTGGAAAGGTTATGCTGTGGGACAAGGGCCTCGCCGTTTCACCCCGGGCAATCGTTAAGCGGCCTTCGACTAGGGATCTCCGCTCACCGACTACCTCGTGGAGAAGAGTGTCGTGCATTCTCCAGGATAATGGAGAGTTCAAGTTGCTGACGGAGAATGACGTTACTGTTTTGTCCATTATCGACCTTTCACAGCTCTCACGGTGTGCCGTCCAGCAGCTCGACCGAACGGTGCTTGATGAGGAATACTGCGTTGCCATCTTCCCCATCTACGCATCGACATCTACACATCTTTCCATCTTCCGGCCAGTCTATCTGGCTCTCGATAGCAGAGTTCACTTCGAGGTCTGGCTGTGTCTCCTGAGAGCATATGCGGTGCCGGATATCTACAAGCTCGATGACCCCAACGCCTCCCAAATATTGGAGCTGGACGATCTAGAATCAGAGTACGAGGGCGAGGTGTTCCGACTCGAAAAGACGATCAGCGTTAGGGTTACAGAAGCCAAGATCAAGGCCAGGCCGAGTGGGTTTGAAACACCCATACCAGAGAGGCCGGGACGTCCGGAGCCGGATCCCCTGGTCGGCAATTACCTAGCCGAAGTTATACTGGATGGCGAAGTTCGAGCGAGAACCACGACCAAGACGGGAACCAAGAATCCGTTTTGGCGCGAGGAGTGCGAGTTTACCGATCTGCCCCCAACGACACCGTTGCTTTCTGTTGTGTTGAAGAGGGTGGAGGGTAACCTCGACAGCTCGAGCAATCTCCTTCAAGCTTCTGTGGGACTGCCGAGAACTCGAAACCTGCAGGAGTTTGTGGCTGGTGCTGTTGACATTCCACTTGAGCAGCTGGAGCGTGGCAAGGATACTGAGCAATGGCTTCACATCTACGACGAAAAGCACCAGTCGGTTGGACAAATGCTGATCAGAGTGACACATGATGAACACGTCGTACTCTTATCGAAAGAATACCAGCCCCTGTCGGACATACTTCACCGCTTCCCTGCAGGCTTGACGAACCAGGTTTCTGCGGCTCTACCGGGACAACTGCGACGACTATCGGAACTCTTCCTCAACATCTTTCAGGTTTCAGGGTCTGCTAGCGAGTGGCTGATGGCACTGGTAGAAGATGAAATCGACGGCATTGGAAACCAGGCTTCGATGAAGAAGTATCGATTTAGCAGCCGGCTCAAGTCAAACGACTCTATCGACTCGGGAACCGACCGGGAGCTCATTGTACGAGATATGAGCAAGTCTCTGGCTGGAGAGGCCAACCTTCTCTTCCGAGGCAATTCGCTGCTCACTCAGTCTCTCGAGTTTCACATGCGACGCCTGGGCAAGGAGTATCTGGAAGACATTCTACAAGAGAAGCTCTTTGAGATCAACGAGATAAATCCGAATTGCGAGGTGGATCCCAGCAAGACGCCTCACGAGGGAGATCTTGATCAACACTGGACTGTGCTGATTCACTATACGACGGAAGTGTGGAAATGCATCGCCAACTCGGCCAACCGGCTTCCCCCTGAGCTACGACATGTTCTCAAGTATATCCGCGCTGTTGCTGAGGATCGCTACGGTGACTTTCTCCGTACAGTCACGTATACTTCAGTGTCTGGCTTCCTATTCCTTCGGTTCATCTGCCCGGCGATTCTGTCACCAAAGTTGTTCAATCTTCTACGTGACCACCCTCGACCTCAAGCGCAGCGAACGTTCACTCTTATTGCAAAGGCCCTGCAGAAGCTAGCGAACCTGTCGACATTTGGCAAGCGAGAGGAGTGGATGGAGCCAATGAATCGATTCTTGAACGTGCAGCGACAAGCTGTCCGTGACTTTATCGATCAGGTGTGCAGCATCCCTGCAGACCGCAACGCAATCATTGTTCCCGCAGGTTACAGCACGCCCGTCACCATCCTTGGCCGGCTCAGTCCCACCTCCAAGGAAGGCTTCCCGAGCCTTCCGTACCTGATTGACGACACGAGGAACCTGGCTGGCCTGGTCAAGCTTTGGGTGGATGCGAACCCAATCGACGACAAGAAGGACGAGGTGGATAACGAACTCCTCGCTTTCAACGACGTCTGCTTTGCTCTGCAGGAACGTGCTGATGCTTGCTTGGCCAAGGTCGAGACGGAGCGCGCTCACGAAAGCGCCTCATACGCAGCCACAGACGACCTAACCGAGTCTATGGAACAAGCATCGCTGATTGAGTCGCTCTCCATCTCGTATGGTGGCTCATCCACAGCCTGGAATGACGTCTACGAGCCTACTCCAGGCAGCTCCGGTAGCGAGGTTGCCGACGACAACAGCAACAACACGGCGACACGTAGTCGTCGACGCAGCAAGGAACACCGCCGGCACCACCGAGAGGGTTGGGAGCACCGCAAGCCCGGTGGTCTGCGGCATGCGAGCGCGAGCGCCAGCAGCACGCTCAAGGCCAAAAACGGACGTATGGGGCGCACCATCCTCAGCGGCATCATGCGCATCGGCGGTCGCGGAGAAAGCCCCGAGTCCAAGGAGCCACGGAACAACAAGTGAAGGAATATGACATGACAAGTTTGCACTACAACAGCATGATGGAGAGCTAGGTTCTCTCTACAGCCTCACGAATTGATGATGAAGAAAGAAGAAAGGACCATTTTTATACCACACACAAACAATCCCCCCCCCCTTTTTTTTCCCTTGTCTCATACCCCCCTTCCACAACTTTTTTTTTTTCCTATATCAACAACACGAGCATTGGGATGTGGGGATACGGGGAGGTTGGCAAACATGATTTTACTCACATGCGAGGCGTTTTTTTATCTTTCCTTTGTATGGTTGGAACATTGACCCCCTTTTTCAACCTCATGCGTCACCCTGATATCACTCCTTGGAATCATCATCCAGGGGGTGAAAGCAAAAAAGGGTGCATGAGGTGAAACGAGAACAATGTTTGTCTACTCTTTTTTATGTTATGTTTGCCACGGGTGGCTTGGTGTGAGGCAAGGGGAAATACCACTTTTTACTGTTTCGGTGCAGTTTTCAAGGTTGAATAGAAGAGATGGGAGAGGTTTTGCATGGAAATTAGGTTAGTCAAGGACTGACTCTTTTTGGGATGGGGAAGCTTGGGGCGGGTTATTTGGTGTACCTCTCGGTCCATAGACAAAAAAGAACAGACACGGAGCATGTCTATTGTGATGCCCAAGATTTAGTTGTCAGGGGATTCGATGTGCATGTATCCATAGACATGTCAAGAAACAACAAGTTCACAACTCACAACTAGACATATCATAAAACGAGTCTTTGAATGTGGTTTATTGTAATTGGATGGTATCTCATTCGGCGCCGACTCCTACCCGCTGTCCCTGACAAGGTGCTGTTAACTTGAAAAAAGATGGATTTCCTCCCCCCCCCTTCCATGCCACGTCTGAAAACATCGCCGATTTTAATGCTTGCTCTCCCTCCCTCCCTCGACAACGGAGGCGCCTTCTATATCTTTTTCTTCGTCTTTGCAGAAAATCTCGAGTGTTTAGGTAAAGAACTTCTTATAGGCGGCCTTCTCCTTCGCAGCGCGGGCAGCGGCCTTGGTTCGGACGGCGTTGAGCTCCCTGGTGACGGCAGGGTCGTTGGGTGCAAGCTCGCTGGCCTGGGTCAGGTCGCGCAGGGCAGCCTCCTCGTCCTTGAGACGAATGTAGGAGAAGCCTCGGCGGTAGAAAGCCTTGGCGCGGTCAGAGTCCTTGACACCACGGACGTCGAGGGCAGAGGAGGCGGCGCGGACGGCGTCGTCCCAAGCCTCAAGCTTAATGTTGAGCAGAGCCGAGTTGTTGTTGAGGGAGAAGCGGAGAGCCTCTAGCTCAGCCTTGAGCGAGTCGGGCTGGCCGTCGAGCTCGGGTTCCTCGTTGATGTAACGCAGACCCTTCTGGTACTTGTCCAGGCCGAGGGAGAAGTTGCCGGACTTGAAGGCGGTGTTGCCGTAGTCCTTGCAGGCAGCGGCGATCTTGAGGACGGCGGGGGCATCGAGGGTATCGGTGCAATCCTCGGGGAAGTCCTCGTAGGGGTCACCGAGGGCGTCGGGCTGCTTGACGTCGGCGGCGAGGGCTGCATCACCCTTGAGCTCACCACAGTCGGCAATCAGGGCCTCCTTGGCGGGACGGTCGCCCGACTGGGTGGTGAGGTTCTCGATCTGGCGGACGATGGACTTTCCGTTGAGGACCTCGCCAAAGACGACGTGCTTGCCGTCAAGGTGGGGGGTGGGGACGGTGGTGATGAAGAATTGGGAGCCGTTGGTGTCTATGGAGGGGTTAGTATGTGAGATTGAGGGGTATCATGGCAACATACTCGGCCCGGCGTTGGCCATGGACAGGAGGAACGGGCGCTCGTGCTTCTTGGGAAAGGCCTCGTCGTCAAACTTGTTGCCGTAGATGGACTCGCCGCCGGTGCCGTCGCCAGCGGTAAAGTCACCACCCTGGATCATGAACTGCTTGATGACGCGGTGGAAGATGGAGCCCTTGTAGTGGAGGGGCTTGCCTGACTTGCCGACGCCCTTCTCGCCGGTGCACAGGGCGCGGAAGTTCTCGGCCGTCTTGGGGACGAGGTCGGCGTAGAGCTCCATGGTGATGCGGCCGACGGGCTTGCCGCCGAGGGAGATGTCGAAGAAGACGCGGGGTCGCGCGGGGGAATCGCCTTCGGACGCCATGATGGGAGGTTGTAGTAGAGGGAGAGAGCGGGGGAGAGAAGTAAAGAGAGTAAAGAGAGTGTAGATGTCAGATTGAGGTTCAAGGTGGGGGAAGAGTGTAGAGATATTATTAGATGTTCAAAGGTTGGGCCAGAGGCAGAATCGGAGAGAAGGCAACAGAAGAGGGGAGCTTCCTTTCCACTTCCGGAAAAGTCGCGATGCAAGTGAGCCCAAGATCGTGCGCTTATAAGTGGGTAAAGCTGAGTGGGTTGTTGTTGTTTCTCTGACACGGGGTTTGAGTTGAGTCTCGAGAGGATGAGAATAACCGAGACAGAGACAGAGAGAGAGAGAGAGATCTGTGTGGTACTTGTAGTTGGTTGCTACTGGGCAGAAGCAAGAGAGAGCCTGGTCGCCCTTATCCAGCAAGCAAGCAAAGTGGTTCCGAAATAGATTCGGGACCAAAGTCGAGAACATCAGCCTCGGGGCAATGCGGGGTATTGTTCCTCGTTTCTTTTTCCTCTTCTCTTATCCGGGCTTGACAGAGAAAAGAGAAAAGAGGCCAGCTCAGCCGGGTGACAATGAGACGAGAGGCAGAGAGAGAAGGTCCCCAAATTAACAAGGGCAAACACGATTTCAGCTCCCTTGAGAAACGGAAAAGGCCTCATCGACGTAAGCAAGCAAGCAAGCATCGGCAACTTGAAGACAGAGAAAAGAGACAACAAAAGCATTGATTGACAGACCAGGGGGGAGGAGGAGGAGAATGGGGGTACCCGGTCAGACAAGGCTATACAGCTAAACTATCGAGGGGATCAAAAAATATCAAGCCCAGAAATGCAACATTGGTGAATCAGTGTCGACTCGTTTTGTTACACCAGTTCTTGGCATGGACTGGGAGTATAATTGGATTTTTTTTTTTTTTTTTTTTTTTTTTTTTTTTGAGGCAGAGAGACAGACTGTAAAATGTTTTAGACAATCAAGGCTATGACAACAGCCAAGACACATTTCATTCCCTCTCATACGTAGTCCTAAAAAGCCATCTTTCTCACTCTCTGTCTCTCTCACGGGAGGGTATTCACACCCGTGCCGCATCCCGGGTGGAAACACCCCCCCGCCAGCAGCCGGACAGGGGATAGGGCTGCCGATGCGCCTACGACGGCACGTAATACCACCCACGGCAACAGGGCTTATTACTTGCTTTGGTGTCCAGCGTTAGGTCGGGGAGCGGGCTGTTTAAAATCTGCCCAACAGGGTCCAAGTCCGGTCAGCGGGAGGGAAGATGCAAGCAAGCAAGCAAACCAGCACACATTCTGAGACTTCTGATTGGCTACCCCCTGGGCCCCGGGCTGTCAATCGAAAGACCCCTGGTCCTCAGCCAGAAGAACAGCATCCAGTGGTGAATCTGTGTGTGTGCCCTCTTTTTCTTCTGTTCAGGTCTGAGACAAGAATGCTACCCTGCGCCGTTTGTGAGCCAACCCTTTTTTTTCTTTCTTTCTGAGGCGGCAACAAGGCCCGGCTGGAAGAGAGGGGGGGGAGGGGGATGCAAGGGAAAAGAGCGAGGAAAAAGAAGCAAAAGGCGTGCGACGCGAGAATGCAGATCCTGATTACATATCGACCAATCGTTTGTCTTTAGCCCATGTTGTTGTTGGTGATGTCTGTCTTTTCTTGTCTTGCCGTTTATCAAAACGGGACAAGAAAATCTGAGCCGTCCCTGGGCACACCGGGTACTGAATGATTGCGTCAAGTTGCAGCAAAGCAGGCTTGGATGTGGAATTTCATCACTTCTTTCTTTCTCGTGTAACGCAATCTTGTCTGTGATTCTTGGTGCCAACCCATCTAAAACAAAAAGTCCTCTAATTTTAAAGATTTTGCGGCAGAAACACTTTCCCCCAAGCAAGCCTCCTCTATACTTCTATAGTCTAATGGACAACTTAACCCACCATCTCTATGGAATCCTCTAGACAAGGAATAACAAGATCGACTCAGCCTCGTTGTCTCTTAATCAGTCTTGGCGCCATTCTTCAGCTCCAGAGTAACCTGCTCATCGTCAGCCGAAACAAAGCCTCTTAAGAAAAAAAAAAGAAACGAAACATGCTCACCGGTCCGTCGTTGACCAGAGCCACCTCCATCATGGCCTGGAACTGCCCGTCCTTGACCCTCTCCTCCTGGTACCCGGCTCGCACCTTTTGCACAAAGTAGTGGTAGAGCCGCCGCGCCTCCTCCGGGTTGGCCGCGCCGTGGAAATCAGGCTTGGCGCCCTTCTTGGTGCTGGCCAGCAGAGTAAACTGCGACACTGCATCCCAGCATCAGCTCGTCTCTTTCAACCGTGGCTTGGCTGGGTTGGGCTGAACCTACCACACAGGACCTCGCCCTCAATGTCAGCTACGCTGCGCTTCCACTGTTATCCCTTGTCAGATCATGTTCATGTTCCCCCCCCTCCTACACTCAAGAAAGTACCTTGCCTCCCTCGTCGTCGTCCCAGAGCTTCATCCGGAGCACCTTGGCCGCCATCAGGTCGGCCTCCTTCTCCGTGTCCCCCGGGGCCACGGCGGCAAAGGCCAGGACGCCCTTGCCGATGGACGAGATCATCTCCTTGTCCACCGTCACGGACGCCGACAGCACGCGCTGCAGGATGACTGCTCGAGTGTCATGTGTGAGCCCCTCAGCCGTTTCACCTCTGTCGACTGCCGCGCCGCACGGGGGGAGTCATGTCTGCACGTACCCTTCATATTCAAATATGTAACTGAATTCTTGTCCGTTTCGAGATGTTTGAGCTGAGTTGTCGATTTTTAACCAAGATCGGGAACCCTTCCGAGCTCTATAACAGTAGCCAGCAGTAGCAGTCTTGGCATCGACAAGCGGACAGCGTTGATGAAACCGGATATGAGTCACCGGCGACTGCAAGGGTTATGATATTGAAATACCTGAAATTCAATTATCTCTTATCAAACATGAAATGTTTCGTCAACTCCTGCCCGATACAAGATAGTCTACAGAGGATAGATACATTGCGTGCCGTCTCTCGTCTTCCAATAGCTTCTGTGAATCCGTGTCATGTGAGATGCGCCTAGTGCTAGCGACGCCAAGCGGCAGCCTCGTGTACCCCACGTCATCCAGCAGTACCTCAGGTATCCCACGATAGCGAATCCCTCAACTGCACCGCAACGCAAGCCCTGAAACCCATTAATTCCACAACCTAACCCTGTATCACAAATTAACGCTGCGTCACGGAAGCGTCGCGTCTCTCGCGCTGCCGCAAACGCACCCCGAGAGCCTGAATCGCCACCCAAACAGGTTTCGGCATCTAACCGCGCCCCGCCCCAGGTGACCCGCGGTACGTCAGCCAATCGCGCGCCTGCGGCTGTTTGGCCTCATTACTCTATTTCCCACCTCAATCAACGTAGCAAAGTCGAGCAGAACCGCTTCTCTCGACGCATTTCATCCCCCACGACCCCCGAATTGGCCTCACGAGGTCCATCACCACATTCCTGCGCCGCGCACCATCCACTCCACCCTTGGATCGGCCACGCGACGCGCCATTCCGCCCTTGAGCCGCCCGCCCTCATCATCCCCCACAGCCGGACGAGACGAGGCCAACAAAGAACGAACCATCACCAAACCCTCCCCCCCCGATACCGACGACGACCCCATCGATTGAACCCCGTGTGCGCCCCCGCGAGGCTCCATCGCTCCCATCACAATGGCGGCGAGAAAGTTGCAACAAGAAGTCGACAAGTGCTTCAAGAAGGTGGCCGAGGGAGTCACCGAATTCAGCGCCATCTACGAGAAGATTGAGCAGTCGAATAACCCCGCCCAAAAGGACAAACTAGAGGACAACCTCAAGCGCGAGATCAAGAAGCTCCAGCGGCTGAGGGACCAGATCAAGACATGGGCCGCTAGCAACGACATCAAGGACAAGGCTCCGCTGCTGGAGCATCGGAAGCTGATCGAGACGGTTGGTCCCCTTGCCTGCTACTGACAGAGGCCGAGAAGAAACAAGAACACCTTATTGACCGGTCGGGTTAGCAAATGGAAAAGTTCAAGGCGGTGGAAAAGGCCATGAAGACCAAGGCATACTCCAAGGAGGGCCTATCAGCCGCCGCCAAGCTCGACCCCAAAGAGCAGGCCAAGGTTGAGGCGAGCGAATTCCTAAGTAGCATGGTCGACGACCTAGAGCAGCAGATCGAGACTCTAGAGGCCGAGGGCGAGTCGATACAGGCCACCATGAAGAAGGGCAAGAACAACAGCGCCAAGGCCGAGCGCATCGCCGAGGTCGAGCGTGTCATCGAACGACACAAGTGGCATCAAGGGAAGCTCGAGCTGATCCGCAGGTCCCTCGAGAACGGCGGCGTCGAACCCGAGCAGGTCAACGAGCTCGAGGAGAGCATCCGGTATTACGTGTCGGACGGCATGAACGAGGACTTTATCGAGGACGAGGAGATGTACGAGGAGCTGGACCTCGAGGACGAGGAAGGCACCTACGGCATGGGCCTGGACAACGAGAAGAACTCGTCCCTCGACACCCAATCCGTGCAGGAGGATCTGACAGCTGACATCGAGCCCCCCAAGCTGCTGTCGAGGAAGGCGCAGAAGGAGGCCGACTCAGCGCGGAGGGCATCCTCCCAGACAAAGTCGCCGTTACCTGCTCTCGCCACCCTCCATGCTCCTCTAACAACAATCAGCAACGGCACCGCAGGCGGCCCACCGATGAAACCAGCATCAGTACCTACACGGCCGGCCGGGGAGGGCCTCAAGTACGCATCAGCAGCTGCGGCCGCCGCCGCGAGCGACAAGAACAACGTGGGTATTGCCCCGTTACCTCCGCCTCCCGGCGCCGCGTCGTCGAGTATATCACCGTTGCCGCAGTCCCGAACAAGCGCGACAAACTCCCCCGCAACATCTCTGATCCAGCCCGCGTCTCAACAAGCCGAGTCCAAACAGTCCACACCTGCCATCACCGCCGCGGAGCCCGAGCCCGTACCTGTCCCCGTCCCCGTGAAGCCGTCCAAGCGATCCAAGGCTGCTGGCAAGCAGCCCGCCGTCCCCGAAGCCACCGAGTCGCCAAAGCGTACGTACGCGAATCTCCCGTACAAGCCTTCAGCTGACCGTCGTCTAGCTCCCCAAACAAACGGTGCTTCCAATGGTGTCAAGCGAGTTGAGGAGGCCGAGGAGGAGTGTATCTACCACCTGCCTTCATCGCTGCAGGATCTTGTCGACACGTATGAGACTTCCAGGAAGCGTCCAGCACCCCCTTCGGCACCCTCAACACTGCGCATCATGACCTCTAGTCAAGGAACTTGCCCAGATGTCCAGGACGCCGATGTGCCACGGTCATACCGACCCGACGTCCCGGTGCCTCCTACAGTGTCTGGTTTCCCCCGTGAGCCCCTCGCTATCTTCGAGGACCCCCGGTTGTACTCCAAGATCGACCCTGACACTCTGTTCTACGTCTTCTACTACAAGCAAGGCTCTCCTCAACAGTATATGGCAGCCAAGGCTCTCAAGGACCAAAGCTGGCGGTTCCACAAGCAGTATCAAACATGGTTTCAGCGACACGAGGAGCCGAAGAACATCACCGAGGACTTTGAGCAGGGCACGTATCGGTTCTTTGACTACGAGAGCACTTGGTATGCAAAACCCCAATTGCCCCTTAATGTGAGGCATGCTAACAACATGATAGGATGAACCGACGAAAAGCGGACTTCAAGTTTGCCTACAAGTTTCTCGAGGATGAGGTCTAATGCCTCACTTTCCTTGACCAAGCGGGACAGGGCTTGTCCCGCAGGTAATTCTGGTTGCGCGAGAGAGATGGATATGGAACGGAACGGGACATGGCTGACTGTACAATGGGTTTTTGAGCCTCCCTCGGCGGGTTTCATGGGGAGCACAAGGGTGGGAAAAGGGACGGTATCATGGGGTAGCCTCATCTTTTTTCCTCTTCCCTTGTCCTCGCTTTACAGCCGCTTGTTGTGCTTTTTCTGGGACAGGTAAATGTGCGAAATGGCTACATGGGGCGTTAGCAACCTCAGTGTTTGAGATATGAATATGGAACCTTTCGAGTGTCGGGCGACGCAGCCCTGAGAAACAAGTCTTCACACGTGTGGGCTGTCCCGCTGGTCATGTGTATGTATGCCTCAAGTTGAAGTGTATGGTGTGGTGCATACATGGCTTGCTTGCCAGCTAGGCTCTTGCGGCAGGCTCTCGCCTCGTTGAGAACTGTTTCGCAGAGAGCAGTTTGTCAGACGGCTTAATGGTGGTTGACATGGGCCATAGGACAGCCCCAGATTCGGTTGCGAGGCCCGAGGCCCGTTTCGCCAGTGCGCCAGCATGTGCAAAGCCATCTCGTCCACATGTGTTGCGCCTCAGTAAGATCTCAGCCCAACACACATCTCGCTGTGTCTGTGTGTCGACGTGGCACGTCCTCGGTCTCGATCAAGGTGAAGCGATCATGGACCGAAGCGTGAAAGTGCATGAACGGCGTGAGACGCATTGCTGCCCAAAGGACAGAATGAGGAATTAGGAGCATATCTTTGCATGATATATCTAGGGATGAGACGAGGTTGAAAGATGGAATTGAACTTGTGCAATTGCGTTTCTTTTTCTTCAATGTGCTGGCTGTCGCTAGTCATCAGCCAGGGATTCCGTCATCAACAAAACATCGCGGCGACCATGTCGACACGATACCATCAGCGAGGCGGCAATGCAGAGTCATCTGATGGCAAAAATGCGCAGTCTCTTCCGAAAAGAAAAGAAATCAAGCTGAAGAAATCCTTGCTGTCTCAGCTGAGGCAACTGCACTTGCGTTTGTGGTCTCGATTCCTCCCTTGACCCTTTCTGCTCAACCCTGACTGACAAGAAACTTGATCCATGACGGTCGTGAACTCGAACCAAACGCTCTGCTTTGGGCCATGGAAAGTGCAAGCTGTCTGGTTGAAACCAGGGCTGGCGGGACAAGAGAGGCCCCCATGCATTGGCGCCTCTGGTTGCCTTCTTTGTGGCATCGTCATCCATTCATTCCTCAACAAGCCAATCGAATCGTCGGCCGGCCGAGGGCTAATGAGGCAATGCTCTCGTTAGAATTCGTCTCACCTTGTCATTGTCGCCGGCCTTCTCGGAGAGGCGGATCCCTTTCCGCGGAGTCACTTGGGACTGCGGCGCAGTACTGCCACTACCTGGTGATGCATCATCCACGAGAGCTCGGAACAGCGAACAAACGCAGAACGATGTCTCCCTCCTTCGGTCTTGACCGCGGAATATGGCCGGGGAGTGAAACGGAACGAAGACAGAAACGGAACAAGAAGGTTTCCAGAATGCTTCCTTATCTGCCCGGGGTCCTTGTCTAGACAGACCGTCGCGGGAGTAAGATCCTTGAACACGAGAAAGGGGGGATCCTGATTAGCGAAGGTCGTCTGTCAACCTTGTGGCATGGACCCAGAGCTTCCCCGCGAGGGTTCTTGGCAAGCTCGTTGGCAGAGGTCAGCAAGCGAATGGTCACGGAACCAAGAGGGCGAAGCCTGCGGGAAACGATCGCAGTGGAGCCTCTAATCGTCGAGGCAGCGGGCGAACCATTGACTTGGGTAGAAAGCGAACCATCCCAGAGCCGACAACTTGCGTCTGTTTGCTGTCACTGCCTCAGTCAGCCTCACTAACACGCCCCAAGCTCCCTGGAACGAACGGCACCTCGGTAAGGAGTCCAAATCGACGAACCAGAGGCTAGTCACCGACAACGGCTTTGTCGGAGAGTTTCCTATGTTGACTTGCAGGAGCCGGAGATGAACCCGGTAGGTCAGGCAGACGAGACAAGGCGTCCGTGGGTGTGCTTGGTGTTGCTGGCTGTTGATCGCCTAGGGCGTTCTGGTGGGCTGCCTGTCCTGCCTTCTGTGTTCTGGCAAAAGCAAAACGGCTGAGGGATGCCCCGGATTGACTTACATGCGGCGCTCAGCAACGGATGTGATGCAGAGGCAATTACACCAGCCGTGTAAGGTGCTGTAGGTCAACCAGATGAGTGACCGAGAGTGTGGGGAGACGGGGGCGTGGGAGTTGGCGGTATGGCGATGCATCGTCCGTGCCCGTCCTCCGTCCGTGCTCTTGATCCGCCTGAGGTGATTGTCGCTTATTGATTGTTGGTGATGATGTGCCAGCCGGGTAGGTACTGTGTTTGAGTATCTTCAGGTACTGGATTGACTAACCAGAGCCATAGCTCAATCAATCGCAACTCCACCAAGACTTTCTCCGGGCCAGGCAGCAGAGGTAGACAAGAATCCATGCAAAAGGGGTGCCATTCAATTGGTCGATGAGATATCAACAGGGGTACAGTAAGTTCTGTGCGCCCACCAAAGCTTCATCCCCGTGGTGTTGATTGAGCCTTGTGCTTGTGCTTTGCTTTGCTTGTGCGCTATGGGCGGTTGCTGGCCGTGTAATGTCATGTCCCGTGTGCCACCTCCTCCTAGTAAGGCGAGCTGTCTATTGGGTCCACTTGTTGTTGATGGATGGCTTTGTACTGCAGAGATGGCCAAGTCGCGCGATGGGTGTTAATGCAAAGCATCTAGGCCACCGCATGAGAGTGCATGATGGGCATGACGATGATGATGATGGGAATGGATGGATGGCAAATGCTCAAAGAGAGAAGGGATATTTGGGAAAGGCTGTGGTTGCCAGTTGGCCAATGTCAAGTTGGTTCGTTCTTTCCTCGTCATTGCCAAAGGGCAGTGATATGACTAACCTGGCCAAGCCCAGGGCGTAGGTAGGTAGGGAGCCTCAGAAGGTCCTACCTGTAGGACTCTCCCTTCTGCCTCGTTATTCTGCCTCAGCCAGCCATGCAACCAAAAAATCGATTTCGATATCCCCTTTCAACCTGATTCGACGGCCCTACCGCATGTTTGAGACCACCGAGTACCATGTCCTTATGTCAAGGCCCAGTCTTGATGGGTCTGAAAGACCCCACGTCCTTGACCCGCGATGGGGTAGATGGGACGAGATGGATCCCCTAGCAATGACGATTGAATTCCTCCCGTTACCGAGTGCTCATCAATTCAGTCCTTGACGAGGTCGCAGAGACGGCCCCGTTCCCGCTGCGACATGCGGCAATCATCGTCTCCTTCCCCACCGACGCGGATCCAAGGTGACAGCTACAGCTACAGCTACAGATGTTGTCCTTCGACGTTCAACATCTCCCCTGCATCCTCCTACATACAATTGCATACCAGCCGCCGTCGGCCCCTGGTCGTTCTGTGCGGCGCAAGCGCACCTCATTTTCACAGCTGCGGGCCACGCCCAAGACGCCAGCGACACACCCCCTATGTAGGTGGCCCTGAAAACGCCCAGGCTCTTGAAACTGGCTTTGCCTTTGCAAGCGACCGAGATTTGCTGGTCGCGCACTGCCACTATAATCTCTATCTCGCGACGAGGAGATTACCTACCGAATGCACAAACCAAAACAACTTCCCCAATCGCCGTCTGCCACACCCGCATCCACTCCCGCCGCCATGTCTTTACCCGTGCCATCAACCGTCAACGTCAACCGCCCTATCGATCAATTCCGTCAGCCCCATCGCGGCCATGTCATAGCCTCATGGCATCCGCCCAGCCGGTAACGTCACTGGCAACTCGGACCAGCTCTCCCTCGACTCCGAGGCTCTCCTCTCTACTGCAAGCTTTCACTTTTGTTGCCTCGCTGCCAATGTCATTGGCCCGGGCGCTACTTACACCCTGTTCAAATGCTCGGGCACATTTGTGCTGCCACAACGCGAGGGCCAAGATAACTCTAGTGGCTAGGTTGGTGCTGATCCTGACCCCGTGCTCTCTTGTCGAGCCCTTGAGTCTTGTTGGCGCAAAGCATGCCCTCATCGCCAGTGTACGCCCACTTGTACCTTGCACCGCGCAGATCCCGGTCGACCCGGCTCTCTGCTTTGTACTCTGTACAAGGCGGCCGGCCCCGTTGATCCTTCTCATGCAAGCAAGCAGCTTCGTTCTCTCAGGAACCCTCTTCCTAGCTTCAAAGTTGTGCATCACCACCTCACCATCTTTTCCTCTTCGGGACACCGGCCTCGCTATCCAAGCCCGGCAAGCGCCTCTCAACTCGGTTTCCACGTTTGTGTCTCGACGCCCTTTTGTCATCATCTGCTTTGGCTCTTTCATACCGTACCTAGTGCCCGTCCAACCGACAAGTGTCAACTTGGATCACGAGCCAGCTAGTGCCAGATGCTTCGCCTCAGACCCCTGCTTCTTCTTCTCCCCCCCTCGATTCACTCTATCACTGCCACCCTTGTTGTCTTGGCTTCTAGTGGCCGACCTTGTTTCGTCTTGTCCATGTCAGCCATGTCCCGTCCAGGGCCCATCAGATCAAGCGTTGGCTGTGGCTGGGCCTGCTGCATCCCCGATATCTACCTCCCCGAGCCAGGTTCTTGATCCCATATAGTATTCTAGAAGCCTAATGATACCCCTTTGGTCTTGCAGCCAAGAGCTACCAGAATCGGCACCACATAGTTCTCTTTCAGTTTCAGGGCCATGCTGCCTTTTCCCATTGTGTATGACATGACTCTTCACTTCCGCCTCACTAAGCAATGTGCGATTTGAGCCTCACCCTGCCGGCCTTGTTACTTAGCCTACCCGCCCAAGCAGACCCCCCTTCTCTATACACCAGACTCTCAAGCATATAACCAGCCTGGCCGCCCTCACTTTCAACTCACTCATCATCACCACCATCACATCAACAGCATCGACTTCCATGCAGAAAGCCCTATATCTTCGTTTGGGGATCTACCACCAAGACAATAACCTACTCGTGGCCTCTTGCATGCCACCATCTCGTACTCTTGTCATTCACAAGCTGCTTGCTCGACCTTTCAAGCACCCGTGCCTCGAATACCCACGTTGACGGGGCCAAGTTATAGCTCCTCTATACTTGTAACAAATCAGTTGTTTCTTCAAGGCCTACTGCCACCTTCATCACCGCCACAATGAGCTACTACGGCCAACAGAGTAACTACCTCTATGACGCCTCGGCTTCCCAGGACCAGGCAAACTCGCCAAATGCGTATCAATACGACAGTTACTCCTCCTATCCCCTTGCCAGGGGCACCAGCTCTGGGGGTAGTTCTTCCGCCTCAACTGTCCCCGAGTCTCCCCTGGAGAGTGCTTACTATTACGACGACCTGTCGACGGTAAACTATTCTGCTCAACAGGATTCTGCATATCAACAAGGTCCTGCCTACCTGCAAGACCCTGACTACCAGGATTCTTATTCCTCGGCCTACTCTGCAGGTTCAGAAGCCACCGTTGTTCCTCAAAGCGATGGGTACGTCTATCCCTCACCCACTCACTGCTTTCTCTTGTTACTTGAGCTAACTCGCCATAGTCCCTCCGGTCAAGACGGTGCTGCTATATGCCTCTACGCTGGTTGCACTGTTAAGCCCTTCAAGCGCACTGCCGATCTTCAGCGCCACTATAGGAACATTCATAACCTCGATTCGACCAAGGAGGCACACTATTGCGACTACCCACGATGTACCCGCGCCAGCGAGCCTTTCCGTCGTCGTGATCACTTCCGCGACCACTTGCGCGAGTACCATCGTGAGGATATCCAGAAGCGCGGCGTCGGCGTCAACGAGGAGTGGCTCGAGGGTCGATACTATGCCAGCAGCTGGTGGCGATGCCCACGATGCCTCATCCGCGTCCACATCTCCAAGGACGACTACGAATGCCCCAAGTGCAAGGGGTCGTGTGAGCCTAAGCGCAAGGAGAAGCGCCGCAGCCGATCTTGAAGGGGGTGAGCAGAGACACAGCCTTGCTCACGCAACCAGCCAACCACAAGACACCACAAAGTCTCGCGCCTGGTTGAAATCATGATTGCGCCTTGCGCAGCACAATTCTGCAGCTTCGACAGGCTCGCTTCATATCGATACTGTCATCGGCACGGCGGGATGTGCCGGCATGTGCACTTTTACCCAGCCCAGCTCTCGATCCCGCCTCGCAGCTTGGCAATGAGGCTGCAGGAACCCTTGTACATCACCAAGACCGGCACACCACCATGAACGGCTTCGGGCATCAAGGCGTTTTTGGTCTTTTCGTTTACCTGTTGAACGTCTGCCTACTCGGCATACTTTCTCTTGGCTTCGCATTCCTTCAGTCCTTGGTCGTCCACACCACCTTTGCAGGACGCAGCAAGGGATCCTCCCCGGACCTCTCGAAAACGCCCACCCATGCGCTGCAGATCTCCGTCTCCACCAGGATAGACTAGGATCCCAGCCCATGAGGCTGACTTGAGAGAATTGTTCTAGAAGCGGGGCCCTGCTGCGGGGGATGTCAAGCGTGGCTGTGGTGTGCACCATCAGTTCTTCCATTCCTTCCATTCTTCTATCGACTTTCCTTTTCTGGACAAGCTTACTGGGACCTGATCTGGGCTGGGGTTCAGCTCAGTCAAGGCAGCGAGATAAGAGGTGTTGTTATTGGCAGTGACATGATGCTGTGACGTCTACGGATGAGATGAGATATGAGATACCCGCACTACTTTAGAGGGAAGGATATCACGGCACTAACTATATAGACGGTGGGAGTTTTTTCTTGTTTATGTCATTGGGTTTCGGATTTGTTTGCCGGGGGCGTGTTACGATACGCGGCACGCATCTCGTGTGTATTCATTCTCGTGTATGTAGTATTTCTTGGGTGTGGGGCTTCTGGATTACAGCTACAGTACCCAACAATGGCACAATTATTTGACATTCTATTTCCCTTTCGACTTTTACGGTGTGATATTTGATCATCACGGCATATGGCCCGCCTAAAACCCCCGGATGGGTGTGTAACGAGAAAAGACACAAGTAGATCCCTGATATCCTTCCCTTTGTCTCCCGTGACACGGTATTCCCTGCAAATGCTTTCCCCAGACTTGATGTCAGTGCCACCATGAAGGCTTCCCCAGTCTGCGCTACACAATATCGCGCACTGCACAAACAACCCGTGACCTCATGCCCCATGCATCAAGCACCCAGCCCCATTGCATGTCCCCATCCCTATCTCCGTCACTCGGCCTTCGCCTATCCCTCGCAGCACTCCTCAATCGGATCTCCATCATAGTCGGGCATCGTACGAAAGTCCGGCCTTCCCTGCTCCCTGCGACCCCTGGCTTTTGGTCGCCTGCCCATCTTTGGCGCCGCAGTCGAGGGTGCGCACGACATTTTGGCTGGGCCATTACTGGCCAGACGTCCAACAAATTGGCTCGGGTGATGAAACTTGAAGTCTGGCTGCACCGGTTGAGGCGAACCTGGCCGAGCAGCCGCCGAGTCGGCCTCCACCGTATTCGTTTCCGCGGCGGCATCTGATGGAGCCTGCATGCCTTCATCTGTGCAAGACAGTATTTCAGGGGGCTCCTCGGTGGCGATGTGTGTTGGACATGCGCCCAGTTGCCCTTCTCCAGGTGCCGCGGGTGGCTCTGTTACATCAGTTGAGACCTCTGCCGTCTGCAAACTCAAGTCAGGCTCTGGTACTGAAGGCAACTCCACAGCGTTGTCCGGAACCTCAGGTATGTGAAGGCTCAAGTCAAGCTCATATGCTTCAGAGAGCTCTAGCATACTAGCGTCCAAGTCCAAGTTGGGTGCTGGATTCGACTCAACAGTTGTGTTTGGGTGCTGTGACGTCGGGGGGTCCATTCCTGTCTCTGGCGCTGGAGGTGGTTCTACCGCACTGCGTGAAGGCTCGAGTACACTCCAATTCAAGTCCAGGCAGGGTGTTGAAGACGATTCTGCAACAGCCGTTGGGGTCTTGTGCACCTGGTCGTTCTTGGCCCCTGAAGCCGGGTCCAAAACATAACTGGGAGGAATTGCCTTCTTCAACCCTAGGTCACATTTGGTCTTTTCATGGATCTCTTCCCGTGCTCTGCGGTTGATTTCGTCGCAGTCGTCGTAGAAGAACTTCATCCAAATCTCATCCTCGTCCTCTCGCAGCGTTGTTTCTCTGTGTTCATGACCTGTTTCTTGTATCCCTTCCTTCGCCACCAACAGCTCCATCAGGTCTTGGGGGTTCGAGGCCTTTCGTTGATTCTCCTGTATCGTGGGAATCGGTTTATTTCCCGGTGTCGAATTTGACTTGCCCAATTCATGGCTTTGATTAGGATTCCCAACGAAGGCAGCCTGTGCCTCTTCTTCGACTCTAGGGCAACGGGTCTGCTTGGAAGGCTCGAGTTCTACCGTGGTTGGTTGCGTGATTTCGCTTGGGACACCAGAAGAAAGCTGAAAGGGCCGACGCGAGCTTGATAGTAGCAAAGGATCATCGCTTTTCCTACTATTGCCTTGTCGTGCCATCCCGTGATAGGTGGTGTCATGAGTCTGCGATCGATCGTCTGGATCGCCCCGGGCCCGAGTATTGCGAGTAAATGAGCCTGGCTCGTCATACACCGAAGAGGAGCCTCGCGGTTCTGGTCCAGGAGTTTCGTTCACCCATGCGTCCCATTGAATATCCTCGGACAGGGGATAACTCGAGGACGGACCAGTCGAGCCAACCCGGGCGGCGACACTGTCGTTGTCTTGAACTTCAAGGGAGTTTATGTCGAACGGGTGTCCGTTTCGAGTGGGTTGAGGGTGATGTATAACAGGTGGTGAAGATGTCACGACGATGCTTCGATTGTGCAGAGCATTCGGTTGCCTCGTTCGTTGCCCCTCTAGAGAACGTCCAATGGCGGCCGCAAGGTCTGAGGACGGAGGCTGTGGCCTGGAGTCGATTCCGAGATTCTCTGAAGGTTCAGACCGTCGACTCACCCTTGGGCGTGATTCAAAGGGCGAGCGCGATATTATTGATCTGGGTGGTGTAGAGTGCCATGCCCCCGATTCCCCAAGTGGCCCGCGCCGTGAAGCCGAACTTCGTACCGAGTTGCTCTCTGTGCTCCAGCGAAGGTCGTGATCCCCAATTCTGATTTGCATACCATTTCTTGGTCGATGTGTCGGCGGTCTCTCATTCAAGCGGCCATCAAGTCCAGGTATCTGCAATAGGGTATTGGCTTGGTTGCCTGGCCAGTGGCGATTTCCTCTAGAGGTGAAGTGAGCGACGGCCCTTTGCTGCGGGTAGATAGGCCCAAGGGGCTTCTGAAGACGGATACGGCTCCAGTCAGTTTCCTGGAGGAGTTTTCGTCTTTTGGCGTCAATATCGACGTCAGTTTGGTGTTGATTAGCCCATGTGGTTGGGTCAAGGAGCGAACCTGGGGTCCGCTGGCCTGACTGTGAATTACCGTTGGAATGAATGGCTCTCTCAGTCGTATCAGTTTGATTTTGTATCAATCGTTTTCGGGGTGACTTGGCTTTCTTCCGATGAGTGGAGGAGCTAGGGGAATTGCCCGCCGGCGGCTCGCGTGGGATGTAGTCAGGGACGAAGGGAACTCTGGGTATAATTTCCCCAGAAGCAGCCTCTTGTTTCCTCTTGGCGAAGTATTCCTTCTGGCGGGCAGCATCCTTATTCGATCTTTTATGGCGGGTGTGCCGGGCGAGAGACCCTTCAGTCCAGTTCATGTCAAGGCGCTTGACGTTGGAGTGGTGCAGCAGGTCAATGAAGGATCAAGATGAGCGATGGAAGGATGGAAGCTTACAATCCATTGTGAGAATTTCGAGTCTTCTTTGTCCAAAATTTCACGTGAAATGTTGAGAAGGGGCACCTGCCATTCTTGCCAGGCAACTGCCGCTACCCGTCGCGATCACCAACAAACAACGGGGTAGGTACATAGGCCCCTGGGTTCAGCTGGGCATCGGAACCCAACAGAATCAAAAGTTTGTATGGGCATCCTAGCTAATATCCAATTGAAAAGTGAAAACTGAAGGCTACCAAGTTCCCAGTGCGGTTATGAAAGCTTCTCCTCATTGGGATGATGTAAGTGAGTCAAGTATCTGGAGATGATATAGGAATGCGAATAAGAGGCTGAACTATCGGCAGCCAGCAAACTCGTGGCTTTTAGGGGACTCGGCTTTCTCCATGCCTTTCATTTAGAGATTGACCATCGTATTATGATCGAATTCAAAGCCTTCCAGTCAAAACACAACCAAAGAGAGGCGTGAGAGGCGATGCGATGGTGTTCACACAGTGTCGATAATTGAAACTTGCACCGATTACACGGTCCCTGCACAGGCCAACTAAGCTTCAGCAGGATGACGGAGCTCCCTTGAGTGTGGAGCTGCCACCAACACGTACCTACAGTCTCCAAGCCCGATCTAAACGACACATTTCAACAACGCCGACATCAAACTTACCACGCGTCTCTCCTAATCCGAACTATACACGTGCAGTACCTCGACTCACAATGGCTGACGCCGACGAAAAGGCCCGCCAGGAGAAGATCGCCGCGGCCAAGAAGCGCGTTCGTGCACCCCTCCCTTCCTCCCGTTGCCTACCATGTAGCAAGCTGACCCGTGGTCGTTTCAGGTCGAGCAACTGAAGAAGAGCAAGAAGAAGGGGAGCGCATCCAAGAAGACCAAGCAAGAGGCTGCTGAGGCCCCAGCAGCGGAGCCAGAGGGCTCCGCCGATGCTCCCCCTCCAACCGACGAGAAGGCCACCGAGAAAACCGAAGACAAGCCCGAGGAGACACCCAAAGACGATGCTGAGGCGCCAGATAACGACGATGAAGATGAACCCTCTTCAGCTGCTCCATCCTTGGCTCAGCAGTCGAAGCTGAGGTCTACATCATTCCGCGCGGGATCCATCCCCCCTGGTGGTGCTTTATCTCCCGGCCCCTTCAGCCCCGATGGTGACACTGCGCCCGATATTTACAGAAAGCATGTGGCCAGAATCGAGGAGCTCGAAAAGGAGAATAAGCGCCTAGCCAAGGAAGCCGCTGAGTCGGAAAAGAGGTGGCAAAAGGCTGAAGATGAGCTGGCAGACATCCGGGAGGACGACGGTGATGAACATGTCAAGACGGGTGGCCCCGAAGACGGACTCTGCGACAGTCTGGTAAGAGGCCTATTATGCGCATCACAACATCAATCTACAAGCCCACTAACATATGTTACAGAGGACCCAGCTTGCCGCATTGCAACGTCAGAACTCGCAGCTTCAGCAACAAGTATCGCGGGGCTCTGGCCACGCGCATCGGCCATCCATGTCCCTGTCTACGCCTCCTGCTGATCTAAAGGCTGATCTGGACGCAAAGTCGGCCACTATCGAGTCAATGGAGATTGAGATCTCAAAGCTCAGGGCGCAAGCTGAGCGACATGCCAGTGGCTCATCTTCTGAGAAGGAGCAGATTACCGCCTTGGAGGATAAAGTGGCACGGGCAGAGGCTGCGGCGGGCAAGGCACAGCGTGAGCTTCAGGACTTGAAGCGCAACCTCGAGCGGACGACGGAGAAGGCCGTTCGAGAAGGTAGTGAACGAACTAGCGCTGAGACCAAGCTCAAGACTCTGGAGCATGAACTCGAGGAATCCAACAATGCTCGCGATGAGCTCGAGAAGAAGGTCGAGGCTTTGGAGAAGAAAGCTACGACTCTCACGACATTGCACAAGGAGCAAGATTCCCGATTACAAGCACTGAAGAAGGAGAAGGAGAAGGCGGAACGAGACGCCACCGACTTGCGGTCGAAGCTCGAGAAGCTTGAGAGTGAGAATACGAAACTTCGAAGCCGCAGGTCTCTCGAAGGAGGAGGTGGACTGGATGACGAGGGTGTTGATGAGCTTGAGGACGAAGAACGCCAGAAGCTTGAGAGGAAGATCCGGGCCCTTGAGAGCGAGGTGCATGAGCTTCGTAGTGGGGCCTGGATTGGCAAGCGACGTGAGCTGGAGGCGACAAGCCCAGGCTTCCACGATGTCGACCTCTCGGCAGGACATGCGATCTCGCCAACTCAGCGGAGAAAGTCTGGACCTGGTGGCATTGGCGACTTCCTGACAAGCGGACTCAATGCGCTGGCAGGCGGTAACGATGATGAATTCCTTGATGATGATGACATGGACTTTGATGAGGATGCCTTCCGCAAGGCCCAGGAGGAGGAGTCGAAGAAGCGGATCGAGCGGATCAAGGAGATTAAGCGATCGCTAAAGCACTGGGAGGGGTGGAGGCTGGACATTGTCGAGAACCGAAGAGGCGGGAATGAGGGCGTTGGCGAGATTTTTGATGTGTAATCTGGTGGGATTTGGACATTATGGATATCATGTAACAGGGTGTAGCTGGGAAAGAATCGTGTACTATAGGAACACCAGGACTGTGTAGGACCTTGATGATCGTGAATGCAATGCTCGGTAGTATCTGGATATATGTTCGGGCTTGTCTTCCGAGGCTCGGAACTGTTCCACAATTGTCTCCTACCCTATGGTTGTGTCGACCACGTTTTGTGCTCGATGGGAGCTGGAGCTAGATCTGTCTATTAATCCTTTGTGATACTCCCATGCTAGTGTTTGTCATATTTAGTTTCCCCTTACCTTTCTCTGCCTTGCTTTGGTTGTAAAAGGCGTGGCGGCCGTAAACTTTGCCTCGACTTACATGTGTTAGATGCACAGTCAAATCCGGAGCCACTGTAGCTTCGGATGCTTTTCCGGAGAGCGGATGGGCAAAACACCAAGACGGGAGAAGACTCCTGAGTTGTACGCCAAGGTCGTGCGACGAAGCTGCGAGCCTTCCTCAATGGCTGTATTCCTAAAATGCCTTGTTTGGATATAAAAGTGAAACCCCCAAGACAATCGGGTTAGAGGGCTTTTCCGGTGTCTTGGGATCGGGAGAACTCATCCCTACCACGGATAATATATTGAAAGCGGCTGAGTTTCCAGTCGGGATACTTAACTCCGCCCCTCCTGCTACGCATCGGAATAGCTTTCCTTTCATTCGGGCGGCAAATGCGACAACAAGGTGTTCCGCATCTCGTCCTTCCCCCCGATCACGGCGCGGAGAGCGGGTCCCCCACCGGAGATCCGAGACGGAGAACGGAGATTGGGACGGCGCCGAGCTGAAGGGCCCGGATTAGCGTTCACTTCTTCCCCCTCTCCCGCGTGGCGGGGTGGAGGGTTGCCGGGGAGCGGTGTGTTGTATCCGGATTGCGACTGTCAATTGGCTTTATAAGAGCCGAGTAAACAAGCCGACTCCGCATATCCTCACGAGACACTCTGCCGTCCTTGGTTGTGATGGTTATAGATGGCTTTGGACAGGAGGAATTGCCCCTTTCGGAACGCCAACCTCCCCTCCCGGATCAGGTTTGACCAGTGACGCCCACTGGAATTAGCAACACCCTCGATTGACAAAGCATAGTCGCTTTCAGGCTCGGCCATAGCAACCCCGAGGCGAGGGCGAAACCCAGCTGTCATGCAAGAGGGGGAGGCAAAACAGAAGAAGGGCCCGCTTCTGCTCCAAAGCCCCCCCAACAAGCACTGGGGGGTCCCACGCGGAATCGACACTAGTGCTAACCGTCGAGGCTGGGCACTGGCTAGAAGTCTGAGAAGCGCCTTTTTCTCTGGTTGCAGATGTTCATAAGGGCGCCCCAGCTCGGTCAGGTCCCGAGGCTGGCATCCCCAGAGGACCCTGGCAATGAGGAAGAGAAGAGGTCTGGGCTACTCGAGGCACACCCTGAAGGGGGAAGACGCAATTTCGAGAGCCGAAGAGTCCGGGTTGGCGAGGATTGCTGGCACTCCGCCTGGAAACCATCGCGAGATGCAAAAGACGAGCGCAGCTTGAGCTTCATCCGGAGGAGACATTGATCAGAAAAAGGACGCCAAATCTATGTAGCTTAGACCCCTGTCGCATCCGTCTAACAAGATCAGCCACGTTTTTTTACCTTATTCCCGCTTTCTGTGCCGTCTTCGGCGTGTCGCGCCGGCCCAGGAAGAAATGACCCCAGAAGGCTAAGAAGGAAAAACCGACGTGATTCCCACTCGGCAGTCCGTTGTCGGATCATTGAGTTCTGAGCTTTTTTTTACTCGAGCTCGGTAAGAACCCCCCAGTTTCTCGAACCATCAACAGTTCTCAGACCATCATCATCAGCTTCAAGAAAGAGAACGCGAACCGGAAAAGCAAGCAGAAATCAGCTTCAAAAAGGATTTGTAAGTCGAATCTCCATTCTCGGATTGGGTTGCTCGCTAGTAGAGCCTCATCGACCAGCCACAAGACATCATCATCTATGCTTTGCGTCTCGTCATTGACCAACGAGAACCGCTCCTTTCTGGCTTCAAACTTCACACACTCCCCCTTCTCTCTCTTTTTTCGCCTCCCCCAATGCCTTGCTCGACTCCGGGAGCTCCTCCCCCAAAGGGAACACAAGGAAGGAGAAAGAAAACACTCACTGCATCTTCTTCCCGCCGCCGCATGGCATCATTCTCCATCTGCACGGCTCCTCCCAGCGGCTGACGCAAAGGTCTAACGATTCCCCAGCTTTCCTCTCTCTCTTCCTGCGCCTAGATCATCCGCACTAGCTCGGCTCAGACGAGTAAAAAAAAAAAGCGGCGCCTACCAAACCGTTCCCATCAAATCCACTCCGTCTCATTGGGGGGAAACGCCATCGTCGTTCCCCATATCCCGTCGCATCGCCGTCGCATCGCCGCATCGTCGGTCGGTTTTCCTCTCGGTCGCCGCCTTCCTGCGTTTGCGTCAAGCAGTAACCGGCCACTTCCTCGGTTGAAGCGCTGCACCTTGCACCTTCCCCCTCCCGAAAGCAACTGCCTAACCCCAAAGGAAGGCACGTCTCACACGCACGCCCCCCCTCGTCCCCTTGTAGGCTCCTTCCCTCCTCCGACCGTCCGTCGTTCCGCATTACACCCCGCGCCTGAGGTGTGCAGCAAAGCAGCAAATTACCAACCTTGGGTATCCTCAGACGGACTCGCGCCTTCCCCGTTTGCCTGTTGCCCAATCCAAGTTACCGGCGACGACTCCCGAGCCCGGACTCTTGAGACCCTTTTATATCGGATTTTTCTTTTGCTTCCCGCCTTCTTCTTCTCTTCTCGCCCATCATGCCCGCTGTTGCTCTCGCCTCCGCCGTCCCGAGGTCTCTTCTATCGTCTTCGCTGCGCCGTGTCGCCTTTGCTTCTTCCTCTCCGATCGCCGTTCGTCCTATCCGCGCTTCCTTCGGTGCCGTCCAGACCATCTCCCCCTTCGCAGTCCGCACAATGGCTTCCGCTATCCCCAAGATCAAGGTCAAGAACCCCGTCGTCGAGCTCGATGGCGATGAGATGACCCGCATCATCTGGCAGAATATCAAGGACAAGTTCATCTACCCCTACCTCGACATCGACCTCAAGTACTATGACCTTGGTCTTGAGTACCGTGACGAGACCAACGACCAGGTCACCATTGATGCCGCCGAGGCGATCAAGAAGTACCAGGTCGGTGTCAAGTGCGCCACCATCACCCCCGATGAGGCCCGAGTTGAGGAGTTCAAGCTGAAGCAGAGTGAGTTCCCTCCTGTCCCTAGCCTAGCCCGAGTTGCATCTTGCAGCTCTCTGCCATCTCCCCCACCAATCGCCACCCCCGCACACATGATGAGGAGAACGTGAGGGCAGAAACATGACGAATGAGATGCTCCGTGATGAACCAAAACGTGAAGAATGAAACCCAGCTGACTTACATGCTTTAGTGTGGCTTTCCCCCAACGGAACCATCCGAAATGCCCTCGGCGGTACCGTCTTCCGTGAGCCTATTGTCATCCCCCGCATTCCCCGTCTCGTCCCTGGCTGGAAGAAGCCCATCATCATTGGCCGACACGCCTTCGGTGACCAGTACCGCGCCAAGGATGCTGTCCTGCCCGGCCCTGGAAAGCTCTCCATGGTCTTCACCCCCGAGGGTGGTGAGCCCCAGGAGATTGAGGTCTACCAGTTCAAGAACGGTGGTGGTGTTGCCCAGACCCAGTACAACACCGACGAGTCCATCACTGGCTTCGCCCACGCCTCTTTCAAGCTGGCTCTTGACAAGGGCCTTCCCCTCTACATGAGCACCAAGAACACCATCCTCAAGAAGTACGATGGTCGCTTCAAGGACATCTTCCAGGAGCTCTACGACACCCAGTACAAGGCCGAGTTCGAGGCCAAGAAGATCTGGTATGAGCACCGTCTCATTGACGACATGGTCGCCCAGATGATCAAGAGCTCTGGTGGTTACATCATGGCCCTCAAGAGTGAGTCTTTCCCTTGATGCTGCACACTTGTGCGAACTCATGAATTCATGTCGCTTGACATGATTCAATTGATTCGTCACTTGACGTCCTTCAGCGATAGCCACTAACACAACTCCCAGACTACGACGGTGATGTCCAGTCCGACATTGTCGCTCAGGGTTTCGGCTCCCTTGGTCTCATGACCTCGGTCCTCATCACCCCCGATGGCAAGACCTTCGAGTCCGAGGCTGCCCACGGCACCGTCACTCGCCACTACCGTGAGCACCAGAAGGGCAACGAGACCTCCACCAACCCCATTGCCTCCATCTTCGCCTGGACCCGTGGTCTCATCCAGCGTGGCAAGCTCGACGACCAGCCCGAGGTTGTCGCCTTCGCCGAGAGCCTCGAGCAGGCCTGCATTGACACCGTCGATGTTGATGGCATCATGACCAAGGATCTTGCCCTTGCTTGCGGCAAGACTGGCCGTGAGGACTATGTCACCACCAACGAGTACCTCGACGCTGTCGAGCGCCGCATGAAGAAGATCATCAAGGAGAAGCTGTAAATGTCTTGACAACTTCTCTCCTCCTCCCCCCACCCCCTCTTCACCCTCTCACACATCCCTACATCCTCCTCACTCTCTCGGTCTCTCTTTTCCACCCACAAGAGTCGCCATTTCTTTCATGAAGGATATGAGAATCGGCGTCGGACGTGTTGTTAGTGGCTGGCCAGCATCGAACCTCGGCTTCTCGGCGAGTGAGAGAGCTTCGTCTCTCTCGTGGTTGTCGATTGCAATGCCTCGCCGGCTTGCATGAAGTCGGCATCGTCAAGGAGCAAACATGCACATGAAGATTCCCCTGTATGAACACGGGCAACAAGGCAACGAATCATGCAGAGTATACCTCCATCGTTACTATGGTATGATAAGGAAACGAAACGAACGGGCTTTTGGAAAAAGAAGGAAAAGAGTTTCGAGGGGGACGGCACGACTGAATCTCGTGTGTCATGTATTGGAAGACAAGCAGGCAGGCAATGTAGATAGAAGACAGACTCCTGGTTGCTCTTGGGTACATAAAGATAAGATGGGCTACCCGGCCCTGCTTTATAGTTTTTTTTGCAGACTCCAATCCCTGGATACCGACCTCGTTCTTGTTCCCCGTTGTCCCATTGTGCATACGTACAGTACATTATGACACAGCGTGCTGCTCCTAGCCCTCTTGGTAGCGGGAGAAGGGGGTCAGAGGAGTCATACGACCAACGCCAAAGCCAAAAGCAGTTGCCTTGAAGCAAAACCATTGGGCCCTCTTGTCCGTCCCGCACCTCTCTCACATGGTACATGAGGGATGTAGCTGTGCCCCTAGATGCCGCTCAAACGCCTCTTTTGCTTCTTGTGCTCATGTCAAACTTCGGTATTTGTCCGTAGCCTGGCAGCAAGCCCAAGCAACCCCTGTAAGGAAAATGCAGATGAATCTAGAAACCTCCCCCCTCCAAAAAAGCCCACAAAGTTCACCCAAACAGAAACCCCGGTTCTCCCGTTTCCCCTCCTCCCCTCCTGATGTTTTCCCCCCTTTCGCAAAGGAATGCCTCGGCTTAAGACCGCACGTGTAGATGGATAATGAAAAATCGCCCCCCCGGGGGCTAGTGCAGGCGGGCTCAGTGATGAGGATGATATCCCCGTATGCCCGGTGAGTCTCCGGATTGTCCCGATCTGGATGGCCCGGCTGGCCGGGTATCCACCGCGGTGTGGAGGGCATGGCATTTGGAATTATGGCAGTATGTACCTTGCCCTGGCAGGTGTGTACATGCCGGATGCTGTCCGTGGTTGTTAAGTTGAAAGGTAGTAATACAAAGGCCACAAGCTCAGTCTCTCTTTGATCGGGCGGTTATTTTCGCCTCAAGGACAAGTCCACCCAGAGAGAGAAAAGAGCAAAGGGCCATATTTAGGACCTGGTGGCGCGGTACTAGTCGTCTCGGGCCGCAGCAGCCTCCTTCTTGGACTTGCGCACGCTGGGCGTTCCGTCGACTTCGCTCTTGCGCTTCTTCTTACTCGGCCGTGTCGACGAACCGCGAGGTTTGTAGCCGGTATCGTCATCGTTCCTCTTGCGCTTGCCTCTGCCCACGGGCGTTGAAGCAAAGTCGGGGTCCTCGTCCATGCTGGCGTCCCAGTCGCCCCGATCTGCTGCTGCCGAGGCGCGAGCTGCGGCGCTGACACGTTTACCCCTTGTGCTGGCCCGACCACCGCGCTCGCCCCGAGTGCCTCGTGTCTTACGTCCCCCGGTGTGACCGCCTTCGCCATCATCAGCATCGCCGTGAGTTTCGCCGTCCTGGAGGAAGATCTTCGGGGCGTGCTTGCGCAGCCAGTTTGTTACGCTGGTTGGGTTCTTAAGATGTGGGTTCGTAGGCTGGTGTGTGTTTGGATGCGCCCGGGGAGCGAGCGTTGGGATGGTTGATTCTGGATCGATGCTGGTGTCGAGCTCGTAGATGTAGTTGTCAATGTCGTCGGCGGACAGAAAATCGGAAGGATGCGATTCGCCTTCAGGGGCCTTCAGCTCGCTGATGATGGCCGGTAGGGTATCCTTGGCATTGCTGTATGATGAGTGCGGCACGCCATTGATAAGATCTTCAAGTTTCTTTCCTGGCTTTTCCTTTCGATCCGCATGGTCTCGATCCAGGGGGAGTACCAATGCCTTGGGGTCAGACGAGGGCTCGAGCGAGAGGTCGATCTGCTTTTCGGGGGGGATTTGGGGCGAGTTGTTGATTTCGAGTAATATGTCCAATAGGCGGCTGTCAAAGAAGAAAAGGGACAGGTCAGCGATGATGCGCGCAAGGCTGAGGGTTGTTGAGTGATGACCTACTCATTCTCCACGGCCAGGCGCTTCACGAGCGCAGCCGCCTTATCCTCCTGCTTGTGTAGCTCCTCGCCGTCATGCATCTTCTGGTCAAAGACGATGCGCATCTTTCTATACTTCTTCTTGTACGACTTGTAGCCGGCGCGATGGCGGGTGCCGCCCTCGGTCTTAACGGGGGCCTCGTCCATGGTGAGCGGCTCTTTGGACGCGACCGGGATGGAGAAAACGCGACGTCTCAATGGAGATGGTGTTGAAGGATGTGCTTGGACGCGTGGAGGTTGGATGGGGAACTCGAGTTGGCGATGGACTAAAATGCTGATGAGAAGCAATCCAATGGAGGAGAGAAGAGTTTTGCCAGCTATCGAGATTTGGGGGCGCCTTCGCACTGGACCTGAGGTGTTGTTCTCGGATCGGTACGTAGCTTCCACTGAAGCAGCCGCAAGGGCGCCCTGCCTCTGGGTCCTTCCAATTGGTGAGGTCTGGATGGAGTCAGGGCGATCCAACGAGCCGATGTCGGATCATCATTTTCCCGGAATGGTCAGAGAATCACCAAAGCTTCATGCAACACGGAATAAGTCATGTAGTCAAGGCAAACATTGCCTTGAGCGGAAATTTCCAATGGAATTTTTGCGTCTTTGAATCATGTCACGATCCAAAGCCTCCAAACTACATGCCCAACCACCCCGGCCATACCAAGACAGGATTCATTAATCTATTCTCAATCACTCAGGAGTATCACGATGCCACCTCCTTTCCTAACCTGTCCAGCTCTTGTGCAATGAATTCTGCGGCATTCACCATTTCGGTGCTTCCATAGACGACCCTCTTCTTGGCCTTGTCTCCTCCAGCTCGGCCTACCCACTCTTGCAAGTTTCCATATTCGTCCATGCTTCCGCCGCCAACGGTAAACACCACTGCCTCGCTAAATCCTTGTCGGCGCTGACCAAAGCTGGCCGTCTGTCCGGGTGCTTGCGAGCCTGGCATACCGCCTGGTGTGTTAGCTCCCGCCCCGGATCGCACCGCACTTGGGGGAGGCATGGTACCCCGAGCGTTGGCGGATCGAGGATCAAAGTAGAGGTAGTGCTCCGTCTTGGCGATCGCAGACGAAGAAGCCGATGAAGGATCCATAATCGACTCAACGATCTTGGTGACAGTAAAATCACGATCGGCAGGAAGGAAGTTCTTGACGCCGCTGATGAGACTCTCAAAGTTGGAAGACAGGCCGGTGGGTACGCCAGATTCCTTGAGGCGATCAGTGAGGCGGGAGGACATGGATGAGAATCGCCCAAAGAGATCTGACGATTGGGCTGGCTGAGTTGTGTTGTTGATGGTTGTCAGTTGTGTCATCTTGGTGGTCGCGCGAACCCTAGTTTCTGTTAGCAAGTGTATATGAAGAAGCTGAACTGAAAATCCTTACTGTCGGACGTAGGGTAGAGATGAGACATCTGCGCCTGCTTCTGCGAGAGCCTTTTCCAGGCCTTCAAATTCCACTCGGCCGACCTCCTGTTCGGTGCTCAGGTACCAGATGATGAACAGTCGTAGCTTGTCGACAGGGTTGGTGCCCTTGTTGTCATCCTTGATGATCTCCATGATCTGAGCCTTGGTCTGCTTGACAATACCCTCTTCGAGTTGGAAGTAGTTGTCAAGTTGGCGGTCCTTGATACCTGTCAACAAGGCTGCCAGGATGTTCATGTGCATGTCGAGGATGCCCTTGCGCTCTCTCATCTCGGGAAGCAACGTTATCGCCGCCTTGAGATGTTGGGCGCTTGCGCTTGTATCGTTCTGGAGGTCCTCCAGATCAGTCACACCCGTCTTTTTCGTAATCGAAGCCGTATCCTCCTTATACTTGGTTAATTCGGCGTCAATGTCCTCTGCCACCTGTGGGAATGGACTGCCAGCGTTCTTGGCCCAGAAGAAGTCGCTTGCGGTCAAGTCGTAGCCCTTTTTCGATGTGCCTCGTGCTGGGTTCCCCTCTTCCACCGGAGCTTCGATTGTGATTCGGTTCAGCTTCATGTTAAGAACATCATGAACCAGAGACTGGTAGGTCCAAGAATGCGACAGCATGGGTATCAAATCGACATTGCGGTCTAGGAGAATTAGGACGGGTCGGGAGGAAGGTGTGCCAGAGGATGCGGTTGGTCGAGGACCCGAGAATAGGTTGTCCTTGGAGTTGAGAATGTGATCTCGGAGCTTGCGGTCGAGTCGCGCAGCGACCATCTCTGCCGCGGCGCCCTTGGGGCATCGAATGATGGGGATAACGCCTACAAGGACAATTAGTTTCTTACACAGCAATCATATTTGCCAAATATCATACCCATAGTAACAACAACACTGAAGAGTCCGCTCACGATCCTATCCACCACCCGGTCAAGCTCGGCATCACTTGTTGCTGCACTATTCAAAGCCCAATACGTGTGCTCGTTCTGCATTCCCAAGCTAAACAGATCCGGCTCGGCGACGATGAAGTTGAGGTATTGGTCAAACAGCTGGGAGATGTGCTCTGAAGTTCCCGCGGCTGCTGTCTGTGTCGCAAACTCCTCGAGGAGGACGCGGGGCAGGGAGGAGAGAAAGTTGATGTAGGCTGGCGAGTATAATCCCTTTTGCAAGTCCGAAGTGATGGCCTCGAGGTTCTTCGCATTCGGTTCGAGAAGATAGATGACAGGGACGTCTGGGATTGGGTGTCTGGAGCCGCCAATATGCCTGCGCATGATGTTAGTTGACTGTCTAAGACTGCGCTTCGCTGACCTACATGTGCATGGTCACACCCATTGACCGCAGGTCACTGACACGCATCACACTGCTGATGACATCTCGGCCCAGATCATCAAACACCAACACCTTCCAGATGGGGTTGCCGTCGGCGTCGAGGATGGGAGCGACCGGGGCAAGCAGACCGTTTGCGAGCGCTTCGTCGGCTTCGGCAGACTCGACCGTCTCGTTGAGGTTGAGGATCTTCTTGAGAGAAGCTAGAATATTGTTAACATGGAAGCAAGAGAGATATAAGTTTCATAGCAAACCTATTTGGCGATCGCGCAGGGAGTTTCCCTTGGTGGCCATGGTGGCAGATGACGTCGGCGAAGTTGGAGCTCAAAGCGGTGATGATAGTGGGATGCGCAGTTCAGGAGCTGTCCTGACAAGGGCGAAGATATTGGCCACCCTAAAGTCGAAGGGGTGCGCAAAAAAGCAATGAGGAAACTCTGACCCTATGTAGACGAAAAGCTTACTTGCAAAGCGCCAAGCCGAATCCTCACGTCAAGGGCCGTGTTGTTTTAATGCCAGCTTGAGGCCACGATACCGTAGGTTGCCAGGCGCTCAGTTGATAGCTCCCGACGGCGCGCAAGCTGGAGCACGGACCGATTCAAGGGCCGACGGTTGGGGCACCAAGAGGCAGGCACTTCTAACTTCCAGGGGGAGCAGCGCAGGCGCGGCCTGTCCGTTCTCCGTGCTTGAGACACGAGTGGGGCCATGCCTGAGACCAAATGGCTGTGTGTGCCTGAGAAATGGGGCCATCGTCCAACACGTCTTGGTCCTCAGTTGCGAAGCCGCCAGGACTTCTTTTTCTACCTACTCTCGACGACACTCCATCAACAACCGCACGTCGGCATCACTCATCGCGACAGCACGCAGCGTCGGCGCTCGGCAGACGAACTGCGCCGGTAGATACTGGTGGCGCTTAGGATTTCGATTCGATTCTTCCGCGTTCACGTCCTTCATCTGGCCTGCGTCTGCTGCCTGCACATTGCTCTGACGGACCTCGGCGTGTCGCCCTTGTGCTATCCATCATCATTTGCCTCCCCGACAGGACACGCCTACGGTTCGATAATGTTGTAAGCGGCGAGCGACTTGCACAATATACAGATGGGACAGGTTTTCTCTGCACCTCGCGGGTAGGAAGACGGATCAAGTTGCTCACGGAATCGAATCCTTTGTCTGAATCACAGGGTATGCCCAATCCTTAACCCCATCCCCCCTTCCCCTCCACAACACGCTCAATCACCTCTGTCGCGTCATTCTTCGCGGCTCGTTGCGCCATCACCATGAATCAAAGAAGCAGCATTGTATCTGTGATTTCTCTATGAAGAATGGAATCAACCACTCGGAATCTGCAGCATTTAAAATTGCAAGATGAGGAGCTGGTGACCACCGCCGTGGAGACTCGCTTTGGAGATAAAGGCTTCCCAGCGCCGTCTTTGCCTTTGCAGCAGCAGAGAGCTGAGGTGCGGCGGCTGGGTAACCATGACTTCCAGGCTTGAGCGCAGTGACGAAATCCAGGTATCTGCAATCTGGCGAACCTAGATGCGAACGCGCAGCGCACCTAAGCCGCGGGCGAGTGTTTGATAAAAAAGAGGGCATCCAGAGTCAGGAAAAGGCGCGCCAGCCATTGAGCGAGCGTCCTTCTGCGACGTTGCAGGCCTTGGTCGGGCGACCTGGTGCAGGGGGCCGGTGATAACATTCAGGTTGCCAGCACCACCAGAACCAGAACGGCCAAGGCCGCGACAGTCTCGCAGGCAAGGCAGGCTCAGCAGCAGGGACTACGCTAAATGGAGGCGCACGCATCCAGAGATCAGTGGCCCCACCATCAGAAATCTTTCTACAATGCCTCGCCTCGACGAGCAAGGCAATTCCATCGCCACAAGAAGCAAAGCTCTGTCGACAAAAGCCAGTTCATTAATTTGGCGTCCAGCTTATCCATCCCGTTTTCCGGGTCTTTGTCGCCCAAATGGCTGCGCTCGAGCCTTTGTCCGACCGTGGTTCAAGATGGTCCAGCATTTGTTGGCGGTCTCTGCTGGTAGCCCTTTATTCATTCGCTCGCTCGCGCCTTAACTATTGACAGGAATCCAGTCTACAATATTCTTCTTTGATCCAACAATCATTCTTCATACCCACCACCACTCATTTTTTGTTTTACCAGACTCGCTGATGGTTTGCATTTGCTTTCAACAGATTCATTGCCTTTTTCAACACTTCCCGCCTGGACCCTTGTCATCGCTCCCATTGCCGCCTAGCGTTGTTTTATGGTGGGTAACCTGCAGTCTTGGTAGCCGGAAATCCTCCGCTAACAGGAGAAGCCCACCCCAGGTCTCCCTGCAGCGACTCTCTGTGTGTCAGTACTTTCTCCTCCCGTCTCCTGATCAACAGCCACTGGCTGTAAACATGTCTACATCAACGCCTATCCAAGCCCACCACACCCTTTGCATCTTCTGAACCGGGTCTCTCCCGCATTGCATCCATCGCTCGCTTTCGTCCACGCGCCCACACAATCTGCCCATAGCGATGATCGCTAACAACATGCGTTAGCCTCTAACTGCCATTAATTGATCTTTGAGGCTGCGTTGCTGCCTAGGCGGCTGTCGCCTCAATTATCGCCCTGTTGCAAGATGCAATCCTGGTCCAACAATGGCCAGAATGGCGCCGATGAGACCCAGCAATGGCATAATAACTATGCCTTCACTGGTCAAAATGGCCAATATGATCCTCACCAGGCTTGGTCTCAGCCCATGACTGAGCAAGCTGCGTACTCTCACATCAACCCTCAGGATGCTTCTCCATCCAGCTTTTTCGACTCTGACCAGAACAACTCGTTTCTCACCAGTGGTCTGCATGGGTCACAACCAAACCAAGGCAATTATCATGCAGGGCATGACTCGCTGGGATTGAACCAGCAGTTCTCGCAGCCCTCTCAAGATGTAATGGATCCAGCCTTCAGCGATATCCATCCGGATCTGTATGGTCAACATGGCAAGATCGACCTGGACAATGCCATGGCTGGCGTTGGCCAACTTTCGAACCATCCTCATTCTTCCACATTTTCATATGGTCTGGTTCAACCCAGCGAGCCCTCCTTCGAATCCCCGATACAGCAGTATTCTCAGCCTCACGTAATACCGCAGCCGAGCCGGCAACAAAGCCATACTCCTGTTCAGCAGTTTGAAGGTCTTCCTGGCACTTTCGCCCATGGACATGGTTTCAGCCGACCGCCTCAGCAGTCTCCTGTCCAAAACCAGCAGTCATATAGCCAAGCCGCATTCTCCCCTCCAGTGAATGGCCAGACCCCTCAGCCTCAATCGAACGAACAGCTCAATTTTCAACAACCTCATCAACAGGCGCGCCAGCAGCCAACCCAGCAGCCACATCAGCCCCAGCAACAACCACAGCAGCCTCAACCATACTCCCAGGCACAATATGCTCCCAAACAGCCCCTTGCCTATCCGCAGACTACTCAGCCGATGCCAAACCAAAATTTCCAGCAGCCTGTGCATCAACAACAACCGCCCTTTATGACCAACACTTCACCACCACCTGCTGCAACCCCCCAGTACATGATGCAACAGGCGGTCGTTGATCAAGACGCAGGCGTCTCTCAGGCCAACGCGACAGAACCTCCGGCAAAGAAGAGGAAGCGGGCAGCTAAGAGCGCCCCCGAAACGCCGACGCCGGAGCCTGCAACGATCCATGCCGACTCGCCAGTTGGATCTCCTGCCCTGAGGAAGGTGGATGATATCGACGCACTGGCAGCACCGACACCATCACCCGAAGATGCTCAGCTGATTGCCCAGTTCAACAAACGCCCCAAAGCCGCCCAAGCGAAGCATCCCGCCATCAAGGGCCTCCCGTATCTAATCTATGATGGAGCAACGAAGCTTCCTGCTCCCAAAAGCTATGACAAGCTTGCTCCACTTGTCGCTATCCCAGCCCGCAGCGGACGACAAATGGTTCCCGAGCTTGGATACAGCCTCCCTTGCGAGGTTCAGGGTCGGTTCACAAGTCAATATCGTCCTTCTCCTGATAAGGGCGGGCTGGATGAGAGGCGAATTGAGGCCAAGGTGTTGTTGGATGACTTCGATCGTGCTATGAAGGGGCTTGGTAAACGACGTCCCAAGTATACCGAGTACCCTCACGCTTTCAAGGAGCAGCTCAAGTCGGACGAAGCTTCCAAGAACAAGGCGGAGAAGAAGGCAAAGAGGGAACTGGAGGAGGTGCGCAACAAGCCAGTAAGTCCAGAGCTGCATCCCATCTCAAAAGACATTGATCTAACAATATTCAGATCCGCTCTGCTACTCGTCCGACAGACCCTGCTGATGCTGCTGCATGGGACACCATTGGGATAGTTCACGTAGAGCAGTCTGTTGCAAGGACGAATGCGCTCATCGCAGGCCGTGTGCAACAAGCGGGCGAATACTTTATCAAGCTTCGTGGTGAGATGAATCGCGCCAAGCAGGAGCTCGACCAGGCCATCAAGGACAAGGAGGCCGAGTCTGAGATTTCCAAGTTCCGACAGGAGTTTGAGAGGAAGAAAGAGATTCTCTATCGAGCTTTGGATGCTACTATCGAGCATGCGGACGACGCGGTTCTGGATAACCTCGGCGGCCACCAGAAGTTGGTTCTGAGTCTGGTGAATGCATTGATCATGTGTATCAAATCGAGCGACTTCTCTGGGAAATTCCCAAAGATCGTCCTCGAGCTTTTTACCCATTTTCCCATGACGAAGAAGATTGCCGAAACAACAAACTTCGAGACGGTGAGGAAAAGGTTTGCCGACAAGGGCGATGCCGAAGTCAAGGAGCTCACCCAGGAGATATCTGCCAAGATCAAGAAGCTCAAGGCGTCCGAACCAGAGACGGCCACCGGGTACACGGGAACCTCGGCTGCCAGCAGAGCAAAGTCGACCTCCAAGTCTGGGAATGATCACTCTGCCAAGCGTGGCCGGGACGAAGAGGGCGACACACGGACTGTGAAGAAGATTGCGATAGAATCAAGCGGCAACTCTCTTAGTAGGAAGCTTGCGCAGCCTAAGATTCAACTTCAATCAGCATCCAAGACGACTGCGGCGAAAGCGGCAGCTGCTTCTATCCTGCCTGGCAAGTCCAGGCCCGTTGCCAAGTCTGCACCGAAGCCTGAGCCCAAGGCAGAGAATAAGTCGACAGCGGACGACAAGCCGAAGACAGCACCCAAGACTTCACGCAGCGAGCCCAAACCCCATGTGCCGCAGAACGGCTCGTCGTCAGCAACGAGCTCCTTGTCGTCTGGCATTGCCTCGCTTCTTGATTCAATCAATGCCCCCAAGGCCGACTCTCCGGTTGCTCCCAAAGAAACCAATGGCCCTGAAACGTCTGAGACGCCGGAAGAAAAGGCCAAGCGTCTTCGCAAGGAAGCTCGCCGCAAGCTCCGGGTCAGCTGGAAGCCTGAGAGTGAACTTGTTCAGGTCAAGATCTTCCACAAGGAAGAGGCTGAGGATGAAGGCAGAGAGGTCAACATGATTCGCGATGCCGGCGATGATCGGTCTGAAGGAATGGTTCTCAAGCAACGTGCAAATGTGGATGACGAGGACGAGGACGATGATATTCCGTATCAACCTTGGGTCGGACCTGTTGCGACCGACTTCTCGGGACTACCAGACGATACTCGAAACAAGAACTTTGCTAATCGGGGAGGAAACGTCACATTTACCACGGATGAGCAGCAGCGCATTGCGGAGAGGGAGCAGCGCGAACTCATGGCCATTTACACCGATCCAGACGACATTCCACCAACACCCAAGTCTCCTCCACCGGAGATGGTCGGTAGCAGTGACCGGAAAACTCAGTACTTGCCGGATGATCCCAAGTTCCAAGAGATCCAGCTTCGATGGCGCGATGAGCAGCAAATGGGGGTTGACGGGGCTCTGTACTCGGCAATTCAGCGTATTGATGCGAAGGGTAACCCGTCAAACCGCATCGACTCGATTTTGGGTCGCCTCCGGGGTGCGCCTTCAAACCCCTCATCGTCTACACAGTCTGGTTCCTTGCCCCAGCAAAGCCATGGCACGGCGAATGAGAATTTGCCTATTGTCGCCGGTAATGCAGCTGCAGAACAGGTTCTCACGCTGCTCAGATCCGACAAAGTTAAGAACTGGCGGGATCCTGTTCCAGCTGCGACCGATGTTTGGCGTACTTACCATTACACCGATACAGCGACTCGTCTTTGTGGAGGTGCTATTGAGGGCGTAGCTAAGAACTTGGCCAACAAACCAGCTCCAGCCACATCTCCTCCAGAGTGGATTCTACACGATCCAGAGAAGGTTCGCGAGTGGCAGATGGGCTACAACAAGGAGATGATGGCACGACAAAAGAGAGCGGACGAAGAACGGGCCAGAACCGAAGCTGAAACCAACGCCCTGCGGACCACTCCAGCAGCTGCTGCACCTGGCCAACCCCCGGCCAACCCCCAGGACTGGGCGGCATACTACGCGCAGCAGCAAGCATATGCTCCGTACATGGCTCTGTTGCAGCAGATGACTGGTGGTCAGCAACCAGCTCAGCAACAGGCCAGTGCAACGCCGCAGCAGCAGGGGCAGATTCCTGACAGCCAGCTCCAATCTATCTTGGCGGCTATCAATCAGCCAGCACAGCAGCCAGCACAGGCTCCAGCCTCGAATTCTGCTTCGTATTTGAACCCGAACGACCCATCTTACCAGCAGTACATGATGCTCAGTCAGATGGCTCAAGGACAACAAGCTGCTCCGCCCCCGCCTCCAGCGGCGGAACGGGACTGGGAGCGGGATAGAGATCGAGAACGCGATAGAGATCGGGATAGGGAGTGGGAACGGGACCGCATGCACGACAGAGACCGTGACCATGACCGGAACCGTGATGATCACCACGGCAGGGGTGATCGCGAAGGGAAAGATGGCCGAAGAAAGCGAGGCACGCTGCCGCCGCACAAACCAGCAAACAAAGCACTAATAGGGACGAAGCCTTGCACATTCTGGCAGCAGGGCAAATGCGCCAGAGGAGACAAGTGTACGTTTAGACACGACTGAACAAAAGCACTGTGGCGCCAACTCGCCTGTGACGATTGTCTGGCGAGACATGCATTTGGTTGGGAAGAGGAACATGGTGTATATTATTGTAAACAAAACTCGCATGAACTCCATATCGTTAGCCCGGTGATAGGGGGCTGAATGGTTTCTGATACATTGGCGCACTGAGCGCTTTCTACGGAGAATAGACGTTTCTATGTTAACTACGTATTCTAAGTTGACATTGTCGTGTGTGCATTTAATGGTGTTTTCACGGGGAGGCAAACAGCAAACTGAACAGCACAGATTTTGATTGCGTCAATCAATGATGACCATCTAACTTTTTAACGATTTGAAATCACATCCATGTTGGAATCTGCTGGTTTACTCGGCAGCAGCCATCTCGGTGTCACCCTCGCCAGCTCTCTTGACCAAACCACGCAGGCTCAGGTCATAGACGACGTCCTCGACCCTCTTGACGTCATACTTGACGGCATCCGCGCGCTTGCGCAGAATGTCGTTCTTGAGGTTCAGCAGCTGGAACCCGGCGAACAGATCCTTGATGAACCCGCTAATAACGAGGGGCAGCTCAAAGTCGCCATGGGTGACGGCGTTGGGGGCCAGACGGGCGAGCTCATTAGTCAGGTCCGTCAGGGAGAGGAGGTACTCTTCGATGGTGAGGTGGAAGGCATCACGGTCCTTCAGGTTGGTTGGGACTGGTGGTGGTCAGCTGGGAGTTTTCTTTGGAGATGGGTGGCGCACCTTGGAAGACGGCGCCGACTTGCTCGAGCGTGAGGAGGCGGCCGAGAGAGGCAGGCTGTGAGTCTGAGCCCAGACCGCCGAGCCAGGCAGTGTAGACGACGGTGCCGATGGCGTTTTGGACGGTTCTGGCCCACTTGCCGTTGTACCTGGGGCAGTTGGGTCAGATTTTGATGCTTTTCAGCTGCGAGGCTAGGCAAACAAACTTGTAGTAGGGGTGCTGGCTGGCAACAGCACTCAGCTCCCCCACGATGGTGACCTCCTCCTTGATGGCATCTTCAACCTGGGACACAAGGGCAGGGTCTGGTACAGTATTGGTCTTAGCAACGTATCACAGACAAGGCGGAGGATGATGGCAAAAAAAACTGACAGCGAGCGCGGGGCGTGGAGTGGACGCGCGAGAGCAGTCCCTGGGCGGTAGCGACGGCGCGTTCGAGGCGCTGGATGATCTGGGTGAGGTTATCGCGGACGCGGGTCTCCTCGTCAATCTTCTCCTGGAGGTGGGTGAAGATGGAGGGGTCGAGGAGGGGGTTGTCGGAAGACATGGCGGCGGTTGGCTGGCTGGCTGGCTCTTTGTTGTTGAAAGTGGGTGAGGCTCTGCGGATGAGGCTCTGTTTTGGTTTGGATGTGTTTTGGTTTACGCTAGGAATTTGGGAGCGGGAAGATTGTTTTACCCGTGAAAGAGGCTGATGATGGGCACTTTGGAGATGAATTTGAGATGGTACACGGCTTGCAGTCGTTTTATTTAACACTAGCAGTCTCGGGCTTCTCACACCTACGCGCAGCACTTCAGGGATCACGGCATCATATCCATCACGTTACAGTCTTCTTCACTGCCCAGGCAAGCCTGAGCAAGCAATGAAAAGCGTGAGCTCAACAAGTGTTCGCGTCGCCTGGAGGCAGTGTAATACCAGGGACACTGTGGGCGGAATCATGTGCAAGCACAGAGGAAGCCACCCGAGGTTCAAAAATAGGAATAATCACGATTGGTCTCCTTAGAGACCTTTCAGAGATTAAACTGAAAAGAACAGATACTACACTTGATCTAAGCCAAAAGGCAAAGAGAGCTAAGGAGAAAAGAAAAAAAGCGTAAATTGCTGGGAGGGAGGGCGACGTTTTATAGAGGATTTTCAGGGCGGTGAAGGGGGCTGCTGATTGTGTGGTGGCAGAATTTGGGCCAATGAGCGGCGGGGGAATTGGGGAGGCTGGAGTGCTGCCTGCTGGGAGATTTGGGGCCCACTTGGCGGGCAGGCTGCTGGCCTTGCGGTGAAGAAGGCGGGACCTCACAGAAGGAAACCTGAGGCTGCAGCTGGAGATGCTTGAGCAAGACGAATGTGGATGCTTCGTTGTTGGTATTATCCAAAGTGTGCTCAAGAGGTAGTAAAGACTACAGGCCTGGATTGATATTGTTTGTGTCTCGATTTCTTTCCCCCTCTTTGAAGCAATTCGACATCAGCGTGTTGAAGACATCTAGGGAACCCGCTGCATCAAGATGACTGCTCCCCATCAGCCAGGCTGCACCTTCGACAGCATCAACACAAGCAAGATTACCCTGCATCAAGCGACAGACCTTCAGAATTGACACGCTTCCCACCCAAATTTCGGTTGCAATAGCCTATCCCCGGTAATACCAATCACAGTTTGCGCCCTGATACCAAGGCAAAAGTTACAGACTCCATCAAGACTTGGCCCACTGCAATGTTCATCGTTCAGCCTGGTCCGGTGCATCTCGCCCTTCCACGCCCGTGTACCCAAAGAAACATCCCAAGAAAAGGCGATGCATTAGATTCTGGTATTGTTACTTCTCTATGAACACTCTCGGGACAAGATATGTCAGTATCTCGTCTCTTTGGGATCTCATTTCCTCTATTCCTCCTTCCCGAGGCTTCATGTCCACCATCATGTCGCTTCTTCATGTGGAGGTGTTCGGCTCGAGAGACTTCTCCAATCGCATGGTCTTTTGAGCTTGTGTTAGTAGAGACTGCAGTGGGACGCGGTACGGCGGTGTGCAACTCTCCACACTATCTTCGGCACCATCGTGTTGCAGCCAAGGCGGAGGGATAAGCTCTGACTGACGAGCCTTGCGACTAGCGACGGCTTCCGTGATGGATCCAAGCTCGAGCGCACAGAGTCGGGGCCTCCAGTTCTCAGCGTGCTGGTGACGTACTAACTGACAGCACGAAAGCCTCATCCATTTCCCACTGTCTCAAGGGGCGCTGATCCATGACAGCTGCTGTCAACAAGCGAGTCAATCCCCGTTCCATCTCAGTCACGGATGCTGAATCCAGCGAAATACGCGCCATTTGAAGCCTTTCTGCTTGGCGGAAGGGATACGTACTGCTCAGTACGAAGCCATTGGATCCCGCTGAAGAGCGGCCCGTCATCCGATGCTCCCAAGACACTGTTGGTTGTGAGAGATCTACTAGCGAGCATTCCGTGCGTCGGCGAAAGCGTCATTGGCTCTGTCTCTCAGCGAGTGATTTAGCTATGACAAGAGTGTGCAACTATTCTCGCAAGTGTACGGCTGGCAGCATTCCCAATACGGCCAAGCAACCAAGATCTTGATGGACCAACAGCCGAAACATTGGGCTCAGAGCGCACCACATGACAAGTCGTAGCGTGCCACTGAACGATAACAACACCATGAACTTGGACATAACTGGACGCAACTGAAGCTCGGATATGCTGGCCTCTTCAGCTGAGGCCATAGCTCGCGCAAATATTGGGGTGGGCTGCAGGGTGGGAATTGGACGGGACCAACAGGGCGGCCTGGAACACTCAGAAGGAGACTGTATTTGCTTTTGCAGGAACCTCTTGATGACGTTCGTGAAGGAGTCATCACGTTCCTGGCCTGCCTACAGGGCTGAACAGACTCTACACTGAAACGAGATGGCGAAACTCAACTGTCGCTGTACGACGATACGAGAGCCCACTTCAGTGCTTGTGAAACGGGAAATCACATTCCATGCTATACCCGGATGTCGCGCACCAACTTGATGTTTCTACCCGTTCTTCTAGAAAAGCATCACCGTGGACAAGGAATCCCACGCTTGATAGCCACAATCCAGACGTTCCCGAATCAGGCAACCGCTGTTCGCAATGAAAAAGGTCGTGGCACAAATGGAGGAATCCCTTGCACATGGCTGAGGTGAAATTACGCTCCGGCCCAGGCTGTCGGGACCGTTGGATTGCTGTTGGTGGTGCGTGCCACGAACAATATCAAGACGTGGCTTAGTATTGTTCTCTACAGCCACCTGCCGGATCGGGTGGAGGAGCAGCCACAACTACAATACGGCTTACGGTTGGAGGAAGGGCATTCATTATATTGGAAAAAGAGATATCTGATATCATGTTGTTGTTGCTGAGTTGAGGATATAAAGACTGTCGATGTGCAGGAGTGATGTTGAGGACAACACAAGCTCTCAAGATCATCTTGACGAGCAACATCAACTTTTTTACCATCTTTGACATTACAACTCAACTTTGAAGCCATGATTGCTATCAGACTTCTCAAAACTTGGGGGCTTCTCCTCATCGCTGCGACGGTCGTTGCAAGACCTGTCGTGGTTGAATCACTGGACGAAACTCCTGAGGGTTGGGAAGAATCCAGCTCCCCCGCCCCCGACAAGCCCATTGAGCTCTCCATCGGCCTTGAGTCTGAGGATCATCTCCTTCTCGAGCGCACTCTCAGCGAAATCTCGGACCCTTCCCATGCCAACTATGGCAAGCACCTCTCTCGCGATGCCGCCAAAGCCCTGCTCCATCCTTCTCGCGCTGCTACGGAATCCGTCAAGCGCTGGCTCTCTGATGCTGGAGTGCCAGAGCACCATATCCGTGACGAAGGCCAGTGGCTTCACATTCGAACCACGGTCGGCCAGGCCGATAGTCTTCTCAACACCCGCTTTGGCATCTTTGCTCGCGACGATGAACAAGTTGTGAGAACGAGACAATACTCAGTCCCCATCGAGGTCCGCGACCATATCACCACCATTCAACCTACGACATTCTTCCCTAGCGAGAAAAAGGCGCGCGCCGTTGAGGACTTGACATACTTGGAGAAGAGGGAGGAAGTCAACGAAGCAAGGGCCTACGGCAACAACAACGACGGCAACCATGGTGGTAATGGACCAATTGACCTGCAACAGTGCAAAGCACAGCTCACCCCAGCATGCCTGCGGAAGATCTACAAGATGCCTTTGCGTAGCTACCCAAGTGCACACCGAAAGTCGGAGTACGGCATCATCGGTTTCCTTGAAGTAAGCTACCTTGTCCACTTGGGGTGTGTTTCCCTAACATACTTTGTGTAGCAAAATGCCCAGTTTTCCGACCTTGAAGAGTTTCTCAAACGGTTCGCGCCCGACTCGAAGGGAGCCAACTTTTCCGTCTCTCTTGTCAACGGAGGGCTGAACCAGCAATCCTACAACGTTGCTCAAATCGAAGCCAACATGGATATTCAGTACGCCATCGCACTCGCAGACAAGGTGCCCGTTCGATTCATCTCTGTTGGGGGCATGAACCCAAACCTCATCCCCGATCTCGAGTAAGTGCAGTTGGATGTGAACACACTGCTGGTACTAACAACAAAATAGCTTTCAGGCGATCAATGCGACCAACAGACAGTACCCCGAACCCTGGCTCGAACTCCTGCAATACCTCCTCAACCTCCCCAACTCGAAGCTCCCCAAAGTCATCTCTCTCTCATACGGATCGAACGAGCAACACATCTCAAAGTCCTATGCTCGCCAAGTCTGCAACATGTTTGGCCAACTTGGCACTCGCGGCGTGTCAGTGATTGCAGCCGCTGGTAACACGGGACCGGGCTTCTCTTGCAAGTCCAACGACGGCAAGAATAAGACCAAGTTCCTCCCTATATTCCCAGGCGCATGTCCCTACGTGACTTCTGTGGGTGGCACGGAGGGAAATAGCCCGGAAGTTGCCTGGGAACGATCCAGCGGTGGCTTTTCGGACGTCTTTGCGCGTCCTTGGTGGCAGGAACAGACTGTGAGGGAATACCTCAAGAAGCACGGCAAGGAGTGGAAGGGATACTACAACGCCAACGGTAGAGCTTACCCAGATGTCGCGGCTCTTGCATGGAACCACCAGATCATGCTCCGTGGCGAACAGAGGTTCGGTGGAGGAACAAGGTATGTTACCTAGCCTGTTGTTCTGTACGAACCTGGCGACACAGTTGCTGACATGGAATATAGCGTTGCAGCTCCGACATTTGGCGCCATGATTGCTCTTATCAACAATGAGAGATTCAAGAAGGGTAAGCCTCCAATGGGCTTCCTGAACCCCTGGCTCTACAAGACTGGCAAGGCCGGCTTCACCGAGTAAGTGCCCTCCCTACCATACCTTTATACTCTCCTAACCAGGCTTAGCATTACCCAAGGCAAGTCTGTGGGCTGCACAGGTGAGAGTTACATCGGACTTCCTTCGCCCGCAATCCCTAGTGCTGGGTGGAAAGCTGTCAAGGGATGGGATCCTGTCACTGGCTGGGGTACTCCTCTGTTTGATCGGCTGCAGAGACTGGCTACCTAGGAGGACTCCGTCTCATTTCAAGACAACGGGCAGTTCAGGAAGGGTTACTTGATCGAGGAGGAGTCCAGTGGCGGGCACTAAGGCTAACAGGGGCTGGGGTTCTTGAATGGCCCTTGGGGCTGGTCGAGCAACTATCGACCATCCGTTTTGGATACCTTGAGGTGATGGTTTCAACCCCTTGGGCTGATGGAGGGTTGTCTTGATAGATTGAGATAGTACGGTTGATGGGCGAGCGAATACAGCAAGCAAGTTGTTGTGACGGAACCTGATGTGACCCTTTGGACTGTGATACCCCTTTCGTGGAATTGACTACCTAGTGCTTGCTATAGAGAACACGAGCGGTAACTGAGGTATTTGACCGTCGCATTCACCCCTGTCTCATCTCTCAAGCGAAACGTGCTCCCATGTCTCAAGCACCAAAGACCTTGTTCCAATCCTGCTTCTTGAGATAGTCCTCGGCGGTCTCAAGGGACGGGGGAAACTTCAACTGAATCCGGTGTAAGCGGCCATTCGTAACACTCTGCGGGTAAACTTACGTCTCGGGGATGAGTCAGACTAGGATCATCTCTACCCTCGTAGCCATATTCGTTAAAGTAGGCAAAGTTGTCCTCGAGCTCAGCCTTCAAGTCTTCAGGAACGCCAGGAGGGAAATGGCCCTTGGGAAGGGTGACGACTTCTGCCTTGAGGCCCGTGGCCCTTGTAAGCGCATCAGCTGCCTCACGGGGGGAGATCCATTCTCTGTAGCCGATGAGGTTGACGCCCGCGGGTTGCTGAAGGAGGGCTTTGACAAAGGGGCCGGAGTCTTCTTCGGCCGCGATGAAGGGGAGCTTGACGTCTTGTTCTAGGTGTCCGATGAACTGGACGACTCCGTCGGCGTTCTGCAAAAGTTAGTGGTGCTTGTGAGCGATAGGGACTGGACTACTTGCCTTGATGGGTTGGGTAAGGGGGTTCTGGACAAAGTTGCTCAGGAAGAGACCTGCCTGGTAGACACTGGTCTTGGCCCAGAGCTTGGGGTAGGTCTTCTCCACGTACACGACCGCCTTGGCCTTGGAGTCAAAGTGGTATACGTGCGTGTACTTTCCCTGGGACCACTTTGTCGCATCTGAGAGCGCCGAGATGATGAACCGCTCGAGAGTCGAGACCTTGGCAGCCTCGTCGATGACGTTCTTGAGCTGCTGCGTCTCATGCTCACCAGCCCACTCATTAAGAGCCTGTCCCGGCTTGGGCTTTCCCCTGTTGGCAGGGTCTCCGTATAGACCCCAAAAGTCGCTGACGGCAAAGATGGTGTTGGCGCCCTCAAACGCAGCCGTGAGAGTAGACGGCTTGTCAATGTCGGCCTCGACGACCTCAGCGCCACGAGATGCTAGGGCTTGGGCTTTGGCGCTCGAGGCATTTCGGGTCAGGGCGCGGACTTTCCAGTCTGGGTCCTGGAGGAACGTGGTTGCGACGGAGCCGCCTTGGTTGCCAGTGGCTCCGAGGATAACGATGAGCTTCTGAGAGGACATTTTGAAGGTTGTGATGTGTTGAGATTTGCTTTGAGGATGTTGGATGAACTGATGAGATGTGTTGATACAGTTTCTTGAGGCTGTGGCCTTCTTATATGTCTCTTCCTGTCTAGTTGTCTAGTGATGACTATCCTATGGGGGTGATAAGCCTCCGAGCGGTCGCAACAGGGGACACAAGTAAACTGCAGTCATTTGTATTATAGATCCATGATCGCACGCGAAGCTGTACATAAATTGATCGACGCATATAAACGTAACAGATCACGGCATTACTGCACCATTGCTAGGCTCATTCTGTTAGCGCTCTAACACAGCACTGGGGCTAGGTACAGAGCGGAGGCTTATGACAGTTCATGGGATACTTGAAGCTTACGATGATACAACCCATAGTCACCATCGCGATTACACGCCCGATCCACAAGTTCAAACACGAAAATTACCTCTTTCGTCAAGCCCAGTCGGTTCGCATGTCCCCATTCCCGCTCCCCCCCTGTCGCCAAAAACGCCACGTCCGCTCCTTGTCCGCTCGCTCCGCAAACTCCGACGGCCATGATTGGCCTGGAGGCTTCGCGCAGGGACAATAATCTACCGAGTGGCTGACGGGATCGGGGCAATACCACGGGTTTAGTGGGTTTAAGAGACTGACCTGCATGAGATGGTGGAGGAATTGTTGAACCGTGGTGTTGTGAGTGAGGAGGTATGTAAGGGATAACGTTATGTTGGTGAGATGATTGGAAATCTTGAGAGTTGATTGATGAGCACGAAATAGAGACTTGTCCCCGAGAAATGATGGGAGAGAGGTTCCGTGATACTCGCGGCTGGGCAGATCGAGGGCGCCTCCTACTGCTGGACGGCCACCTGTTGACCAAGATTGGTCGAACTTGAGATCTTTGCCAAGGAGCTATTAAACACCAACTAAATAACTACTTATTAATTAAAATATTGCTTTCTACACACTTGAATGCCATGAGATTGACAGGAGAGATGCTAATGGAGATCTTCAGATGACATGGTTCACACTGCCAACTCGATGACTGGTGTGACCCCATGCAAACTATTTGGCACATTGCTGTTATTCATCTTCATGACATCTCTAGAAGATGCCACTGATCACTAGCCTATTCTTGTGTGTCAAAGTCGGTACTGCAGCTGACATCCTTCCAATCCTCCAGGATCTTCAACGTCTCGTCGCACTTGTTCTTCACAACCTCATACCCATCCGCTCCAAGAGCAATCCTGAGAGGCATCTCCCTACCCTTGGCAACTCCCTCACCGCGCACAAGGTCAAGCAAAATCGCGACACCCTTCTCGGGGTCTCCAGCCTGATGTCCGCTCCTGTTGGCCAAGTACTCGTCAAAATCCTTGGACCTCTGCGCGTAATCTGGAATCTTGGACGGTTCGTTCTTGAGGTTTCGGCTGGATAGAAGCTCGGTTCTGAACTGGCCCGGCTCTACAATGAGAGTCCGGATGCCAAAGTGAGCCGTCTCTCTCCATAAGCTCTCAGCCATTCCTTATGCGCATCAGAAATGTGTCTTTTCTCAGAGCGATGAGTCTTACCTTCGAGCGCAAACTTGGTACCAGAGTACCCGGCGTTGAACTCGTAGCCGTGGAAGCCGGAAATGGAGCTGATGAAGACGTTGGTGCCGGTGCGGCGCTCTCTGAAATGGGGGAGCAGAGCCTTGGTGACTTTCAGGACGCCAAAGACGTTTGTTTCGAAAGCCTGGCGGAATTGCTTGTCTCTACTCAGTGTTAGCGGAAGCCTCTTGTGTATGGGGATGTGACTTGCGAGAGATCTTCCCATGCACCGCCCAGAATGAAGCCAGCATTGTTGACAAGGACGTCAATGCGACCGTGGATGCTCATGGCCTTTTGAATGATGTCGCTAATGGTATCTTGATCATCGGTGACGTCCAGCCTCATGACAGAGGCGCCGGCTTTGCTGAGGTCATCGAGGGTCTCGACCTTGCGAGCTGTGGCGATGACATGATCCCCACGACTCAGGATCTGCTGAGCAAAGATTCGACCAAAGCCGGAGGAGCAGCCAGTGACAAGCCAAACGAGAGGAGCCATTTTGGAAAGAGAAGTCAAGGTTGAGATGTTGTTGAGCGATGGAGGTATGGCTTCGCGGGCGCTTCTCATTTATACCACCCCGATCTCCTTTCGACGGCACTTCGGCAGTTCAACATGTGAGTCAACTCATCTCTTGACCCATAAACTGATGACAGATGCTAGGGAAAAAAGGCCGATCGCTCGTTCATTGCCTTGAACACCAAGAATGCCCCTCTTCAATCACCCGGCCCGATAGAGCGGACTCGAGCGGCCTCGTCCGCTCATGTCCGCTCGATGCCGCTCCTGTGAACCATGGTCGATCCGCTCGCCTCAACGACACATTTTACTCTTGGTGAAGTCACTAGCTTCGTGGAGTGACGTGTTATGAGCGAATTTTGAGTAGCAAGCCTTGAAAACCCTCAATAATTGATGCTCTTGCCCACAGCGGAAGCAGGGGCGGACGCGGAGGAGAGCGGCCGCGACCTGATGGCTCCAACTCGGCAAAGGAGTTGGAACCGCGTTGACGTAGGCGTATTATAAATAAATCTGCGTGTGTAATATCTGGCATGGCTCAATATTCATCACTGGAAGAAATCTTTGCACGCTCAGTTCTCCATTGACACGAACGGCACCCTCAATCGCCAACAGGCCGCTCAAATACCCAGCACCCACACCCAGAAACATGGCGCCCAATACCCAAAGCAGAAAGACTTGGTTCATCACCGGGGCCTCATCAGGCCTGGGCCTCGAGATGGCCCTATCTGCGCTTCGCGCCGGCCACAGGGTCATAGGCACAGGCCGCAACACCCAGAAAGCTGCTCTCGACAACCCAGAATTTGAGCAACTCGGCGGCGAATGGCTGCAGCTGGATGTATCCGACCCGGGCGCCGAGGAAGTTGTCAAGCGCCTCGTCACCCGCGAAGAAAGTCTCAGCCAGCAGGGGCCGACGCACTGGGTGCTGGTTAACAACGCTGGGAACACCCTGCTCGGGACCGTTGAAGACATGAGCGATGAGCAGATTTCACAATATCTCCAGACCAACTTATTCGGCTTCATCCGAGTCTGGAGAGCCTTGATACCCGCCATGCGCCGCCATCGGACTGGCACACTGATCTCCATCTCTTCTATCTGGGGCTTCGTCAGCAAACCTGAGCACATGATGTACAGCGCTGCTAAAGCGACCGCGGAGTCTCTGACGGAGTCATACGCTCAGCTGCTTGCACCATTTGGTATCAAGACGATGATCATTGAGCCTGGAGGTTTTCGGACAAAGTTCCCTGGTAACCACCTCAAGCCAGACGGTGGCATCACGGAAGATTACAGAACCAAGATGGAAGAGTGGAATAGTATTATTGATGCGGCGGCAAAGGATCCAACCATGGTGAATGGTGACCCAAAGCTGTTTGGCTTGAGAGTTGTTGACGCTGTTGAAGGGCGAGGATTGTTTGAGGGAATATGGAATGAGAATGGAACGGACAAAGCACTAAGAGTTCAACTGGGATCTGACTGCTATGGGCTGTACGGGGAACGATTGGAGCAGTTGAACCAAGGGTATGCTAGGACGGCACGTATCGCAAGCTCAACGGATGTGGAAAGCTGAAGATAGATCCGATGGAACGGATGATAGGCTAAGCAAATGACCCTGTGATTAAATGCCCATCGCAATGCATTGGGATTTAAAATGTAGACATGTTTAGAACGTTGATGTGGAGCTAGAGATGTCTGCATCTTGGTCGATGAGTTTGAGGACTTCCTCTTGCTCGAGCAACGAGATGTACTGACCTGCGTGGCATTAGCAACATCATCCTCAATAATTGACCATTCAATACTTACTTGCAAGTCCCCAATTCTCCGAAGTACTGCGAAGCCCACCGATAATGTCCTCCAGCGCATCATACATAATTTGCTCGTGATTCTCTTTGATGAACCACGCGCACTCGGTCGCTGCATGATAGAGAAATCGGGCGACAAGTGGACACCCTCCCATCTCTAGCGCTGCGAGGCGTGCCGTAGAAGACGCTATTGCTCTAATACCTTCTAGACCGACCTTTTGCAGCTCTGTCTCTAAAGCGATAGGTCCGTTTGTGGAGAGTCCCAAAGGTTCATTGCAGGCGTACTGGTTGTACAATACGAGCCTGGCCGAGCAGCACAAGGCGAGTGCCGGGAACGTGGAAGACTCCACAACTTTCAAAGGTGTTCCGTCGCTTGTAGGTCCCTCGATAGACAGATGAAGGGCTGATAGAGCCTGGTGGAGATGCTGTGCTTCTGGGAGTAGCTCTGTGATATCCTGTGATGATGCCCTGGCTTTCGCGTGGCGCATGACCTTGCTGAGCATATGAGCGGCCTGGCAAGTTTGTGCAAATGAACCAACATTTGTCACCGAACTGAAAGACTTTGTGTATAGTGGCTCGCTAGGCACGACTGTCCCATTGTCCCAGTCGATGTCATTGACAGGGAGTAGCTCACTCTGACACGGCTCTGGCGTCGCAGGTGGTAAAGAGCTATCGATGTTGACAAACCTACCAAGAGTTAGAAAGCCATAATGTGTTGAAACCCATCTTGTGAGGGCCTAGATATTACATGGTCTTACCTGTCCAGTATGAATATCGCCCACCACGTCCTGCGTTGCTCTTCTCTAAGGGTCCATGTTTCAGCAGACTTGAATAATTGCTGAGCGGCTTTTCTATCATGAAAACCCATCAACATCCCCAGTCTGGCTGCGCGGCCGAGAGTAAGGAATGCAGCAGGGTATATGGCGTGAGAGAGCTCATAGACGGCTAGAAGTACCAAGGACTGTAGTAAGCGAAGAGAGACAAAGCCTCCCGTCTCAGCTGCCGAGCATAAAGATCTTGCAACTGCATATAGAGGAAGATCTTTAGGTCGATGTTCGGGATTTGTTATGTAGAGTTTGATGCAGAGGACGAGTAGCATGAGGCAGGCATCGTCAGGGGACTGAGCGTTGAGCTCAAAGACTAGTCGCTTTCTGCTAATCATAGGGAGCCACGTGTGAATAGTGGAAAAGTAGATAGACAAACTCTCCATCGGGTCGTGGCCAATGTATTCAGAGCATGTCCGGGATAGAGAGGACTGTGTGCTTTGTGCCAGAGCATTGTCTCGAATCGGTGCAAAGAGGTCATTGTCCAGGAAGAAAGGGAGAGGGAAGTTGTTCGTCGGGACTTGAATAGATGAGAAGACGTCGAGAGATGGGGATCTAGAAGCCTCGGGAGGAGAGATGCTGTTCACGTTGAGTAGTTGCTCGAGATGGCGGAGTCTATCATCAACAGCTATGTTGGTGATGGTGTTTGGGATGGCTCCTTCGGGGTATTCACATGACTTGTGAAGACGGATGCACTGATTGCGTTAGCAATAACACACCACAAATTTATTTATTACACACCAAAGAACAAGAAGGCAGGTCTTTTGTGCATCTTCTCTTAAGGCGCCTGTGTGACGTTAGATGTCATGACTGAATCTCCCCACACTCACGCCAGGGTTGATACCGACAGGCACGACACGCCTGATGGGCCTTTTCAAGAGGCATCGGACGCGGTGCTGAGAACTTGGCACGGTTATTGAGCAAAGTGACTTTCGTGAGATGATTTTTATTGATTGTAGTTGTCAGGAAGAAGCGGGGAGGTTGAAAGTGCACAAATGATGACCAAGACGGTGAGACGTTCTAACCAGGATATGCAGTAATCCGTACATCAACCAACAACAACAGTAAAGTGAAAAAGACGACAGGAATTCTTGGTGTCTAATTCGATGGATCGTGATATTGAAGTTCCTCCATTCGGTGAGGGCTTTGGACAAGTGCCTCCCATAGTTCCTGATGGTATGTTGTTAATCGAGTGATGTGGCATGTAGGAGAACCATGTACATACCCAGTTGTCAATGTCTGGACAGTTCAGCATGGCTCCAATCTCGGGCATATTTGCATCAAAGGAATTTTCTTGTCCGCCTGTGCTTGATTGTTGTTGTAAAAGAGCTTCACCTACACGTTAGCCGTCTATCTCTCAAACTAGCGATCTACTAACCACTGTTTGAAATCTGAGCCTGAAGAGCCTCGTTTATGTCCAGTGGTGTTGGGAGCTGTGGATTCTCCTGAATACTTGGATTCGTCGAGACTTTGTCCAACATGACTGAAAGCATATCGAAAGCCTGTCGTGCCTCATTAGAGCCCACCTTGAGTGCTTCCCAGAAGCGGCGAGAGCTCTCCAATGCCTCGACCATGGCTTCCCGACTAAACTTTAAAAAGCCTTGTTGATCGTCTGGTGCTACAGGGTTGGATTGCTCGTTGGATCGAGAATTGAGCTCGAGGCAGATAATCATCGATGCCAAGGAAAAGTCATGCTGTTCCAAGGACGAGACAAACCATCTATCCCTGTACAGCCGCCCTCCGACTTGAATCTCCTTGAAGATATTGGATTGGTGCGTCAGAAGAGCCATAGCTGCCTCGACGCAAGAAGTCCTGGAATAGTTGAATGTAGGATCTTGATAGGCCTTGGCCATGTGGTGGCGGTGCAGCATGCATCGCGACTTTTGGAACAGGAGCTCCATATTGTAGCGTCGGATCAGAACATAAGGGGCCACGGTGATGGAGTCTTCCGGGTTGGCCATCTGGAACTTGGGAGGCATGGCTCGCTGCGCACTATGAAGTCGTTGATCCAGTGCCATGATTTCATCGTACGCTTCGGTTCTCCCTAGACAGACCTGGTTGAATATTGTCCGAAAGACGGAGGACAGCTTCAACTTTGTGATTGTGTACAACACCGGAGTCATTTGCGTCTCGGGCCGCGGGGGAGGAAGCTGAGTTGAATCAGGGCTAAAGTCGTCATCGAGAAGGTTACTCGGAGGTCGTGCATCGCACTGATGCTCTTGTATCAAACAAGGTAGCCCGAGCTGACACGAGGTCAAGATGTCAAGCTGCATGACCAGTGCCCATGTTCGGCGTCGCATCTCGCCTTGAAAGGGCGTGATACGAGAGTGCTTGTCAGGGTCGCGGTGATATCCCATCCGCATCGCAAGGCGGATAGCGACACCTGCTAGGATCCAGACGCCCAAATGGGCATCGCGACGTCGTATGAATTCGCCCTGGATGTTGAACAGAAGAGCCTCCAAGGAGTAAGTACCAGGTGCAGTCGAGTATTTGGACAACAAGAGACACTCGGTGGAACGACGATGGAATAATTCCATGAGATCCTTGGGGTTTCCCAAATCTCCAGGCAAGTCGTCTTGAACCCGCATGTATAAAAACACGCCCATTTCCATGACGCCAAAGAGTACGGCAACCCACTGGAGGGAAGCACCCTTTGGATCGAGCCAGAACTGCTTATACTGGATATCATTAGCAAAAGCGTAGACAGATTTGTAGACTTCGTACCTCTTGCTCAAAAGTCGGCGCGTGAAAGACAACTTGGTCAAGTTAGTGTATGCCCAGTTTGTACTCGCCCCTGTTCACTCACTGGTTGATGGCTCTGTCGAGTTGAAGTAACGAGAGATAAGCCTGTCGACTACATCCTTTGGTGGGATATCGGTCATGATGGTTTCGATGCTTGATATTTGTCCTACTCCTTCTAGAAGCATGGGTCCATGGCTTTGGCTCTGGTCTTGGTCGTCCACCTGCGCAGCGGCGTCGCCCCGATCGAGATGCTCTCTGATTTTCTCAACCTATCGAACGTAAGGAAATGGCGTCTGTTAGAAGAGTCTTTAGGTAAAAAGGGATGGTGAAATTCGGTACCTCGGTGCATATTGCTGTCCAATGGCTGCCCGAGACGTAAATCATCTCCGTGTTGCTCGACATCAACCGACCTGGCTTGACCTCGAGCTCCCCGCGGGGCGAAGAGCTCGAGGGTGGGTGTTGAGGAGAGGTTCCACTGGGAAGAGTATCTTCAGAAATAGCAACATCACCAGAAGTCTGGGAATTCGCAGCCCGACCCTCACTAGGCATCTGGGAGACGATGTTTCCGAGGAGCTGTTCGAGCTGGCGTACGCGCGCATCCAACTGTTGATTCACTTGAGTCGCCTCGCGCCTTTGAGCGACGGGGGCTCTTCCTCTGGGCCATGGTTGGTATACGCAGCTGACGTTTCTAGTGACGCAGTTGCTACATGGCTCATCTCGGTTACATTTCAGCCTAAGATCTGGTCAGTAAGGCCAAGGTTGTTGGTGGGAGTAAGACTTGCTTTCTTTGACGGCACGATGAACAGGACAGGATGCCTCGGGCTGGCTGCATGGTTCTCAGGTGTTGTTTTCGCTTGTTTGAGGTTGTAGTATTGCAACAACACCACGGTTGAAGAATGTCAGTTCTCGTCTGACTCGCGATGATATTAACGCGTACTCCATAGCGACGCTGACGGTCACGTGATGAATCTTTCGATGATGAATTGTATGCCAAGAAATCGACGAATCGACCAGTGGCACAGTTGAAAGAAGACCGTCGATCACTTAGATTGTAGCAAGAGTGGGCTCCGTTGTATGTCACCTCATGTTGAAAGAAAGAAAAGCCAACCGAATACGAGCAAATCGAGCAACACTAACTAGCTTCAGAACTTAGATAATTAACTACAACAAATGCAATGCCCCCGTCTATCATACAACGCCTTCCAAAAACTCAAACAGAATACTTGGGCAAGTCCTCGATAGCAAACCCATGCCTCTTAAGCTGACTGCCAGCCAACTGCCACAGCTTCTCAACAGCCTCATCGTCGTTCAACCACCTGTTGGCCCTGGGATCGACCTTGCCGAAAGGAATCAAGTAAAGCCCGGCTGCTGAGACGGCCCTGGGACTCGTTGCGCAGAACAGCGAGGTTCGTGCTCCGTCGAGGGGAGTAGACGTGGGAGCAATCTTGACGGCCGTGCGGGTCAAGATTCCAAGAAAACTGGCGTCGTGGCTCTGTAGGTTCGACTTGATGATGCCGGGGTGTACCGAGAAGGCCATGATGCCGCTCGCTCGGTAGTGGTCGGTGATTGCCTTGGCGGCGATGATGCTGGCCTGCTTGCAGTGGCCATATCTCCTCCTGATTCACAGTTAGGACATTTCATATTGGTAGCATGATTCGAGGGGTTTACTCACCACGGCGCCGTTGCACCCGTCAGACTCGTCATGTTGGGGTCGTCATAGTTGATGCTCTTTGGTCCCATGAGGAATGCACCGTCACTGGCGACATTGACCACTCGGACACGGTTCATGTCGCCGCTAGCCTGGACTGCAGCGAGCAGAACTGGTAGAAGCGACAGGGTGAGGGCATGGTGAGAAAGGAAGCAAGTCTGCCACTGGATCTCGAAGCCATCCTTGGTCAACTCGTATGGGCACGCCATGATCTAGAGGCAGGATTGTTAGTGATGATTAGGAAAGATGCACTGTGGGACTTACACCAGCGTTGTTGATCAAGAGATCTAGCCGAGGCTCTTTGCTCATAAACTCAGCAGCGGTGGCCTTGACGCTCTGGAGATCTTGCAGATCCAGCTTAAGGAAGTGAAGGTCTAGAGGGCCAGCGTCATGCTTCATGTCGGAGATGGCCTTGCTGACTCGATCCTGCGATCGGCTGGCGATGTAGACACGAGCGCCACGCTTGGCGAGCTGTAGAGTTGTCTCATAGCCGATACCAGAGTTACCTGGGCGAGTTAGTTGGAACAGAAATGGTTAAAGGGGAGGGGCTTCGTACCGCCTGTGACAATAGCCACGTAGCCATGTAGGCTTGGGATCTCGCTGATGTGGAATTCCTCTGTCTTGTTGCAGGACATGGTGAAGATGGGAGGAATGTATATGATTGGTGGAAGTGGTGGTAGGTGATGAATATTGATTATGGGTGTTGATGGTTATTAGTAAATGTGAAGAATGTGTTGGATTGATTTGGACTTGAAAGAACGAAAGAGTCCGATGTCTTTTATAATAATCGAAGGAGAGGAAAAAGGGCTGTGCTTGTGAAAGCTGATGATCGACACTCCGGACTTGTCCGCGGACATCTCCATGGTGGCCCAGACCCGTTGCGTATACTCCACACAAGCCCATCAGTATAAGCCGTATAAAGTCGAAACCGATCACTATGTTGGACTATTTCGACAAGAATATCATTGAAAAAATTATTCAAAACTCATCCTCAACTATATCCAACATGAGCAAGGCCGACCTTGAAACTCCGCTTAACCTGAGCAACCTGGCTGGTAGAGGAGTCCTGATTACAGGCGGCGCTTCAGGTCTTGGCGCTGCCATGGCCAAGGCGTTCGCAAAGGCTGGGTATACAGCACAATTTTCTTCAACATTAAAGCCTGTCAACTAACTCTTCAGATCATACGTTACCATAGCAGATCTTCAGGGGGATCTTGTCGAGAAATATGCTGCCGAGTTGACCACTGAGGGTTACAAGTAAGTTGTTCCATCTGGACGGTGCAACCTGGACTAACCATGGTAGTGTTCAATTCGTCTATACCGATGTCACTTCGTGGGCTTCTCAGGTCAAGGCCTTTGAAAGCGCCAGGAATTTCTGCCCGACCCGTACCGTTGACGTCGTCATCCCCTCGGCGGCCGTATTCAGCGAGACTTTTCTCGACTTGGCAACTCCAGTTGCGGGCGAACAGCTCTCAGAGCCATCCACTACTGTTTTCGACGTCAACATCACCGGAACCTATTACACTGCAAAGCTCGCGGCTCATTACTTCGGCTCAACCCCTCATTCTGAAAATGAGGCCTCGCGTCTGAAGAGTCTCATCTTCATGTCATCTCTTGGAGGGTATATCGCCGGAGCTCGATTCACTGCCTATGGAGCCACCAAGTTTGCTGTCCGCGGAATTTGGAAGCATTCCCGAGATGACCTCAAAGCACTAGGGATTCGCTCCAACTTAATTGCACCGTGGTTCATTCCTACTCCGATGACGGAGTCCCAGGTCGAGCATCTCAAAGGCAAGATCCAGTTCGCCAAAGTTGACGATGTTGTCGATGCAGCGTTGAGATGTGCTGTTGATCAACGCATTCAAGGTATACTAATCTAGCTTCTAAGTTACAGTTGGAGAGAGACTAACGTGAACAGGCCGGGCCATCGCTGTTACCCCTAGTGGAATTGTTGATCTGCGAGATGATCCGGAAGGGTTGGATGCAGGCGTCGAAGTTGGGCGGGTTGTGTCAGGATTGGACAAGTTGATTGACGCCGTCTCCACCATGGAGACTTGACCAGCTGTGATGACCACTGATTAGAGCCTATAGAATAGTTTAATGTTATTTGGACTCATTTTGATAATCTTTAAGTATCTTCCTCGTCACGACTGACTAATTCCGCTTGTGTACCCCAGGTGCCTCCAAAGTCAAGATCTACCTTGATACACAATAAATTACAAAGGAAGCCACGTATTGGATAGCTTTGAGATATATTGATATGGTTAAGATATGGTTAAGTCTATATAGCAAGCTTTGCAAAGATTGCGCAGTGTATCAACCTTGACTGTGTGTGACCGTTGGCTGTGGTCAATTAACGTGGCTACCCTAGAACTTGGCAGCACCAAATCTAGAACCTGTGAAACTTCTGAATTCGCCTTGAAACTAACGAATCAAACTCAGAGGCTGAGTCTAACGAAAGTGGCAGTGCTACATCTCATGTAAGACCGGAGGGTTGACGCGTCCGGACCCTATCACGGACATGTCCGCGGGTTGCCCCACTTCTCGGGGCCGGCCACGGATGGCACCAAAATCTCACACGCAAACATCCCAAGGAATGACGATGACACGGAGTTAGCATCTACTCTTGCGGGATAAGAAAGCATTAATCTGCTTATGTCCGTCGAGTATCAAATTTGAGTTTATTCTGCAGCGTCATAAATCCTGATAGAGACCGTATGCTCAAAAGCTTTGTGTTACCTGACAACGCATCATGGCTCGGAATGAACAAAGCTTTGACTATATCATTGTAGGAGGAGGAACTGCAGGCAAGTAATCAAGAAATACTTCTTCAGCACGAACTAATACGATGAAGGCTGCGTACTTGCTAGTCGCATATCAAAGGCACTTCCAAACGTGTCTTTGCTCGTTATCGAGCGCGGCGTGGCTTATGATGATCGAGTCACTCCAGCCCTAGGCTTCGCGCCAGGCTTTGGATCCGACATTGAGACGAATCTTCTATCAACTCCTCAACCAAACTTTGAGGGCCTTGCCGTGTCTCAAACCTCGGGGTTGATTCTGGGAGGTTCGTCTGCCGTCAACTATGAGACGTGGACCAGGGGTGCTTCAGTTGATTTGTGCGTCCGCGAGTGTCTTTTGAGAAGCATCCAGTACTGAATTTCTCATAGTGATCAATGGGCAGAGATTGCTGGAGACAGACGCTGGTCTTGGGAAGGTATGCTGCCGTACTTCAAGACCAATGAATCATTCATCCCGTCAGCGACCCAGAAAAGCTTGCAGGAGGAGAATGAGGGCCTTCACGGCACTGATGGACCTATCATGGTGAGTCTGTCAAAGTGAGAAGTTATAAACCATTGGCTGATGTAGATAGGTCTCTCACCCAAGCAATTCTGGTAAACCTCGAGATTACCCCCTCCGACAGGACATGGCCCGCTTTCACGAGGCCTTGAGCGCGAAATTGATCCCCGAGAACAATTCTGGCAGTGTCATCGGTTACACAGAGGTTGCACAGTCCAACTACGATGGCCAGAGACAATTCGCCGCCAAGGGTTACTCATTCAGTCCCAAAGTCACTGTTTGGGCTGAAAGTGAAGTACGTCACATGGACATCGAGGGGCAGCGTGCATCAAAAGTCACTGGCATACGATATACCGGTGATGAGGCAGGCCGAAAGGCTGAAGAGTTCCGGGTTTCAGCTAATATCGAAATCATTCTCTCGGCTGGTGCCCTGTTCTCTCCAAAGCTGCTAATGTTGAGGTGAGTTGAAGAACACCACGTCGGATATGCCCAAGACTAAGAATACAAGTGGCGTTGGGCCAAAGGAAGAGCTGGACAGGCATCATATCCCTATCAAGGTCAATCTTCCTGTTGGAAAGAATCTATCCGATCATCCTTGTGTTTCCAGCAAGTGGACTGTAAACAAGAAGGATGCCAGCATTGGGGTTGGCTCAATGGTGACCGGGAGTTGCGATTGGACTGCTGGACCACCGATGGACTGGATTGCTTTTCATCGAGCAAAGGATTCGACGTTGGAGGAAGCCTCACAGCATCTAACCACCGACGAGAAGAAATACTACCTGTCCGAGGGCAAGGCACACTGGGAATGCTTCACCATGTAGGTATGTCTCAAAAGGAAGCTTGGCGCTACTAACTTGGTTCCAAGGTACGGGCCCTTTGACACTTCTGAGCGCCCGATCAAGATCGACCCTCCAGTGGGAGAGTCTATCGTGAGCGTCTTCAACATACTGGTTTCTCCCTTGTCTAGAGGATCGGTTAAGCTCAACTCAAGTGATCCTGCTGATTCACCAATTGTTGACCCGGCCCTTCTTCATTCGCCGACCGACAAAGACATTCTATACGAGGCCGTACGTTCAACCACGATCGCCATGAAGAATCTGGAAGGTCTAGATGCAGTCGAGTACACCATCGACGAAGCTCTTCGAGATGACTTGTCAGATGATGCTTTGGCAGCAAGGGTGAAGCAAGGAGGAAGTACAGTCTTTCACTATTCCGGTACTTGTGCCATGGGTAACGTGGTTGATGCCGAATGTCGGGTCAAGGGTGTTGAAGGTTTGAGAGTTGTTGATGCCAGCGTTTTTCCCATGCCGCTGGGCGCCCACTACCAGGCCGCTACGTATGCGCTTGCAGAGCAGATTGCGGACATGATGGTAGGCAATGTGCACAATGGGTAGGGTTCATCATGATGCATTTGTATTCTCATCTTGGCTTGCCCATCACTTGCTAGCCAAAACAACCCAAGACTCAAACTTGACACCACCATATGCATCAATCTCCTTCTGAATCGCCTTATCAACAGCCTCGGGCCACCTGCTAACCTCCTCATCCGTCCATCCAGCACGAGCGGGGCGCGTAAAATCGCTCAGAATAAACTTCTTCAGACCATCGTCCAACTCAGGGCCCTTGACAATGATGGTCCACTGCGACAATTTCATCTTGGAAGGGTCAAATCCAGCCTCGGCGGAGATCTTCTGTAGGTACCCTTCTTCAAAGAACTGGGGGTTGGGGACCTTCATTGGGGGGAGGTCCGGCCGCACGATAGCTTGAGCCGCGTGGATGACCTCACCAGCACCGAAGCGCTTCCATACAAGAAGGGCCGCCAGACCGGATGGCTTCAAGGTGCGGTGGATCTCCTTCAGGCCCTTGAGGGGGTCTGCAAAGGTAAAGGCACTAAAGTTGAGGATGCTGTGCGTGAAGTGCTCATCGGGGATGCCCTCCAAGTTTTGCGAGTCCAGCACTCGAGTTTCAATTTTAGGCCAGGAAGTAAACGAGTCCTTGGCGGCCTGAACCATTGGGGGCACATTGTCTGTGACTAAGATTTGAGGCACACCATCAGCAGGGAGCCTGTCGACGAGGACAGACGTGGCTGTTCCGGGGCCGGCGGCATTATCGTGAACTACCGAGTCCTTGGTGATGGGCTCGATAGCGTTTAAGTCATCAAACACCAGGTTGAACGCGGTTCGCGTGCTGTTACCGGTTTGCTGAGCATAGTTTGCGGCGAGGGCTGAGAAATACTCGGGGAACTGCAGACTCTTGCTCTGAGACTTGGAAATGTTTTCCTGATCAGAAGCCATTGTTAATGTCGTATATCGCAGTGTTGACCAAGTTGTGTTTGTCTCGAAATAAAGAGGAGCTGAGCTGACTGACTGTACTTATGCAGTCAGATTCAACGTGACATAAGCACTACGCAGCATGTCAGATTTGCCAGGCTAAATAGGTCTGCTTCCGATAGGTCAGGTCGACATAAATAGGTCTGTTTTGACCAGGATCTAAGCTCTTAAGGCTCAACTATCTATCCGAGTTACATAACCAGCTTGAATTAAGCGACGTTGTTTGTGCTTATTAGATCTTATCGTCGGAAACCCGCTTTTCAGTTGCTGCAGCTGTGTTCTTGGCATCCAGGTCGCCACTCTCCGAAGCCGCCAGTGAGTCGGACGAACGAGGGGTGGGCTTCATGTTGCGGCGCTGCTTCCAAGACAAGCCCTCCGTATCAAAGATGACTGCAATCTCTTCAAGCGTAAAACCCTTGGTTTCGACGAAAAAGTACCAGACAACAAGCAACTAACCACGGCAGTCAGCGAAAGTCCCTCAGACCGGGGTTAAGAGTCTTACCTCAAGGAACGTGTAGACGATGTAAGCGATGTAGTATCTCCACCCGACATTCTGCAGACCAATTGGGTTGACAAAAGTACCAAAGAAGCCAAAGGCGTGCATGATGCCGGTCTGAAAGGTTACGCCGCGAGCTCGAATGTCGTATGACAGGATCTCTGCTGGGTAAGCCCACAGAGGGGTCCAGCCGATATCATAAGCGCCGTTGCTGAGGAAGATGGCGACTAGAACGCCAATGGCATATCCAGAAGTTCCATGTGTGGTGAAGACTGAAATCAATTAATTCAGGTGAACAGAAGGAAATGATTGAAGGCTACATACGCGCAGCAAATGTCGTCCAGAGGATAAAGGCGAGAAACATTCCAGCCGTCGATGCAATAAACAGCTTTCGTCTGCCGACCCTCTCGACAAACAAAGCCGCAATGCTGGCAAGGACAAAGTTGTAGATGGAAAGGCAGCCGTTGATGGTGACTTGGGTTGTCGTGTTGGTGATGCCGATGCTCAGGAGGACAGAATGCAGATAGTATTGCACAAGGCCATTGCCCGAAATCTGACAGACACAACGTTAGACAAAGCCATCTTTGCTTGCTCAAAACTCACCTCAATGAAAAGACCAGCAAAAAAGACAATGATCAGGCGTCGTCTGTTGCCTGTGGTTCGCACCAGGTCCAACCAGCCAGTCTTTGCCTTGGCCGAAGCATCACTCTCAATGCTCTCCTTGATCTCAGTATACTCGAGATCTACTAGAGAACTCCGCTCATTTCCGTTGGCGTGGTGCCTGACGAGGATATCCCTAGCTTCCTTGCCTCGCCCCTTTGAGATCAACCAACGAGGACTCTCAGGGACAAACCATATAAGTAGTAGCTGCAGAGAAGCAGGTACGCCTTGAAGAAGACTGGGGATTCTCCAAGACCAAGCGTTGTCAATCTTGTGTGTCCCATAAGTCACCCACGCCGCAATGATGGCGCCTAGGTACCAACAAGTTGGATAATAAGAGATGATGGCACCACGATGCTTGGGCAGAGCGAGCTCTGCTAAGAGGAGTGGAGCGCCAACAACAGTGAATGCCAACCCAAAGCCGATCAAGAAACGTGAAATGACAAACTGAGGGATCTGCTTGGAAGAAGCCTGCAGAATAGCGCCGACAATGGTCCATGCAGCTCCAAAAAAGATGGACTTGCGGCGACCAAACTTGTCGACGACGGGGGTAATGGCTGGAAGGGCGAGCATTGCACCCACAGTTTGGATCGAGTTGAGAAGACCGAGGATCGGGCCCTTGGGGTAGTCGAATTCTGGGCATGTTAGCATGGCGAAATACCATGTGTCTTCTCGATGTAGTCACTCACCCTGCTGCCAGGAAGGCAGCAATTGAAGACCATTCATGATCATGCCGTCAAATCCTTGATAGGAGCTACTGAGGATGACGACTGGAAGCCAGAGGTATAGTGACCGAAGGCCTTTGTCGTGAAGCCACGCTGGGAGATGCGGCCGAGCCATTGTCGCTTGTGTTGATTGTTTGTGCAAGTTTGACAGGTATGAAGTTTGATTGTTCTAATCAGACTGTTTTGAACATATCTTGATGGAGGTGAAGCTTCTTTTATCTCTGTGTTGTCGTCTCTTAGGTCTACCTCACACTCTGACCTAGTAGATCTCGTTGAGCCTTCCTGGTGGTTTAGCACCATCACGTTTTCCGTGTGGCGTATTGCATTCAACTGCACTATCAAGGATCGATATCATATGCTTGATTGCTCCCGAGGTTGGCACAGGAGAAAGACTTCGGAGTTGTGTGGTCGTCGGACATGAATGGTCGTGAGTGGGTCAAATGACAACGGAACTCCGTAGCTGCTCGGAGTACCATGGCCGTAATAAAGTGAGATTGCTACTATTTCTCGGAGAAATCTGGTCATGGTATCATTTGGGCGGCTGTTTGGTTGCTTTCCTGCGTTTTCAGCTCGGCCATCGGAGGACAATGGACCGCATTCCTCTCCCGATTTCCCTACGAGGCGATACAACTGCATCTCCCATTCGATAACGCAATTAATGAGTAGTAGAAATCAGTCATTCTGAAACACTTACTTCTCAGGGAACTCACGGGCCACGATGCGCGATTTGACTGACTGAAATCAGATAAAACGACATCCTTTCAACTCTACGGTAAGCGCTCAAAATCATGTCCTCGCTTATCTTTCTTCTCAAGAGTCGAGTCCTCTCTTACATCTCCAGTATGCCGTCAGTCTCTTACGAGCCCTACCTCCTTCCAGGATACAACGACTTGGCCTTGGGTTTCGAGATCCCGTCTCTTGCGTCCGCCAAGATGAACAACGCGCAACAGACTACTGTCCATCGACAACAGTGCCACCCATCGCCCGGGATATATACTGCCCGCGACCTTGTCAAAGTTACTGCTCCGTTACTTGACTCAATTGTCCACGCGTTGGGTGAGGATATTGATGGAGAACCATCTTCTAAGGACGTCCTTGTCGACGGCTTGGCTGCTAGCTTGGCCGTCACCGGGCGAGAGTCCACTCTGCCATTGTCATATGGAAAAAGCGACACCTCCCGGCGCGAAATCGCCAATCAAGCTCAGGTCATTGGTGATGCTCTCGTCGAATACGCAAGATCCGCACCCCAAGGAGACGAAGCAGACCAAAATGTCAGGCTCTACAGTCAATGCGAGGGACATCTTTGGACTCCCGCTGTCGCTGCCCTCTTACTCGGCCCAAAAAGCAACGCTCAACTCATGCAACTCTACAACGAGTGGCTTCACCGGATGATTCTTCTTCGTGATGCGTTGCTGCCCTTTGAGAACTTTGGTCAAGTTCCCCTGGTTATCCCATCGTCGAACAAGCAAGGCATCCGGGATTTTGAAGAGCCACGGAAGAACTTTCTGCTTCAATGTCTGACTGGGAGAATTTCTCAAGCGGCAATTGTGGATGTGGCCAAAGTTTTCATGGCTAGGAGTCTTGGTTCCGGAGGATATGGCTTCCAATACTCTCAAGGTCTCGTCATGCCAGCTTTCCTATCGTCTTCATCGTCGCTTCACCTTCTTCGACATCACCCTGCGCGAATCGACGACTCACAAGTTGACATCTTGTTCGACTATGAGTATCCTGTATACTTTGACGCCCAGAGGAACCAGCTTCCAAAGGCCGAAGAGAGTTTACCCCCTGGACAGTGGCCACCACCATCTCTTCTCGCGCTTGAGCCACGGGTGACAAAGTCATCCATAGGTGTTCGGGCTGGGAAGGATCCCGCAAGGCGTGTCCTAAGTATTCAGCTCGGGCTTGGAAATGGCGAGTCCATCACCGTCGACGTCGGTCAAATTGGACGGGGGATTCGGTACGCCTACAGAGCTGCATCTGCAGGCAACGTTGGGGAAAAGAGAAGCTTGGAGCAGAGCCTCTTGCAAGAATCATTACCTATCAAAACTAACAAGAGCAACATTACTGCGCTTCACATCCATAGTGCTGGAGATATTCTACGGACCCCTGGACTCATCACCCCTGACATCAAGAGCCGCTCAAACGAACTGCATTTATTCTGGGCCAAGGACCCTCTCATCAGGTTGGCACTTTTGGGGAAGCTATACCCTGAGAACGTCATACTTCTAGATGAAGATGATGATCCTGAGAAAGCGTTGCATGTGGGAAAAGGCTTTGGTGGGAGGGTGGTTGTCGTTCAGAACAAGCGCCGCAAAATCGCGACTGTAGATGATGCGTAGTTTCTTATATAGAGATAGATTCGCGTTCAAATGTCACACCTGTGAAGTTAAGGCCCATTGAATCGCCTGAAGGCTTAGGTTGCACCTCAGAGGAACCCCGTGTTCTGGTGCTGCAATGCCATTTCTTGAAAGCTTATATTGGACTAAGCTCATACAAAACTCATATGATCATTCGCGTTGAAGCGGAGGGTACCCAGCACCAGCCGTGTGTACTGATCCAACCCGTCCCAGCTCAGACTGTTAGCCCGCGATGCTTGCGACAGTGAAGCCAATGTCTCCCCGAGCGTCATCCGTGATGCTTCGAAATCAGGATCCGCCATCAAAAGTTTTTGAGTCTCCCATTCTGTAGCAGACTTTGCTCTCCACAAGGCCGTGGGTGCGGGTAGTGGTAGGCTCGAAACGAGGTTCTCGTCAAGAGGCTCGTATAAGTATGGATCTTGTCTACCAACTCGACACGACAAGCAGTTGATGGTGTTGACCAGCAAAATTGTTCGTCTGATAGTTTCACCTAGAGCCCAAGGCTCCCACCAAGTCTGCTCAGAGAGATCGGTACTCTGTTTATGAAGTCGAGCAAGGTGTCTTGTCATCTACCAATAGTGAGATTCACGTGAACGCGTGCCCTAGTGGATGAGAGTTGGTACCTTGAGTAGCCATGGCTGTTGTAGTTGGGCATTTCTGGCCTGCTCAAGGCTTGGACCGAAGAAGCTGATGATTTGATAGACGCACATTGCGTGCACCGATGCTAGAACCCATACTTCGGACTGTGAGGAGCAGATCCTAGGCTATACTTGGTGAGTCAAGTACCAATTCTGAAAAGAATGCAGGACGAACTCACAAAGTCTTTGACAAGTCGATCACGCTCCTTGTTAATGAGTGAATGTGCAAAATTCTGACTGCTGTTCATCGCGGCGTTGTATGACCCCAAGCAACAAAATGCGATGGCCAACGCTTCCAAGACTTCTCCCTCGGAACATCGATATACTGTGGGATGCACAAACGGGGGATACGTGCCAGCCTTGAGCATCATTTGTGGGAACCCATAGATGTATTTGACCCAGTCCTCATCGTTGCCAAGCATGCCAGTGGTGAGCGTGGATGAAGGGCCAAGGCTGAAGGATGGATTGAGGGACAGGTTGACTAGAGCCAGTGTTGAATTTGCCTGACCGGCTGTATCCTCGCTGCCAAGATGTTGCGTCTGCTCCAGTGGGGTGTGCATGTCAGGCATCTCATCCCAGCTCAGTGGGGGGTGCCACACGAAGCTCTCAAAACGAGGGTCTGTCGTTGCTGGAACCTGGCTGGTTGAGTTCTGTGCCGTTGGAATTCCAAAGGAAGCAAGCAAGTTGATCTCAAGACCACCGTGCCCGATATTCGCCTGCTCATCGACATATGTGCTGGTCTGAAGTATTAATGGCGCGTCAACGAGGCTGTTTTCCACCATTCCGTTCGCTGACTCTGGATATTGTGTCTGGATGTCGTTGATGGCCGATGGCGTTGCCAATTCTTCCCACCCGAGCAGCTCACCAACATTATTTGGCTCTCCTCGAAGAGAATCGCTTTGTCCTTGGGTAACCGCATCTGTGGCATACTGGCAGCTGATTTTCCTGGCTAGACACCGAGAGCAGGAAGGGTAGGCAAGATCACACGAGAGTTTGGACTTGACGCAAGCACGACATGATTTTCTCTTTGACTTGCGAGGCTTCAAGAGGGAACGCTCACATCTTCTCCTGTGTCTGTCTCTCAAGTCCTCTTTGCTAAGTCAGTAGGATAATATTGACCGGGGTGTTTGACAAACTTCGCTTGTATGTCTTGCCGCAGATGCTGCATCTATGCTGGGTTTCAGCATGGGCTACGGACTCCATACCGTGTAGAAAGTCGACCAAGAAACAGTATCGGTGTCCAAGGTTACATGTACTTGTAAGGTTCAAGTTGTTATCAGATGCTGAGAGCCCCGGTTCCTTCATATGCGCTAAAGCACTGTCGCAATCGGGGCCACGGTTGTTGCAATTGTGGCGTTCACATGGCTTGACCTAACGGTTCAGTTCAAGTTAAATAGTCGCGAGAATATTTGTCTCTGAACGGACAAATAATACACTATCAAACCTAAATCTAGAACTTCCTGTCTATCGTATATTCCTTTATGATACTCCATGTTTCCCAGACAGTTGGCCGGCAACCTCTGGTGGAACAAACAAATCCAATGTATGATATCCTTACCTCCCATTCTAAACTCCAGTACTCAAATTACACGGTTGCGCAACTTTCCCACCTGGGGATTGATATAAGATACGATCCACAGATCCCCGTCACTTTCTATGGAACAGCCGATGTAAGTCTGCACGCCAAGGCTGTTCTCAAGGGCCGTTGAATCACTGCTTGAAGTCAGTTTTACCGAGCAAAAGTAGTGACGATATTGTACTTACAAGGTACTTTGAAGACATTCTGAATATCTCGTTGCACTCTCCAGGAATGTCTGCCCAGCGAGTTCCGCTGCCTCTTCGCTCATGAATCCTGTCAAGGCGTCGAGGACTTGCTGATCGTTTTCTGCGTAATGTCGCACTGGTATATAGACCCTGACCTTTGGTGTCTGGTCATCCATGCCGAACTCGAAGTGGTAAAGAATCCCAGCCGTTCTGTGATTCTTGTAAGGAAGTGCGATATTCTCGGGCACACCCTGCGTTCCCAGCAAAGCATCCCAAAGCCGACGCAGCTTCCGAATTCCCACCTCAAAGTTCGGTTCTTGCAGTCGCCCTCCCAAAGAAATTGTCTCCTTGACAGCCTCAAAGTTTGTCCTTCTATCACGAAAGTAAACTCTGAGTCTCGACTCATCTTCCTGAACCAAGTCCAGTGCAAATATCTCAATCTCAAGACGCAGTTCTGGACGCTGGTTGACGTAGTCGGCAAAGAACTTGAAAGAAGCCATCTTCCCTTGATTATATCCAGGGGCTGATTCAACTGCACCCCGTATCACGGCCAGCGTGGGTTGGTGTGTTGCCCGTGCCATCGCACACGGGAAAAAGTAGGCTTTGTTCATGATTGTGTTCTCTTCCAGCGCAAATCCCCAGAACATGGTGGACTGATGACCAGGACCAGATCCTATCCAGAGTTGGTCAAAACATGAACGGAAATGATCGAAAAGAGTTGTGTTGATTTCCGGGCACGCCTCCAACAGACCATCCTTGAACTCTCCCGCAGCCCTGGCGTTTTGCATATTCACAGCCGTGCCGGCGTCCAGCCCGATAGGCTCGATAGAATAGTCAATGGTCGACCTCTCAGCGCCTGTGTGAAAGTCCCAGCTTAATTGCACAGGTGTGAAGTCGTCCGTCATGAAGCTTCTCCATCGTGGCAGCCCTATGCGAAATGAAGGGCCTAGATGTGGGGCGACGAGGTTTGAAAAGTGGTGAAGGATGTTGATCTGGCTCATTTGAGTGTATCCAGCGCTGTTGAGTAGCGATGCCAGCACGTATCCAGCGTTCTGATACCAGTATCCTTGGTGAGGGTTAAAGAGGCTCTCGTGTCTCGCCTTGACCAAGTGCCACGGCTTGGTCTGTCGCGATAGCCTTTCTGAGGTCGCCATGGTGCCTTATCAGATGGTGTAAGTCGGATGTCTGATAAGTTGGACTTTTCGAGGTTGTCAAACTGGCCGTTTATATGATTCCATCTCGACTGAAGCTTAGATCTTATGGCAGAGTCTTGACTGACTTCTACTAAGATCCGTCGTCAAAGTAACGTATCATGTCGCCTCAATGCGCAAAGGATTCGAGCTGAAGTGTATAAATCAGACATCAAGTTAATTATATCCATTCTTTGTCAGGTGGCGTGCCGGCCATTCCTCATTGCTGCCTTCCCTCTAAGCAAGCTAAGCCAACGTGGGCCTGGCCGGGCTCTCCGTTAGAACTTAGAATATCGCAGATGCCGAAGATGGTCTCGTCTGCCTTGTGGCTAGAGGGTCTTTGATTCCATTCAACTTTGGCCTCTGAGTCAGCCCGAAAGGCGGAGTGTCAGCCTGGGCAGCCTAGTAGGCAGATTTTGGTCTGTACCTGCAGCGCTCGCAAAATAGCCGCCGAGACGCGCATGCCGCACCAATTGAATTTCAGATGATGATAGATAATTGTAGAAACTGATTTGCGTGTTTGCTATCCTTGTACAACTTCCTGCTCGATGGGTTTGTGCTGCTTTGCAATGATGTTTTCCTTTTGTTCTCTGTCAACACCCAACCACAACAAATCTGGCCTGCTATAGTGTCCAACAATATCCAAAAAGCCTCGAGTTGCTACAACCTTAGTGAGGTCAAGGTCGGCATAAACAATTCCTTCTGCGTCTGGGCTCCCATCACCAAGCGGCGCAGTCAGACGTCGACCATCAGGCCCGATAACACAACTATGACCTCCACCAGGTTGACGACAAGAGAGACCATCCTGAGTCTTCAACGTCTCAATGCCCTTCTGAGTGCAAACCGAAGTGCTGTGAAGCACATAGGTGGTGCTCTCGATGGCGTACGTCTGCGACAGGTTCTGGCTCCCATCTGCAGTCATACTCCACAGGCCCGGATGGTCAACGCCGGCTGACGGATCGATCGGGGGCCACATGGAAATGTGGATTACCTCGCCCTGCGAGATGCTGTGATATTTCAAGAGTGGCTGTGTGTGCTCCCAGCAGGCGAAGCACCCAACCTTGATCTTACCGTGCTCAGCCCCAAAATCGACCTCAACCACATTGTTCAGGTCCGCTCCCGAACCGTCGCCAAAAAGTGTGCGTTCCATGTGCGTGGGCTTGACCTTTCGTCGGTGCATCACTACTTCTCCCTGAGGAGATATAATGGCTTGAGAGATGTAGATGCTATGGGACGGGCTCTGCTCGGAGAAGCCGAGGGCGACAGCAATCGAGTTTTCCTTTGCAGTAGCCTTGACTAGCTCCATTGCCTCGGACTCTATTGGCAGAGAGTTGTAAATGTATCGAGTCTGAAGCTCGAAATCGACCGGCCGGGCCCTTTGCAAACAAGTGTTAGAAGAAGCAATCACAGACATAGTGACAAATAATCGTTGCTAGTGGCAAATAACTGCAGAAGTTGAAAAACTCAGCCACTTACCAAATCCACGCAGGATACCCTGGAAGCCAGCACTCGGAAAAGGCGACAAGCTTAGCCCCATTCTGCGCAGCTTCAGCGATGAGTCCGCAAGCCTTCTTGACCGAGGCCGCCAAGTCAAGATACACAGGCTCTGCCTGAGTAACGGCGACTCTGATCGGAGAGGTCATGATTGCAAAAAACGTATAATCACTATGCTCAAAAAAGAAACGGTAGACGCCCGGGTCTGTCAATTCCCGTGCTGCGGTGAGATTACCAGACGGACGGACCATCGTCTAAATAGAGCATCTTTCGCACCGCATTCCACAAAGAGAAGCTGCGTATCTACAAAAATCATACGATGGGAGCAACGTTTCAGAGCAGAGAACGCTTCAGGATGGCCCACATCGCGCCTACCAACGGTCGAAACCCCGGCCCCGGGAGACCAGGGGAGACATCCGTCAGCCCTGGTATGGGTTCGAGAAGAGTAGAAGAACCGATGGACAAAGTCCCAAATCTGACTTGGTCTTATGTCAGATGCTCGGCATGGGCTGACCGTCCCTGGTTTACACGCATAGCCGCCGTATGGAGCCTAGTTGAACCGTCAGATGGCGCTTATGTAGGGCATATTTCTCTGAAAAGGGTGCTTATGCCTTGTTGAGACTCTCTAAATAAGAATGTCGCTGCGCCGGGCCCTGGAGCCCATCTGCACCTCAACCTCTACTGATACCAACTACCGCTACCACCTAACAGATACAGACATGAAATATACCGATTCGACTTCCCGTACGTTTCAAAGTGTTGCGATTCCAAGCTTTCATCTACACCGTCGGTTTGTCCGAGGATCTTTTCAGACCTATCACTCACATGTGACGAGGATACTGCATTCGTTCACCAGTCGGGTTACATCAAACAGGCCACGATGTGAAAGTCTGTTGGTTCGAGAGAGTATAATATTTCCCTCATGCATTATAATAAACCTTAATTCTATACGAAGGATCCTTACCTTGCTGCACCCATGTTCGACTGAAACACTTGCGGTCTGCTTCAACCAACACGCCAAGTTTCCAGGGATCTTGTGTGAAATATGGAGCCAAACCCGAGCATGCAAAGGCTCACCTTTTGGCTGACGTATAACGCATTCGTAAATATGTGCAATGATTAAAGGTTTGACAAGATGCCATTTTATAGTTCTCCGAGTTGTGCGTGCGCAATAAGAGGTGCAACCGCGGCCATTACACCCAACACAGTTCACAATTCAAGATTCTAGTAAGAATATATTTGGATAGTAAGGTTTCCTTTGCGGTTTCAATAAAAATGCGTTCTTGTTGAGGTCCACCACCCTCGTACACGATCACAGCCTCACACCCTGGGCACTCTGACTAGAACCTAGCATTGGCCTAGTTGAACCTGCGCAAACAGGCCAGCTACCCTGAAAGCAAGGAGACGTCCCCGCTGAATGGCCCCTGGAAGCTGACCTTTCGCTCGCTGATTCTCCAATCCTCTCGACCGTCAAATACATCCTTGACAAGCTTGTCTTGATACATCGACCAGGCAGTCAGTTGTTTCCCCTCGTTCTTTCCTGTACCAAAGTTGATAGCTCGAACATAGGTAGTAGCCTCGGCTGTTTTTTCGCCCGTGATTTCGATGAGCTGCGTACTCAGAGCATGTTGTGTCTGCAGAGACGCCACCATGGTCTGCATTTTCGCCCTGAATGCGGGAATCCCTTCAACCAGGCCGACGGGTTCCGGAAAATGCGCCTTGATGTTGCCGCTGAAGGCTTTTGAGAAGAGGTCCCAGTCTTTGAGGTCGAGGCCGATGCAGTAGCGTGCGATGCTATTGCGAATAAGTTCGTGGTCTGAGATGACTGTAGGCATTGGTGCTGGTTTGGAAGAAGAGAATTGATTGTAGATACAGGTTTGGCGAAATATAGCTATGAGGAATAGTTTGCTACAACCTAGTAATAGAAGAATAATCTTATTAGGTTTCTTAAAAATGTGGTATAGGGGAAATAGGTTTATATAAGTGCTTCCGAGGGCCACAGTATTCACGGAATACGCGGATAGCAAGAAAGCCAAGCTAATCCAGAGCGGGTTTCTATAGAATAACGTTCTGTAAACGTGCGTCTAATAGCGGAACGTGATTTATAAGCTGCTTCCGCATTCCGCTTGAGCTTATTACAAACGGCGCATGTCCACGGAGCATGTATGAAGCTACGAATCGTAGTGCACGAGGGGATACCGGTTCTTAGAGAGGATTAGATGCATGCACTAAATATGACGAGGACGGGTAGCCACAGCTCCAATGTGTTGGATCATGACGCTCATCATAGATCATCAAGCCGGGGTTGTGACATAGGCGCCAGTACGAAGGGAACCACTGGGCTTCTCAAATTCGACACTTCCCACGTCTATCTTTTACCTCTCTCACGATAAAGATCAACCTAGCAAAGCTCTGAGAGCCCTTTTAATCAATTCTAGCCTTCAAACATAACTGGAACATCATCCCCCGTCTGTACAGTCCAAGTCTCGATCTTGTCTACTCCCCACTTGAGCGTAAACAAGTGCCTCGCAAACTCATCTACATCTACGGCCGGAACCCCTCGACGAATGATGGCATCTCCCTCAAAACTCTGGATGAAGAGCGGATCCGTAGACTTGGCGAGACATTCCCATCGCGCAGGTGAGGGTGCGTCCCAAATTCCCGCGCGAGCGGTAAAAGGAATTCCTCCACCACACGTTGTATGGTTAGCTTTGAGCGCCTGATAGGCCCCAATCGCAAAGTGCACGACTAACCAAGTACGGCGGATGGATTCGGAGATGACAAAGGCGCGGTACATACTGGCCGGTAGTTCGGGCTCGTTATCCAAGTCGACCGTTGACCATGACGAACCAGCAACAGAAGCCGATGGGGCGAACGATGATACTTGAACATCTAAGAGTGCTGAGTCCCAGAGCTGCTGAGACCAAAGACGAAGAGTTGGAATCAAGGTTTCGGCCTCAGCCCTTCCTGGAATGGAAGAAGAAAAGAGGGCCAAGACGAGGTGAATTAAAAGTGCCTGTGTGCGTGCGAGGTGTTCCCCTGTTGAGAGCACAGGTACAGAGACAGGATCTGGTTGTGAATTAACTAGATTGGAAATGTTGGTCGACAGAATATCACGGACCAAGTGCTCATTCCGCGCGGTCGAGGTGTGTGATATTGCAATGGAGCTGTACGCATCTCGTATGCACTGGGGCACCGGGGCTTCGGAATACAAGCTGTGGTGGATGAAGGGGTTATGGCCATCGCGCAGGAAGCGGACAAGCCAGCTCTGCAGACCGCGGACAAAGTTCTGAAAGTCGGAGACGGGCGGAGGGTTCAAGATGGCCCCGTTCGAGTGAGAGTGAGTGACCAGCCACGTAGTAGGATCAAGGAACCAGCTGGAGACTGGGGGCGAGGGGCTGGCCGAGAGAGTCGAGGTAGCATGGGCAGTCTCTGACGTTGACAGGATGGCACGCCAGCGCGGAGAACCCGTTGCTGCTGTTCGGTGCTGTCTGCGTTTTGTTGTCGTCGGATATTCGCAGTCTATCGCCCTGCCCAAGCAGCGCTCGCAGGAGGGAAGTGTCCTATCACAGCTGCGCTTGGCGTTGATGCAGGCGATGCAGGCTCTTTGTTTCGGACGATGGTTGGCCATGATGGAATGAGTACGAGAATGACGGTGTGGAGAAGGCGGAAAATATGCGGCCGCAAACTTATAAATAGTCTTGCCTTTTTAAATCAAGAATAAAGGTATTGAGCAGGCGGAAAACGCGCGGCCGCAAGCTTGTGGTTAAATAGTTTTGCCTTTATTAATCAGCGGGATGGCCGTTAGTGGCCTAACGTTACGGGCGGCGGCCGCACCATCACAAACCACAATAACGGCCTCGAGGACTGTTAACCTTGATTGTGGAGGTCGTGAAGCTGTACCAAAGCTTGCGCCTGGTTCTTGAAACGCCAATTTTTTGCAATCAATCGTCTGGAATTAATAATACACAAGGTCATCGATGACCACTGTACCAGATGGCTTAACATAAATAGTCGATGATCCGCCAACCTCTACAGTCTTTCATACACAACACCTTTTGTAAATACAGTTTCTACAATCAAACTACAAATCCAACCATCAACCATGTCAAACATTGCCCTATACGCCGACGCCGAAGGCAAAGCCGTCGTCCGGCGAGACATTCCTTCACCCGAACCCACAAACGGCGAGCTGCTCATTCAGGTGCTCTTCTCAGGCGTCAACCCTGCTGACCTGCGGATGGTGGAACGCCTGGGCTGCCACAACCGCGTCCTCGGCACTGATTTTTGTGGTCGCGTCCTCGAGACACCAGGACCGGTGTCTCGCTTCCAAGTCGGTGATGTTGTTGCTGGATATACCAGCGGCAGCGGTGATCGACCTCTGCGCTATGGCGCTCACCAATCGTATATCTCTACCCCCCCGAAGGGTATTTTCAAAGTACCTGAGAATATGCCTCTTGCCGATGCGGCTGGTCTGATGACTGTTGTCCAAACCGCCAATGACGCGTTATACAATCGACTGGGACTCCCTCTGCCATCAACCCCTCCTACACCTACTGAAGGCACATTGGTCATCTGGGGTGGTAGCACCGCTGTTGGTATGTCCGCCATTCAGTTGGCGCGGGCCAGCGGGGTTGCGTCCATCATCGTGACGGCCTCGACTGGTCGACACGGGCTATTGAAGGAGCTCGGCGCTACACAGTGTTTCGACTATAAGAATGAGAGCGTGGTGTCAGACGTCTCCAAGGCCATCCAAGAGGCGGGTCACTCGCAAATCTGGGGGTTCGAAACCGCAGGCAGTGAAGAGTCGTCGCGGCTCTTCCTCGAGGCCCTGGCAGATGCGAAAGGCAGCGTACGCACATCCTTCGTCGCGGTGGAGTACACCAACCGACCTGCGAGTGAAGGTGCCCTTGGATCTCGCCATATCGACCTCGTTTTCCATATAGCCGGAATGCCCCAGCCCTTGACCATGCCTGCCAGACCGGACGAGGCCAAGAGGATGTGGACGGCCTTGGAGTGGGCTGTGAAGAACTACGGCAGCGGTTTCAAGCTTCCGGGAACCAAGGTGTTTGAAGGTTCGGCTGAAGATGCGCTGGATAAAGTGACGACCGTCTCTAACCAGGGGTCGTTTGGCAAAGTTGTTCTGAAGCATCCGCTGGCGTGATTATGAATGGGTAGAGATTTGTATGGTAATCCATCAGATTTCATGGGCCATCTCTGACTTTATTACCTGCACAATTTGGCCTTTATGTACAGTTCTTGAAAATACACAATAGACCTCTATATGGCCCCTACATCAAGATAAACATGTTAAGCAATCCTGAAAACGGCTATAGAAGCTTAACTTTAGGTTCACAATGCTTTGCATAATTGGGTTTTGACGTTGCCGTGTGTCTACATGTGTTTTTTGATTCTGTGTCTGACAACTGTTTCATTGGAAAAAGTAGGAATCCTGGAAACTGGAGAATCATTTGAGTGACAAGTCATACCATGCACCTGTTGCAAAGCCCGGCCGACCTTAAACCTGTGCGTATTGCTTCTGCTGACTTACAAGATCCGTACGCTAAGAAACAAGGCGAGATCACAATGTCGAAGAGATCACCTATCGCCGGATCTGGAAACGAGAGCCAAGAAAGCAAGCAAAGAATACCACGGCAGAACCGGGAGACAGAAGAAGACACACAGGGATAAACCCGGCAAACCACATCAAGTAAGCTGCTGCATCGACCAACAGGTATCCCATGAGACCCAAGCCTATGAATAGTGACATGTAGGCATCATATGCTCCTTCGCCTTGAAACCTGAATCGATACATCACTCCGAGACCGCGCAATGTCAATAAATGCATGATAGACTACCTACACCGTAAAGCTAGCAAGCCCTTCCTCCCACATCCAGCAACTCTTACCGTCTCCTTCAGTATGTCAAATTCACCATGACCGTCTTGGGCTCTGTATACAGGCGGAGAGCATTGATAGCGTTCTCACGACCCATGCCACTCTCCTTGGTGCCACCAAACGGCGTGTTCATAAAGGCAACGCTGATGCAGTTGATGCCCACCATGCCGCTGTCCAGCTCCGACGCCACTCGAATGGCCTTGTTGATATCCTGAGTGAACACGCCTGCCATCAGCCCGAATCTAGTATCGTTCGCCTTGGCCACGATCTCCTCCTCCGTCTCAAACTTGTTCAGAACTGCCACCGGTCCGAAAATCTCCTCGCGGTAGATCTCAGCGTCCTGTTTCACGTTCTCGAAAACCGTAGGCGGCACGTAGTACCCCTTCTCTCCCACTGGTTCCCCGCCTATCAGCAACGTCCCTTGGCCCTGCTGCCCTCGCTCAATAAACCCCCGTACTCGTTCGAACTGTCCCCTATCTACAAGTGGACCCATAACGGTGCTCTCCGAGTTAGGATCGCCAACCGCCGCGGTCTTTTCCTCAAGTGCCTTCCTATACTTGACCACGAACTTGTCGTATATGCTAGCTTGCACATACACCCGACTAGCGGCGACGCATGCCTGCCCCGAGTTCAAAGTGATGGCGTTGGCGCACCAGGTTGCCGCATTGTCCAGGTTGCAGTCCTCAAACACGACCGCAGGGCTCTTCCCGCCTAACTCTAGTGACACGCGCTTCAAGTTGCTCCGTGCAGCCATCTCCTGGATCCGTCTGCCCGTGGCTGTCGATCCCGTGAAGCTGATCTTGCGCACGCGCATGTGGCTGGCGATTAGGGCGCCCGTGGAACCGTCGCCCGAGATGACCTGGAATACGCCAGGCGGAAACCCAGCTTCTTTTATGAGCGTGCCGAGGGCGAGTGCCACGAACGGGGTTTTCTCCGACGGCTTCAGGATGAAGCAGTTGCCCGTCGCGACTGCAGGGGCAGCCTTTGACGAAGCAGACATGAGGGGAATGTTCCAGGGGACGATGCCGGCGGCGACACCCAGGGGCTCGTTCCGGACGATCTTCATGAAGCCATCTTCCTGGGGGTAGGACTCTCCCATGAACTTGTCAGTCCACCCGGCAAAGTAGCGCCAGGCCTCACATGCAAGCTTAATCTCGAGAGCGCCCATCGAGTTTCGGGGGGCCCCAAGGGTGATGCGGCTTAGCTCGGTCAACGTGTCGGCGTTCTGCTGGAGCAGATCGGCGAACTTGTTCATGATATCCCGTCGAGTGCTCGGCAGCGTCTTTCTCCATTCGGGGAAAGCAGCCTCGGCTGCGGCGACTGCGGCGTCCACGTCTGCTTCTCCGGCGATTGGAACGTCGTTCGCCACGAGAGAACCATCCGCAGGGTTGAAAACTTCAAGCTTTTTGCTGTTCTTTGGATCGACATACTATTCAAGGTTAGGGCGCCATCCTCAAACGAGAGTGGTGTTTTCGTACTTTGTTATTAATGAACAACTGCTTGGGAAGGTTGTTCTTACTCCACAAGAACGAGAGCCCGTCAGTTGACATGTTGAGCCGTTGTGAATGATAACAAGTTAAGCCAGGGCAGTAGATAGATGTGATTTAGAAGAGTCTGAAGTGCTCGGTATGGGAATTGTGGTTCACAAAGGAAGAGAGCTAGAGAGGAGTCAAGAGATGGATTCATTGAGCAACCAGGCATCAAGTTTTATACTTGATATTTCTTCTCTCTTGGGTCCATCGGGATATGTCTTGTGACAAGTCTAGACGATGGAGAGAGCCCGGGGTCGGGAGACGCCCTTCGTCCGAACAGTCGTGTGCGGCCGACTGCGTTACCAAGTTTAAAGTTTGGATCAACGTAGAAGCATCGAGACGGAGTTCTTGATGGCCCTAAGTCCGTATTGGCGCTCATTAAGTCCGTTGAGTTAAGGGTTGCATTTCGAAAAGATACTGCGGCACTTGATATATCTTGGCGCCCGTCGACGAGTCCTGTCGACGGGTTATACAACAACAACCTCGAGCCAGCGCAGGCTGACTTGCTATTCGTCATCGGGTCACCTAGAGTAGGAATCACGGGTCTCCATTACGTCTGCAAAATTACTTGAGGGGTTCTATACTTCAATCCTTGTGCTTGCTTGCTTGCTAAGCATGTGGTTATGGCTGATGTTCCATCAAGTAGGCTACACCCTCTCGGGCACGACGACAGCTCGGTGCGGGAAACTGGCCTATGAAATAACACCCACCGTTAAATCCCCGCCCGCTCGCCTTCCGCTCGCCTTCTCCTACTGGCTGAATTCCCCGCAGGCGCGGGGAAAATTAGCCGAGAATTGATGAGCCCGCTGGCATTCAGTAAGGATACTTCTCTGAGCAGCCATCCACTACAACCAAGGTTGTTTTGGATGCTACATAGTTACAGAGAGAACAGCAACTAACGTTATATTCTCCAACAACAGTGGATCAGACATACTCGCCTATGCAGCCTGGTATATTAAAAGAGACCGGGCTATTACGTAGCGTTGCGGAATCGCGGAATCTGCAGCGTAGGATGGCCCTTAATACCCTCCATTTCTGATGTGACTCCGGTAGGGATAGTATCTGCCTCCACAGAGTACAGATGGTATTTAACCCCATCCCTTGAAATCCCATTGTTTAGTTTCACAAGAATCAATATTACTCAATATATTTCACACCTCTCACAGCAGGCAGTACCTGCTCGCCACCGCAATGCTCGGCTATTCTCCGCGGTCACTTATCATCACGCTGTGTTGTTTATCAAAAGTCTGGGTTTCCTCGGCTGCTCCAACTAAACACACGAGTCCGGTCGTTCATATACAAAATGGCACATTAGCCGGCTTATATGATCCCATTTATCACCAGGACTTTTTCCTAGGTGTGCCCTACGCTGCTAGCCCCGTTGGCCAGCTCCGTTTCAGTATGCCCGCGCCCGCAAAGGCCTGGAACGGCACCAAATCTGTGAAAACACCAGGGCCATGGTGTATGGGTAACTCTCTTGGGTTAGTTGGGTTTAGCCAAAACATTTCCGCGCCCATGAGCGAGGATTGCCTTCATCTCAATATCGTTCGACCTACCGGGATGAAGAGATTCGAAAAGCTCCCTGTCTTGGCCTGGATACATGGTGGCGGTTGGCAAGATGGTAGTGCCAACGACGGGAGGTACAACGGCTCGTTCCTGGTCCAGACATCGGTCCGTATGGGAACGCCCATTGTCTTCGTGAGCTTCAACTATCGCCTGGGCGTCTTTGGCATGATCCATGGACCGGCCGTGGCACAAATCGAATCGTCAAATCTTCTCGTTCATGACCAGCGTCAAGCACTGCGTTGGATCCAAGAGAACATCGCACACTTTGGCGGTGATGCCTCACGGGTTACTATCATGGGCGAGTCTGCGGGTGCCGCTTCAATCGGGCAGCATCTCATTGCTTATGGGGGTCGGGATGAGGGATTGTTCAGTGCCGCCATCGCCGAAAGCGGAGGCCCCTTGTCAAGCCTTCCATTCCGCAACACCACAGAAGGAGAGGTCTACTCAGAAACCATTCTCAACTCGACTGGCTGCACCGACGCTGTCGATTACCTGGCATGCCTGCGTGCTGTCCCCGCCGACGCTCTGAGAAGAGCTAGCTTGCTGGTTCCTGCGTCCTTCACAGTTGATGGAAAGCTTTTCACAGATATCAGCTCACGTCTTCTCCGAAAGGGCCGATTCGTCAAAGTGCCCCTTTTAATCGGCACCAACAGAAACGAAGGGACGTCTCAACTGTATCCACCAGGATCGAAACCCTTACGAAGCGAGAGCGACTTTTTTGCTTTTATGAAATCATCCCTTGAAGGCCGACAGGTGCCAAGTGAGGCACTTAGGAACTGGTCTCGACTCTACCAGGAGGAGGTTGAAAACCCCTCCGTGGCAGGGCTGGGGACCGTGTTGCCCAACCCAGGCCCTGAGTTTGGTTCAGAGTATGGCAAGACCAGTCTATGGGCGGGTGATAAGGTATTCACTGCTGGGCGGCGATTGGCCAACGAGATATGGGCGGACCACGGCATCCCAAGCTACAGTTATTTTTTTGATACCGTCACCGCCAACGTTGACAAGGAGACACTGGGGGTCGCTCATTTCCAGGAGATCCCATTCGTGTTCGCAAATAAAGACGGTGTAGGCTGGGAGGTCGATCCATTTCCCACCGAGTCTGGGCCGAGATCCAAATACATCCAGCTGGCGGAGATCATGAGTCGTATGTGGATCAGCTTTGCAGTTGCAAGGACTCCCAACTTTCACGGAGGTGAGACTTTCTGGCCCCTGAATTCCCACGCTGCATGTGAGATGTGACTACCCTCAAGGCAATGGGCTAATTCAAAACAGTAGCGGATGTCAACTTGACTTGGCCGATTTACTCCCGAGACGATCCAACCAACCTTGTGTTCAGCGCCTTGCTCGGAGTTCACACTCAATCTGACTCTTGGAGAGCTGAGGCTTTGAACATGTTTTCTCGTCTAGCGAGTAAGCTAGACTTGTAGAAGTACGGTTCGGCGTTACGGGTCAGCGCTTACGGCAATCGTGATGTCCTGTAGCCTCCTCTTTACCCGGCGCAACTTCCCGGTGTTTAAGGTGGCGAAGGAGTGAAAGTTTCGGTATCCGCGACCGCCTTTGGTTCGGTCTGGTGTCTTCGAACCTTGGACAGTGCCTGTACGTCTTATCATCAACCTCCTACCGTCAAGTTCGCCGTCGGTGCATTCCAAAAGGGGAGCGCTTCTTTAATTCCCAAGGCAAATAATAGCCTAATGCTGAAGCAGGTTCTGTTGATAGCTTTTAACTATGATTTGACGAGATTAATTCCTCGACTAGAATATACATTTAGGCAGTTGTATATCTATGCATCATATAACGTGAGCAGCTGGGAGGTAGTCTGTCCAATGGATAGTCGCTCCCCTGGCTATGTAAAACTCAATAACAGAACTTGCCGAAAGGCAAATTATTGCCGCATAACCCATCTACACCTTCATGCTTCTACTACCAAGCACGATTCTTACGAGCCTTGTGGGTTGTGAGCCATTTGTGAGAGTGATAACGTCGTGGATGGCGCCAATTGGAAGGAAACGCCTTCCACCTCTTGACCGGCCTGGCCCGAGACACTAGAGAATAAGACCATATTTAGTATTCCATCCAATGGTAGGATGACTATCGTTACACAAAGCAGGCCTCATGATTACGTGAGCCAAGACAACTCCGGGCCTCTTCAAGTTGCCTGTCAGTGCTCAGTTGCATCGACCCCCGCTCCCCCCTCCTCCTTTTACATCTCACCCTCAATACATATATCGCTCACCAAAAAAAGACTCTGTACCAGAGGTCATTGATACCATGTGCTGGGCTTCCCGTTGCGCAACGTTCTTTCTACATATTGTGACAAAACGATGAGGCCCTGACCTGGTGACCAACGATAAAGTGCATCAGAAGACGACTACTTCTACGTTCTGTTTGTGAATCTTCATTACTCTCATTATGTCATTGTCCAAGAACCATCCTTGCTAACTACTGCTTCAGCTTAGCCTCAAGCATCACCGTTCGTCCATAAGCAGAAGGATAGATCTTGACGAGCTCCAAGCCTGCAGCCTCGAAAATCTGTTCGAAATCGGCCTTCTTCTTCTCCTGTCCCGTCATGCATAGAAGAGCAAAGTCGAGCCAGTACAGATCCATGTTCTCGTGGTCTTCAACCATGTCTGGTACCAGCATATCGCAGATGATAAGACGCGAGTCGGGGCCCATCGCTGAGGCAGTGTTCTTGACAAACTCGGTGCAGACTGGGGTATAAAAGTCATGGAGGAAGCGGCGCATGAAATAGATGTGGGCGTCTGCAGCAAACGGTCAGCAGGGAGTCTTCACCAGAGACATGGTTATCTCTTTGAAAAAAGGACAAGGTACGTACTCTTAACAGGCTGCGGCGTGAAGGCGTCGTAGGTCATGAGCTCAAAGCCAGGATATTCCTCGGGCTTCAGGTTATCAATGACACCAGGCAGGTCCTGCAGGACAAACTTGGCATCAAAGTCAATCTGCTTCTTGACAGCAAAGCACGACTGGCCACGACCAGCACCGATGTCGACGAGGTATGGACGCTCCGGGTCCTTCTCAACCTCCTCCTTAAGGGAAGCAAAGGGGAACATTCCGGTGACAGGCATCAGCTGATCAACCATGAACATGTTTGCGTTCCAGACCTCGCGGCGCTCCGGGTCAGGGTCAATCTCGAGCAGCTCATAATACGACTTGCCGAGATGCTCCTTTCCGACCGAATACACGGCAGGGGACTTGACCAGGTCAAAGACATCATCGGGCTTATGCGACTTGAGGTACTCGGGGAGATGAATCCAGGCACGGGTGAACTCCAGAGTGATCATGAAGAATGAACCAAGAGCCTTGGGGTTGAGGGCACGAGAGAGGTCATTATGGGCATAAGTGTCTGGAGCAGTCTCCTTGAATACTCCGTGGTTGACGGCGACACGGTAGGTTCGGTGGATAACCGTGGGGGCGACGTTGGTGATCCGGGCCAGCTCGTCAGCACTGATGGAGCTACCATCCTCGGGCATAGCGTGGTAAGCACGAATACCCAGAATGGTGTGAAAAGCACCTCCCAAACTGAGGTCCTCGAACAATCGAGTCACCAGGTCGATTGGCTCCTGGAAGGCATTGCGGACACGCTCAGTTTGCTTGATGATGGCCTGGTGGTTGATCGGGTTGTCCTCGTACGACTCCAGATCGGCAACAAGCTTCCGAGCCTCCTCAAGGGCCTTGCTCACTTTGGGATTAGCCATTGCGGTGAGCGACTTTGACGTGCCACTGCGGTTCTGAAGCTTCAAGCACGGGGTTGCGGATGAGAATAGATGGTGGAGAAAGGGTATGTAATAAGGTTTGTACGACAACGGCAAAGAATATGTACGAGCAACAAATGGACAACCCTAAAAGGTAGATACGCCAGAGAGCGGTGGGCGGAGAGGAGGTGGGATTCCCACTATCTCAGAACATGGCGGCATGCTTTAATTGAGAATATTCAGCAAAGCGAGTGCAAGAGGCGGGGTTCCATGTGAAAGGTTCGAAGCGATACACCAGGGAATGGGTCGATAGCGGCAGAGGCGGACAATATCCTGCCAGGTACATCGTAGCGAGACCAATCAGAGGAGATGGAGAGTTTCCATAGCGTCTGAGAATCTGGCCATGCCAAGCCACGAACACCGAGCGTCTGGGAACTTAGCCGTCACGAGAAGATCCTGACCCGAGTGCCCGGTTCCAGGAATTTGGGATTCGGCACCTGGCCATCTTCAAGTGTCTCAATGTAGGGAAACCAAAAACACCCAAAAGCCACCACTGTAGGGCTGCTCTCATGCACTCCGAGATCCAGACTCTCAGCGGCCCGTCGCGAGCTTACCGGGCCCGGTTTAGCGGGACAGCCGGACCGGAGCGCAGGCCTGAGTCCGAGCACGAGCAGGAGGGGTCGGTTAGAGGGCAGTGGTCCCCAGTGGCTGGCACCTTCCAAAGCTGGAGGCGAAATGCAAGTATCGGGAATCACTATATCACGATTGTATCGGCTTACCAGCATATTCTCCCTGGCACCCCTGATCTTCGCTTGGCTCCGAATGTCCCGCCTTTCTCCGTCGACAAACGCCGCCATTTTCACTCTCGCAACCAACAATAGAGAGCAAGCGCGCATCTGCTTCTGTTTGGAGCTCTTTTTTCGTATCTATCTTGGCGTCTTTTGCTCCTGATCGACAGTTTCAGACGCGGAACCCGTCACATCGGCAGCGCGTCACGCACCCCTGCCCCCTGGGCCTGGCCCACAATCACAATGTCTTCACCAGTTCCTCGTGAGGATGATGACTCGTTCATCCAACCTGATAGTGTACGTTCATTCCTTGACTATAACAGCGAATGTGCAGCATGGATATCTACCCATTTTCGGATTCAGTTGATCAATACCACCCTGAAACAAGGCATTAACAGCTGCTAATTATGATCATCTTATAGAACCAACAGAGCATCGATGATGATGAGGTCAGTGAACCCTGGTAAACCTTATACCCCATGTCTCCCTCAAAGCATTGGTGTATCTTGGGTGCTTGGAGCTTCCAAATTGATGCACCTGTTGGCAAACACCATGCCTCCCACGTGGAGCCCCCATACACTACCTGGTCATGGTGCAATATCCCCACCTGCAATGGAACGATCCGCTAACCAACACTCACTCCTATCTAGGTTCACGATGACCAGAGCGATAGATCGTCTTTGACGTCCTTGACATCGTCTGTATTGAACGGCACTGTTGAAGGAGGCAGGACCTACGCCGTTTATGGAAAAGAAGGTCAGCGCCCAAACACCAAATTCTGCTGGACATCCCCAGTCAAGCGGTGAGGGGAACCGTGCTGACTGCGTTTTACGCCTTTAGAATATGGTCTCCCTATGGACGAGGCCGAGCTTGACCGCATCGACATGTGTCACACCAAGTACTGCGCCTTGATTGGAAGGAAACGCCACTTAGCGCCCATCACCGATCCCCAAAGGATCCTAGATCTTGGCTGCGGAACAGGTCCGTCCTATCCTGGTTGAGAACAAGTTGAACGCCAAACTGACGAGAAATAGGAATCTGGTCTATTGAAATGGCTGAGGAATATCCTGCCGCTGAGGTGAGATATAATTTTTCACTATTATTTACGTCCATACATGCTTATCAGACTAGGTCATTGGTACTGATGTCGCCCCAACGCAACCCGAGTGGTATGGATACATCAACATGAGTGATCACCAACAGGTATCGTAGCTGACTGACTCCGTAGGGTACCCCCCAACTGCCGCTTTGAGCTCGACGACATCGAGAGAGAATGGACGTGGAAGGAAGACAGCTTTGACTTTGTTTTTGCACGAGACCTACTGCTCGCTATTCGAGACTGGCCGGCACTTCTCGACCAAACATACAAGTGCGTTGATATCTTCAAGTCCTACCGGTTTTCATATTGCTAACACGCACCATCAGCCACTTGAAACCCGGAGGCTGGGTAGAGCTCCAGGCTATCGTCGGTCTACTCGGCAGCGACGATGACTCGATCCCCGAGGACAGCTACCTACGCAAATTTTCAGGCATGATGGAGACGGCTTCTTCCAAGTTCGGCGCCAGTCTTACCGATCCCATGAAGTGGAAGGGTTGGCTCGAGGAGCGAGGGTATCAGAATGTGACCGAAAAGGTTTTCAAGTTGCCATTCAACCCGTGGCCCAAAGACCCCAGAATGAAGATTCTTGGCGCCTGGGAGATGGAGAACCTCCTTAGTGGGCTCGAGGCCATGGTGACGAGGATGTTTCAAAAAGGCCTTGGCTGGTCCGACGCCGAAGTGACTGTGTTTCTCGCATTCTTGAGAAAGGAGATCAAGAACCCGAGAATGCACGGATATTGGCCGTAGTAAGTAAATCAAGGTTGCGTGAATTATCTTGAGGTTACTGACATCTTCCCAGCTACGTGGTCTACGCACAAAGACCAAAGGATGATTGATTGCAGATATAGGAAATTTGATATTATCTACCCACCCATTCACACGTACATTATGGATTCGGTCTCCTTACGACTTTTATTGGATACTTCTCTAATAACCTCACCGTCGCACACCAACATCGCAAGGGTCCTGGATATCCCTGTAACTAGCATACAATCAACAAATTGCAAACATGCCAGCCTTTGAATGAAGCAATCAGAATCAGTCAACTCCCCTTTGTTCTTGATGTCATCAGTGATCATCCTGATGAATGAGACAATGAGACAACGCACCAAACGTTTCATCTCTACTATCAGAGGCATAAACCGGCGGGACGCTCCCCATGACGCCCATGTTGGGTGCAACAACAAAGATGCGGGTCCGCTGTGTTGCATCTATAGTGAAGGAAGATTGCATTCAGTATATGATTTATTAATCCCGCCTTGGCAGGACGGGAGCTATCCTGAAAGGGCAGTCACCAGGAGCAAACATTGTCACCCCATTGTCCAGCGCACTCTACGCGGGTGTACTTTGATAGCATATGCACAATAACCGGTAAGATACAACGTGGCACTACGCCATGAGATGAAGTTGACAAGACTGATTGTATTTTGCTCGGTCGTGCAGCGCTTGCACAGGATATCATGCTAACAAGACCACAAACACCGTTCCCACCGAATCGTATACACATTTCCAAGATCCATCGCCAAGATACATCGACTTCAGAAACGCCGCGAAAGGTACACCTCTGCTCACAGAGCCATGACGGCGCCTGCAGCACCAACAGCAGCGGCGACAACACCGACCATGCCGGTGGCTCGAGGAGCAGCAGCGTTACCGCTACCGCCAACAGTTACATACTCCAAGGAGGCAGTCCTTGTGGTGCTTGCATCGGTAAACACCATGCTACCCTTGCCGCCGGAGCACTCAGGGACAAGGCCGCCCGCCTGGGGGTTGATGGTGCTGCACTCCTTGGCAATCTCCTCGGCATCGTCGTTGATGCTGACGAGATAGTCTCCAACCTTTGTAAGGTAAGTCCCCAAGGGCTTGGACAGCGAGGCGGCGATGGTGAGCTTGCAGGGGTCGGCGGTGGGGACGTCGCTCAGGAACCAGTCCAGGAGATCGCCCGTGGGTGCCGGCATGTCATTGAGGAGGTCGAGGACAGAACTGGCGCACTCGTCATCGTCCTTGGCGCGGGCAAATAGGTCTTGGGCGCTTCGCTTGTGAGGCGTGAAGCCCATGGCTGGGGCTCGAACGTTGAGGGTCTGGAAAACGTGGACGACCTCGACGTGCTTGACCTCTGCGAGGACTGTGGAGGCCATAACGGCGAGGAGGGAGAGGAACTTGGGCTGCATGGCTGTTTTTTGTTTGAAGGTTGAGTTGGAGAGAAGAAAGGCGGATGACAGAAATCATTGAAATCGAGGCTTTGAGGCCTTCTTATACAACCGCAGGATCAGATTATCATGTTGGACCAACAAGCAAGACAGGGTCTAAGCCAACGGTTTATCCGCAGTCATTAACAGGGGGGGAGGGGACATTGTCCAATGGCAGAGGCGCTTAGCGCCTGGCAGGATTTATCTACTGGGGCCGGTTGTCAGTGCAGCATGTAAGGGCCCTGTTCCTTGAAGGAGGGCGAAGTCTGTTGGTGTATGGCTGAAACAATTTTCTGTAGTTTCAGTGCGGACGCATGAGTGATCCTCCGATGGATTTGGGCTGGAGATTTGCTGGCAGGGGGGACTAATAATAGCCTTTATCCAGGGACCTCAGTTTGAGAGAACAGCAGGCAGGTTGACAGTTTTTGTTCCATCATCTGAGATCGGGCACTTCCTAAATCAGCAGGTGATCCATTCTCACCGATATCTTGGATCTCAACCACGTCGAAAGATCCTTGAACAAACAGGCAGAACCTCGTTTATCCACCCTTCCTTGTCTATGCATGAGTCATACGGTTAATTCGTGCTCCTTCATTCAAGCCAAGCCTTGATCCAACAACCAACATTTCTCGCATCCCAACCAACAGCAATGAATCCCTGCATCTCCCGCCTCTTTTCTCACTGCCTTCTAATTTGCGAAGCGGATCCCACGACCCGTTTCATCTGATCCGGAGAGACCACCTTCTGACCAACCCACAGATTCCTACAACCCCACCAAAAAGAAGAATCGAGACTCAAAAAGATGTTGCTGCTCTTGATGAGCTCCATGGATGCCTTTAATTATAGAAAATAATAAAAAAATAAATAAAAGTAACTGCTCGAATGGCAACGGAGAATTTTACCACTAAACCAATTACGCTTTGATTTGTTGATGTCTCGAAGCGAAGGTATCACGGGTGAACATTGTGGTGATAGTGTTGAAGTTGAGAGCCAGGATCGCTCTTTGACTATCATCATCATAAAAAAAAACCGTTTTGTCCAAGTATTTCAGTGAACTTTAATTAAACCTTGATCTAAGGCCTATCTTAGGCATAAGCTTGATTTGATGGGCGCAACTCATGTGTAACACCAAATCTGCCTAGACGGCGCAACACAGCTTGTTTGTCCACCCAGAACAATAAAAACGGGTACAAGACTTTATTCTTTGATGGCAGCCAAGATTTATATCCAAATGTGTAGCTTTGAATATTCCCCCGGGCAGGCCCAGATCAAATGCATCTGTCCTCCCTCTTCAACTCTCCCCTTCTTCATCTCAGCCTGCCCCCCTCACTACTTCGCCTCCCTCCCTTAGCGCTACTATTCTCCCTCTCCGAGATGGACCAGTCTCCCCCAGCGTGGTCAGACCTCTCCAGTCCGGCGATCTCCTTCTCCCAAGAGTCCCGGACCTTATCCGCCCATAGCCATCATTCAAGCGAAAGCAGCAACTCTATCCTCACCCGCTGGCCGTCTCCAGTGCTCCCTCATGATGAGTATGAGTCTCTCGAGAAGGCTGGCCGCTCAGACGAGCCCGAGACATTCTCTGAATACGCCGATGATCGATATCCTCTACTTTGGTACGGTGTTCTCCTACTCGACCCATACACGGCTCACCTGAGAATCCCTGATGCGGTTTCTCGTCTCCTTGTCGACTTGGAGAACAGACATACAGGAACTCATCCACCATCGAGACGAAGCATTCGAGATAGCAATGAGCTACACACGCTTTGGGAGCGTTCGACACGTGAAGATATCCGTCTTTACTTTCAAGGTTCAGGCATTTCCCTGTTCCCAGGGGAACAGCCCTTACTGCACAGCGTCAGCGGTGAGCTCATTTATCACCACTTCATGCGTCGCTTGGATAACCGATTCTCAATCCAAGCCCCGGCGCCAGACGTCATGTACGGATACCGGGAGACTGCGCTCCGCCGCCCGAACGGCATACCGAGCTGGGTCATCGATGATGGAAAGGCTACAGAGTCGAATCTGTTCTACCCGTTCCTGACAGTCCAGATGCAAGGTCACGGCCTTGGATCTGACGGATGTATGCACAAGGCAACCAACGAGTGCATGATTGCCTCGTCTATCTGCGTCAGGATGCTCGACACACTCAACCAGCGTCTTGCCGTCCGCCAACGAGGTGACATGTCCACAATGATAAACAGCGCCGCCTTCAGCATCGCCATGAACGGCGCAGTTGCACGCATCTACGTCACTTTTGCGTTTGATGAGACGAAAGACCACGTCTACAAGGTTGACAGCTTTGTCCTTGAGAATCCATCGCATTACAGGAAATTCCACCGGTACATTCAGAGCATCATCCACTGGGGGAAGAATGACCGACTTCGGGAGATTCGAGATGCCATCGAGGTTGTTGAGAGTAGCGGCCCTCGATGGTATCCAAGATACGAGTTATAGCAGACTGGTGGCGGATTGGGTTTCTTCATGAACAAGGGATGTCGTTGCGACTCCTCACGGCTTGAGGCACAGGACATATGGCTGTAGTGTAATTAGGACTATTATTTGGCACAGAGTTGGATAGGAAGAAATAGGAGGCCATGCACTTTCAATTTTCAGCAGACACCATCAGGGCTTTCAGGGCATACCTTGTTGTTTCCCAAATATTAGGACGCCAATTCTGATTACTCCATTTCTTCTCAGACCATCAACTATTGAGACAACTACTTGTCGACGGAAGGTCGTGTCGCTTCGTACCATCGAGTCTTGACAGAACTTGATCGTCTTTTCTCGTTGTCAGCTCCTTGTTCGTACACTCAACCAGATCGACATGATTGCTGCCATAGAAACAAGCATAGAGGGAGTTGCCACGCTGATCCCTAGTTTGCAGCATACATGAGAGTGAATGTGGACGCTTCGTTCACCTATTGCCTTCATCTTCACCAACACTAGCCTCCTAAGTGAATGATGACCAGGCAAGTATACAAACACTCGAATTTCTGACAACTCAACCAACACATCAACCTTCACACCTACACCACCACCCTGCCCCATCACCACATCCAACTCATACTCATCCCCCAAAACACGAAACCAGGCCATGTCCTCCAGACCTCAAGGCGGTGACCTTTTTGGCCGCCAGCGCTATCACAAGCGCGAGGGAGACAACGAATCCGTTGATGAGTCTGAGGAGTGCTTTCGCCTGGTTTGCTATGAAGGAGGCGCCAGCAACGACGACAGAACTTCCTCCATCTTTGGAGACAACCGCAATTCCCGTAGCCGAGACCGACCTTCGAACCACCCCGGCGGCATGACGCCCCAGAGACACAGCCGCTACCATGACCGCGATCTCCTCCACCAGCACAACATTCAGTACCACTCCCTCTATGAAACCAATCATGTGCGCCCGGGCGTCAAGAACATCTCCGAGGCAGTCATTCGTCAGCATCGAGAAGTCCCTGGCGTCACCTCGGAGGGAATCTCGAATGATCCCGAGCTTCATCGCCTGGAGGAGGATGGAACGCTCTCCATGGTCGAGGAGTACTTTATTGCGCTCTTATCCCCGGCAGCCGACAGCTGCGTTCACTGCGCCAAGAAGCAAACCCTCTACTCTGGAGTAATCCCTCACGTGGAGAACTTGGAACGTCCTAGACCTCCAACCCCGACTATGCTCTATGGGTATAGCCTTGCAACGTTTGGGGCTGCCGAGAGAGAGCAGTCAGCTGGTTCAATTCTTGTGGAGGCAGAGGCCACCAGATCGTGCCTCCTCTATCCGTTCTTGACCATCGACATGCAAGGCGACGGGCCAATCTCGACGGGATCTCTATGGGCTGCAAGCAACACATGCCTCGCTAGCTCTGCCGCCTGCGTTGCCCTAGTCAACAAGCTCGAGCATCGAGTTCGTCAGGCCCAGGCCCTTTTCACTCGAGCCGTTCCCGAGCTCAACAATGTCGCATTCGGCATCGCCATGAACGGCACCGAGGCTCGGCTCTTTGTCACTTACCAGATGGATGAAGGCAAGTACGGCATGTACAAGGCCAAGAGTTTCCTGCTTCAGGATCCAGAAGACCACATCAGATTTCGCAAATGTGTTCTCAACATTGTCGACTGGGGCCAGAGGCGGCTCTTCAAGATCAGAGAGGCTCTGACGTATCTGCGACTACACGAAACGAATCAGGGTATGATGCCTGACTTTATGTACCGCGACAATGATTACCGCCATGGAGAGATCTAAGAGGAGCTCACTCAACTTTCTGTGTTCTTTTTTTCCTTGTACTTGGAGAATCAGTCTACTTTAGCCTCGTCTCTTACCAATAAGGGATACCGGAGCCTACTTGTTAGAGAGGCTAGACGAGATGAGAGCAGAGCTTGGGCTGAACCGGATGTATGGCTTGCAGGACTTGACAAAGATTAGTAACTAGCTCAGTCCGCAACAAGGAGTTTATTCATTATTTGGCGGTCGTGATTATTTATTTTTGCCCACTATTTCACGTGCTCAATCGTCAAAACCGCCATCGTGAAGCATCACCAGCTCAAAACTCGAAGGCTGGTTGATGCCTGCGGATCGACCCACTAAGAGGTAGGCAACCAACACTCACTACGCCACTAATATTTCTATTTAATCACAATTGAGCAAGCAAACTACATTCACAGGAGCATGCTACCATGGAGCCCATTCAGACCGGTCTTGTCGGCCTCTCCGCTGAGCTCCTCTTTCACATCATCGACTACGTCCATCCATCATCGCATCTCTCTCTCGCCCTCACTTGTTCCAGGCTCCACCGCCACTCCCAACCAATTCTTGATCGCCATCGCGCCGCTCACAGCATCGCGTCCGATCTCCAACCTGAAAGTGTGCTCGGTCTTCTGAGAGGCGCTGAGCCATGCAGTGTCGAGCTCTGGCATGTGCGAGAGCTGGAAGTCTGGGGTGATCGGAGTAGCTCGGAGGAATGGCGGGCTTGGGATGTCAGCGGGACAGGTCTGGTGCGACTCGCCGACGCAGAGCCTGTCGAGTTAAACCTGGAAAGAGAAGAAATTATGGGCTTCTTCTCAATGGCGAAGCAATGGTGGGATATCCCCGAAGACGAATTTGACGCTGCGAGGAACGAGCTTGAGACTGGAGGAGACGGTTTCCTCAAGATGCTCCTGATCGCCTCATGCCCCAGACTGCACAGCATCAGATTCGCCAAAGAAACAGAACGGTACATGCATATGAGCCTCAGATGGATGGCAAAGGCCATATCCTGGAGCATGGACAGCGGGAGGTGGCCACCGGGCTTCCAGTCCCTACGCAACGTTGCCATCGGCGTCTCGACGGGGGTGCCAGCGACAGAAGAGGAAGAAGAGCCCAACCCCGACGAGCTCCGGTTGGAGTTTCTCGACTTTGCAGCCATTCTAAACCTCCCCAGTGTCCACAGCGTGTACATCAGAGACCTCTATCCAGACTGGGAAGATGATGGCGTCGATAACCTAGAAGCGGTGATGGAAAAGTACCGCCTCGAGCCCCGTTCGTCAACCATCCAGCACATCTACATCGACCAAGGACAGAACCTACAAATATTCTATGAGCCTTTCCTCAGTGTTGGTAAGGATCTACAGACTATGACTCTCCGGGGTCTCGATGATTACGGCCAATGCGATGATACGGATATGATCCCCGAGGCCTTGAGCAGAAACTGCCCCGACACGTTCCGGAAGATGACCTTTTACAGGCCAACGGGCCTTCATGGGTACAGATGCGGCGTCTATATGCCAGATCAGATAGGAGACCCCTTCCCTGGCATGCGACAGTTATCTGTGGGCATATCCGACATCGACCTACTAGCCATGTCAGAAGTTGACACAAAGCCAAGCATTGAAGCGTACGTCGACTATTGGTGTAACGGGTTCCTGCCAAGGAATCTTGAGGTCATCATGATCTGGGGAGAGCCGGACGGTGAAGATTGGCTCCAACTGGACGACGATGTCATGATGGACTTTCTTGACGCAGCTATCGCGGCCGTGATCAAAACCGGCACCTACAAGAGCCTCAAGGTCATCTACCTCGACGATATCGAAAGACAGACAGAAACCCAACGCCCAAGGGCCTGCTTCCAAAAGTCAATTGCCGCGGGGCGCGAAATGGGCGTGCACGTCTGCACCCTGACAAATAGGGAGGATGGCGGCTACTGGAGGGAGTTTCCTGTTGCTGCAGACAGGTTTGATCTGAAGACGGGACCATTTGGTGAGAGGCCTGTCTCGTGGAGGATCAATCGAAGGGAAGGGGTGTGGGAGGATCCAGGCTGTGAGGGATGCGGAGAGTGTGAAGAGTGCTTGAGGGTATATCCAGAACACGTTTGGAAGGGTGCCGCTTCAATCGCTGAGGGTTAAGAAAAGCGGGATGTGTAGATTGTCCTTCTTTGAACATGTATATGTAGAGTATATAGAGGCGATGCAAGTTAGATGTCACGAGGATACGTTTGACCAACCTCTCCTTACGGGCTTCATCCATCGACATGGCTCCAGCACCCGCTGTGACGAATATCGCGAATGCGTGTATGTGCGTTCCTCAGGGAGTTCAACCCGGCACGCCTTTGTACACCAGGCGCTATCTTCCTAGATACCATCTTTCCAAGACCGATCATCTACTCCGCCTCAATCCTAACCTCGTATAAGCATCGTTCTCGAACCAGTAAACAAGCTCACCTCTTGAAACACAGACTAGCCTCTTCGCGATCCCCTCAAACCTTTGCCACATGATGATCCTTTGTCAAACGGCCGCGCGGCACGACGCGTTGCACTTATAAATCCCATCACCAAGCATCCAAAAAACCGCGCATCAATAACCAATCGAACTCTTCATCCACCATTCTCGTATCCCATCGCCCTCCTCCACCACGTCCCCAACCCCCTCCCCTCCATCTCCTTCGCAAACTCCGCCACAGACTCTGTCTCGTCAAACCCCATCGCCCTCTTGCCCGTCTCCTCCACAGGAGCAGGCCTCGCGACGCATCGGAAATCTTTGTATCGTAGTGCTTGGACGCTCGCCACCCACTCGGTCAGCCCCGCCTCGTCGCGGCCTTCGGCAAACATGATGCCTGGCGATCCGCCGCTGCGCACTAGTAGCCAGTCTACATTGAGCTGTTGGGCTGCGCGCCGGACGCGCTGGAGCTTCTTTCGCGATGTGATATGATGTGTGCGGATTAGACAGTTAAACAGTCCTGCGGTGCGTGACATTGTTTGAGTTGCAGAGATTGAAATGAGGTTGGAGTTGCGATAAGTGGTCGCCGGACTTTTGTGAGTCCGACTACCATGACCCAACATCACAGAACCTCAAATTATAAACCACCCTCACAGTTTCGTTCAACAGGCACTGAATGGATAAGACGGATTCGAGTCATTACGATATCCCGACATATGCACATCTAAAGATAATGTTTATCATTCCGCCTAACGCCGTTCCTACCATCTTCCACATGTACAGTAATCATGGCATCAAAGTGTACCCACACGCTGATCCAACCATCCGCTTCCATTTCTGCTTCCAGCATTCGCTATAGTCGTAAGAGGGGTATAATGTCAAGGGGATCCAAATCTCCTCGATGATCCCTGCCCAACACCGCACACTCCCGTCCACACTTAGACACCTCTGAACATGCGCACCACCAAGAACCACATCGCACCCAGGAACTTGAAGGCGCTCAGACCTGCCACACTCCAGAGCACGACAGACATGTAAATGTTTGATCGCTGCGTCTGGACATCCTCCTTGTCCTCCTTGCTGGTGCTGATTCTGTCCAGGCCGGCTGAGCTGAGCACCAGAGCGGCGATGGCAAAGTTGGTCACCATCCAGATCAGAACGACACCAGTACGGACACCCTTGTAGTAGTCCATCTGCTTTTCCTGGAGCTGCGAGGGGGTCGGCTCCTTCTTTTCTATCACCTCCTTCTGCGCAAAAACAGTAAGTTCTCGTTGATACTGCGCGTTAAGATCACCCTCATCGGGAAGATCTGTCTTGGCCGTGCCGTCCTTCGTATTGACAGAGGGTAGCTTCTCCACCTTGTCGTCACCCTTGGTACCCCAAGAAACATCGTGGGTGTTGCAAAATGCGTACACGTTCAGAACGTTGGTAAAGGCTGGCGTCAGGAGCATGTACTGCACGAACGAGGTAGCCATGTGCCAGGGATCCAGCATAATCAGGGAAGCAATCAACCAGATACCCCACGTCGACATGACCGAGATGATGAGCATGTAAAAGACCTTATTTTTGAGAATGTCAGAAACGTGGAACCCGTCCCCGTCGTTCACATCGGCCATGATGGATTTGACAGAGATGAAGATTGCGGCGAAGAGAAGGTAGCTGGATTATTGTTAGCCAAGAAACATCAGAGTTGAAAGCACACTTACATCATGATGCCAGCCCAGAACCAAACCATGGCAGCATAAAGTCCGCCAGACCCTGCAGGCCGGTTACCCAGAGACAGTACGAAGCATGTAATCAAGATGACACCGTAGAGCCAGGTGAAGACGACACCCAGAATCTCGCCGGTACGACCAAGTAAGCTATCGTCTCCCAAACTCGTCGTCAGAATCTTAAAGACCAGGAAGAAGTTACCGATAGCGAACCAGGCGAAGATCATGTTGATAGTGTTGAAGATGAACTCGATGAAGAAGGCAAACTTCCTCAGGAAAGTGTGATCAGACCGGAGGAAGTCGAGGAAGTGGACGATAGCATAGATGGCAGCGAAGAATGAACCGTTGAGCCAACGACGACGCTGAAGGACCAGCTCAGTAATCGTGTCTGGCACATCAGTCTCACCAGTAGCCGACTTGACGTATTGCAGGATCCAGTGGCAGTTTCTCTTGGTGACCAGCTCGAAACAGAGGATTCGATCTTCGGCCAGGTACATGTTGGACTCGAAAAGACCAGCGTCACTACCACCGTGAAGCGTCTCGCCGAGGAAGTACTTCTCCAAGGGACCCTGGCCGTTCTTGTCGTTCTGGAGAGCGACGTATCGGTAGGCGGAAAAGGCACCGGGCAGCACAGAAATGAATCCAAAGGCGGATTCCAAGGGCTTGTCCAGGATGTTACTCATCTTGTACTCAAAGTTCTGCGCGGCGACCAGAGGGTTCAGGAGGAGTTTTCCTCCCTTGCCCAACATGGCCTTGATTTCACCACAGGCGCCACCGCACATGGGCTCTAGGTCGAAGGCCTTCCAGAGGTGGTAGATTGAGCTACCACCGGGTCGAGTACCAGCATCGAGGAGGACGCAAATGTTGGGGTTGAGGACGTTGCCAAATGCCGTAAAAAACCATCGATGAGAGTTGATCTTCTTGGCGTTCTTCTCCTTCAGACAGAAAAGAATCTGAACTGGTTGGCGACCGTGCACAAGTTGGACGACATCGTTCTTGATGGCAAGGTGTGTCTGCGTGGTGTACTCGTAAATATGAGCTTCCACGTCCTTTCCGTTAACTTGCTGCTTGGCGATACCCTCCTGGTAAACACCCATACCCGCCAAAAGAGCCTTGGTCCTTGGGTTGATCTTAGCTCGGCCATCGCTGACCACGCAAACAACAATCTTCTTCCAGGCATCTTGGCCCCAAGTCTTGCTGTTGGGTCGGTTGCACATGTACTCAATGTTCTTGAAAACACCGGTCATGGTTCGCGCAAAGAGAATATCGTCTTCGTTGTACATGGTGACGACGATGAACAATTCCGTGTGTCGAGGCTTGCTGAACAGCTTTTGTCGGAGAGTAAAGTCATTATTAAAGAAATCCTTAGGATCGCACGTCGCGGCCGAGTATCGCATGTGTGTGAACTCGTCACGTTCGCCATGGTTAACCTGCGAAAGAAGAACAGGAGGAACAGGGCAATCAAGCACGAGGTTTCCTCGGTAGAGCTTGACCTGCTTCACAGTCTTCCATCGCTTGATTCCGCCCTGCTGAGGCTGGTCCTGGTATGGCTCGCTAGGCGCATCCGAGTCTTGGTGCTGCAGCATGGGTCGGTCGGCCGGGTCATCATAAGCTTGGTCGTACCGTTGATCGTAGCCTTGATCATAGGTATCGTAGCCTTGGGGGTGGGGCTCGTAGGGTTGGTTTCCGTACGCATCGTGATGATCTTGCGGGTTGACAGCGTAGTCGCCGCCGTGGCCATACCCGGACAAATTATCGACGGATTGCTACAAGCAGCGTCAGTGTATCTGCTCCAGATCCCACACGCAAAACGCAACACTTACCGCCGCATTCAGGTCGAGTCGGTCGCTGGGAGTCCCTAGTCTGTTTGGGTCGGGGCCCGAGGGCATGTTCAGATGAGGCTGCGAGTGGCCATACTGATTGTAGCGATTGTCGTCAAACGGGTTCTCTTCCATCTGGTAACCGTGCTGGGGCGCGTACTGCTGCTGCCCCGGCGACGGCGTCCGATGTTGCTGCGCGCCATAGCGCTGATCCATCTCGTTATTGTAGTAGTCGTCGTCTGCAGAGTCCAAGGTTAGAATATAGGTATTGAGACTGGACAGAGTGTCTGAAGGCGTAGAGGTAATGTTTCGCTTGGAGCCGAGTGGGATGGGTTCTTGGATACTCCGCCACGCTCGTGTACGTCTGTGGCATACGCAAGCGAGGGCGACAGAGGGAGCATCCGACAATCAAGGGGTAATGGGCGTATTAGACTTGCCTAAGCGGTTGTAAGACATGACGGCGGGAGTTTATGCGCACTCAAAGGGCGCTCTGCAATCGTCGGCAAAAGGGTCGCAAGTTGGTGGTTCGCAAGTGGTTGCGCGGGCGGTTGCCCGGGTTTCTGAAACAAGGGGGGTCTGGGGGGAGATTGTCCGTGTTTGATCGAGAGTGAGTGACGTCGCGGTCGGGGCTCGGCACCAACCGGCGGGGGAGAGGCGGGTTGGTTGTGCGATGGAGGAGGTGATGTTGTTAAAGATGAAGCTCAAAAATTGATGCTGTGGCCCTGCAGTGATGGACTTTAGCAAGGTTGTCGTGAAGCAGCTGACAGTGTTTACCTACATGCCCGTGGGCGTTGTCGGGGGAGTGGGGGGGCTAGGGTGGCAGCTGAGTGCGTCGATGCGGCCGGAATGCACTCAACGGCTACCTAATTAATTATTAGGTATGAATGGTTGTGAATCAGAGAGGCCGGTAACAGAGCAGAAGAAGAAGAGGAGAAGAATCAGTCAGCTTCACGGGGCAGTCATCATGAGAAGTAGTAATGCATCTTCCTCAGCCCGATTCCTTTGGCTGTCAGCCGAGCCCCAGCTAGATCCGTCCCAGTTCCCTTCAAAGCCTAGCCCCAGGCCGAGCCCCCGCCAAATATCCAGCCCAGATGGGTCTGGACAAGCCATGTTATCCAGCTCTGGGTGCCGGGCGAGCCTTGTCGCAAGCCTCTCTGGCAGTCTGCCAGGCCCTAGTGGAACTCAGGCAAGGCGTTCTGGTCCTCCTCACTGCTCGCTTCCCTTCCTTTGATGCAGCTTACCCGTCGGTCTCTGTGAGGGAAAACCGAATGGACCTATCACGGCTTGCTTACTTGTCTGACTGGCCTCCGTAGCCGATCCCCCTGCTCGCGGAATCTTGCCTGCTTGCAACTGCAAGACGGGATATTGTCTTTATCTCACGGACGGGAACATGGATGCCAAGAGGCCCTGATCAGCGCGAGACCAAAAATAAACATCATCTCAGCCGTCAATAGACCGCCACAATTACATCTCCGGGTTGGTAATGCCCTGAAGTACCATTTTTTTTTTTACTGCGCCACAGCATCTAATTCGGCTCGCCTCCGTTCCGCGTGCAGGGCAGTTGGCGCGTGGCATTGGATGGCATGGCACGGCATGGCACAGTTTGCGAGCGGTTTTCGCATACCCTTTGCCTCACCCCGTCATTTTCGCATCCGTTGCTCTGGCGCTGGTGGACACTTCTGCGTATCATGTAGGCTATCGCCCTGCTGTCGCTTGTCTGTGGAGCACCCTGCCTGTCATACTCTGTTGGTCCTAATCTCATCTCCCGCCAGCAAACATGCAGAAACGCCCACTGCAGGCGCCCAAGATGAAGGGGAAACTGCAGAAAGCCCAACACATGAATCAGTATTCATAGGCAGGCAGTCTTGTTCATCTCGTCATAGGGAAACACAAGGCCAGGTACCAGACCAGCCCTTTGGCTGCTGCACAGGCTTCTTTCGTTGCTTATTCCCGCGACCGCCACACGACCCTTCATGTCATTGAGATGCAACGGTTAGAGTCAGGCTTGGGAATGGCTTGCTGAGAAGTCAACTGAATCAGTTGACATTCTCTACCAACTCAGTTCTCGACTCGAAAGAACATGACAGCTCTCATCTTCCCCATTCAGCCGCTCATCCTCGCTTCCATCCCTTCGTAGTCCAGCTGATCCCCTCAGGATAACCTTAATCAAGCGCCCTCTGAAATGTGTAGGGTCACGGGACCCAGCTCAGCTCCTCCAACACAGGCCAATAGATGCCTCGGTCCGTCCCTTAGCATGTCACTCAAACAACCGCTTGACCTCATTCGTTCTCTCCAAACCACGTCTGGGCGCATCCGGGAGATCCAAATCCTTCCTCCTTGCAACGGCCCATCCTCGCATGCCCTGTATGGAAGGAATTTCTCAACCCATCACAGGCTAAACCAATCACCATCGAGCAGTCATGCAGGTAACCCTACTTCAAGGTCACGCCCTTGGGATCGTCGACAGCGATCCTCTCGCAGTGGGAAGTCCTCCATCCGTCTCTGGGGATGATGAGCTCCGAAATCTTGATCAGAGTTGGACAAGCTACCTCACCGTCGAACCCCTTGCAGCAATCTTCAAGTGAAAGTTGTTCATACTGCCGCGCTGCATCTCACGATATGCCGCCTCGACAGCCCCTCCCGCCCAAGGCCCTGCCCTTGCAGACTTGGTCGTTTTAAAGTCGCATCTAGGCTTGCTAGCCCAGTCAAGTCTTTTCAGCTCATGCAGCTTTAGGGTTAAAGGGCTGTTTTATCATGGGGGAATGACCAATGAGGCGTCTTCACCCCTGGTATCTTCATGTCGGACAGTCACCTCTATCGGCGGGTGCAACTCCCGCGCAATTGTTGCACCTCATCTGGCTAGGATGAACCACGCCCGAGGACATGGAGAGGTCAGAGGACTTGGTAGACGGCGTAAATATATGCCGCATTGATGGGAGTCTTACGGCGAGGTCCTTGGGGACTCATAAGGACCGACACCCCATTCCGGTGGTGCTATTCGACTCTCCTTCTCGTTTGCTGCTGTTGTCGACTCATAGTGAGAACTCAATCTCCATCTCTGGCCCTGGTTTTGGGGCACTACCTTGACAAAATGGCACGTTTAATGTCTCTTCTTGGCCTCTGGCTTTATCTATTCCCCCTCGCTCTGTCCGTAGACTTTGAGAGTGTCACCATCAGTCGAGAACTGGACAACGTTGTACACACATGTGTGAGCAAATGTCTCTACTACACCATCTTCAGCGACATGGGCAAGGCCATGGGCTGCGATAACCCCTATGACAACAACTGTTATTGTGCTACCGCATCTGCGTCGGCATCTCAGGCCGATGCTTGGATGTCCAAGTGCGCCTCGAACACATGCTCGGCAGGAGACCGATCCCGAGACCTGAGCTCCATGCAGTCCATCTACGCCTCTTACTGTATGGGAGCCGGGTTCACTCAGCCTGGCGCCACCAACTGGTACAACCCAGCCGAAGCAACGGAGGAGCCTCAGTCACCCTCAGGGGATGATGATAATGATAGCACCAACGCGGAGCCTAGTAAAACGGTCGACTCGGGCTCGGTGGAGACGACAACACACTTGACCATCGTCACACAGACGACAGAGGGAGGCGCAGGCCCATCCAAGTCGCGGGGTAAGTTCCTGCTACTCATGGCGGCGGTTCCGTTGCTGTTGCTCCAGGTACTGTGCCTGTGTCTGGCGTGTGCAACTTGAGTTTGTGCTAACCCACTTCTCTTAGTAACTGTCGAGGCGACCTCAACCTACTATGTGAACCCGGACGGATCTCCTGCACAGATCAACCTATCCGACTCGAGCGACAACTCGGCTGTCAAGATTGGCGTGGGTGTAGCAGTACCTGTGGTGGCTATTGCGGCCATTGGACTATTTGCTTGGTGGTTCATCAGACGGAGAAGGCAACGACAGGCACAGACCCTCCCGACTACACAACCCGTCACCGAAACTACAGGCGGCGGCGGTGCTGGCATTGCGCCAGAGCGAAATGACACGATACAGAGGAAGCCCGTTGGTGCCACCGCAGTCTCCCCCGTCTCATCTGTGTCTCAGACAAACGAACTCTCTGGCGTTGGAGTCCAACGTGAGGTTTCCGGCCGGGAGGTTCACCCTTTCCCCGCCGTGACACCAAGTCCACCCGTCCAGGTCCCTGGACAACACGAGATGGCTGGCGACGGTTGGCGGCCGAATCTGGAGATGGATGGACGGGATGCCCGAGTGGAGATGTCGGGAGAGGCCAGGCCACCTGAGCTGCCGGGACAGACGAGCAGCCCGCCTCCCGTGTATACGGCGCACGAGACTACACAGAGGTGGGAACTGCCCGACAACTCGCGATAGTATTGATCTGGAGGAGTCTATGTGGGTTTCCGTTTAGGCTTTGCGGCTTCATCAGTAATAGAAGCGTGTTTCATGTTCATTCTCACTTATTCTTGTATCTCTAGTCAACTGGGAGTTGGGGTTGGGGTCCAGGATTGGTGTATTGAGACAACAGGTTAGATGGGATAGGGCCACAATATTGATGCCAGTTGAATTGTCACCGTTCACAGAAAAAGATGATCCACGACACTGAGTATTATGTTGACCCTTTCCTCATCTCTAACTATGGCTCCTACTTTCACTTAGTTACACGAGACCACAATACAACATCACACAATACCACATCCGCACATCTCAAGTTGCAGAGCACTCAATTACCAGCAAAAAGATACCAGCCAGGCAAACAACAATTCATGCTCCTGCCAGCAAAAAGTGCAAAAGAAAGGGTCTGGCCGGGGATTGAACCCGGGACCTCTCGCAAGCTTGCTTTCGGGTTTGCCCTAAGCGAGAATCATACCACTAGACCACCAGACCGAGTCAAGTGAGGAGCACGTGATGCTCCTGTTGCTTGGAAACGGTGGGCGAAAATTGCGTCTAAGCGTGCAGCCGTTGACGGCCGTTGGCAGCTGCTGACACCTCGCTTCAGACGCCTCGTTCTGCTGGCACTGACAGGACCCAATGTTACTCTAGTCCATCGTCAGAGACTACCAGGCCTTTCGAGTTATACTACACCTTGATTATTTTATTCCTGAGCTGTCTTGATAGATGAAATGTCAGTATAGAACTAACTTCAAGCATAAACGTCGACCCATCCAAAGTCCGCTCCTCCGCAATCGTCTCCATCGTGCAATGCGCCTAGGGCTGAATTAATAATCGTCGTACTCACCTCCCACGCGTCCACCGTATAAACTTGACCTAGCGCAAGCCACACCCGCCCTTCGCTACCCGCGGACTGCGTGGCCCATGCCAGATGATGAGAAACTCCCAGGACCATCCGTGGGCTCTGGTTGGTCCGTCCTGACCCGTGGGCAGGAGTCGGAGTAATCTGGCATCCTGTGTGACCCAAAGGTTACGCCGTCCCAGGCAGAATGGGTACAGAGGCCATCGTGAAGTGCGGACTTGTGTGGAAGGGCGAGACGCGGCCGGTGTTTTGTGATTAGAAATTCGTTGCGTATTGCGTCTGGTTCGGGTCAGCCATCATAGTTGCGGAGATTGGGATTCGAAGGGATCGTAAAGAATATTGTCGAATATATAAGGACGGTGTAGTCGAGCTGTAAGACAAGCTCATCAGCACTCAAATACCAGACAAGCATACCTTTAAGCTTACACTTATCCATCTCTCTTCGCCAACTTTGATCCACCACAATGTCTTCTCCTCAGCTCATCACTGTCTATGGTGCTACTGGCGCCCAAGGCGGCAGCGTTGTCCAGTCCCTTCTCCAAAACAAATCCAAGGCTTTCAAGATCCGTGGAATCACTCGGAACCCAGACTCTGACAAGGCCAAGGCCCTGAAGGAACAGGGTGTCGAAGTCGTCAAAGCTGATGGTCTTGTCAAGGGGGAAGTAGTCGAGGCCTTCAAGGACAGCTGGGGAGTCTTTGTCAACACGAACTCGGATGACCCTGTAAGTTGTCAAGATCAGCAACAAGAAAATTTCTAATGGAAATCTAGGCTGTGAATCAACCTGGCGGTCCAAGCGAGACGGACTTGGGCAAGAGCCTCGTGGATGCCGCTGCAGAGGCTGGAGTTCGTCACTTCGTGTACAGTGGTATGGCTTCTGCGTCCGAGATCACCGGAGGAGCTGTCCCCAACAAGGCCTTCGAGGGTATGTTCTTTTTCAAGACGAAATTCTGTTTTCTAATTCCTCGCAGAGAAGCATGCCATTGGGGAGTATGCCAAGAGCAAGGGTGTTTTCGAGACTGTCAACATCGTCAGCCCTGGCTGGTACATGGAGAACCACCTCGTTGAAGAAGTCGCCCCTGTCCTGGGAGGATTCCCTTTTGTCTCTGATGAAGAGGGTTACCTGACTCTGCGTATCCCTCGCTGGGGTGGCAATGATGAGATTCCCTTCATCGCGATTGGCGACGACTACGGTGATCTCGTTCACGGTATCTTCCTCGACCCTAACAAGCACAACGGACGCCTCACCCAGGGCATCAGCTCTAGCTCGAAGCCTGAGCAGCTCGTCTCTGACTTTGAGAAGTGTACGTACTACATGTCCCTTGGATTTATTGTTCCAGCAGCTGACTGTTTGACAGTGACTGGTAAGAAGGCCCGGTTCGTGCCCATCGAGGACTGGAACACGATGGAGACGTATGGAGTCGAGGCCTTCGAGACGGTCAAGTACATGTTCGGCTTTTGTCAGCACTCGGGCGGCTTGTACTATGGCGTTCCCAACGACGTGGACACCACGGGTGAGCTGAAAGCGAAGGCGGCCGAGGCCAAGGGAGTGTCCGGTGACAATGCGAAGCTGATGACGCTTGAGAGGTTCCTTGGAAAGTACTTCGCCTTGTAAACTTTGGGTTCTGTCTTTATTCGCGGTCGAGAAGGGCAGCGGAGTCTTGTAGGTGGAAGAGGGAGGAATGGTGGTCTGGGTCTGGATGATTCCACGTCGTCAGCACCAAAGCCAGCAAGTACCAGTAGGAACTGAGACAGACCACAAATACCTTTCTGGTCTTTGAATGCGTCGATGGTATTGAATTTCGAAATCAAAAACCTGCCCGTGGAAAAAGCGTCAGTGTCGGCGTGGTGACTGCTCCAAACCACAGGTCAACGGGGGCAAATAGGAGCTTGCCGACGATGATTCCGCATCGCAGAGAGGATGAACTTCAATACCAAACAATTAGATCAAAGAAATAACTTCTTTTAGTCGAGATAAAATCAAACATGTCGAGTGCAAGCCTGCCGTGATTTCCAGGAACAAAGAGGTGCACGCAGGCTTGGTGCAGATTCATTGTTCGGCGTGCCAAAATCAATGCCCCTCAATTCTCGCCGAGTGATTTCCTCTGCTGCCTACGCAATTCAGCCTTTGATTTAGTGCGTTTACAGCAAACCCGTTCGCTATATCTCGGAGCTGCAAAAGGTTCAAACGACGAGATATCGCAGAGTCGTCTGCACACTCCCCCTAAAAGCGTGCACCGGAAATCAAAAGGAGAATTCTCTGGCCAGATATTGTTCTATAGTCTTTATTTAATCTTTTATACTTTTTCACTCTTAATTCCTCTGCGCTGCGGTCTTTGGTGGTCGTCTTCGTCCGATCCTTGACGGTGCTGCAGCACTCCTCGGCCCCTGAGGCACCGATCTCTCTCCCTGCGCGGCAACAGCGAAGAACCTCGCGGCCCGCACCTGCCCTGACTCTTTTCCTTCCTTCTCTCAACACACTTGGAGAGGCGAACCTCTTCTCCTTCCTTCCTCCACCCGCTTCCATCGAGATCAACCTCTCTCTCCCTCATCACGCACCTCGAAGCGAAGCTCAACACCGACTGCATTTTCCCATTCGGGTCTCGCCCATCTTCTGTATCATTCTCTGATATTCCGCCATCCTCTCTCTTTTATTCACAGACCGGATTATCTCCAGGCCGCCTGTGGTTGCCCTACCTACGGTGGCCCTCACCTCGCGCACAAAACGCCCCTCCTCCACCACCCACCTCTCTCCTCTCTTTTTTCTCCACAAACATCATCACCGTCTCTTGGAAACAACTCTCCTCTGCGCACCTCGGCTGCTTGAACCAGTCGAGGCTTCTCTTTCGCTCTTCTCCCCGGCCTTCTTTCTCGTACATGAGCAACGATGAGTGACAACGTCGACAAAGAGCTCCAGAAGCGGCTCATCGCCATGGTAAGTGTCTTTCTTTCATTCCCGATTACTTCTCGGAGCATCTCCCTCTTGTCTTCTTCCCTTTGGGCCCTCTATTCTACAGTCGCGCACATCCGTGGGTGGCCAGCATTCTCTTGTAGCAGGGGGTCATCTACACACATGGCCTTGCTGCCAAAGCACGCTGTCTTCCCTCTCTCCCTTCATTAACCCTCGCGCTTTGCATGATTACCAAGAGCAGCTCCTAATCACCCAAATGTCCTTAGGCCGACCTCAATCGTCTTCGACAGGAAGAACTTCCCTTGAGTGCTGAAGAAAGGCGAGGACCGTCCTTTAACCCCACTCGTCGGAACGGAACCGACCACATCAACCCTTCTCTCAAGGAGGGACTCTCCAACAAGTGGACCGTCAAGATCGACGATGAGGAGGCTCGTCAAACCGACGGTCTCGAGATCGTGGACGCCCGTCCATGGGGGAAGAAGGTGGCCGAGAAGTTCCTTGAGACTCGTGGATATGCTGGGTAAGTTCATTTGTCAATAACGTCGGGCATATCTGATCGTTGTAAAGAGGTAGAGGCATTCCGTCCGCCGTCCCCAAGAGAGGTCGTGGAGATGACGACACTGATTCTTTTCCCCCAACCAAGAAGTCGGGTAACAGAACCCCCTTCAAGCCAGCTGCACCGGGCTAGGATCCCCGCGTGCAAGGTTCGGTCGGCCAGAACAGTGCCCCATCTGTCACCTTGGCCCAATGGGGACCCCAAAACACCACTCCAGCTCCCGAGCAGCCTCTTGTTGCTACTCAGGAGGTTGAGGCTGTGGGTCCCCAGGTCCAGCATGAAAGCAACGGAAACGTCCCTGAAGCCTCCATCGCCGCCCCTGCCTCTGCAAACCTCAAGTTCGTCCTCAACGCCACGGCTTTGGATCCCGCTATGGCAGAGCACGTCATCGGCACCGGAAAGTGCCAGGTCGTGCCTGGAAAGGACGAGACACTCTCCTTTTCCGCGGAACTGGTTATGAAGTTGCTCATCAGCGAGAACAGAGCTGTTCTGGAGTTCTCGGCTCTTGGCAAGCCGCACCGAGTCATGGATGCTTTGGAAATGGGCAGCCCAGTCATTGATGGTCAGTTCTGTGCCTTCGCTCAGCTGTCCAACGGTGGTTTCTTCTACCTTCGTTTCGCCGACGACACCGAAACCAAGAAGTTCAAACGGCACCTTGCCAAGATGCAGAAGTCGGCCCGGGCTCATCAGCCCCAGGGGAACACCGGCGAGGTCGAGCAGCAGAAGCTAGAACAGCAGAAGCTTGAACAGCAGAAGCTTGAACAGCAGAAGCTCGAGGAGCAGAAGCTCGAGGAGCAGAAGCTTGAACAGCAGAAGCTTGATCAGCAGAAGCTTGACCAGGAGGAATTGGTGGCCTCCCTCGCAAACCTCGACGATGATCTCGAGCCACTCATTACTATGAATGGTTGGACGACTGTCGATAATTCGCAGTCACTCAATCTACCGAATGCGACCAAACACGTCGTGGTCTTGGTGAATCGTATGCTGGGAAAGATGACTCCGAAGGAGCGAAACATGGCTCTGAAGGAGGGTGTGTTCGAACCAGCTGTTGAGGGCATTACAGACGGTATTATTGAGCACTGGGTCCAGAACGGGTTTTTCCGAGGCTACAACGACAGCCTGAAGGATGAGTTCTGCGACGTGCTTCGGGGCATGGTTCGAATCCAGGTCAAATTGATTCGTCGCCAGAACGAAGGGTTCATCGAGAAGGACCAGGGCGTTCAGCAAGCAACTCAAGGTGTTCGCGCCCTTTCTCTGCATGATGCACCCACCTCTTCCTCTGCCTCTGCCCCTCAGCAGCGAGCTGTCAGCCATCAGCAGGATCGTTCTACGGCTGCTTCTCTCATTGGCACCCAGCTTGACGGACTCAAGGGCCTAAGCGCTTCCCGTTATGCAACCGGGCCCGTCAAATTCAAGGACTGCTTCACCGGTCCTCGCATCAAGAAAGAGCAGTAAGTCCGACCAGGCTACTGTTCTCCTCACCGAGGCATCCAGTCTCATGCAGGTAATCACATGGTTGGGGATGGAAGAGAATCAGTGTGTGTACTAGATCATTCGGGCATTTTCATGGTGCTCCGGTTACTGACTGCCTGGCACTTGACCAAGTCAAGTTGGAGACATTAATCTTTGACGAAAAGGTACTAAGGCAGGCGGACGGTTTGATACTTGAGAAGGCATGTTTGTAAGGTGTACACAGGATCTGTCCTTGGTAGAAGCTTGCAAGATAGCCCAAATGATGAATACACACAATTTCGACATTGTGATGGATCTCAGTGACTGTCAAGAGTATCCGTCAAGTGGACATATTCCAGTTGAATTGCTCATTCATGATTGTAGGTTGAGCTTGCTTTGGCATTTCCCCTGATATACTTCCAAGAGCTGCCGCGAGTCTCTATCAAGCCCATCGCTCCCAGCAAGAGCTTCGGTGGCTAATTGTGCAGCCTCATGATAACGGCGGAAGAAGTATAGTTCCTCGACAGCATGGATAAGCTCCTGAATGTCCATTTTGGAAGCCCCCGGGCCCAGGGGCAGTTTGATCTTTTTATATATCTGAATTTTTCTCAGTCTCTCCGTTTCATAATGGCACGAGCGGGAAGGGATGCCTACATCGCCGTTTTCAACTTTTGTCTTGTAGTCACGCTGAATAGCTCTCCACGCCTCTTCTGTCTGACCGGTGCGGCGATTCTCCTTTGTTTCGGCCTCACCCTCATCGGAGGAGACGTCTGCGATGGAAAAGTTGGCGAGGGGATCTTCTTCGTCCATTTTTGCGAGGTCAAGATGTGTTGAGGAGGAGATGAGATTTACGGAGGGAAGAAGTTGGTGATGGGACCCACTTGGGTTTTATGGTGTTTCGTGGTTGGTTGGTGGCGTCACTCGAGAACAAAGAGTCAAACTTTGAGGCTGAAATCGGTGGACAAAGGAAGGGAATAAGAATAGTATCCTCTGTGCTCCTATACTCATGATTTGTATTTCGTCTTGGCAAAAACTATGTAGTTTGTAGGTGAGACATGGACTGTCATCAAGCTACAAGGCAGCAAGGGCACTGTGCAAAGCCATTGTACACTGAACAATAAAAGAAGAAGAAAGAAATATGCTCAAAAATAATACAATCAAAAATTGATAGACTACCTACATATATCCATATCCTTGATGGCATCGACGCACAACACCCCGAGGTGGAGAGGTCTGATGTAACAACGTGGGGCAGGGTCCTCTGAACGCGGGGCATATCAGGACGACACTCGGGCTTCTGGTGCCAAGATCAGTACTCAATTTCCTATCTTACAACTCATATTGACACCATGGATAGCCAAGTTGAAAGACTCGTCGAAAAGGCATGGAAGAAGTTTGAGGAGACGCCCAAGGACAAACGGCTATGTGAGTTGTTACCTCTAGATCCGAAGCATGCGTCTGACTCGTCTCTAGTAATCGGCGTCGCTGGCATCCCAGGCTCAGGCAAGACGACCTTATCCCAGATCATCACTGAACGCCTTAATGCCCGCGCTGATCCCTCGTCTCCTCCTCCCGCAACTTTTGTTCCCATGGACGGCTTCCACCTCACCCGTGCTGCCCTCTCCGCCATGCCTGACCCGGCTACGGCCCACTTCCGCCGCGGGGCCGCCTTCACCTTTGACGCTCCCAAGTTCTTGGCCCTTGTTCAAGCTCTGGCTGTGACTCCGATCCCGTCGGAACCTGTCCTCGCACCATCGTTTGATCATGCTCTCAAAGATCCTCGTGACGATGACATTGAGGTTAGGCCGGAGCATCGCATCGTTGTGCTGGAGGGTAACTATCTCGCGCTGGATCAGGATGTATGGCGCGATGCGGCGAGCCTACTAGATGAGCTATGGTTCGTCGAAGTGGACTATGAAGTTGCAAGGAAGAGACTAAGGGAGAGGCATGTAAGGGCAGGCATCGTAAAGGATCTCGAGGAAGGAGATCGAAGGGCGGTGGAGAATGATTTGGTCAATGGGGATGAGATTATCAAGTATAGACTCAAAGTAGACGAAGTCGTCCAGAGTCGTGAAGACGGTAGCTGGGTGCACGAGTAGAGTAGATACATAAGATGGAAGGAGCTTGGTTTATATGTTCTGTTGACCAATGTCAATGGATATCACCTCTAAATACTGTATCTAAGCTATGTGTCTGAGCATCAAGAACATTTGGTAAACACGATTGAGCTATGCAAAAAAAAGAACACCATGAATCCCTACTCCAGCGCTGTGTCAGCAATCCCAAAACCGCAAGCAGATCTGTCATGTCATATACATTCATGTCTCAGGCGTCCGAGCCCTCTCAGCGCTCAGCTTCCGAATCTCCTCAGCCATGCTCTGGCCCTTGCCCTTGCGGGCAGACGTCACCGAGTTGCGGCCAGCGCTCTGGGAGACGTCCAAACCCAAAACTTCGATGAGCTCTGGGATCTCGGCGTGGTCGCGCGTCGTCTTCATGCGATGGCACCACGTCACCCTCTTCTCCTCGTCCCCGTAATCTTTTCTCCTGCCGTTCTCGCGTCCTGGTGCTGAATCTTGGGGATCTTCCAGCGTGTCCATGGGTTGGAACTTTTCGTCGCGCGGCGTTGTAACTGGCGTGAGGATATTGCGCGGCTCAAAGAGGAACTCTCCGCCAACCTGACGCTGATCACCCATCTTCAGGACGTTGCCAGTAGGTAGCTGCTTAACACCCTGAACAATACTGTCGACAATGCTCCGTGTCATGCTCTTGCGCATGTAGGCAGGCTTCGCACCCATCTGGAGCGTCTTGGTCATGCCCAAGGCATGGAAGAGGGACCTCGTTGGGTCCGTGTAGACGGGGAAGCGGCAGTTTGTCTCGTGGACATACATGTCGATGAGGGCGGGATCACCACAGCCAATCACTGCGATGAAGGTGCTGACGGGGAGTCGGAGGAGGGCTTCGGGAGTTACGGCCTCAGATAGAGACCGAAGGAATTCTTGGCAGTTCTGTAACTTCCATGTTAGAGTTTATACGGGCTTCAGGGGTTCGGGATTGACGTACGCCACAGAAGAAGTGCCGGACAAAGATGATGAGCACACGTCGGGCGACATTGCTGCCCGTGTATAGGCTCGAGAAGGGATGCGATTTTCCATGTCGGTCCAGAACGATGTAGTCTTCGATCTTCTTGATGAGTTCAGGAGGAGGCAGCTCGTTTGTAGTGGCTACCTCGCCCTCAAAGTCTTCGGGTTGCGACTTGTCGATCTTGATCGATTGAGGAGGTGTTTTGTTAGAAACGGGCTTGCGATGTATGGCGAACCCGTTGTTCGGTTGAGGCAGCTTCTCGTCGTATCCAGCCTCCAGGGCCTTTTCGTCGAGATCGTCGTTCTTGGACTGAATCGATACAGGTCTCGGGGGCAGTGTCGGGGCTCGTTCGACGGAGGGCTCCTCGGGAGCTACATTCTCGACAGGCTTCTTCTCGATAGGAGACTTTTCATCTGGCCCTGACGCCAGGTTATCCGGATTGGAGGCTCCCATTCTAGCAGAACAGGCCTCCTAGGCGATTGCAGAGGCAAAACTGAGGGAGTAGAGAAACGTGAGACAGGAATTGATGGTCAAGTTAAGCGCCGTAGTTTTGGTGAGACAGTGAAGGAAAGCTGAAAGACGGAGTGGAGGGGCACCGGGCGGCCCGAAGTGGCGCTGCTAGCAGGAGCTCCAGCTTATAAGGCTCCAGTGGAGAAACGGTTGTAGCGATGGGCCACGCAAGCCTTGGCTTGGTAACGGCTGATGATGGCTTGTCTGCTCACGAGGCGGAGGATCATGACAAGTTGGAGGACGTGGCAGGATCTCCGAGGTGCCCCCTTTAAGAGGCCATTCGTGAATTTCTGTGGCTTTCGACCCTTGGACTGCGATGCCCTGAATTTGGGCGGGTTAGGCTTGATTTCAGCGCCTGGTGAGGTCATAGTTTGGCCCTTTTTGGCGGGGGGATCTTCACGACCCGTTACCCTAGAGTCGGGCATTGGATGGACAACACGATCAAAATGGCTGCATTTTTCGGCTTCTCGTCATGGGGCTTGAGGCCTCCAGACGTCAGATACTTGCTTGCAGCTACCCTGCGCCAAGTTTTCTCAGCTGCTGAATGATGCCAGCTCAAAAGCCACCAACAACTGCAGGGTCGTGGCGTGAAAAAAAGATCAACGTGTACCAGAATATTGGATGCAAAAATAACACGCCAAAACTCGATGGATGGACCTAATGAGTCCCGATTTCAGGAACCAGGAGGTGGCGCAGACGTCGTGACCTCAAGGATAGGCCAGCTCCGGGACTATTCTCTTACGTAGGCTGAAACATTTGTATAGGTGGTCATCAATGTTGTAAGCTGAGAGTCAGCTATGGCTTTTGAAATACGAAGTATTGCGGATAACGACAATAATTCGCATTATCCCACACTCTTAATAATACTCTACTATTTCACGAATCCTCGCGTGGCCAACGTGTGATGCACCCACTTTCGTCATGTCAAAAATCTGTTGTGGGGACTCGAGGTGACAAAAAAGCTGCGCACAAAAGTTGCACCCTAATGAACAGCTATTTGTGTCATCTGAGCTAAAACTCTGGTGGGGTAATGTCTTCCCACTCCTCCAACCCTCCCACCATTTCTCTTCTTGACAGCAGCATTGCTCTTTCACCCTCACGTAGTTAGCCAAAATGGCAGCTCAAGTACCCACCGAAGCTCTCAAGGAGCTCAACGGTAAGCGTCTTCCCCCGAACGAGGCTGTGAACCGTTAGGCCCGGATCGAGCTGACTCCGAGCGCCCCGCAGTGGCCGAAGGCTCTCAGAAGCCTGGCGCAACCGCCCAGTCCAAGACCGACGCTGCCGGCGACGAACACGGCGGCGATGATTCTGAAGACGAAGCCGATGGACACGTCGACGGCGCCGCCCCTACCGGCGAGGCCACCAAGAAGAAGAAGAAGAGAAAGCCCAAGAAGAAGAAGAAGCACCCCACCAGCCAGACTGACCCTCCCCGCGTCATGATCAGCCAGCTGTTCCCTAACAAGGCCTACCCCAAGGGAGAGGAGGTTGAGTACAAGGACGAGAACAACTACCGCACTACAAACGAGGAGAAGCGTCACCTGGACAACCTCAACAGCGACTTCCTGACTGATTTCCGTGAGGCGGCCGAGATTCATCGTCAGGTGCGCCAGTGGACGCAGAAGAATATTAAGCCCGGCCAGACCTTGACCGAGATCGCCGAGGGTATCGAGAACAGTGTCCGTGCCTTGACCGGTCACGATGGCTTGACCGAGGGTGATGCCATGAAGGCTGGTATGGGTTTCCCTTGTGGCCTGAGCCTTAACCACTGCGCCGCACACTACACTCCCAACGCGGGCAATAAGATGGTTCTGCAGCAGGAGGACGTCATGAAGGTGGACTTTGGTGTTCACGTCAACGGCCGCATCGTCGACTCGGCCTTTACCATGGCTTTCGAGCCCAAGTACGATAACCTGCTCCAGGCTGTTAAGGATGCCACCAACGCTGGTATCCGCGAGGCTGGTATTGATGCCCGGGTTGGCGAGATTGGAGGTGTTATCCAGGAGGTGATGGAGAGCTTCGAGGTTGAGATTGACGGAACCACGTACCCCGTCAAGAGTATCCGCAACCTTACGGGCCACAACATTCTGCCCTACAGCATCCACGGCACCAAGGCAGTGCCCATTGTCAAGAGTAACGATCAGACCAAGATGGAGGAGGGCGATGTCTTTGCCATTGAGACGTTCGGCAGCACCGGCAACGGATACGTCCGGGATGACATGGAGACGTCGCACTACGCGAAGCGAGGAGACTCGCAGCACGTTGACCTGCGCCTGAGCTCGGCCAAGTCTCTGCTCAACGTGATCAACAAGAACTTTGGCACGCTGCCGTTCTGCCGACGATACCTGGACCGCCTCGGCCAGGACAAGTATCTGCTCGGAGTGAGTGGCTGTGATGTATGTTGTTGAAGGTGAAGCTAACAGTATGCAGCTCAACAGCCTTGTCAACAGCGGCATTGTCGAAGCGTACCCGCCCTTGTGTGACAAGAAGGGCTCGTACACTGCTCAGTTTGAGCATGTAAGTAAAGCCTGAGAATAGTGTGGTACTATTGACTAACGGTGTATAGACCATTCTGATCCGACCCACCGTGAAGGAGGTCGTCAGCCGTGGTGAAGACTACTAGCCGATACATTACAAAGGGAGCTATGTAAAGGATTGCAAGAAGGACTCTGAAATATGGTTCCCATCTTTTGATGCGCGCATAGCCTCTTGAGGAAAATCTGTATAGTTTGATGACTTGAATTTGACAAAGTTGCAATGATTCTGCACAAGATAAACAAGTATGCACTGCATTGAGCTGCCATTTACCACCTCCCTGGTGCCGAACATGCATAAGCGCCTGGAATTGCTACCTACGTAGTTGTGATGGATGCCCTCTATGCAAGTATCTGGCCATTTTGACGAGTCTGCAAGATCCGATCGATGCGTCCCAAAAACGTGGCTGACGGGAGCATCTCTGGCCAAGCAATTGTTAGAAACATGCCCCTTCTTGCACATTCCAGCATCGAGACCCTGAATTCGACCACAAGTCAATCCCTTCCCGATCTCGACGACCCAGAAAGCGGTTGGCCAATGCTTGGTCCTTGATCGCCAATGCACTTGCGTCCCTTCTCCGGTTTTTCCCCATCCTTTGACGCACTCGCCACCTTGTGGCACAGGCCCCCCTCCAGCTTTTTTTCTGCTCCTCCTGCACGAGACCATCCTGTAAGACCCAGCTCCGAAGCGCGGCTCTGGGAGGGTAGAAAAGGCCCTCCTGCTGGCCGGACCAATCACAGCGCGGCAGAATCCCGAGGCTTTCTCGCGACCCGGACCGACTTTGCCACATAGAGTTAGATGATGCACACATCGGGGCTAGCGTTCGCAGGGGCGACGCTCGGGCCAAGCTTCCGAAGGCCGGAGATAGCGAGCGTGTGCGAAGGTCTTCTTCACATGCGGGATCAAATTTATCTAGCAGTGCCTCCCCCAGATAAAGGCCGCATTCCCGCTTGCTCATCATTGCCCTCACTTCCGTCTAACCTGCTATCGCCACCGGGGAATCTCTTGTCGTCGTCGTTTATTTGCCTGGGATATTAATTGAGAGGCGTCTCCTTTCGACCTTCATTTTATTTTCTGGCTCCGTTATCTACAGAGCCCATTCGTTCCTGATCCAGCCCCTCCGGCATTACAGGAAAAAAAAAAAAGCTTCCTACTCCGCACCGAACTTTCCATCAGCAACTCTTCCACCGACATCGACCTGCGAGCTATCCTACGAATCCTACAGACACAATGAAGGTCTTTTCCAACTCGGTCACCTTCAACTACTCGTGGGATGAGGTATCTTCAGCCAACTGGCGAAAGTACGGGCCGTGGAACAACAAGTCGGAGCACGTCATTGCCGTCGACACCCTCTCACGCGACGTCGACGCCGAGACGGGCATCCTCCGCACCGAGCGCTTGATCACCTGCAAGCAGTCAGTCCCCGACTGGATCAAGACCATTGTCGGCAGCACCGGTGACGAGAGCTTCGTCTACGAGGCCAGCTATGTCGACCCCGTCAACCGCACCGTCACCATGGTGAGCCAGAATCTGACGTGGAGCAACCTCGTCAACGTACAAGAGGAGGTCATCTACAAGCCCCTGGGCGACCACCAGACCCAGTTCATCCAGACGGCCAACATCACCGCCCTGTGCGGTGGCTGGCAGCGCATCAAGAACAGCATCGAGGACACCCTGGTGCACCGCTTCAAGGAGAACGCCGCCAAGGGCCGCGAGGGCTTTGAGCGCGTCCTCCTAATGAGCCGAAAGGCCTTTGCAGAGGAGAAGGCGCGCCAAGGGATGATGCTGTAAAAAAGCCATACGCCTCATTCCGCCCCTTTGTTTCCCTCACCGCAACCTCATACACACACTTCTCTGAGGCTTGCGCACGACCCATCTCCACTACTCTCAAAGACCTGTTACACTACAGCAAAAACCTGAGCTTTTTACGACGACACGGCAATTGTATACTTTGGCGCGAAAAAAAAAGGGAAGAGAGGATTCTTTTTTGAAGCATTTGCATATTGGTCAAGGCGTTTAGAGGGGGTTCCAAAAAAGTTTTTCTACAACCAGAGCTGAAGCAACTCTTTTCTCTTCGCTCTCTGCTTTCACGGGCAAACGAAGCCCGTAGTTTTTGATTTCTTGGAGTTGTTCGGTTTATACCCCCGGTCTATTAGACAGTCGAGAGCATTTGAGCCCCGGGGAATGGCCCCGGGTTCTACGCCTAGAACGGGCTTTCTTGATAGAGTCACTGATTAGAATTAATTGATCAAAGACGAAACGTTATGAACTCTTGCATTGGTTTTACGGCTTGGATTATTGTGAGCAGTGTAGTGTCATCATCACTGCTAGATATGCATGTCATCACCTTGGTCCCCGAGCCGGCGAGGTCATATCGGCGACTATCAGAGCGTTGCACTCGAGACTGCCGAAGATAGACTCGGCACTTGGCCAAGCCCAACTTTCAACGGCACCTCGGGCGAACCGAACCTCTTACACACCATCAGCGGTCGATTCCCGGCATTCGCTGTTCCTGTGGCTCAGCACCTAAACCTCTCCGTTCCCGTCCGGCCGGAGAGAAAGAAAACCTTCTCTCCCCCGCAACGGTTTCTCCGCATGCGTTTGTGGGCCGGCTTTATCCGGGGTGGAGGGGACACTGGAATGATTGGGTCGTTGGTTGAGGCTTGGGGATGAAGCTTTTCTTGGCCTAGGAATCTATGTTGCACCGTTTTATACACGCCGGAATGGGTGGTGTTGAGGATGAGTGATGTGTTGGTGAGGGAAGCTCAAATTGAGGGGGAGATTTTGTGGTTTTGGACTGTGTCACATGTCAGAGCGATTGTTGACTGATAATGCTTGGAATGTCATGAGACAAATCTTGGCGTTTGTTTGATGAGCTTGTGTCCAAGTTGCGGTGAGCTCTAACATGTCGGCTGATAATGAGCTGGATGTATCTGGCACGTGAACACTCCTGATTGACTTTATGTCCTGTGAGTATAAATCTGCACTATGGTGACCGTTCTATACAAAGAGAAGAGGGAATAGGGTCAAGTGGTTGCCTGTTTTATACACGCAGAAATTGTGTGAACGTGTTAGGGGGTCTAAGCGATTGAGAGTGCTCTGATTACTTCAAGAACAGAGAGGAAACCTGGATCGCATCTCTTTTTTGTGTCCTTTGATGAAAACGACGCCACTTATACATAGTGTGTAGCTCGTGGGCACTGATCAGATAGGTTATGTATTTACTGCCAAGGCACTTGGCAACTGGCGGGCACTGACGACAAAGGGAAGAAGCCATGTCTTGGCTCTGTTTGCTACCATTCAAAGCAAACAATCCTCGACATTTTAAGCTCATCTGAAGCAAAGAGTCAGTGTTTGCTTGCCAACTTGAATGTGTTGATGCGTATAGGCAGTTCACGTCTGATAGACACAATGTATTCTATCTGGACTGGTAAAGGGAGAACGACGTCACATACCGAGACAAAGCCGAGTACACACACTGACGGAGCTTGATCTAAAATTGGGTGTCTTCAGGGTTCAACGGGCTCGGGATGCGCCAGACACCCGCATCCAGGGGACCTTGACCAAACCTGGTGCAGGAACAAGGGACTGATCCACAGGTGACGGAAGAGACGGGAACTATAAAAGCAATGAAACATGACCTGCAGAGGTTGACTTCCGGGTTTGGAAAAGGAAAGGGTCTGGGGTTTCTGGTTTGTCACTGGATCATGCCACTGGGCCTGTGGTCTGATGCAGGCTTTATCCGGAAAAATAAGCAGAGCAGCACGGCTGTTGTTCAAACAGCCTCCGTTGGAACAGCATTAGAAGACATGAATACAGTGAAGCCTGCAAGATTAATGGCTGGAGAGAAGTGGGAACTTTGGCCCTGTTTGTCCCCTCATCGTGTCAGGGCCCAATGGCTTTCTAGTGTTGCTGCCAAGAATTTGAAGTTGTCTTCTTTGAGCCACGGAGTCCTGTCAAAGCTACATTGACGTCGAATTAACCTATTGTGTTGGCATATAAATTTGTGGCCAAGTCTGTTTGCTCCGACCTCTGGTAAATTACCCTGACTATTTCTTTGTAGGTGCAAGTACAAGTATGTACATGTGACTATTTGCTCAACAAAGGGGAGAGGGCTGGCTCAACGAGAAAGAACACAAGGTAGCGAGCTCTTCTGGGAGATAATTCTCTCATCTGTTTTGCATGGGTAGTGCAAGATGGTTGGTGAACTCAACGAGAAGTGTTCCCGCTGCGTTGAACCTTGGGAAGCAACTCGAGCACCAGAAACCAGATGTAAGGATACTGGCCCCCCTAAAGGCACAAAATCCCTAGTCCACACTAGAAACGTAGTGCTCAAGAATAAAACCGTCAGCTTCATTGCTGACACGCTCCGTAGTACAGGTCCGTGATGCTTGACCGGATGTACCTGCAAGGGGACTTCAAGGAGCAAGCATCACAGCGTCATGAAGGCACAGTCACTCGTAAGACAGCAGATATGACCAGAAAAGAAGCAATTGATGTAGCTAGCGAATATCGCTGATAGTTAGAGCGCCATCCCGGCTGGCTCTTGAGTAAATCTTACATGAGGACTTTCCTGTCCTAATTCATAACCTTCCTGTCCTGACCGATGCCTTCCCTGTCATGATTCATGAATTCATGCGGTGTCTGATAACATCCTGCCCTGATGAATAATTTCGCGTGTCGATGAATAACCTTGTGTGTGCTGATCGATGTTCGTTAGCACTGTCTGGCTCCTGCCCCTTGTCGCCAACATGAAGACACTCACCGAGTGATCCTTGACGATACTCTTGACGAGTTTGCGATAAGTACGCTGGCCGATTTCCTTCGTTGATTGATAGCCCTCATCCCGAGGGTCATAGTCGTAACAGTCGTAAGTAACCCAGCTGGAGCTGGTGTAGCATGTTGCCAAGAAACAAATTCCTTCCATGTTGAGATCGATCTCCGTTGAGTCACGTCTTCGTGACGGTGGACGAGTTAGTGAAACTGCTTAGTCGGCGTTCTCATTTTCCTTGTTCTCGGCGTTGTCGTCTTCATCCTCATCAGGGTTGGACTCAGTTCCCATAAAGGCGTTACCATGGCGGGTATCCCCAAGGATAGCCTGCAACTGGGCACGGAGTGCGGCGTCCTGGTCGTAACCGTCGCGGCGACGGCGAATGATCAGGTCTTGGCAGTAGACCGTCAGAATGCCCTGAATCTCTCCATGGCGGCGGGGAGCCCAGGTCATGGCGGCACGACCAGCAATGTGCCAAAGCTGTTTGGCCTGGTAGAGCCACTTGATCTCCTCTTCGTCGTTCTCGAGGACTTCCTCTCCCTTGTCGCGGAGAGCTTGGTGGAACACCTGGGCAGTGTAGATGCAGCGACGAAGGGCAGAAAGGGGAGCCTCTCCGAGAGCGGTGCTCTTGTAGGCTGGCATATCCTCAAGGTCCTCCTGGGTGAGTTCGTTGTGCATGGCCTGGAAGACCTCACGCTCCTTCTCGGCACGCTTGATGCGGTCGGATTGCTCCTGGACGAGAACATCGGTGACATAGGTGCTTTGGAGACCTTCCTCCTGGAACTTGCTGATGACCTGAAAGTCGTCCGCGAACTAAGCGGCGACGGCATTATCAAGTTGATCGCGAAGCAGGCGGACGTGCATTCGGTACAGCACGACCCGGCGAATGCTGGAGAGCCACTCGGTTTGGTCAAAGATGCCTGGATCATTGCCAGGGATTTCGGGAGTAGTGGTGAGAGCAAGGTAGAGGTCCCAGGTGCGACGCATGACGCGAATGGAACACTCGCCATACTTGGCGACGAGGGCCTTGGAGAGGCCGTGAACCTGTTCCTCGTCTTTCTCCTGGTATTCCTGCAGCTCACGGCAGAGAGGGATGAGGCGCTCCTTGAGGGCCTTGTCAGTGAGGTCGTCCATTTCGCCGATGGCCTTGTAGAGGTCAGTGTTGCGGCGGATAACGTGAGGAAGAGTCAGGGCGAATGGCTGAGGAGCAGGCTCCGGGTTCTGGCTGCCAACATCCTCGCACCAGGGCGGGTAAGCGGTGACGAGCTTGGATGGGAAAGGCGCCATCGTCAATAATGTTTGAATAACGATGAAGCCGAGTGTTGAGCTGTTGTTGTGAGGGTGGAGGTTGACAGAGTAGAGTCGAAGGGGAGGAGGGAAACTCTGGTGAAGAGGAAAAGACTCGGGAGGGGAAGATGAGCGGGGGAGAGTCTGAGATAGTTGCCACGGCAGCTCATCCAGTCTCTAGCTTGGTTGCCTAGATGTATCGATGACGGAGACCTTGCTGTCGCCTGCTCACTCGACTGGGATGAACACAGCAAACGAGGGGTGTGAAAATAATGCGACTGTGAGAGATCTCTGCAAGTATCTCACTGTAATGATGCTCTATGTGATTCTGGCAATGGGTTATTCAGTGCATGGTGCTCTATATATATGTCAAGTTATGGGTAGTTTGGCGCATGATGCTATCCCCTGCAGGCTGGCACTGTCACAGTTGGCGGCCTGGTTCGCTTTGTGCACTGTTTTCAAACAAACGACACGATTTGAAAGAAAAGATCAAAAGGGTATCATTAACTTGGCTATTCTAGGGGCATCCTCCTCCACCCAGTCTTTGTTTTCTCTTTGTGTTTATCAACAAGCGTGAATATCCTCTCGTATTTGCTGTGCATGGTGACCTGATCTTCTGATGTAAGAGGATGCAAATAGAGAGGCCATTATCTCGACCGCATCCTCCTTGAGTTTCAGGGGCCGTTACAAAGACGCATAATGATGGCCTCGCAAGGTCTGCGTAACTGGCCGCTCACCAGGCAACAACAGTCTCCTGCTGAGACAAGATATATGCCCACGAGTCGAAACGAGTCGAATACGAGTAGGTCACCTGCCTATCCCTGAGCACATCCACTCTGGCTCTGAAGCTCACGAGGCAGGAGGCTGGGGATTATTGCCCACAGTCTTGTACAGATCCCTCAGCTCAAATTCATCGTGTCCTCCCTCGGGAATCTCTCCAACAACCCTCGCAGGCTGTCCAGCAACAACCGAAAAGCTAGGGATGACCATGTTCGGAGGGACCACTGTGCCGTCGAGGATCTTGACATAGTCCTTGACAATGGCAAACTCGCCAATGGTGCAGGCCTTTCCGATCTGGACGTGGTTCCCGACGGTGGCGGCCTGGACGACTGTTCCCTGGCCGACAAAGACGTGGTCTCCCATGCGCAGCGGCATGTAGGTGAAGCTCCCCTTGTACATGCGGCCGGGGGGACGCAGCAGGGCGCCCCGGGCGAGGAAGCAGTAGCGGCCGATGGCGACGGCGGTGTTGCTGGCCGGGGCGCCGGACGAGGAGGACGAGGAGGAAGAGGGGGCTGTTCGGGAGAGGTCGCCGCGGATCATGACCTCGGGCTGGATGACTGTCTTGCCGCCGAGCATGATGTTTTGAGTTCCGACGAGGACAGCCCTACGGGCCACCTTGTTGCCGGTGTCCTAGGGGTTAGAGTCAGTGTCTGGGCATTAGAAGAGGTAAAGGTGCTCACCGTCTCAATGTACTCGCCCTTGGGCGCACGGCGCGACATGGTGGGCGGGAGACGATGCCGGGGCCGAGACGGAGACGGAGGAGAGAGGAGTCGGTCGAGTCGGTGTAGCTGAACCCGTGGAGGAGCCGAGAAGATGTGCAAGTGGGGCCGGTCATAACGTGGGAGTCAGCGTAGTGGCATGACTTGTACATAGTAGAACAGCCTCAATTGCTATGGTTATGCATGTTGGCGCTGTTGGCAAGGCATATTATGACTGTCAAGACCAACAGACACTTTCAATTGAGTCTGCAGAGCGTCAAATGCCTTGGGTTGGAAGTTGGGCCAACAGAGTCCGACCAACACAGGCACTGCTAGTGACACAGCCCTCAGGTGAACGCCTTGTGCAACCCTTGGCTACATTTCAGGTGAGTATACGTATGACCCAAGAAAGCCAAGCCTTTTGTTTTCGTCTTGACCGTTAAAACACAGATCCCCCATGATGTTTTAGGTCCCATCTCCATGCTACTTGACCTATCTCTGTGTAGCTTGGCTTGGGATCTAGCTTCAAACACAAAGACACACGCGAAACGTGGCTTCCCCTCTTCCCGTGCCGTGCCGCAGTGGCTCTCATTGATCCTTGTTGAGAGGGGAGAATGCCTCCAGCCGAGGGAAACGAGCCAACCACGCTTAGACAGCGCGTCTGTGGGCGCGTAATTCTCTGGGCACATAAACCATGCGCGCTGCACACGCACTTCGGGACATTTCTTTTCAGCTCTCGGCAAACACGGTAAGGCAATGAAAGAATGTCTGTCCTCTCTGTCCCGTCTCTGATTGTAATTTAATGCACGGAAAGGGAGGAGGAAATGAGCATGAGATTTGCCGTCTGAGCCCTTGCAGACACGCTAAGCCTCCAAGTTACCTAGGTCAAGTAACAGAATGGGGCTTCAGCTGAAACGACGGGCAGAAGCGAGGATTTTCAGATAGATGAGTTCGCCTATTTTGCTTTTCCTCTTCGTTTGCCTTGCCTTGCCTGTCTCATCTCGACTTTTGACAGTGGAGATATGTTGTAATATGCAAGCTATAGCTTGCTTGCTGCTGACCTCTTACGATTTTCTTCTTGACTGGGGTACGCATTCGCAAATCGGAATCCTTGCTGATGTTGACTCGTGTCGTGGCCGAGCCCCGTTGGGTCCTCTCAGACGCGGAATCTAGATGTCCCCAAGATGCCGAGTTCTTTTCTCTTCTTGGCTTTGAGGGGGGGCTGGGGAAAGAATGCAATCAGTCTCTCTCTCTCTCTCTTCGGGTAGCTCTGCATTTCATCGAGAAGCCAAGGATGGCGCAGGTCATCACAGGTTGAGCATTGATGATTGCCTGCTCACATACGGATGGATACCCTTACTTGACTTTTGCTGACCGTCCTTAGTACTTTATACCGGCAGGATCAGAGCCGTTGCGGATCATTGACGAGCCGTCTTGCTGCGCCTTCTCTCCAATTGCTAACGTTCTAATTCCAGTAAAATTGATTCCAAAAGTTTGACTGCTTACTCCATACTATGGATGGTTTAACCTGCTTACACTCCGCCTCCCACGATACCACATCAACACATGCGGAATTTTTTTTTACTCAGGCTGACGGCATCGAAGCAGAGTCCACATGATGGTCCTTTCCATCCCAGCCCTGCCTTTCTTTTCTCCTCTCACGCTAGGGTCGCCTTCACGCGGCCGCCCGGATCCCCTCCCCTCCCTCCTCTTTTTTTTCTCACCTGCGCCGGTCAAGCGAACAGCGTTGCATTGCATGAGGCCCCTAGTCCGTTTATTATTTTTCCTCTTGTCAGACTGTGATGAGCAAGCAAACAAAAGTGTCTATTCTCAAACGGACCCCTTCAAGATTGCAGGCTCAGCACTTGTTTAGCTCTTGTTTGTCAAGTTGATATAAACCCTCGTTTCGTCTCCTCGTTTCAACTACACAGACATCAATTCATCATCTTCTCTTCTCTTCTCTTCTTCTGGAACTTCTTCCACACCAACACCCTTGCTCGTCCAATCTCCACCCATCCATACCAAACATCCCCGCCTCTCTGCGCAACACTCTGCCGTTAAGCGCCCAGGTGGACACCCTTCATCCAGTGGCATCCCTCCGCCGTAGCGTTTATTATTAGCCTTGCCGCCTCTTGTCTTGCCTTTGCCCTTCCTTGCCGCGCGCCCGGTATAAACTCCATCAGACGCTCTTCCTCTTTTCTTTTCGTTCCGTCTACTACTCCCTCATAACCTCCTTCATCTCTCTCCTCGTTGGTCAGCTTCTTTGAGATCGACACCATCTTCACCTCTTGATCTCAACGCCCCGTGTCTCATCCATCTACATCACAATGCTCGCCAACTCCCTCTTCTTCCTCGCCTCAGCCGCTCTGGCTCTGGCTAACCCTGTTCGGTATCGTCCTGGCTCCAGCTGCAGTGCCTCGCGGCCTGAACCAGTTCTTCCTTCGACTGGTGGTGAGTCTAACGGAAGCCATTGAAGCCTTGAAACAAAACACTAACACCATCTTTAGCTGAAGAGCTTCAGTCTCCTCCTCAAGGTGCTACCCTCAAGCACATCGCCCTTGGTTTCGGTATCCAGAACTACACCTGCAAGGGAGAAGGCTCCGACGCCACCGCCGCCGGTGCTCTCGCCATGCTCTACGATGTAACTCACCTCTACCCCGGCCAGAGCCGTGTCTCCCTCTCTCAAGAGAAGTGGGCATCTCTCACTGCCACTGCTCTCTCCAGTCACGCAATCCCTCTCAACCTCAACACCTACGGCATCGGAGCCTCCTCCACCGACCCCTTCCCCCAGGACGCTCCCCTTGAGCTCGACGGCTACAGGCAGATCCCCTTCGCCGGCCACCACTACTTCAACGCCAACGGTGTTCCCACCTTTGACCTCACCAAGGCTCAGCAGCTGCTCTTTGGCAAGAAGATCGCCGGTGTCAAGGCCCCTACCTCTGCCAGCGCTGGCCCTGACGGTACTGGTGCCGTTGACTGGCTCTACCTCGGTGATGCTGGTGGCAGCCACGGCGTCACCTCCGTCTACCGCGTCTTCACTGCCGGCGGTAACGCTCACAGCTGCAAGAGCACCGGCACCGATAGCACCTCGTACACTGCCATGTACTGGTTCTACGGCTAAGCCATCTACATTCTCACACTTTTCACTTCACAATTACATATTTTCAGGATAGATCGGGGTTCTGGAGTTTATACATGGTCACCTCACGATCGCTTTTATACCTATTTTGCACCCAAAAAGGTCGCTTTCTCTCTCTCTCTTCGGCTTCTCATGGCAGATACCACGGTTTCATACGGGGCATTTCTTCTTTCCAAAAAAGGTTTACAATTGGAAGTCCTCTCATTCACGGCGTTGTTGTTTGTGTGATAGATACTGGTTCATGCATGGCGCATTTGGCGGGTTGATATGGGATTTGTTTTCATGGGACGAGGACAGGACAGGATAGGATAGGATAGGTAGTTAAACATCAACTGAAATGAGTTACATCTCAACTCGTCTTTCAATGTGAACCATCGAGCCATTTTGCAACGTGACTTACAGGGAGACGTGGCAGGAAGATAGAATGCGTATTCCAAAGGCAAGTCCCCAAAATAAGTCTGGATCTTCTCTCAGACGTAATTTGTCGGGCATTCTCGGGTGCACAAGTGAAGTTTAATTGGAAGTTCACCCGCGATCATAGCGAGAGTGACTTACACGTACTAGGCAGAAAGGGTATTCTATCAAAGGATGGCATATTGTAGATATCAACATGAGTAAGCATCTCAAATAATTTCCCTTTTTATAAAAGTGACTGTAGTCGTCTGGTGATGCTCTGGCCAAACTTGATACCCAAATGCCGCCGTCACAGAGCCGCTCATCCCGCTTCCGCAAAGCTTCTCATCCATTCGGCCAGATTAACACCTTCCGTAGCATAATATTAAAAGCCTGGCTTTGAACCTGTGCAATTCTTTAATTCATCATATTCCTCAAAAACTCGCCATGAACTGGTCTCTTGTCTTGAGAGAGGTCTTGTCCACCACCCCTGACCCAACAGACACTTCATCTGACACATCCAGATACAACTACCGCAATCATGCTTCGAGTACCCTTACGTCAGAACGCTACTTCAGTTCTTGCCAGAGCTCGTGCAGCATCGAGCCTGCGTACCTTTCAGACACCAGCGCAAATCCTCCTCCAACAGCAACAGGTTCAAATCCACCAAAAGACTCCAGACCAACAACTCCAACCACAATCGAAAGAAGATCGAAAGGATTCCCAGAACCATCCCAAGCAGGCTGGGCATCCCAATACACAATCAAAACAGCAAAAAGATGTCAAGGGGGCAGCAAACAAGCCGGTGTATCATGACAAGGACGATCTTGATGTCATCAAAGGTGTTCTGCTAGCGGCTATAGCCGAGCTGATTCATGATACAATTCATGACTGTGACGAGTAGCGCTTAGGGGGAGCATGGACGAAGCATTGGAGAGCAATATTGGTCCTCGCGGGAGGAGAGCGAGGGCTACAAATTCTGGGTGATGACGGCCAAATCCCCACTCACGAATGGAAAGGAGAATAAATCAGTTCAAGAATGGCAATCTCTAAACTATTATTTAATAGAGCCTCATTAGTTAATAGTCGATTCGTTGCTATACTCAACCCCCGTTCTTCTCAGCATCCTGTTCCTGACTCTGGTTCAGTCGACTTGTCTCGCAACCCATAGCTTCCTTCTCCTTAATATACTTGCCATCTTTGTAGGTCAACGCTGCACACCATAAAACCAAGGCGATACAGCACGCAATCATTGCCCACATGCCCCTCTGCACACAAGTTAGGCACATGTGACACCTCAGATTAAGGAACTTACAATGAACCAAGGAGCCATTGATGCCCCGTAGAAGACGATACTCCACCAAGCATTGACGGCATTGCTGCCAACATTCATACCCGCTAGAACGACACCTCGAAACATGGCAGACTCGTGACGCATGGCGTCGTTGCACCACGCAAAGAAAGTAGCTTGACAGGCGTAGACAGAACCAGCCCAGTAGTACGCCGCGAATGTAATCCTGGTTGAAGCTGGACTTGTTGGATCCTTTGAAGCCATCAAAATCATGATGGACGTTGCAATGCCTGTCACTCCGATAAAGTAACCCACGAGGTGACGCTTCCCTCCTAGAAAGTCTGTCAATGTGGCCCAGAACATGGTTGAAACGATACCCACGGCGGGGACGCCGGTTGGATAATTGTTCAGCTGGGAGACGGTGTAAGTATTTGTCGGGTGGTTCTGCATGTAGAGGGCGAGGAGGGCGTTGGAGCTGAACGATTCGGTCTCGCCGGCGATAATCCAGAGAATGACGAACCCCCACCAGAACCAGGACGTGAGGACATTTCTGGCGAATCTGAGTGTGAGAGGAGGTCGTTCTTCTAGTGGCGGAACTCGTGAGATGGCCAGGGTCTTTTCTTCTTCGGTGAGGTAAAAAGCTGTTGTCGTATGTGGTGTATCTGGGAAGAGCAAGAAGCCATACACAGCGACAGGAATCGTAATGAGACCGTCGATGATGAATAGCCACCGCCATCCACTCAACCCGCTCAGACCATCCATACTCTTATGTATGCCCGTCTGTATAAAACCTCCAATGAACGTGCCCGCCAGACCAGAAGCGGTGAAAATGCCGCTCCTCTTTCCCAGCTCCCGTTCAGTATACCAAGACCCGAGGATGTAATGTGTGCCGACAAAGGTGGAAGCTTCGCAAATGCCTTGAAAAAAGCGAATCGCCATGATGGACTGGGGGTTGCGGGCAGAGGCGGTGACCATGGTGAGGGAGCCCCAGAGGAGCATCATGAGGGGAAACCATATGCGAGGCTTGATGTATTGGAGAGACAGGTTCGAGGGGATCTGGCCCAGGACATATCTGCAAGACGTGTTAGAAGTGGCTGGTCAGTGAGAGTGAAATCGTACCCGACGGTGAAGCAGGTCAAGACCTGGTTTAGCTGATCACCCTTGAACCCAACCTCATCCCTCATGCCAGAAACATAGGCATTGTTAATGTTCATGCGATCGAGCTATCAAGTCATAAGCGCATGAGATCTGTAAGGCAAGGACAACGTACGTAGTTGACGAGATAACTCAGACAGCAAAACGTCAAGATGAAAAAGTCAATCTTTTGCACCAGACGCCGCTCCCCAGGTTTATAGTCGACGTGCAGATAAGCCTTGACCCTCGAAAACATGTTGAAGACTTCAATCGCATTGTTGAATGACGCAGAAAGTAGAAGAGAGTCGTCGGGGAGATCTGGTCAAGGTAAGACAAGGTTTGGCCCGTGTGACGGCTCATTCTGTCCAAGATCATCAATCCGCACATCGAATCGTGGGTCGAGCGGTTTTTATCCACTTTACAACCGACTCTAGCGCCTCGCTTCTCATTCAGCTGGGAGGATCTCATACAAAGTGAGGTTATCCTCAAAGATTTGTTTGTATTGTCAAACAAGACAAACGTGGACTTGACACGTAGAGTTTAACGTGGTACAAACAGCTTTGGATGCCCCAAAGCTTATCGTCATGCCTGATTTGGAAGACAATCGGCGCATAATAGTGAGTAACCGTGTGGTTATTCCTTTCTTCTACTTTGTGTATCACTGGATCGACCTCGTACTTTCTTCAATCGAGCAGGTAGACGTCACTACCCAGCAATTGACGGATGATCAACACTCCAAGAACCCAGCATCACAACTACTCATTCCCTCTTTGACTTTTGGATATGAGATTCTGGGCACGTCAACGTCACGATATCCTTGGATAAAAGGACGATGGTCTCTTGCTAACTTACAAGTTGATGCTGTGCTTGATCAGCGCCAATTCTGGCACCCCAGTTCTTTGCCATAAGATTGCTTTGGGGAAACCCTCTCAACGACAACGTCGAAATAGGCCACAGATTATCAGAACTTATTGCGAGGACCATCATGCCGACGAAACCTCGGCACGACCCATCAGCCACTCCCAAGAACAACCCTAAGACGTTTCAACGTCTGTTGTGAGTTTTACATCCAGCACTGAGCATTGAATCCAGAGCACTTCTGATTCAGCTACCGCGATGAAAAGAACTAGAAGCATGCTTTTACATGCCGAATACGTCCACGATAGTGATCATAGCCGAAATACCTCGCGCCTCAGTTACGGCCAATTCTGACAACACCATGTCTACTTGTCCTGCTGTCCAAGGTCAACGTGATCACGAAGGAGGAGTACAAGGCGAGAGTGAAAGATCATACCACACAAAGAAGCTGTCAACTTTCACATCAAGATCCTCAAGACACTGGTGCCGACTGGGAGACAGCATCGAGACGAATGAGCTAGACAGACGCATTACGCACATCAAGTGACCAAAGGGATTTTCAATTTGATCATGTCCGTTGAAATATGCCCCTGCATATGAAACGAGTAGATATTTTGCTACGTCAACTTGAATGTTGCAAGTTGACATAACACTAAGACTGCCCTGGGCGGATTCTAATTGTTGTTTTTACTCTCCTATTGTTCTCTTTTGGTAATCAGTATATTGGAGGAAAGGAATATAATTGAAGACCAACCATACCTCACATTTCTTCATTATTAACCCTTGTGTTGGGATACATGTCAAGAATGGGTGTCGTCTATCTGCTCACTTGGTAGCCCACTTACGGTCCACGAATTAAAGTAGGGGCAAAAGTGACATATTTGGCACAGTAGGTATGGAGAGCTTCTTGTGGAATCCGTAGTTAGAGGAGACTACAGCGAGAAGCCGTCACATTGATCTCGAAGCAAGGTCAATGTTGAGACCATCGCCCACACAACAACACCTTTGACGCGGTTAAGAAAGACTAGTATATAGGCTCTTTTAGAAGGCATGTGACGATATCCGAGTTACATAGGGTATAATTTTAATTACGACTATTCTTGAGGACAGTAAAGGGGTGGGCAAACTCGACACTTCGTCATAAATATTGGCCTATCGTACAATTGAACAAGGACAACTGCCTGAGGTGAAAATGACTAGACCCGACTATTTATATCGACTGAAATATGAAACCAAAGTGATGCATTGTTGGTCTGTCAGTCGTGGTAGGACTGAGAGCATACTGCAGTAGCTCTTGGCAATAGCAAAGCCCATCCTCGAGGCTAAAGGGTAGATGACAAATTGCGCTTCGATCGAGTCGCCAAGTTCGAGTACAAAACGATCATAAGTAATCTGGGCGTGTATTTTTATGTATGTTCGTGTATATAGCATAGCCGCCTCTCAAATTGCTCGTCCACTCCTGTTTGCAGCATGTACTTGATCATGACAGAACACCGACACGTAGGCAACAACACAAGGCAACAGAAAAGGACGATGTAATATATCTCGTATCTCGTTTTGTAGAAAATATGAAAAAGACGAGGGGAATTGTCCCTCTATCCTTCACGCCACATGCATCAGACATGTCTTTCTCGCCGCCATCCAAGCTACCATGACTGTCTGTTCCCCGAATCTCCCGGTCCGGGCATTAAGCTCTCGAAAATTATCCAAGGCCGCGTCTTCTCCCTCCTGAAGCTGTTTTTTTGTCTTTTAGCCATTGTGTCTCTGATTCTTCCAGAATAGAGCTCGCTTTCTATCGTCTCCTGTCAGTAGACTATTTGTCTACCTCCTCGATGCGTCAAGGCCGCCCTGGAGATCCTGCTCGAGTCCCGCGTGTCCGTGACCAACATATTCTTGTGGTCGGGGATCCTCGGCAGTCCACTGGTTGCCGGCCTGGGGCATGGGGACTTGGGCACCGCCCTGCTGGCCAGGAGCACCGCCAGCACCACCCTGTCCGGGAACGGTGCGGACGAGCTGTCGGAATCGCATCACCTCGTCCAAGATCATGCTGCGCATCTGTCCGACATCCTCAACCACCTCAAAGTCGAAGTTGAAGGTGGTGGGGCAGTCAGGCTCGTCCGAGGCATCGTGCCAGATGTGCAGGTAGGGGTGCTCAAGAGCCTGCTCCACGCTGATACGGGACGAGGGGTCAAAGGCGAGCATCTTGTCAAGGAGGTCGAGGGCGTCTGGGTTGGCCTGGGGGAACAGGCTGGGGAAGGGCTTCTTGGGCATGAATGGCAGGTTGCGCACGTATTCCTGGGCTCGGGGAGATCCAATGCGCGAGAGCGTCTCCTCGTTGGGGGTTCCGAGGATGTGAAGGATCTGGTTCAGCTGGTCAACGTAGTCGCGACCCTTGAAGAAGGGTCGGCCGCCCAGCAGCTCGGCCAGAATACAGCCGACAGACCAGACATCAACTACTCCAGTTAGCAAGATACAAATCACTCCCACATAGGCCATCACGTACTGGCTTTGGTGTAGCTCTGGAAGCTCAGCATAATCTCAGGAGCTCGGTACCATCGAGTAGCGACGTATTCAGTCATGTAGCCGGCATTCTCCTCAGGGTCGACCGAGAAGCCTCGGGCCAGACCGAAATCGCAAATCTTGAGCTCGCAGTCGGCGTTGACCAGCAGGTTTCCGGGCTTCAGATCTCGGTGCAGGACGTTGGCCGAGTGGATGTACTTGAGACCGCACAGGATCTGGTAAATGAAGGACTGGAAGTGGGCGTCGGTGAGGGGCTGGCCGGAACGGATAATGGCAGCCAGATCGCACTCCATCAGCTCTATCGCCGCGTCAGCTCATCTTGTGTGCATCTCCCCAGGTATATCTGACTAACCCTCGTACAGGTACGTCTCGTTAAAGTTGTCGGGTCGAGGAATGTCCATGTCGTACAGACATGTGATCTGGTCGGGCATCAGCATACACGTCGTTTTGCGTCTGTTGGTCGGGATGCGCCGGGGCCGAAGCGAAACAGCTCGAGGTGACGGGTGGGCGACTCACGTTGCGGTGACCGCGAAAGTGCTGGAGCAGCTTGATCTCGCGCAGGGCGCGCTTTGCGAGAATCTTCTTGCTAAAGACATTTGTGACCTTCTTGATAGCGACGCCTTCGTTGGTCTGGTTGTTGACGGCAGCACTACATGTCCCGACGAGGCGGGGCTGTCGTCAGCAAATGCGGCGGGGTAGAAGGAGAAAGAGGGCAGCAACGGCAAAGAAGCGCAGGATAGAGAGAAACTCACCAGACGATACCGTAGGCGCCCTGTCCAAGCTCCTTGGTGACGGTGTAGCGCTCATCGACGATAAAGTCCTGATTGAAGACCTTGAAGACCTTCCGTCCTTGGAGGTCGGCCATGGTGAGAGAGTGTGTGCGGGACGATTCGGCGGGGTAATAGAGCTGTGGGAGAAGCCGTCGTCACCAGACAACAAACGGCAGCGCAAAGTGAAGATGCTTGTGAGAAAGCAAGAAGGAGGAGACAAAGGGCCCCCAAAAATGTCAGCGCGTCGCGATATATGTATGTAGTTTGGTGGCACACGCTTGGAGCGATGGATGGAAGGGGGGATGAATGGATGGAGCTCTCATGGTGCCCGAGACCTACTCTCTCACTCTCTCAGCTGCAACCATTGGGGGCCGTTTCTGAGCTGCTACTGGCGGGGATCTCCAGGGCTGCTAGCCTGCTACAGTCCACTACACGGGCGGGTCCCCCAGTGGTCGGAGCCGCTAGGAGGGGGGAGGACCCCGCAGACAAGGTCACCGCCTGGCCGTGTGGCTGATTTGCTGAACTCGCGGCCCCCACTATCCGTTATCCAATCAGATGCCGTATCAAGCTCTTCACCTCGTAGCCGCGCGACAACGACAAAACCTGTCACCCCTGATTTTGCTTGAATCACATAAAAAAAAACATGCCAAGTTTGGACGTTACAGAAAAGGGGTGAGTGGAATCCTCGTGTTTGAGAAAATGCGCACGATAAGGTGATGCATGCCCGCTGGTTCTTTCTTGGACGGGAAACTCTCTCGCCAAGCCCAGTTCCAGCGCCGGTTCGTACCCAAGCCGCAAGCCGTCCTGTGCCACACGTGAAGGGGGCTGAGCAACAATCATCAACAGCACCGTGGTCAGCATCTCTGGTCAGCATTTCTCGGCAACTCTTCGCGAGATAAAGAATTCAAACGTCGTGGACACTTGTCATTTTCTCACTTGGAGTCCGGAACCCCCGATGTAGCTACATCTCCGTCTGACGCAGCTCAACTTGCTCGTCTGTCTTCTCATCCTCGTCGACCCAATTTGAGCCCTCCGGCCACTAGGCGGCCGCATGGCGACCCGGGGAACGTAGGGCTGAATCTCGCAAGTGGGACTCATCAAAGCCGAGAGCAAACACTGCACTGCCGTTGGTGAGTTTTTTACTTTCTTCTCCTCGTATGGACGGACGTACGTATGAGTTCGTATGTAAGCCAGCCACGGATTTGTCTGGGCGGACCGCGCCGCCGGAATCTGAGACATGGTTTCAACTGCTTCTGTTGGATCGACGTCGAATCAACTAATTTCCAAAACGAACCATCTCGTCGGAACCCTTCAGCCAATGGCCATCGGATCTCTGTCTTGTAATATCGCAGGTAATATTCTATTTCATCTCTAGCACGTCTATCCCCTTCTTTATGCACATATATCGGGTATTAATTCCACCTCTTCCTCTCCTCCCCCCTTTAACCATCACCTATTCATCCTCGAGGATCTCCTTGAGAAAGTTCTTGGAGAACCTCGAACACTGCTCAAACGCCTTGGAGAATCCCTCGTTCCCTCCATAGTAGGGGTCGTTGACGATCTCGGGTCGCTTCGTCCCGCTGAACTCGCCAAAGAGCATCACCTTGGCCTTGGAGTCTGGGTTGTTCTTTTGTAGCCGGTGGAGGTCCGAGAGGTTTGACCGGTCCATGGCGAAGATGTAGTCGAACTTGTTAAAGTCGCTGGGGTGAAACTGCAAGCCCGACGTTAGTGAGTCTCAAGTTATGCACCGCCGCCGATTGAGTTGACAGGGGGGGATGACAACATACCCTCCGCGCGAGATGGTCGTAGTCGTTAATCCCGTTGGCCTCCAGAGTCGCCATGGTTCTGTCATCCGGGGGTTCGCCGCTGTGATACGCAGCTATCGCGAATGTTAGCAAAACGACCTCCTTTTCCATGCCCAATTCAAAAAACACACCTGTGCCGCAAGAGTCGATGCGCCCAATCCTACCCCCAACCTCGGGCTGCTTGGCAAGGTTCTGGAAGATGCCCTCTGCCATGGGAGAGCGGCAGATGTTGCCCAGGCACACAAAGAGGACCGACACTGGTTCCGGCATGGCTGCGCTGCTGTACAGTATCTCAGATGTCACTTGCAGACAAGGAGAAAAGGAGGGAGATTCGAAATGTCGATTTGTCGCGACGAGTGACGTGACGGCCCGATGCGCGCCATAATAATTGCTGATCTGCCCCGCCATCTCATTTTCTGGCATGGAGGGGTCCCTTGTACTGTGATCATGCCGTGTACGCACTGTGTGACATCGAGGAAAAGTCACGTGGATTCGTGTCCGGCTGGCGCTGGGGCTACTGAATCTATGGCTGACGAGACGCGTTCTGATTGTTGGAAACGTGTAAGCATCGTCACTCGTCTCAAGCCACCGGAGGGAAGTCTGTCCATGTTCCCCGCTTTGTAAATGAGAGTTGAGAGCGTGAATGAGCGTGAATGAGTCTCAGGATGGTTATAAAAAGGGGGACGTGGTCTTTGAAGCCTTAGGTTGAATTCTCTTCTCTTGTCTGTAGCCATTGCCCATCAACAGCTTCATCCCTCAAGTTTTACTCAAATATTTACTCACTATCTATCTCAAAATGTCCGATTGGAAACCTCCTGCTTTTGGAACCCCCGTCTGGATGGGTATTCCTGCTCATGACGTCGGCCGTGGTAGGTGTTGTACCTTGACCCCCTCTGAACCAAGTCTCACTTACAACCCTATAGCATCCGAGTTCTATGAGACGGTCTTCAAGTTTTCCTTCAAGGATAACTCTGAAAAGTACCCCAAGGAGCAGATCCGGATGTTTGACTTCAACCCCAGCCTGGGCCTGACAGGCGGCATCCAAAAGGCCCCAGATCACGCTGGTCACTTTGCCCCGGGCAAGGGCGGTATCTGCGTGTACTGGTTCGTCGAGAATGTCGACACTATCGGTCCCATCATTGAGAAGGCTGGCGGTAAGATGCTGAGCGAGAAGGAGAAGGAGGGAGAGCATGGTTTGTTCCGTTTCTTTGAGGACACTGAGGGGACAGTTGGTGCGGTTTACCAGATGGTTTAGAGTAGACTGTTGGAGTCGTATGTGATATTTAATTGTTTTTGAACTAGCTGAAACCGATGTCTTTACTCATCATTGTCTTGATCAAGTATCATTTCCTCATATTATACCAAGTTCTGTTTGATGTTCCTGGTCCCATCCAAGCTGAGTTTGGCTTATAGCCGTCTAGTCGGTTTGGTTTCGGCTCACGCTCGCTCACCCGCACTGTGACGCAGGGGGTTCCAGACCGCTATAGCAGCTGTAAGTTGGGGCCATTATCCGCTAAAACATTGTTAGCCTCGGATGGGCATGACCCTCATCTCGTTTCTCTCAATTGATTTGCGGCAGTTCAATTAAACTGAGCCCGCTTTGTTTCAATCATACGTTTCCAAGCGCGTTTCTCCTCCTGTCTAGATCGCGCGCTGTCACACTGTTGCTGTCCGGTTCCCGGCATGGACCCGGAACCGGCACCCCGGTCCTCAACCTCCAGGCGTTCGGCACAGAGGAGTAGGAGTCCGGAGGAACCGCAGAGACCTGCTAGACGGAGGAGTCGTTCTGTTCAGCTTGAGGCTGCGCGTACTTCGACTGCTTGCAATGTCTGTCGCGATAAGAAGGTCAAGTGCTCCGGCACCTGGCCGTGTCGATATTGCAGTAAACGACAGCTGACTTGTGTGTTTTCGACGTCTGAGAAGCGCAAGATGTACTCTGTCACGTATGTTAATCTCATCCACAAGTTGTATAATCTCTGATGAAGCTGTAGGCAAATCCAGCAACTCCAGCAAAAGGTTGCCGACTACGAGCGTCAACAGCCAGCTACTGGTACATCAGCCGCTCAGCAAGGTAGATTACACTTCAGTCCCTGATTACAGTCAAGTTAACCGCGGTACAGGTTCTCCATCTCAAGATCAAGGTGCCTCGAATGGTGATCCTCCAACAACAAGGAATACAGGCAACTCGCCTATATCCGACAACCACCTTGGTACAAGGGCAGCTGAAACTCCCCGTTCAGAGACCTCTGCCTTTTCACTTCTTGGACAGCGACCCCCTCACGAAGATCGTGGCCCGCCTTCGACAAGAGTGCCGAATAGTCGAGCGCCCAGAGGTTAGTACAACTCGCTCTTGGGAGACCTTCTCAACTCATCTATTATAGCCATCTTGCCGGAACCCAGTCTATCCTCAAGCGAGATCTTTGGCACCGAGATCCGAACACTTCTCCTAGCCAGATCTACTGCTGGATCAGAAAAGAGTCCTGCGGCATCCATGGCTGTTGCATCTCCCCACTTGGATCGCGAACTAATCGCCAACGTCCGTGGCTGGCCATCCGAGGAAGAGGCCAACCAGCTTCTGGAACTTGTCGTCTTAAACGTCGGCATCTCTCAGCATTTATTCGACATCCGGTCCTTCTCCGATAGTCTTTCACGTCTCTATCGGGATACTGGGAACGAGACACCGATCCGTGGGCTCTGGTTTGTTCAGGTCCTCTTTGTCTTGGCGATAGGGAAACTCCTCCGTGCGGGGACTGTGGAGGATTCTGAAGTCCCAGGGGTTGCCTTTTTCAACGAAGCCATGAAACACATGCCGGCCATGAGTGATATGAAGAAACACAGTATCTTGGGCATCGAAGTTGTGGGGCTCGCTGCCCTTTTCCTTCAGGTTGCCGACCGAAAGGATGAAGCATATCTCTATGTTTGTTACCCCTTTCTCCACCGTTGGTGCATTTTGCTCACTGTTAATTAGGCAAGCATGGCTTTGAGACTAGCAATCAGTCATGGAATGCACAAGTCGACGGGAAATGACAACTTTTCCCGATCAGAAGCTGTTCACCGTAGTCGTCTCTGGTGGACTCTATACATGCAAGAGAGGTTTGCTCGTTTGTTTCTTTTTTATCGAGTAGAAACTGACTCGCTTTTTAGGAGATTGGCTGCAGCTGGAGGCTACCCAATGGCTATTGCGGATGAAGCCATATCCATTGGCCCACCAACTGACGTGGCTGGATTTGCATCCGCTGCTGCCATCCGGGTCAACGTGAGAGCAGCTCAGATCACTGGTCGTATTACTTCAAGTAAGTCATCAAATCCCGTATTCTAAAGTTCAAATTTGGTTGACCCCTGGAAGCAATCTATGTGCAAAACACAAACTCAGAGACCTCATTCATCAAAGACATTGAGGCCATTCTGCATTCCCTCCACGATGTCGAGTCCACTATGCCAGCCGAGTACCGCATGAATTTTAGCCCTACAGGCTTGACAGTAGCTGGCATACTGTTCTCCGACGCCGATCCCTCATACGCGAGAACAAGCGCATCTCTTTACTTGAGTATCTATCAGGTACGTGGAGCCCAACCCATAGTAAACCTTCTATTACTAACCACATCCCAGGCTGTGATACACACAGTCAGGCCTATACTCCTCTACATGGCTCGCAACGTCCGTGATCGCGAGTCAGAATCCGCCCCGAACCTAAGCCCAACCCTGCGTCGACTCGGCGAAATATGTATCGAAGCAGCTCGCAAGAGTCTGGCCATCTTGCAAGCTCTTCGCAACACCGAGCTGATTGGTAAGTCTAAGAAACCATTAGACGAATCGTTACTAACATTTAACTCATTGTAGCAAAGAACGCTTTCCTCGACCTCGACATCCTCTTCTCCGTCGGCTTCGTCTTTGTCCTCGTCGAAGCCATCCACCCGGGCAGGAACCTCGGCATAAGCGGGATCGAGGGCTCCAGAAGCGTGCTGCAGTACCTCGTAACAGTGGGTAACCGAGCAGCAGCGAAGCGTCTAGGAGAGCTAGACCAGATGTGTCTCCATCTCCGGCCCCCGTCCCAAGACCAGCAGGTCTCGGGCCAGGATCTTCCATACGAGACGGCCAACGCAGCAGCGGGGTTCGCTGCGCATACGAGTGGTTCTAACCCTGAGCGAAGTGGACAGCAGGAGGGGGATCAACCTATGGATTTGTCCAATAGTCCGATGCTGAATGCAATGTTTCCTGGGAATGGAGATCTGGCCAATATATCCTTGCAGGGGGAGGATGGGCTTTATTGGGTTTATCATGAGCCTGGATTTGTTTATACTGGTGCTGAGTTGGCTGATTGGGAGGCTTTGGAGTACTAGGTTATTGGGTGTTTATCAAGGGGCGTTTACGGATGGTATTTGAGAGCGATCTGTGTTTTCCTTCTCCAATACAGGTTCATTATTTTCAATCTTTGATTGCATCCCGATTGAGCTGAATAACTACAGCAAGTCAGTACGAGCATGTGTTTGTATCGAGGAATACATGTGTAAAGAAGTCATTTTAAGCTTAATGGTCTTTGTCTAACATACTCTGGTATTCATATAACCACTAAACATACTCCACATATCTTTTACCAAGCCAATACGTTTCACAGTGATATTCTAGCTGCTGTAGCGGAACCCCTTATCCCCAACATCCGTAAGGTCCGAATCAACCGACACGCCAATCTGAGTGTGGCTTCCTTCACCCACCTGCGAAGCAGACAAATACTCAATCTGTCCCTCAGCAGCCTTTCCGTCCCGGAGGCTATTCTCTCTCTTGACCAAGGTCATGTAAACAACGAGGGTGACGATCAAGGCGGCCCAGCTGGCGATACTGAGGATGCATCCCTTGGTATATCGCGGCGCATCCTCTTCCTGCCAAGCCTGAGGGCTCACGATACATCCCACACAGTACGTGATGAAGAATCCAGCACTAACGATACTCTTCTTTGTGTTTCCCTTGACGTTGCTAGCCACGAGACTGGCACACGCGCATAGAGGGGCAGAGGAGCATGAGGCAAGCCATGTAGAAGCAACGATGCCCCAAGAGGCGCCGCCGTTGACGCTGACGGGGAGAGCCAGCAGGATTGTGGAACCAGCTAAAGGTATCAAGGTGAGGCCGATGGCTGTGTAGACTCGTGTGCCAGGTAGGAGGAGAGGGATGATGGCTGACATCCAGACCGTGACGAAGTTGATGGCGCCGCCGGGAAGACCGACCAGCATAGTGCGGAACTTGGAGAAACCGAAACCGTTGATGACAAGTGAGGAGAACTAATTTTCTTAGTATCTCTATCATGAAGGATGGCATAATTTGGGCACTTACCTTGAGAATAGGGGTAGTCAAAGTGACGCACAGAGCCATCATGAAATACAACCAGGTCAAAGGCGACGACAACGCCTCCCACATCTGCTCCTTGTCAAAATGAGCTTTATCTCTGGTAGACCGATCAATTGCCAATCTTCTCGTAGCGATCTCCCTCTCCCTCTCGTTGAGGAACCACGCGGTTGTTGTGTCCCTAGGCATCAACACCACAAAGACAATACCGCAAGCAACGGTCAAGCCTCCGAAGACGAGAAAGATGGCTCGCCAGCTCTCAATAGACATCTTGGCACCGCCGACAGCGTACATCAGAAGAGCACCAACGATCTGACTGATTCCGTTCATCGACATCCACGTCGCCACTCGAATCGGGTGCTCGCTGCGACGATACCAGTTGGAAGTGATGATGACAAAGGCAGGCGAGACAGCAGCCTCGGCGAAACCCAGAAAGAACCGCGCGGCGGCGAGGCCGTGAAAGTTCTGAGTTCCTCCGATGGACATTTCAACACCGCCCCAGACGATGATGGTAGCGCCGACGAACATTGTGATGTGGAAGCGACTGAGGATGTAGGCGGCGGGGTATTCGGAGGCGAGCTGGCCGAGGTAGAAGAGGGATACGACCCAGGAGAACTCTTCACCGGTGAGTTTGAGATCCGTCTTGAGGCCGAAGACGGCGGCGTAGTTGATGGAGCCTTTGTCGAGGTCTGCAAGAAGATATGTCAGATTTGTTTGAGGTGATGGAATGGAGGTTACTCACATTGGAAGAAGTAGACAAGAGCCATCAGGGGCATGATTATCCGGTCCAGCTTGCGGACGAGCTTCCTCTCTTCTTCAGGGTCAATGTCTTCAAAGACGGCAACCTCATTGTTCTGGTTGTCGAACTTTTCCGGCTGCTCGATGGCCTCAGAACGAGGCTTCTCGACAGCCGCATCCTCAAAGGTTGTCATTATGAAAAATTACCTTTAAGAATGAGAGGCAGATCAACGGTTGTGGGTGTAGGATCCTTAAAGATGGAGTAGAAGTGATAGGGGAGCACAAGTGAGGTCAAAGTGTAAAACCGAGGGGAGGTGCAGGTGCTCAGAACTCAAATACAAGGAGGTCAAGCCTCATATTTATTCTGCCAAATGAATTCAATTGACAAAACACCGGATGTCAACGTTTTACTCCAAAATCCTCCTCCTCACGACGACCCAGAACAAGTTGGATCTCATACCCCGTGGGGGAACTGAAGATAAGCGCACGTCCGAAACCCCGTACTTCGGGAGCAACATCCGGCGAGGATAAGTTTCCACAGATCGTACCATGATCATCTAGCTTGGGTTCAACACGCGGGGACGATATTGGGGTTTGTGGGCGGAATCTGGGGCAAGTGAGGAGAACCCCTGGCGAGACACGACTCGTGAACACACGGGGAACTGGGGGGCGAGATGGCTTCTAGTTCTCGGGAGGCTATGTGGCCCTCGGATGTGACAGCCGGAGAGCCAATTTGAGTTTGGATGTGATCAAAGCGGTGGAAGAGTTGTGGTGGTTAGCCGACTGAGGGAGGTCGGCTATATGCCAAACCCCAGTTCACTTCCGTAGCATGGTCCTGCCAGAAACTACCCTGAACATGAATAAATCTCTCATTCTTCAGTCGAACAAGCTCTTTAACGCAAGGCGATTTCAAGGGGAAGAGAATAAGTTTCGAGGTCATTGGTGACGACATCGCCAGCCATGGCTTTGAGGGGAACCTCACGACCTTCACCACTTACAACACGAGTCCGAGAGCACAGTCTATTGTCGTTCGTCCTGCTGATCTGCTCTTCTTCCGCCTTCCTGCTGAATAACAAGTTCGTTATTCACTTGTTCGAAGGCCAAGGCAACAGGAGCAAGTCTTCAAGTAGGGGGTATACAACTCCTGAAAACACTTCTCACCATTCACCGGATGCAAACAAACAATACCACATCCCATTGGCAAGACACTAACACGCCCAGATGCCAAGCTGAACATACCCCTTGGCACAGTAATAGGGTATACCATTTAACCCATCACCACGTGAGCTAAACATCAAGGATCACCAAGACATGTTGATTCGTTGGTTCTTATTCCATACGTTTTCATACTCAATACAAGAGAGGGGATGCCACATTTGATCGAGGCGCGTCGTGTCGCCGCACGTTTTCCGTTTCCTGAGCTCGTCCGGCCCAATTCCTTTCGGCGCCTTTTGCCTCGATGCCTCCCTCCACACCTCCTCGTACCGCCTTGGATATACCCAAAAAATAGACACTGTGCGCCGGGCTGAAGAAGCAATACTAATACAATACAGGGTACATGAATCTTTCGTCATGAATCGAGCGGGAAGGGTCTTTCCAATCCCGTTCCAAGGCCGTGTCACGCGTGTGAAGTCGTTCGTTGTTACAGTTGGATCGTCCTGTCAATCTCAGGCGATCTGTCGCTGGCGCTCTCTCCGTAATGTCTCGAGGACGCTCATAACGCCGTTGTTGCGTAGCCTCTCGAGGACAAGTCGCATGCCATCACGGCTCTTGCCCAGCTGGTCCTGGGTCTTTGTGGAAGCCAGACTCTCGATGCTGCGCTGAATTCCTTTAGCGCCCCAGCCACCCATGATGCCGTTCTTGAACCAGCCATCCTCTTGGGCCTGTCCCAGTTTGCCGCGGATCTTTTCTCCAAGTCTTGACCTGAACTGGACCATGGTTGTCACAGCGGTCTCGTTGGGGTTCATAGACACTCCTTCGGCAGGGACATTGAACTGCTGCTTTTCAATGACAGACAGCACACCCGTGAAGTTGAGGTTCCGGCTCTCAGACTTCATCCAGCCCTCCTTGATATCGACCACACTGGTCTCCAGGATGTACGATGCCTTGTCGGCAGAACCGCCTCCAGTAACACTGGTGGGCAGCAGCTTGTACACAGCTCCGGGCATTCGACTCTTCTTCAGGTGAATGCGAGTGGTGTGCAGCCGGTGCGTCTTGGGGTCGACATAACTCTCGATGGTGTCGGTGCTCAAGACGTGGGCGGCAAAAGGATTGAGCTGAGGAGATGAGTATCGGAGGAAGAAGGCGAGGGTGACGGTAGGGAAGGGGTGAGAGTAGGTATGGTTTGTCGTGTGCGTGAGAACCATTGTCGCAGTTGGCGAGCAAGATGCTCTTTCAAGTCGGGAAAATTGTCCGAAGAGGCGCTGGGGAAGAGGGGACGCCGAAAGTCCAATTGGTCAGGTGGCGGTAGGTCAGAGCTTCCAGTGTACAACACAGCTCCAGGTCAATGTCGTAGAGCTCCCAATTCCCAATTCCAATCCCTATGAGCCGATTGCTCTACTGCAATCTTCAAATTGGAGATCTCGTCGGGGAGGTTGGTGGTAATGGAAAATTGAGCCGGCGCCTCGGCTTAAGACCAGGCCGAAAGCGTTCACCTATCTCCGGGGGCCGCGCCGCCGTGGAGACAATCAGAAAAAGCCGGAGCTCGCAGCTATGTCGGGCCGCGAGAGTTTACAACATGAGGTAATTGAAAAAGGAAAAAAAGAGATTCTGATGGCACAAGATGGAGATAATAAGAGGAGAGGAAAAGGCGGGCTCTCGCGACCTCGACAAGCCAGAGCGGCAGGGGAAAGAGGCAAGCAAGGGCAGCGTGTGCTCAAGGCTCTCTTCTCCGCTGTGGAAAAAAAGAAAGAGGGAGGAAGGAGTGGTGGAGTGGAGTGGAGGCGAAAAAAGAAGGCAGCAATCGGCTGATTGAGATGCGGCACAACGGCCACAGCCAATCGAGAGCTGCTCGATCGGCCGAACTCTTGACTGACGAGCAGGGACTGTCGAGCTCGTGATTGGTCGCAAGTGAGGGGTCGGCTCATCCAGAGCAAAAGGTTGCCAATTCACACGTGATGCAGATATATCACGGCGTCATTACCTCCGACAATCCCGCCCTCAGATGACCGTCTGTGAAGTTACACCACACCAGAGCTTGACGCCTAATGCGCGCCACAGGATCCGAGCAATGGCACTTGAGCAATGTCCGAGTCAAGTAGGAACAATAGTAATTGCCAAGATATTACTGGTGTATCTAATAAACTCCAAGATTCTATCCGTGTACTCCAAGTACAGTACCATCCAAAGACACCCCAACTCCAGGCAAATGAAATGCACATGTTTCCCCCTCATTAGATGTCATCTTGCTCTCCTTGATGCTCACGCCAGAAGTATCCATGCGTCAGGCCATGTCTAAATCAAGAACTCACTCCCGGCGTAGTGCTTGAGCACGACCCAGCCCTCCTCGAACCCCTTCTTCTCAAACCGTACAATGATGGCGGCATGGGTATGTCTATGGTTCTGGATGTGCACGGGATACTTCCGCCAGCCGAGATCATCCAGGTTCCGAATCATCTCGAACTGATACGGGGCCAGTGCAAGTGTCGGTTGAGAAACTGTCGACATTCTGCGTTCTCTCCGGATCACAGTCCGCTGCTCAAGATCCAGGTGCTCGTCTTCTTCCTCATCTTCTGTACCCAGGTACTCTTGGTTCTGTGAGTTGTTGATGGCCTCGTATGTATGTTCCACTTCTTCACGGATTTCCTTGATCCACATGGACATGCGGTAATCTTCGACGTTGAGACCGCCTTGTCCCATCTCGTGCAGCTTGATTCGGCTGGAGCTGCGAATAGTCTGAATGACCGAGTTGATCAAGAAGGCAACCACACCAACCGGAACAAGTACACCGATCGCTAGCATAAACGGAATGCGTTTGAACCACTTCACACTGGATGCATAAACCGTTGATAGCGACGTAGGAGTTTGGGCTTTTGGAAATGGCGCAACCGGATTGTTCGGGTCAAGTAGCACACCCTCATAGCCCTTCAGGTAATTGAGCTTGACCTTTTCCAGGTTCGTATATGGGTCCGTCTTGGCGATGCAAGTCGTGTAGTATACAGCGCTTCGATCGTTGATGGTGTTGGCGTAGAGCGTACGGCGCTTAAACTTGCGCAGACCAGACATGAAGATGGAGTTGGGATCGGCCAGCACGGAGAGGAGAGGTCGATCGGTATCGCGGAACTTGTCGATAGTGAAGAGCTGTCGACCCGACATGGAGAGCGTCCTTGCGCCGAGGACGTTCCAGATGTGATTGTGCCAGCCCTTGAGGGGAGATCGGACGCCGAGATGGGGGGATGCGAATGTGGTAAAGTTCTGTTGTCGCAATGTCAGTAGTCGCCAGTTATGCGCAAGTCTGGGAGTCGCACCATGCATTCAAGAGTATCAAGAATTCCCTTTGCATAGAGAAGACCGACAGCATATCGCGAAACCAACCCTCCAAGAGAGTATCCCACTATGCTCAACTTGGTGATCTTGCCGCCCTCATCCTCAATCTTGCGCAGCTCGCGCTCAATCTCTGCGCAGACGCGCTCACCCCCACGCTCAATGCCATCGTAGGTAAAATTGCCACTGTTCTGCTTCGCGAGCAAAAGATAGAGCTCGTCATAAGAATACTGTTCGCGCAGGGTTTTGGCAATGTTGCGCATATGGCTTGGATTTCCCCAAAGCTGCACGCATCAAAAACGGTTGTCAGCCATCAAGTGGATGACGTAGTGGTGATCTTCCAGGGGTTCAGGGGATTGCTTACACCGTGGACTAGGACGCAGAGATGATCAGCCTTTGGGCTTCCGCCGGTGAGATCGTCCATAGTAACTGATGCTGTCATGATGAGAAAAAACGCAATGATGAGAAAGTGAAGAGGAGAATAGAGACAGCGGCTCAGGGAGGAATAATAGTTGAGATATCTCAGGAGATCCGCCCCAACGATCGGGGTTTCGGGATGATTTGTCGTGCGTCTGCAGACACGGAGTTAAGGCACTCCAGGCCCCGCCAAACGACGATGAGACTCTGGATGCCAACCAACACGCGGCCTCGTGCTAGATACGGTAATGAAATTACAGAATCAATGATGATTACGTGGGAGCCAGTGCGTTACAGGCAGAACCGAGTGCGACTGCGGTTCAGCTGAATGCACTAGATGACGCCCAAGGGGTGGCTTATGTGGCTTTATCCAAAGTCCGCTTTGAAGCTGCGGACTTATGCAAACTCCAACATGAATGATGGAAGGGGCAGGATATGAATTCCAACTACGGATACTATCTATGGCTATCGACCTGGTTGTAGAACTTACGCAATGTATCTTGGATAGTCCATTGACTGGTCGTATGTTGGTCCCTCTATCGCGCCTTTGTTGGGAGCTTGGCAGTCACAGCTCTTTCGAGCCATGCAAATGTCAAAGAAAAGCAATCCTAACACTTCCAAGGAGTAAATGAATTATCATACGTCATCTCGTGACCTATTTCCCAACTCGACAATGAATCCTTGCCCTCACAATCAAGTCAAGATAGGTGCTCCAAAGTGCCGATACTTGCTGAGCCTCCTGTAACCATGCGTGTTAGTGGAGTCTCCCGCGTGCAACAGGCGTGTTGCCGCTCTAGTCTCACAAGTGGGTCCCGTCCCGTCTCTTTCAAGGGAGCAACTCAGCCTTGGGTTGGAGCTTTCAACTTCAAAGCACGAGCTTCATCTTCCACTTGAACAACATCAACACCTTTGACACGAAATAAAGAGACACGAACGCGGTGACATAGTCTTCAACGCGTCTCAGGAAATGCTCACTTCAGCATTTGGCTTTTCTTTCCCCCGATAGCACGGGTTCTTTCAACACCCGCCAAGTGGACCAAAGCTCCCCTTTGTGTCCTCAGCCAAGCTTGACAACTTGACCCTTATTACAACGCTCAGAGAGTTTTCTTACACTTGCTATCTGCAACTCACAAAGGTCTAGCTGTAATATCTCTGTTACAGCCCTTCTTCGCATGCATCAGCCCGGGAATCTTTCACCAATCGCCAACGTCGCGTCCTTAGCGCCGTCGTCATGAGCTTGTCTCTCAAGCACATCCCTTGTCCAGCTGGCAACAGGTGCACAGCCTTTCATTGCATCTTTGGTCATGAGAATGACCAGCCTGCCGCCCCAGAAGTGCCAGCTGCTGGAGCTGAGAACAATGGATCACAAACCAAGGAGGCCACTTCAGCCAACCAAGAGGTTCCACGAAAGCGCATAAGAGCAGACCCTACAGATTCACCTAGGATATCTCAAAATCCTAACCAGGCTTCTTCTGGAACATCCCGTGTAGGGACAGCAAATGCGGTGGCCACCCAGCTGAAACCAGTAACCAGGAAGGTCAGAGTCCCCGACGGTCCAGTGTCGTCTCCATCCTTGAAACGAAAAGTTCCAACATCGGACAAAGCCCAAGATGAGACAAGGACCCTCTCTAGAACAATGGCCCAGCCAGGCGTCAGACCCATCAGTCAATCACGCTCGTCGCCAGCGCAGAAGCCTGCGCCAGTCAAAGTCAAGAAGGCTGAATCACTGAACCCCAGGCTTCTTAAAAGCTCTCCTGCCAGCCATGACATACGTCTCAGACTTGTCCGAATGCTTCATCAAGAGTTCACCCGCCTAAATACGGAGCTCAAGAAGAAGAACAAAGACGGCAAAATGGACCTTATCTTGTCCGATCAGGATCTTATTGTTCGGGCCCTGGATGAGGAGGAGCACCTCGCCGTCCACAAGGCAGCCGTCTACTCCAACGTCATGAAGAACAAGGTCATGCAGTACAAGCGCATGAATGTCGACCAGTGGAAGACAGAGCGGGAGGAGGAGAGGAAGAAGGCCGCGCTCGAGGCTGAGGGCAAGGACGCTTCCGACGTGCCAAAAGAGATCAAGACGGGTCTAACACCAGCTCAAGAGGTTGAGCTCACCAAGCAACTACTGACGTCGATCGAAAAGTTGGCAGAGCACGGATATGTCCCCGTTATCCCCACAGAAGAAGCCATCGAGAGGGCGAGGCAAGGCGTCGAGGCAGCTAAGGGATGGGAGAAGTGCGACCGCTGTCAGCAGCGCTTCCAGGTTTTCCCAGGGAGACGCGAAGAAGACGGCGCTCTTACATCAGGCGGAACATGCACCTTTCACTGGGGCAAGACGTACATTGCACCCAAAACCCCTGGCGACAAGACCAGACAGCCCAAGCGGTACCAGTGCTGTGGTCAGGAGGTGGGAGACTCTATCGGTTGCTTTACCCGTGATCACCACGTCTTCAAGACTTCAGATCCCAAGAGGCTTGCCTCTTTGCTCAACTTTGCAGCGACCCCTGAGAACCCATTTGCACCGACGGATAGAGCTGTGGCTTTTGACTGCGAGATGGGCTACACGGTCTACGGCATGGAACTAATTCGACTGACAGCAACATCTTGGCCGACAGGAGAGGAACTGTTGGATGTCTTGGTCCGTCCTCTTGGAGAGATCCTTGACCTCAACTCACGTTACTCTGGTGTTTGGCCAGATGACCTCGCCCAGGCCGAACCGTGGTCCGCAGACGACACCTCCAAGCCCGCCAAGAGCAGCGACGAGAGCGTCAGCGAAGACGGCGAGATCAAACCTAAGAAGAAGAAGCTCAAGGTCGTCTCGTCCCCCGAGGTTGCCCGAGACCTCCTCTTCTCGCTCATCTCACCCAAGACGCCCCTTATTGGGCACGGCTTAGAGAACGACCTCAACGCTGTCCGCATCGTGCACCCAACCATCATCGATACGGTTCTCCTCTACCCTCACAAAGCCGGTCTGCCCTACAGATACGGACTCAAGATGCTCATGGATGTCCACCTCAACCGCAAGATCCAACAGGAAACGGGGCCAAAGATGCTGGGTCACGATTCAGCCGAGGACGCTAGAGCAGCGGGTGATCTTGTACGGCTCAAGATCCGGAACCTATGGATGGACATGCAGAGGGATGGTTGGAAATTGGTCGATGGGGAGTTTGTGGCTCCTCCTGGAAAGGGCAATGGAGGGGACAAAGGGTTGACTGAAGAGTTTATTGAGGCTTAATCTAGCATAGCTCTTGGACGGCCTGGCAACATCACCGGTTGATGAGCACTGTAATACTATTGAAATATCACGGCGTTCAGTTGAAGACTTTTGGCCAAGTTCACAGTACATCTCACTTGACGCTTACTGCATGGCCTCATTCCCATATGAAAAATCCCAAACTTCACAGACACACATTGCGAGATAGGGTTGGTATTCCCGTCTGGTCTCGTTCTAAAAATACAGAGTCGGCGCTCATGAATAGCCATTCATTACCAACGATAAGCGGGGAGTTCCCAGTCATTTCCTTTCCCTTCACCCTTTCTTTACATGATACATTTCACCTCTTTAAGCCTTGCCCACCGACAACAGGTACTGACCGCCCTGCTTTCCACCAGGCAGGTAGGCCACGTTGGGGTTCGACGACAGGGTGGCAGCAATCTCTCGGCTGGCCTCGATCTTTCGGATCTGGATGAGGCCGTCACCAGCCTTCTGGATGGCCTTGCTGATGGCTTCGGCAGACTCGGACTCTCCCTCGGCACGGATGACGTTGGCCTGTCGCTCCTGCTCAGCCTTTTCGACGATGAAGCGTGCCCGCTCGGCGTCCTGCTGGGCAATCTGCTTCTGCTCGACGGCCTTTGTGAACTCGCGGCCGAAGGTCATGTGGGTGATGGACACGTCCTCCAGGGCAATGTTGAACTCGGCGGCGCGGCGGGTCAGGTCGGCGCGGATGCGATCAGAGACGGCCTCTCGCTGGGTGATGAGCTCTGCGGCGTCGAACTGGGCCACGATGGACTTGAGGACCTCGTTTCCGATGGAGGGGAGGACTCGCTCATCGTAGTCGATGCCGAGGTTCTGGGGGGCGTTAGTAACCATACAAGAGCAGAGATTCATCTAGAGCCTTACCTGGTAGATCTTGGGGAGAGCCTTGACGTTTGGCCGGTGCAGCACTCGCAGGGTCAAGCTAACCATCTGCAAATCCTTGCTACCCGTGGTGGTTGCGATATTCCTGGGCTTGGTCCGCACGTCAAAGATGACACTCCTCTGCAGCCAGGGGATCAGGAAGTGAGTGCCCTCATTGACAACGTCCTCCTTCACACCGCTCACTCGGTCAAAGATGACTGCCCGCGTTCCACCCTTGACATCGTAGATGGCCTGGCTGCCAATGAAGAAGGCGGCCGAGGCCGGCACCGCCATGCGGTACATCCAGTTGAGGGCTCTCGCAGCGCCCGCCATTGTGACTCGTCTCCGTTAATTCCCTTGGGTACTGATCGCCTCGAGAGTTGGCGAGGGGTCGAGCTCTTGCTGAAGCTTTTCGGATTCGACGGACGGCGATGATGATTTGAAGCTCTTAGCAAAATCCCGGCAACATCCGCCCTTCAGAAAGGTGGGTGGTCTGCGCTAAGCCCCTTCGGGAAAGCTCGGCTGACGGGGAGCCTGTCCGTTTTCTTTGAACCATCCAAGCCCGAGAAATCCTGCCCTTTTCCGTCCGACCACGCCTCATCCACTCCAGAAACCTCCAACCAGACTCTTCGAGACTGCAAAACCCGTCGAAAAAATGAGACCGACTCAGATCCTCCGAAGCGGCGACGCTGACCCCGTCAACGGACAGTACGTGCATCGAGCCGAAGGGGGGAGGGCCAATTGGTGACGCTGCCCGGGTTGCGGCTTTTCCACCTGGAGAATGCCGGACTGCAGCAACACCAAACGCTCTCTCTACATCCCAATCGCTCTGGAAATTTATGCTGACGGTGTTTTATAGCTACCTGGGTAACTGGGGCCACTTCGGTAAGTGCCTACTTTTACGAGATGCGAACGAATTCGAATTGGATCGATGGACGCGACGGACGAAGGGATTGGTGATGCAGGAATGGGATTGCGATTGAGCCGACACGTCGCCATTGTTCAATGCGTACACTGGATCAACATATTCGAGGATTGGCCTCGGCCGTTCGGAGGACATCAGCAAAAGGAACGAACCAAGAGACTAACTCGACATCAGGTGGTGAGAAGCAGCGAGGTATCGTCACCTACGGTCTGTCCGCCAACCGACAGAACCCCTGGGCCGGCGCCACCCACGCCGCCATCTTCAACACCTTCCGCCGAACCAAGGGCCAAATCTTCTTCTGGCTTCCCCCCATGCTGGCCGGTTACTACATCATGGACTGGGCCGTCCACCGGTACATACATCAACCCGGCAAACACGGACACACGAGACTAACAACCTTGACAGAAGCGAGTACCTCAACTCCAAGGCTGGTCGCGCTGAGTACGCTGACGAGGAGGAGTAAAGTGTCTGATTGGAAAGGAAAACGAGAGCGGATGTGTTGGAGAGGGTCCTCTGGCCTCATTGTACATCAATACCTAGACTCGGTGGATGCAATAGACGATTGTCACACTATTTTATATGTCGCTATAAATATTCTCAGACTCAATTGGTAAATTATCATGGCTGTGAAGTCAGTAATCAGGTTAATCGCATGTTCAAGAGTATTGTCATTGCCGCGCTCTGAGTATATCCACTGGTAATAGACATTGCCGAGCGCTTGATTGGACTGGCTCTAAAACGACTGATTTCCCATCACGTGACTCATCCGGAGCCGGCAGTACGAATCGCCGAGTCTCAGCGCGCGGTAGCTCCCTCACCGAGAAAAAAGTTGGGCTTGCAGAAAAATTTCTAGGTCAGTCGAGGCTACAAGACACGGAACCGTTTCTGCGACCAACACGTCCCCAATTGGCACGCAAACTTTGCGCAAAGACTCGGACAACGATCGCGGATCTTCATCCTTTCTTCCATTCATCAGAACAAACCTTCCCGGAGCTCCTCGAGACCTCACAAATCCGCAGCCATGGCCGCCGAGAAGCCCGACAAGAAGGAGAAGAAGGACAAGAAGCGAAGCGACGAGTCCGGCGTGTCCAAGTCCAAGAAGGAGAAGAAGGACAAGAAGGACAAGAAGGAGAAGCTCGCCGCCGCCCTCGAGGAGAAGCTCGGCCAGGAGTCCGCCCCCAAGGTCGCCGCCAAGGCTGCCGCCGAAGACTCTGATGTCGAGGAGGACAATGCCGCCGAGCTGCCTCTTGAGCGGACTGTCGTTCCGTTCGCCTTGCCCGTGGCGGACGAGAAGGGCATGAAGAAGGTCTACAAGACTATCCGAAAAGGTACGCGAAGAGTTAAGGGGTATCTGTCGGTGACCGCATAGCTAACACGACACCACAGCGGCCAAGAACAACACGCTCAAGCGCGGTGTCAAGGAAGTCGTCAAGACCCTCCGAAAGTCTCCCCCCTCGGCTCCCGGCTACACGTCTTTCCCCGGCGTTGTCATCATCGCCGGCGACATCTCCCCCATGGACGTCATCTCCCACCTCCCCGTGCTCTGCGAGGACCACAACGTGCCCTTCATCTTTGTGACGTCTCGAGCCGAGCTCGGCGCCGCCGCCAAGACGAAGCGACCCACGTCGGTGGTGATGATCATGGAGAAGGCCGACGGCAAGAAGAAGGAGAAGGCGGCCGACAAGGACGGCGAGGAGGACGGTGAGGCGTTTGGCGAGAGCTACGCTTCGCTCGTCAAGTACGTGCAGAAGGAGTACGGCAAGCAGGCCTTCTGGGTCAAGGGCGGAACCAAGTATTAGAAGAGGTGGGGGATGCTGTGGAATGGTTGTTTGAAACAAGTCTGGATGTATTATACCAGAGGATCCAGTCCAAGATGGCTGGATGAAGGGCTTTGGCGGCGTTCAGGTATTTACAGCTTTAAAAATGACATGATTTGATAGGTCCTTGAATCCGATGTCCAGACTTGTGAGAACCTCCAGACTACGACTTTGCATCACCAAGAAGGGAAGCGCATTGTTTACTTGTTGTATTACTGCCTCTCGGGCGTTTCTGTAGGTACATGATGGATTCCTCTTCCTTATCTCACACTGGCCCCCATCTCAGAGCCGATTAATCAAATTCATCTTGGCCATCAACTTGATGATTATTCCCTTGCTTTACTCAAAGGGGTTGGTTCGGGTTCCCCACCAGGTCAAGAAGACGGAAAGACCCAGAGTCTCGATGAGCTTGGTGGCCAGGCTGACGCCGACTGTGTCAAGAGGTCGCTTCTCGACAAAGATCTGAGAGATGTACTGCAGCAAGTTAGTCAAGGTCTTGTGGAAAGGTAGTTACAGACATACACCAGGAGCAGAGGTGGCAAAGAAGATGAGAGATCCGAGGTAAGCAGCGCCCTTGTAGCTAAGAGTACCGGTAGCGTTGATCAGAGCACCGACACCATAACTCTGAAGAGCAGAACCGATGAGCGAGGAGCCCCAGGCGAGGGCGGCGCCGGAAGCCTCCTTGGAGCGGATAAACTCCTCCTTGGTGTTGGAGAGCTTGGCGCGCTGGTAGGTCTGGCCAAAGATGGGGGCGAGGACGGCGAGCTCGACGCCGTGGTTGAAGGCTGTGCCGAGGGCGATGGCCGAGGGCTTGACGGGGGGGAGGTAGTGAAGAGACATGTTGATTTTCGTTGAGAATAGGTAGAGAGGAGTGTGTGTAAGTTGTATATACTTGGTGTTGTGAGAAGCTTCAATTGAGTTGAGGATACAAAGATACAAGAGTCACTAGCAAGAAAAAAGGGATCTCCCCTCACTATTTGTACTTTCCTCTCCCTTCCCCGATCTCGATCTTGCTTCCCCCATTTCTCGCATCATGAGCCCGTGGCTTGCCCGTTTCCCCTTGTGTCGTCACCAGATGTGATGATGTCACCATTTGGTGAGACAAGATGCACTCAAGCCGTTTCCGTTGCTCTTTTTTGCTCCTTTTTGCGGGGTAAACTACAGAATGGAGAACATTCAGTGCCAAATGGTGAAAATGCTCCGGATTTCCCCATAGTTCATTTCCCCCCCTTGCCAACTTTTCCTGCTTCTTTTTTTCTCCTGGTACCTGACGTTGACGACTTTTCAGATTGAGCAAGTGGGGGGAGGTTGGCGATGGATGGGCAACTCTTAGCGGGACCCAGCTCTTTGGGCGGGTGATGATGGTGTCACGGCGTCATTTTGTCCACTGCATTTTTCTCCCTCGGCTTTTTGTCTTCCAAGGTAATACTCCTTCCGAAAACAATCCCATCGTTTGCCGAAAGAGGATGCGGCAGCAGCCGGGGAGCTGTCAACCTTGTTGACCTCTCAGCTCTTGTCTGTCCCGTCTAAACATCCATGCCTACTCAAAAGCTTGTTTTTCCCGTGTCTGCTTTCAGAAAATGTGAATCTTTGCCAGCTGAAGAAAAATTCCATGTTGGTCTTGTCCATATTCTGTCACTCGGCGATACTATTCAGCAGTGTCTCACTCGAGGTCGCCGTCTCGGCCACATGGGAACAACACCAGACCCTGTCCTTGACGAGGTCGGCATATCCCATACACTCCTTGACTTTGTTGTAGTGACGGGTGATCGAGTTAGACATGACATGGTGGATGGACCCTGATTCTTTCATGCCATCTTGACTCTGTGCTAGGTAGTTTTTGGTGTCTTTTTATTGCATCACCAGACACACTCTCCAGCCTCACCCTTGACACAAGAGTCAACCAACAGGAACTGGCGCCTTCAGACAAGAGCGTTTCAGTCATTTAACCGCCAAAAACGCTCATGTCTCACCCTGCACATCATCACCATCAGTCATTTTCACTCAAAACTCGGCATGATAAACAAGCCAGTGAGATTAACCTGGCTCAAACGCTAACTCGGTTCCCTCGAGAGCCGCTGGATAATTCCATCGCTCTTCGGTACATACATACCTACCTACCTACCTAGACACCTTCATGCCGCAAATGGCAGCTCAAAAAACAAACTCCCATCCGTCTTTGTAAAGCTTTATCTGTACAGTACAACTGAGGGTGGCAGGGGCCTTGGCCTTGTCTAACACCAAGCCCTCTCCCCACCACCTCTCAATCCCCCACGTGCTCTGTCGCATCGCATCGCACCTCTCAACTCCGTCCTAAAACCTTCAATCGCAAACCCATCATTAGTGTACTCCCATCTTTGAATAACTTTCCATATTTCATGCCATGTGCTGTCCGTCTTCGCCACCTCGGAGCGCAAGCAGCGCTCTCACATCATGTACATATTGCAGTCCCTCCAGCAGAGGCACCAGATGCATCAGGTCTGTATCTGTCGGGTCGTTGATCCAGCCTTGGATCGGGATAGCATTGTCTGGTCCTCCAGTTAGCTCTCTGTTCTACATAAACCCAGCTTCGATCTCCTCACCTTGGTGGAACAGATAGCTCAACGGACTATTGTCCAAGATCATCACGTTGCTCAGGTCAGACTCAACCGAGCTCAGGTCCTTGATGAACGCTCCTTGCCGGAACGTGCAGTGCTGGCGGTAGTACCGTGCTGAGAAGAATTTCCTCTCCGTCTCCAGCCAGTCGATCACTGGATCTGCGTACTCCTGAACCGACGCCGTAAACACTACCAGGTTGTACCACTTGCACACCCGGCGTAGGAACTCGTCGCAGTACGGTCGCTTGTTGACCCAGTATAGTATCGGGTGCTGCGGCCCGATCGATGTCTGTCCACCAACCCCCACGTATGTCGTGTTCAGGCGCACCTCGACCATGTGTCCTGTGCTCATCCTGCCTCCTTTAGACATGCTGTGAATCAGCGTCTCGTCGAGGTCTAGAATCAGCGTCTTCTGCTGCTTCGTCGGCGCTTCGATGTTGAGATATGAAGGCTGCCGCCGAGGAATGAGAGGTCGAGGAGGTGCCGGTGTCCTGGGGTACTTGGTGAGAGCTGCGATGGGAGAGGTAGGAGACTTGAGGTGTGCCGAGAGATCGCCACTGCCCAAGTCGCTTGCCTTGGTGCGTGCGACGGCCGACTGCGTTTTCCTATGCTTCCGTTGCCTGAGCGCCTCGTCACTGTTGAGCTTGATTCGAATAGATTTCCGGCCGGGGTTGCCCTCCTCTGCGGGTTGCAGTGATTTGGACCGCGCGTGCCGTCCAAGGCTGCCTGATCGTGATCCATCCGATTCCGATTCCGATGAGAGTCCCGATGATGTTGTCGAAGATCCTGATACTGGTCTGGGTCGCGGTGCTAGCCTTCTAAATCCTGTAGTCCTTCCATGCTCCTCCTTTTCAGAATGAATTTCGGTCTCATCCATATCTTTTTTATGTCGATGTCCTCTATGAAATCCAAAAAGCTTTCCGAATTGAGACCATGGCGCAAAATTACCATCCTCGTCGTAGAAACAAGCGATGAGATACACGCCTGGGGAGGCCAAGGTCGCGAGAACCCACCGGATAGATCCGATGATGCTCGAGGCGAGTCGTCGAGGAATTGAGTGCCACCACGAGCTTCGCTTGCTGACTTCGCCGTCTCCCAATAGGGGCGTGGTCTCGCTGGCATATGACTTTTCCGTGTTGAACCGCGATTCGTCAAACGTATCTTGGGTGAAGGGGTCGACGTCGTGTCTGGATGGTCTATCGTCGGATTGGCCGTGGGAAGGATCGTCTTCGGAGGCAATGCCGATGCCAATGGAGCTTATACTATTGGATCGCGATTGGCTTGGGCTCGGGGGAGGCGACACGCGGGCCGTGATGATGTTCAAAGAGTTCATCCTCACGGGCTAAAACAGTCCATGGGGTAATGATGGGTCGTCCGGAGTCGAAGGAAGGGGGCGAGGCAGGGCGAGACAAGGCGAGGGATGGAAGCGAGAAGTGAGTTGGAGAAATCGGCGGGTCGTCGGGGGATAAGATGGATGCGCAGCGCAGACGAGTCAATGTCGAAAAAAGAAGAGCTCGTTCGCTCTCGGACGGCAAGTGAAGAGAAAAACGAGTGTCAAGAAGGCATCGAATGCGAAAGGCGAAGGCGAGGCGAAAAAGGGCGACGACGACAAAAGCCCAAGGGGCGCAGGGCAGCTCCGCGATTGTGGTCAATTCTGCCAGGTGAATGCCATACACAGGAGGGAGCAAAAGGAGGATGAAGAAGACAGACAGGCCGCAAGGATGTTGGAGATGGGAGGGCAGATACAGTCCAACCCAGTACAGTGGCTGCTGGTAGCGCAAATGGTGACACTTGGTATCCGTACAGCGAGACACTGGCGCAGAGGCACTGACACTGAAGAAAGACTCAAGGTTACGCCCAGGTATGGTAATGGTAAGGAGCCAAGAGAGCAGCGACGGGGACCTTTAGCTTGTTGGATTTGTGGCGTTGAGCCGACGAGAGCTCTGGAACCTTGTTGGTGGACTAGCAGCCAGAAAAAAAAAAGCAGCGCTAACTGGCAGCAAGTACCGTCTGGTCTGGCTTCGCGGAAATCGGAAATCGCAAAGTAAAGGGCCAGGACAGGCTATCAACGGGTAGGGCGGCGGGGGGTGGAAGGGGGAAGGGATGGACTAGACTTGACGTTGGGGGGGACTAGAAGAATAAGGGAGGCCACCTCGGGGCCGGGGAGAAGAGAACAAGATCGGAGTCAAGAGGAGGGGAAGAAGTCGGGACAAAGGCCGCGCGCGCAAAGGAGAGAAGATGACACTGGAGCGATCAGATCAAAGGAGCGAGCAACCCAAAGTGAAGGGAGTGAGAGATCGAGCGCAGGTGGTTCGACGGATGATGGTTGAGGAATGGTTCACGTGTTGGGACTCAGGTGCCGAGATGCTGGGGGGCTGGGGGGGCCAGAGTTCCAAGGTTGTTCTGGGGGGTGGTATTCCAGGCGACTCTGGCAAACGTTAGTGGACGATGCCCGCTAGAGCAAGGCTACGAGATGCTGAGGCCCCTGCTGGTTGGCGGGTCCTCCTTGGATGCCGCGGCTCAGCGTTCACGTCTCTCGCCCGAGACCTTGATTCCCCCTGCTCAAAGCCCCGTGATGATAGATTTCTGGCCTCTTTTTTTTCTTCTTGTCCAAGGTAGTGGGGCATCAAACTGCGGGCAAAGAGTTTCGACAGCAACCCGACGTAATTGCAGAATCTGGTGGGGCGTTCCCCAACTGCCATGGGTTACGATCTTGGCCTGACCCTCTTTCACTCTGTCATTGGAAGACCTTGACGATGCAGAGACCGGTGAGGACAGTTGCTTCTTTGGGACGGAATAGCGCAGTGTGAGTTCCGCATAGCGTGGATCTATTCCTCCTTCGTTTTCGTATCAGCCCCCATCCCATCCCAGGCAAACATCTTGCTTATCCGAGGATGCCGCTGTGCGTTTTGAGGTTGTCTGATGAGATTCTGCAGGTTGCCGGGAGCTTTTACCGTATCGGTTCAACGGCACATGGGAACTTTGGTGTGTTTGGAGGGCCGGGTGAAGAAATCCTGCAGGTTATACAAGTGGATAACTGGCTATCGAAATTATTCGACAAATGCCAAGCAAATAGCATCACAAGCTATTCTCTGGCCAAGTCTTTGTTTCTTTCATTGTTCCCTTTTTCACGTGGCCTAGAGATTCGATCACAAGTCTCTCAGCCCTCGGTGGCAGATAAACCCGCTAATCTAGGGTTCATGGTGAAGCAGTTGAAATCTCAGATACTGGCGGGAGACATGGTGCTAAGCGAGAGCATTAGCAATTGAAACCCTTTCACTGGGTGGTCTTATCGATCATGTCCATTCTTGGCATGCTCAGCATGAATGACTGCTGGTTCGTGTATCATGCTTCAGGTTGACTCGAGCATTGACAGTCAGTCCTGAGGTGGCCAACTCATCCAGAGCTAGTGACAATGACAAGTCATCAAAGCAGTTTCATATGAGCGGTGACACCCAATGATAGCAGTATACAAGATGCAATATCCCTCCAGAACGTGACCTCTATCTCATATCTCCTTATGGTCCTGCCTCAACCCCAGTGACCTTCTTTGCCCTAAGATACCCATCCATGTCCCTGTCTCTTTGTCGTCATGGCTTTCCACCACCTCGGGCGGACCCCACCGAGTAACAAGGCTGAAGGTGCCCCACACTTTTTCTCAAAGGCCGACAGCCTTGCGCAAAAAAAGGTCCGTGGGGGGAATTGATTGACTCACTCATCCTTTGAAGCTGCACTGCACTGCTTTGTTCTGTTCAACAAAGCCGTCTCGACTCGGAAGTAGCGCCGCATTCGACATCTAGTACTTCATAACTCGAGAAGTATCATTTCAGGCTTCGAAACAATTACCGAACCTTTAAAGAGATTCACGACTTTCCTCGCCGTCGATACCCCTCCATCTTGTGTGCGCCCCGCGAAGACATCCCACACCACATCCCCAGCTCGCGCTAGCTGCAACACACTCCAGACGCTCCTCGACATGGCCCCTCACCCAACGGGCTTCGCGCCCGATCTCGAGAAATATCTCAAGTCTCTCAAGGGCCAGCCATTGGAGGCATCGGTCGAGAGCCTCATCTCGTGAGCCACATCAGTATTCCATTGTACTATTCGTTGCTAAACATTTGCGAACCATATCAGACTCCTCAAGCGACGCCAGATCAAGGGCTCAGAGCCTTGCGCCGTTGCAACCGCCCATATCCTTCTCCAGGTCGTCGCTCGCTCGAAATGGTTCAACGTTGACGGTCTCATCGATAATGTGTCGAGGATCGGCCGCCGCCTCGTCGAGGCCCAACCCAAGGAGCTTGTCATTGCCAACATTGTGCGGCGAGTTCTAGGCCTTATCCGCGACGAAGCCGCCGAGGATAGAAACGAAGCAGCCTCTGAGACCCCCAGCGAGGCTCAGGCGACCCCGACCGACGCTGTCCCGAACCCAGACGCTCTGGCCCACCAGTGGCCTCCCTCGACATACGCGAAGCAAGATTCCGCTGGCGACTACATCTCCAACAGCGCCAAGCCTCCGCCCCCTCGACCTGGACCCTTGTCCTCCTACAGCTCCGTCAACGTTCCCAAGACACTTTTCCACCTTCTCTCAGTTTCGTCGCCCAGCGATGCCGACCCTAATATTGGGGGATCACCCCTGGGTCTCTCTGGAGCGTCGACACCTTCATGGAAGGCACCCACTGCTCAGGTTCACGCTTTGAGATCCGAGGTCATCGACGGTATTGAGGAAATCAAGGATGAGATCAGTCAAGTCGATGACCAGATTGCGGCGTTGGCCGAAGTTCAGATTCACCCCGGAGACTACGTTCTTGTACACCAGCCTTCGCCAACTGTGGAACGCTTTGTTCTACGCGCGGCCCTCAAGCGTCGATTTACAGTTCTCATCGCTACTGAGCCCCCCCGGAAAGAGACATCTGAGGTCCAGCACGCTTCATTTAGAAAGAAGCTCACATCTGCCGGAATCTCGGTCATCAACATCATGAATGGAGGGCTTATGGCGTACATGTCACGGGTGGACAAGGTGATTCTTGGTGCAAGGGCTGTTGTTGCCAACGGCGGTGTTGTCGCCGATGCAGGCGCTGCAGCACTCGCTCGAGCAGCCAAGGAGCAGGGCAACGCCGTGATTGTTCTCAGCGGCGTGTACAAGCTGAGCCCAGAGAACCCCTTCAACGAGGAGTCTTTGATTGAGTGGGGAGACTCGGCCAGCTTTGTCAACTTTGCGGATGGACCCATGGTGAGCGGCGTTGAGGTTCGGACAGCAGTGACTGAGCTGGTGCCCCCGGAGCTCATCGACACCTACATCACCAACCTGTAAGTTCCACATGCAGTGATTGTTGTTATAGTAGACGCTGACATTAAACAGGGGCACTCATTCAAGAGACCACCTGTCGGTTCTCATCGCAGACCATTACAAGCAGGAGGATGTAGACTTTCACCTATGGAGCGGGTGATGGGTGCATGTGCAGTTGAAAAAGAAGAATGTGTAAAAAGTTGATTGCGATCTATGTCTCGGCGTTTGAGCGAGGTTCATGATGATGCGTGAATGGGTGAAATGGAAACGAAGCGAGGTAATCGAGAGTGCCTCGAATGTGATGAGTTGATACCTGATCAACGCCAGGGTCTTTTCAGCCCTGCCATGTTAATTTGGGCATAAGATGGCGTGGAACAAAGCATGACGACTGTTGGGAGATGAAGCGTCGTCCCCATGGTTTAGTAGACCAACCACTGACGGATCAGCCAAGTAATCCACGACATGCCACGAAAGACAATACGCAAAATAGAAGCCAACAGGCATGGCAAGGCACCCTCTAGGGCTGATTTACTCATCACCGCTCCTCGGCAAGCCGGCAGCTAGTTGGCGGCCTGGCTCTCGGCCGCGTCAGCAGCGAGCGGCGATTGGACGGGACCTTCTAGTGAGGAGTCATAGGGCTGGAGGGGGATGCGAATGCGACTTGCGTAACCCCTGTAGCTACCTCAGACCAACAACTGATGGTGATTATTGAACCAGTCAGGGATCTCGTTGCGTGTTTCTCGGATATCCGAGCTGCGGTTAACGAGAAAAAGGTGCAGCGCCATGTTCAAGGTTAAATCAAACAATGATGCCACCTCGGCCGAGGCAGCCATTTTCAACGTCCATGGATATCGGGTACAGTAGCGTCTGACCCGACTTGACTTCTTATATCATTGGCCCGCCCCTGCAACAGCAGAGAATCTCCCTCCTTCACACCACAACACACACGCCAGCATCATGACAGCTCCATCATCATCGACATCAAACATGGCCTCTAATCCTCAGGTCGCCGTCGATCACGACGACGACGCTCCACCACCGCCTTACTCGGAGACCGACATTTACTCCACCACTTCTGGACCGCCCCGATCGCCACTCTCGGCGTCCGGCCCCGCTCACACCGGCGACGACACCGCATCCCGGATATCTTCCACCTCCACCACCGACCCTGTGATCTTTACCCCTCCGCTCACGCCAACCACAGCCAATCCCAGCACACCTACTCAGCAGCACATCCAGGTGCCTCCTTCTCCGAGCGCTGCCCTCTACTTTGAAGGCCGCGATGTTCCTATCTCTACTCAGCGCCCAGCGCCCAGGCTGTACACTGTTGCCATCAAGCCCAGCTCAGTTCCTGAAGATTTACCCTACCCACTGGATTGGGCTCCTCTCTACGACATTACGCAACAAGATTGGGCGACGTTTGTCAACTATCTTCTTCCAGATCATGCTTCTGTGACGAATGAGGCCATTCTCGGTGAGAAAGGCAAGGGAATTGACGAGGGCTCCGATATCAAATCGGAAAAGCAGACCGCTGATCCAAATGACGCCATTCGCAAACGGGCAGAAGTCGAGGCAACCGTGCAGCAATGGAATGACGGCTTCTTTGCGCCCAGGAATGTGAGAGTGCAGCTTCAGGCTGAAGAGCAGCCTCACATGCCAGGAGGCTGGGATACAGCATTCGACGGTCCTTCAGCAGCAGAAGCCGGTCCTTCCAGTCAACGAGAAGCTGGCCCGTCAAACCAAGCTGGACCCAGACCAGCATGGGGAAACGGATGGTGGGGCGGTCTCAAGGTCGGCAACGACAGTATCCGGTGGAAGGATAGCATCGTCGCCGATAGCAACGGCCTGCGCATCGGAAGCTTGGTCATGGACAGCAATGGAATCCGCATGAACGGTCGAGATCCGGGACCGCCCTTTGGACACGGGGAACCTAGTCGTGGCTTCTGTCCGCCGGGACAGCGAGGAAGGACGTGGTCTCGGGATGGGCCTCCTTTCGGACATGGCCATCCCTATTTTCATCCGGGCAACTTCAACGTCAATGGAACTCCTCCCTATCCTGGCCAGCCTGAACAGCGCAGATCACGATCTCGCTCTTCTTCATCTTCTTCATCCTCATCCTCTGGCTCCTCCAACAGCTCTGGCTCCATCGGCTCTCTCCCAGACTATGACGACGTTAAGGACCAGCAACTCCCCCTCTACCTCGCCCGTCTCGAGGAATGGGTAGCCCGCCCAGGGGAGATGCGCACAAAGGCAGACGTGAAGCAGTTCAAAGCCGAGCTCAAAGCTTCCAAGACCAACGCCGTGGACCCCAACCTCGACCGCAAGGCACTCAAGGCTCAGGTCAAGGCTTTGTCGCAGCAGTGGCGCACACTAAAGCGACAGCAAAAGAAGGAGCGGAGAGAAAGGAGGAGAGATCTCAAGAAGAGAAGAAGAGCAGAGAAGCGGGAGAGGAGGCAGCAAAAGAGGGAGATGAAGAGGGCCCAAAAGGAACACCGAAGAGGTCACGCCGGTCCACCACCTGTCCCCATGCCCGCTGTCCCAGGAGTCAGTGTACCGCCGCCTTTTGGTGGCCCTGCTTGCTCGCCCTGGGGTAGACCATCAAGAGGCGGTCGTGGATGTCACGGAGGCCCAGGCCGGGGTGGCTTCTTTGGAGGTCCAGGTCCTTGGGGCAGGGGGGGTCAAAGAGGATGGGGTCACGATGGTCCCCTCGGCGGCAACGGACCACTTGGTCCCAACGGTCCCCTCGGCCCCAACGGTCCCCTAGGTCCTAATGGGCCTCTGGGTCCGAACGGTCCTCTAGGTGCGAATGGTCCCCTAGGTCCCAACGGACCACTGGGTCCCGGTGGGATCTTTGGTGGTCGCCCGTCAGTTGACTCTCGAGGTGGTCCGTTTCCCGGGGCCTGGCCAGAAGAGCCCAGTCAAGATGGCGACATCCCACCGCCAGGCATCGCCTCTGCGGCAAAATACAAGACAGCCGCGGGGCTCGAGACGGAGATAGAGGCTAAACTGAAAGACCTCGAGAGCAGGGACGTGACAGAGGGTGAGCGTCGGGCGTTGCAGAAGGAGATTGAGGCGTTGACGGAAAAGTTGGATAATGTCAGACTTGAGGCTGATGAGGCGTACGCGCGGGAGTTGGCTCAGAATGTTGGGCCTTGACGTGAATGAGGGTGATATCAGAGCCAGACTGGATATTCTTTTTATCGTCTATGCCGTGTAGGATAGTTACCACTTACGATATAATGTATACAACGCCCAAGAGCGTGAATGATACCATGAATATCATATCATCAAATGTTTTTCCCCCGTTCATTGTGCTTCCACACAACTTTTGTCTATCCCTCTATATGTACAATACACACACCCCTTCTTTTGTCTCTAATGCTTCGACTCGTCCTTTTCCACCAACGCACCAACGCCAAGTCCCCTCCCCACAGCAACCTTGATCTTCTTCTTCTTCTTGTCGGCCTCGGGGTCTCGGCCGACCTCACCCACGGCGTCACCCTCGTCATCGTGCTCGTCCTCGGCGGCCTCGTCAACTTGAGCCTTGATGTCGTCGAGGTCGAGGCGCATGCAGAAGGCGTCCTCGCCGTCGGCGTAGTACTTGGACTCTGTCTTTTCGTTCTTGAAGCCTAGGGTATCCTCGTAGAGGTGGCGGGCTGCGGCGTTGGAGACGCGGACGTGGAGGGAGACGTACTTGGCCTGGAATGTCTCGACCATGGCGAGCTCTAGATACAGTCAGTGGTCTGTAGATGCCAAGTCAAGTGGTTTCTTACGGCTCTGTCGCATCAGCTTCTCCGCAATACCCAACCGTCGGTGTGTCCGCATGACGCTCAGGCTGGTGATGTGGCCGTGCTGGACGCCGTCGGTGGGCTCCTCCTCCATCTTTGCGAGGACATATCCGACGATCTTGGGGTACTCGTAGGGGTTCTTCTTGGGGCGCGAGACGTCGACGGCGACGTAGCTGAGCTGAGGCCACGAGAGGGCGTGGTAGAGGTAGTACTTGAGGAAGTAGTTCTCGGGGAGGTTCTCGAGGTTGGCGTGCTGGATGAGGGGGAGGTCCGCACTGGTGAGGACGCGGATATCCATGGCTGCGGTTGGAGGGCAGAGTCTAGGTGTGTGAGATGGTGTACAAGGGTTCGTCCTCTCGATGATGAATGAGGCTCAACGGAGCTTGGCCCACCTCTAGATTCAATGATTGATTGACCGGCCTCCGTGTCTCTCAATCGCGGGTCCAATTTTTGCGGTGCCCCTCTCCCTCCGGAGGTCGGCATCCAACCCCGCCGAAGTATAGGCGGCACCCCGCTACAACGACAACCGACACACGCTACAATCACAGCGGGGTCACCCACTGACCATCTCCACTGAAACCTCCCAGCTTCACTGGAGCGCGTTTACAGCTCGTTGACCACCTGACCCCCAAAGAGGAAATTACCTCTCCTGGACGCAGCCGCACCTCTCCAAGACGGACGCCTAACCAACCACGAGGTGACAATTCCGGCCCCGGGAGAGGATATCTCGTGCTGGTCCGTCATTGGCGCGCAAGGAGAAATGTGGCAGGTGGGGGGAGTTTGTTGTTTTGCCGGTGATTTTTTACGCTTCGGCTTCGCTTTTTCATGGCCGCGGGGTCCCTTTTTTCTCGTCAAGAGTGAGGCGGCGGGGCGTCATGAGGAGGATGGCATGGGATGGGAAGAAGTATAAAGATGGAGCATGCGCCTGGTAGTTTGTCTGTTTGAATAGACGGTTTCTGGTGTTACTTGGTTATACTCAATTCCTCTTGTGCTTGTCTAACCTTCAACACCATCTCTCACATCGTCACAATGGCTCTCCCTCTTGTTGGCAAGCTCGCCGTTGTCACTGGCGCCTCTCGAGGTACTTACACACTCAATTGAAACCTCACCATGCCCAGCTAACCACTGACCACTCCTAGGCATCGGTCTGGCCATCTCCAAGGCTCTCGCCGCCCGCGGCGCAAACCTCGTCCTCGCCTACACATCTGCCAGCTCTGCCGCTTCCACAGCCAGCTTGGCCGCCGAGCTGTCCTCCAAGCACTCCATCAAGGCTGTGCCCATCCAGGCCGACCTCGGCACCACCACCGGCCCCGCCAGCCTCGTCTCGCAGGCCGCCGAGGCCTTCAGCCCTCTCCGCATCGACATCCTCGTCAACAACGCCGGAGTCGCCCTCAACGACAAGATCCCAGACATCAAGCCCCAGGATTTCACCACCAGCTTCAACGTCAACGTCATGGGACCTCTGCTGCTCGTCCAGGCTGCTCAGCCCTACCTCCCCAACGACCGCTCCGGCCGCATCATCAACCTCAGCAGCGTGAGCTCCAGCCTGGGTTTCGTCGGGCAGAGCGTCTACGGCGGTACCAAGGCTGCTCTCGAGGCCATGACAAAAACCTGGGCCCGTGAGCTCAGCGAGAACTGCACCGTCAACGCCATCAACCCCGGCCCCGTTCGCTCCGAGATGTACTCGCGCAACTCGGACGAGTTCAAGCAGCTCATCAAGCCCTTTATCCAGAATGCTCCCCTCATGGCTGTGCGCCCTGGTGTCGATGACCCCGCCATCGTCGAGGAGGCTAAGACGACCGGTGGCCGTGCTGGTGAGGCTGAGGAGATTGCTGGAGTCGTTTCCATGCTTGCTGGTCCCGAGAGTTCGTGGATCACCGGCCAGGTCATCTGTGCCAATGGCGGTATGATCTTTGGTATGCAATAGACGGATGGATCATGAGCATAGAGCGCAGGGCGTTGGATCACGGATGGTTTCAATAGAGGGTAGCTTTTGCATCAAAACATTTAAATTGACAAATATCATGACAAACCTAATTCGCAATAAGTGAGCGTTTCTCTTGTTGCGTCTTGTGTGCTTCGTTGTTGATACTAGAAGTTATGAGTGACGATTGTTAGTAAATGCCCCGCCATTAGTACCGGGCGGTGACGCAAATTCTGCCGTCCTCACTCAACTCACTCACTTCACTTACAAATCCACAACCCCAAGAGACATCAGCTCAGCCATAATCACAATGGAAACAAGAAACGACACATCCGACCCGTTTGAGGACGTCCTCAACCTCGAGGAGCGCTTCTACTCAGAAGGCTACCAACTAGGCCTCAAGGATGGCATCAAAGCGGGCCGTATCGAAGGCCGGTCCTTTGGCATGGAAAAGGGATTCGAAAAGTTCCTCGAGAGTGGCCGCTTAGCAGGGAAAGCTGTCGTTTGGGCAAACCGCATGCCACCGAAGGATGGATCCAGCTCAACCTGCACGTTACCACCACTACCGAGGAATGCAAGGCTGGAGAAGAACGTCAACACCTTGTATGCTCTCGTCGAGCCAGACACACTCTCGACGGAAAACTCGGATGATGCGGTCCAAGACTTTGACGACCGTATCAAGAGGGCGCAGGGAAAGGCCAAGATTGTTGAACGAATGGCTGGTGGTGGTGGGAGGGAGTCGTCTGCGCCATCTTCAACACCCTAAATAGAGTCGACCAACAACCAGGGATCGGAGTTTGGACTGACGGAAACCTGGATACACTAAAAACCGGAGTTTGGGATGATGGAGCATGAAAAAGGAAATCATCTGCATTGTCAATGGAAATTTCTATACCCTTCACTGCCTCGTAATTGTATACACAGCATCTTCCTTCGCTTCTAATTTACTTGAACGACCTGCAAGGGTATCTGCACACAGTTAGCACATTTATTCGTCAATTTCCCAGCTTCATGACCTACCCCTCGCCGTACGAAGCATCCGCCACCTTGTACTTGTGGACATCCCAAGCTCCGGAAGAAAGGCTCTGGCCGCTGGGCAGCGGCGGCAGACCGTTCACAAATACATCCTTGGTGGCCTCTCCGGGCGCCACCTTTCCAAGGGCCTGAGCAAGACCGGTCTGGGACTCCTCCTTGACAGCAACGAGCTGCTTCTCACCCGCCTCGCCGATGAGCTCAACCTTGGGAGTAGCAGCACTGCCGACGGTGAGGAGCTGGGCGAACTGGGACTGGTTGACGACGCTGAGCTGGGGGTAGTTGCGTCGGGAGTCTCGCTTCCAGTAGGGGTTGTCGGCGATGTCGCCCGCGGGCAGCGTCACGGGGTCGTCGTACTCGAGAGGAGGGTTGGCGCCGGGGGGAGGGTTACGGAAGTGAGGGTTGAGAGGGACACCGTTGGATCGCTCGGGGTCGATGGCGAAGAATCGTCGGAGAACCTCCCACACGCCCGTCGACTGGACGGTTTGCTTCTGTAGGTGTGTGTTAGCATGATCCGAGAGGCAATTCGATCCGGCCAAGTTCGGCCAGCTCCCGGGGAACCATTGAGAGGCATTGGCTATCGGAAATCGGGTCTGGTGCGTACCTTGGCGATGCTGACCAGGCCACCGGCAGCTTTGGCGGCCGCTTGAGACGACATGATGGCGGAGAGGCTAGGGAAACGTTGTCGTTGAGGTTCGGGTGATGGTTCAATTCCCAAGTTGAAATGGCGTCGTGATTATTGGCCCGTTACTGGCGGGTCCTGTTCAGCCGAGACTCTACCGAGTCTGAGCAAAGCTGCCTACCCTATACTTACATGAAGAGGCGATTACGACATGTCAAAGGAGAATTAAAGTCTCTGTAGGCATGTTCTCTTTTTGGGGGGCGTTATTTCGTATTATTATCTATGTATTTCCCTGTTTGTGGTGAAATAATGCTTTGTGCGCAGGTGTCGCATCTTGAAGAGTGTCACATACATTCAACTTGACCATGCCTAGTCTAATCCACCGCATTTGAGTGCGGGTAGTTACGAACAACATGACCCGAGAATGAAGAAGAAAACAAATACATCAACAGACGCATCTAAAGTGCCGGGATCTAGAATCAAAGCCGGACTGGAACGGGCAAAGATGGACACTATTCCACCTACTCGATACCTGAACTGGAAAGTCACCAGCTAGCTCGGCATATTGAAGACATATCCAAGCTTCCATTACAACATACTTGTCGAGCAAACAAGTGCATGGAATACAGAGCATATAGCATCACAGCACAATGTATCTGGCCGTGGTCTCTGCTCAGATAGACAGACTTCATGGATCAAGCACAAGCACACAATCTCACAGGTATCGTCGACATGTCCAGCTCACTCTATATACCATTGCGGTCTATTGATCCTTCATGACACTGCTAACAAAGATACCCGTACAAAACAAAAACCCAGAACATTCCCTTCCTGTTGCTCCTTGCTACCAAGTCCAGTCATCCATACGCAGCGTATCATCCGTCTCAACCTAAGCACCAAGCTCCTCGACGAGCTTCTTCACCCTGTCAACAGTACCCTGAGGGCTTCCGGGCTCGGCAACGAGCACCTTGCCCTCCTTGTCGATGACAAAGACGCCGCGCTGGGTGCCCTTGGGGACCTTCTTGAGGCCGATGGCACCGATGAGCGTCGCCTTGGGGTCGCACAGCAGAGGGTAGGGGAGCTTCTGCTTGTCCTTGAAAGTCGTGTTGGCCTTGGGAGAGTCGGTGCTGAGACCGTAGATGGCCAGGCCGCCGGCTGTGAGGGGCTCATACGAGTCGCGGAAGAAGCAGACCTGCTTTGTGCCTGCGATGGAGGATTAGTAAACTGCGTGAACAAAGTCAGATACGTGGGCAGGGTCAACTTACATCCTGGAGTAGAAGCCTTGGGGTAGGTGAAGAGGACGACACCGGCCTTGCTCTCATCGACGAGCGCCTTCAGAGTTGTCTTTTCGCCGTCGTTGGTCTCAATCTCGCCGCCGAAGCCATCAAGGTCAACGACATCGCCAACCTCAGCCTTGTCGCTCTTCTTCTTGGTCTCCTTAGGTTCCTCGACCTTCTCCTCAGTCTTCTCTTCTTCCTTTTCCTCTTCAACCTTTTCCTCTTCCTCCTCCTTGGCGGGCTCCTCCTCGACCTTGGCCTTGGCAGGTCTGCCTCGCTTGCCGGGGACCTTTGCGGGAGCGGCCTTTGCCTTGGCAGCAGCGGCGGCCTTGCCGGTCTTTGCAGCCGGCGTCCTCTTCTTCGCGGGCGCGGGTGGCGGCGCAGGAGGATCGCGGGCCTTGCGCTTGCGGAGCTCAACGGGCATGGCTGCAGAAGTTTGTTTTTGCGCGTATGCGATGCGGCCGCGAATGCGACAAGAGGAACAGAGCAGAGCTGAGTCCGCCTAGATAATGTAGTGTATCTGCTGGCGAAAAATCGCTACGTAGATTCTGACGCGCGTAGAGATGAGAGGAAGAAATGAAGAGGGCAAAAGGGGTCAGAACAAGAAGAGGTTGGGCGCCTTGGGGGGAAGGATCTGGCCTGGGTCGCGCGCGCTGCCCGTCGCAGTCGCATTTGGGCATGCGAACAGCGCCTGCCTCCCCCCAATGTCTCGGCCAGCAGCCAATCAGGGTTGTCCATGGCAACTCAAGCTCCCGGGAGCTTGGACCAAACGCTGTTCGGCAGCGGAAAGGCGCACGGGCCAACAACGTTCCTTTGTCGCTTAGATAATGGGCGATTGCGCGATTGCGTGTGGGGAGAACCGATAGATGAGATTAATCAGCGGGCTCGAGGTTGTCGCGTGCATCAATTGAAGGTATGCAGGTAGGCCGCATAAGATTGAACAACCCGGTCGAAAGGCTTGGCGAGAATCACCAGTTTAGGCGAGATGCTCACTGGCAACTTACAACTCCCGAGGCCTGTGACAAAGATGATAAACCCTCGAGTAAGTTCTGTTGCTGATCTTCCATTTGCTGACAATTCATATTCCCCGTCTTATTTATGCTGACATATTCCCACCTTTAGAAGCTAATGGCCCCCGCGGCCGCCTTTACCATGGCCTGCGTGCTGTTCGTGTGAGTGAGAAAAGTGGCGTGTTCAGGAGTGAAGTTATTCCAACATCTCAATTCTTGCAATTCGCAATTGGCCTCGAACCTGGCTATGAGAACTGAATATTGCAGTGTCTTTGACTCGAACTCTGCTTTTTATGGGGTGGAAACTTGTCTCTAGAACTAACACGGATCTTCACTCAACAGATACACCCGCTCCTCCATCCACTCTGCTAGAGAACAAGCAGTGCGTCTTTTTCCTGACTGTTGTGTACTTTGTTACTGACATCCTGTCTGCAGAGACATACCAGACTCCCAGCAAATGGTGAACACCAATCAAGAGGCGAACGTTCATCATAGTGATCAATCCGACATGGGAACAATTACAACATATACATTGGCGCAGGAAAGCGATTGAAGCAGTGTTTTTTTCATTCAAGATATCAAAACATCAGTACTAAAAAAACGCTATTGGTCATGTTTAACATTTCCGCGTCTACTGTCAGGCTGCACTTGTAACCAAACAAACTCCTCTTACATGCTCTCGCCATGCATCCTCGACGTCAACAGGTCCGCCCGTGCAGCTCAATGAGACAATGACCTCTCGAAACAAGACGGAAAGGGTTTGTGCAACCATGCGCGTGCGCGTGTATCTCTGTGTGTATGCGAGCGCCAACCATCCATAGGAACCAAGCCGCCACCAAAACGTCCACTTGTGAACCAGAATATGTCTATACCGTACCGACAGCCGATCAAGGGTATCTCAGCCTTGCCCCAATCCTCTCTCATGGACCTATCTGAACGGCCCTTCTTAAATATTTCCGTCTCCTGTAAATACTTGCTGTTTCTTTCATAAGCCGGATTCTAAGACACCATCTATGGCTCTGTCCTTGAATCTAGCAGAAGATGCCGTGCCTCGGCCCTCGTCTTGAGAAGTTCACTCATGACAGTTTCATATGTCAACAAGGTAACCGTTGCTGCTGGCACAGCACGCATCATGTTGGTTCCCAGCCCTGCGTAAAAGGCTCGCCAACCTTCTTCTCGCAAGATGGTCTGGAATGTGTGGATAACACCCTGGTACTTGGGTGGTTGAGCCTGAGTGCGTGGCACCCTGGGGCCCGTAGTTGTCACTCCCATGCCCTGCACGAACTCCTCACCGGCGAGTGGACGTCGTTGCGTTTGTAATCGGGTTCGGATGACTTCATGAGGATATGTTGCACTGCTGGCGACGATCTTGGATAGGATCGAGGCTGACAATATTCCGACAACGTTTGCCTTTTCGCCTTCAGCTGACTCGCCCATGCTATGTCCGGTGAATTTGGTCTTGAGGTATTCATATGTCGGGAACTGAACAGCGACATGTGATAAGCCGAGGAGAGCCGGTGTTAGACCCGAGTAGAAGGAAATGATACCCTCCGACGTGTACATCTTGCGGGCGGCATCTATTGTTGACCGATAATGCCAGTCGTGCAGAGTCGGTCGAGATGTCGGCGTGCTGCCTGCTTTCGGATAAAGGGAAGTGTGATCATGGCTGTGACGGACACTGCTCTGTGACATGAGCCGAGTCTTGATGACCCATATGGGGTTTGTGACGATGGTGCTGCTGGCTCCAGCTGTTATCGACGACCATAGATTGACGAGATGGCTGTTGTCTGTTGACAAAAGTCTAGTTAGCATGTGATACAACCTTGTACCGTATTTGTGTCGACCTACCATAGTGTTGGGATAACCACCCCTTGCTCTTGTTGTAGACGGTAAAGTACACAGCCCATGTCGGCAGATATCCCATAACAATCGGTCCAAGACCACGATAGAGACCTCGAATTCCCTCTTCCCGCCAGATGACCTTTGCCGAACCGATCAAACCATTGTACAGCTTCGGATGGCCGACATGTCGCCCTCTGTTAAGTGCGGCATATCCTCCCTGGGCCTGCAGCTTGGTCTTGATGACGTCGAGGGGACAAGTGACGATGCCCGAGGTGAAGCCTCCCACCGCACCCGAGATGGCGTTGAATTGCGAGTCGGAGGCGTTGAGAGCCCATCGGTGCAGCGGGGTCACTCTGGAGGAGTGCATTGGAGCGTCGGAGGCGGCCGGGAGACTGTAGGAGGATGCAGCATACTCTGATGACGGCGACCGAGAGGCTTGTGAAGTTGCCTGGTTGTGAGAAGACATCCCACTCGTCTCTGGATGTCGCCCGCCGTCTTTTGCCGCTCGATCGTCGCGCGATGATCTCACTCGGTGGACGTGACCGAGGATTAGAGGTCGGATCTCTCGGTGGTTGACAGTCGTCGCTCAGCCAATGCCGTCGATGGCCGTGATCGTCCTCACTCGACTCCAAGTTTCGTCGACCTCTTTTTTCTTTCTTCACCTGGGACCGGGAGCGGGCGCCCGTCGTGGGCGACGAAAGCGATGCCGTTCGGGGCCGGGAACCGAGCGCTTCCCAACCAAGATGACCCTCTCACCCTCGTGATTCCCCGATCCGATTCCGCCCTCGAAAAACGAACCCGTCCGGTGCGTCTGTGTGTTGTCCTCGTGCCGGTATAGGAGCCTCGCAGCGCAGCGCAGCCGGTACGAAGGTACTGCGGGGGAGTGCTCCCACGCGCCGTGACCGACCGTTTCCCGCTCAGCGATTGGCGCCGGCCATTGACCTGGGGGGAGATGGCTTAAAAAAAGAGAGGGCGCGGTGGCCTGGAGACCGGAAGGCCGGGCGGGAATGGGAGGGATGCGGACGCTTGGGGGGGATGAGGGCGGAAGAGGAAGAGGAAGAAAAGAGGCCAAAAAGAAGAAAGGGAGTGAAGAATAGAAAGAGGCAAGAAAGTGGAAGGACTAAGAAGAAGAAAGAGAAGGACCAAGTTTGACGGAGCGGAGGAGGACGGGGAACCTAATCGGCGGCGGAGGACACCCGCTACACGCGCTATATCGGTCGCTGCAGCCCAGGGCCCAGCAGCGGCTTTGCATCGGCCAAGGATGGGGCGCTGGTTTCGCACTCACAGTCCGGCAGCCGGATACATGGTGACTGCTAACAAAGAGTAATAGGGTACCCACTGGAGAGTGACATTGGATCCATCCATTCATTGCAGAATTTCCCCTTCCATCACTGGGGTTGCTGCCCGGCATGAGCCGGCCTACTGATGTCCCACATGGGTCTTGATGGTAGACCTCCACTGTCGCAGGGAAGCGTATATTGTCAGTGTAGGTTGACATCCGTATTATTGTAACACTTGACTCTTGGTATCTCGTTATTACTGAATTCGCGAACTACATATGTTCCATGATCCATTCGTCCTCAGCCAGTGCCTTTGCTGAGGAACGCTTCGAAGGATCCCACTGGAGCATCTTTTGCATCATGGCCAGGAATCTCCTTTGACTTTCCCCTTCCAGGTTGGTCTCTCTTTTTTCGAGCGATATACACTCCGGGAGGGGAATATCTGCCCGGAATCCCCCTATAAAGGAAGCATAATGAGAAGATGTAATCATGTTGACTTAGACACGCATCGCTTACCTTGATCCGTAAAGAATTTATGGCTTGACTTGCCTGACTGAAGAAGCGCCTGCGGAGGTTGTCCAAGCAATGCGATTATCTCGGCAAGGTGCGCTCGACTGCGATACCTCTGATGTTCCGGATCATGTCCTGTAAATAGGTGACCACCTTCGAAAAGATCCCATATCTAAACCAGGATAGACACGAATTAACTCTCCAGACCTTACAGCTGTATATTCATCTCGAGTACTTACCATGCAGCCTGTATTCCATATGTCGACCTCATACGACCACGGTGCTTCCAAGATAACCTCTGGCGCTCTGTATATATCAGGCTGGATATCCTCTGTATGCTCTATATCCCCGACAACTGCCGAACCAAAGTCACAAAGGACCGGTGCGCCCCATTTCTTTGGCCTCGGAAGCTTGCGTGATAGATAGATGGCTCTTCCGTCCACTAGCTTTCGCGGAGACGGGTCGACAAGTTCTTGCTCCTCGAAATCGCCAAAAACTGAGTCGTCTTCGACGCTGAACATAATATTGTCGGCTTTCATATCTAATCCCTAGCAGTTTAGCACCGTTCGTTAATTGCGAAGAATAGCTAAACGTAGCCCCGTTTGGTTCCGCTCCTGAATACGCACCTGTATGGATGACCTGGCATTCCGTATGTAGGAAATCCAACGCAAGAAAAAGACGACGCAGAGTGAATGCAAGGATCAGCGCTGGTAGTCTCCTCACTGGGTTGCGGTGAAGGAAAGTCAACATGCTCTCGTTGAGAGGAGGGTGCACCAAGCATCGGTGGCATCCGTCTGGTCCAGCAACATCGAAAGAGTCCAAGAGTCCTCTGACAACATCATGACCAGGATGCTTTGTCGAAGATTTGGAAATACGCTTGTACACCGAGAGTTCGTGATCTAAATGTTTGCCCATAGACGCTGAGTTTACGAAGAGCTTTAGTGCCACATGCTGGCGGCCCCTATTGCATCCATGTTAGTGAAACATCGCGTTGTAGATACCTATCCATTGAGATCCTACTCTAGGTCGCGCGCCAACCAAACTGTCGAGGTAGTTCCGAAGCCCAGCTTGCCAACAATCTGATAGCGGTCCCTGAGGACTTCACCAACACGAACTGGGTAGTATCGCGATGCAACGTAGTCGGGCAGGCACTCTTCCTCTACCTCGTAATGCAATGGGATTCGCGTAAAATTGGGGTTTGTTAAGGTGAGAGGCTTCCACGGTCGCCCAGGCCAGCGCAATCGCCCAAGAAAAGAAGCCCTCATCTCATCCTGGTACAATGACTTTCGAGGCCGAAAATTGGGATTTGGAGGTGAAGTAGTTTAGGGAAATAGGATGATGGCTTGGTAAATTTTGGAACTCTGGTCTGAGTAAGAAAGGGGCTATGGGAGTTGAGGTGAGCAGAACCTGAGCCTTCACTGCAAAAAGACTAGCCAGGCTCCCAGTGTCCCAAGTCGGGGTGTTAGTATAACAAAACCTGAGTCTTTAGTTATTTATTTTCTTCTCCTTTATTTCTTTACATCACTTATTCTACTTATTGTAGTCTTCTTCAACTCCCTTCGTATTATTTGTTCTAGAGTTGAGTTACTGTTTACCTAGCTTCTGTACAAAGACCCCTACTTCGTCTGAGCTCCCTTGCACCGCTGCAAGCCGGTCCCGGCGAAGGCCCGGCACTCTCCAAAATGACGCAGCCAGTGCTAATCGGCACTAGAAAAGACGGCATGCAACAGTGCAGCCAAGTTTTCTGCAAAGTTCTAGGGATGGCATCTCGTGCATGTGGTATCGCTCTTTTGCCTGTGTACCCAGCTTTGATTGACTGGAAGCGACAACATGGTGCATGCCGCCCAGTCTGCGGTTGGCTGTAAGGTCCGGTATCTCCCCCGTGACAAGGTCCGATACCGATCATCGACCCTTGCTCCGCGTGGGATGGGTGTGCTCCGGTCCAGTGGGTGGAAGCTTTCGTCCGGAGTTTGTGTCTGATATACTTGGGCTTCTGTGAAACCACATTTAAAACGTCCTCTGTATACCAAAATCAGGTCATCGTCACCTCACCCTTTGTTTGATCTGCCCTTCCTCCCTGCTTATGATCAACCTCCAACTCCGTCATGGCCGTTCCCTTCCGAGTGCCCGGCTTGACACGGGACACCCGGAGCGTGACCCCCACATATTCATCTCCACCAAACGCCATGTGCCCGTGAGCCACAATCCCAACGCCACAAACGTCTTGAACCAAAATGGGCTTGCTGTCAAATCACGTGCAAAGTCACGCCCCTCTGTCCCGTCTGGCCGATCGGAACGCCAGCCAGAGAAATGGCCAGGAATGGTCATCAGCCATCACGTGACGTTCCGAGCTCTCCCAGAAGTTTTGCAATTGCTCAGCCCATCCCCATTTCGCGCATTCCCGACGGGACGACGACGACGACGACGACGACGACGGACAATTGCAGCCCGAACCACCTAATTCAAATCCGCAACAATGAAGTACTCGCTCGCCCCCTTCATTATCCGCCGGCCGTGGCTCTACAAGATCTTCAAGCCCGCCGCCTCCTGGTACATGAACGCCGCCGGCTACCGCCAGATGGGTCTCCGGTACGCGAATTTCTCCCCCCCTTCGAGCATACGAATGGATATGCGCCAATTGGGCCCGATATGATGGATGATGGATGGAATTGAGAATCTCTTGCTGACCGCGGTCTTCAATTGGTTGGAAAACAGATATGACGACCTCCTCGAGGAGGAGAACGACGTTGCCCAGAAGGCCCTCAAGCGCCTCAATAACCGAGAGTCCTACGAGCGCATCTACCGTATCCGACGTGCTGTCCAGTGCAGTTACCAGCACAAGCTCCTCCCCAAGGAGCAGTGGACCACCACCGCCCAGGTACGAAACAAAAAACAATGGTCTCCCGCTGACCCTCGGCAATGGAGACACGGGATCATGAAGGACTACCGGCTAACCCAACCCAGGACGTTCGCTACCTCCAGCCCCTCATCGACGAGGTCGCCGCCGAGAAGGCCGAGAAGAACGAGCTCGACTCGATTGCCGTCATCCGCAAGCACTAAATTGTTGGGCCCGGGTCGGGTGGAAATCGAGGTGGAAGTGTATAGCAGGACCGTGGGTGAAGAGAGGGAACAGCGACCCCTCGAGAAATTGGTGGCAACCTCTCAACGGACTAGACAGTTCCCGTGTATCCTATGTATAGACGTCGTCTGACTTGACTCATTTTGCACAACTAGCATTTCATTGTGTTTGTTATATGTGAATCTTTTTTAAATTACCATCTCATGGACGCTTTTTAGGTAGTTATACAATGTACTATCTGGTTCAAGCCCCACGAAGAGCCCATCTCCAGGCAGCCCTTGCCTCGCTGTCCGAGGAAGTCCAGTCGAAGTAGCCCAATGTGCCCTTCATCCTGAACTCCCAAATCTTACATGGGATCCTGTAATTGTCTTGCTGATCAGCCTGCTCAAGGCATTTCACCAGCACCTCCTCCCAACCCCAACCCGCAGGAATCATGCCTCGACGCCGGACGCCGAGCATTGGGCTTGATATCAAATATTTCGCCTTCCTTTTCTCGCCTCCCAGCATCATACTCCATCCCAAAAAATGCTGTTTTCCGAGTCCCTCATCCAAAACGTACGGCCGTTAAAGCTCGTGGTAATTCGTGTCCGCCTCTTCACGGCTGGGGAATTAGGCCGGAGGGCTGTAGTGAGTGTTATAGTCCAGGTGTCATGTAGGTGTGGCTCCTTATACCCGCTGGTAGAACAGCAGATACGCCACCTTGTTGTCTTTGATGTTGTCCTTGACCGGCTTCGCCTTGGTAGTGCCGTTGCTGGCCCCATTGGCGACGCTGCTCCATTTCTTCGCTCCTCCAGTGGAAGCCGTCACCTTGTTCCACCCAACTTCATCTCCTGCATCTTCCGTCATGGCATCGAAACGGCTGCCCGAGCCACCAGAAACAGCGCCATCCTTGCGAGTGTCCTTCACTTCTTCCTCTTCGCCGCCCTCGGCCACATCCTCGCTTCGCACCCTGCGAATGACCGTGTCGTCGATACGGATCCACTCACGGCCCTCCTGGCGGCGCACATCAACCGTATAGTGTCCACCGCTCGCGTTCTTTCCGTGGTGATACACCACACTGGTCAGCTTATACTTGGGCATCGCTCCATCGCTGTAAGTCTGGCGTTTCTGCCGAGACACTACGTCGCGAGGAATCTCGAGCTCCAGAGGATATCCAATCTTCTTCCAGATCTTGACGGTTCCGTTGCCCTCCGCATCAAACTGGAATCGCTTGAGGTGTAGGATGAGAACGGGAGGAAGCGATTCAATGAAGACCTGTTTGGTGGCCGTCACATCCTTGCCTCGGGGTGAGTTGAAGTCGCCCTGAATACGCTCAGGGCGGGTGAGGCCCCGTAGAGCATCAACCACGTTGCGAACATCTGAAGACCCAATATCCAACTGGAGCGGCTGGTAGGGCTCAGTGGTGATGGAGTCTTTCAGTCCGGGAACGCGGAACTCTGATCGAAGCAGTCCGCCAAAGATCTTGGAGATGGGGCTCGATGAGTTGGATCCAGCGGATCGGGTCACTGCTGCCTTCTGCTTCCTGCCGACCTCAAGCCAATCATCAGATGTACCAGTAGCCCCCTCGGCGGCATTGGCCTTCTCCGACTGCTCTGCCAGAGTGGAGCTATTCATAACAGAAGTGCACTCGTCGTCGAGAGATTGGAGAAGGAAACCCAGGAACTCTTCGGCGTCTTGTTGATGACCTCGCTGGGAACTAGTTAGTATATGCTATCGAGAGTTTGGGGATTTAACGTACCCTCATGCTTGCGAAACGAGGGAGCTGTCTTATAGCTTCGTAGACAAACTCAGGGGTGAAAGGCTCGCCATAGCGCTCCAGCTCCTCATTCTTGAGAGAGCGTCGAAGGGGTTCGACTGAAGAAGCAGACTTGATGATCTTGAACTCATGCATGAACATGATCCTGCCGTTGAATTAGCCATTGTATCGTTCAAATGCTCCACACGCAACTCACATGGCGTCAATGAGAGGTGTCTCGCTCTTGAAGCTATGGACAGCTCGCTTGCTGATCTGGCTAAGGAAATCAAAGAATGGAACGCAAAACATCAAAACTTGAAGCACCTGCATCTGGTCAGCGCATTGTCTTCATGAAGGGCAAAGTCAACCTACCGAGTTCATGTAACACATGTTGCCGGTGTTGATCAAGCCACGAGGCTCGAGGAACGAAAGTTGGTCAGCGAGACCAACGTGGAAAGATTGAATGGCCTCCGCAACCGAGTTGGCATTGGCCTTTGAGAAACTGGCAGTAGAGCCATTCGTGGCACTAACAACGCCCTCCACACTATGACCATTGGTAGTAGCGCTGCCATCAACAGCACCATTGGTAGCACCAGTCTTTGCGACGGATGCGGCGGCAGGCTTCGCGAAAAGGTTGGCCCAGCTTGAGGGTGGAAGCTTCACAGGAGGAGCAGGTGCCTCTGCAGCTTCGGACTCGGGCTCAGTGGACTTCTCAGCAACAGCAGGAGACGTCGCATCCTGGGACTGAGTTTCGGCAACCACATCGCCATTGACCGGCTTTTCAGCGCGAGCAGGCTTGGCGTCCTTGGCACCAGACTTGGGCAAAGAAGGAAGAGCGGGAGCAGGAGTAGCAGAGGAGCGGGTGGCGGGTCTGCTGGTGGCCGTCGAGGTGCTGCTAGTCACAGTGTTGGTGCGAGACCGTTGAGAAGTAGAGGAAGCTTGAACGGATACGGCGGGCTCCTCGACGGGCTGACGAGGGGTTGCAGCAGTCTCAGATGGAGCCGCAGACGTCGCAGGAGTCTGGGAAGCGATTGATGGTTCTTTCGACGCTGTCTCGGCAATGGTGGCTTGTTCAGACTGCTCCGTGGCGGCCTCGTGCTGCTCGACGGGCAAGGATACAGCCTGGCTGTCGGCGTTCAAGAGTCTCCTCCTCCGTCGCGACTTGGTGGTTCTGACAGGAAACTCGACATCAGGGTGAGAAAGCCAAGGAAGCTGGGGATATGTCAGTTGGATATATGTGTATTTGTAATTGCGCAACTTACAGGAGCACGGAAGGGCTCCTTCGCCTTCGGAGCCGGCGAGGCCTCACGGGCAGGAGCAGGAGCAGGAGCAGGGACCGGAGCAGGAGCAGGAACGACAGGGGCTTGCGGCTCTGTAGTTTGCGGCGTCGGTGGAGTCGGGGGAGGCATCATCTGGGAGGAGTTGGTGGATGATGGCGTATGGGGCGGAATCGGAGCCGGCGCAGGCGGGGGCTGGTAGGGGGTCGAGAGCGCAGGAGAATGTTGTTGAGCAGGACGAGGAGGATAGCTCGGCGGCACGCTCACGCCGACCATCGGAACGTACTGGTGCATGGAGGGCGGCGACCGAGCATAGTTCTGATACGGCATGTAGCCAGGCGAGGGCATACCCCCGTTCTGGTACTGTCCATTGAGATACTGGTGCTGGTATTGTGCGTTCTGGTACTGGGTGTTCTGGTACTGCGGTGGCATGTTGTAGTAAGGCTGGGGCGCGAACTGGGTGTAGCCACCATACATGGGATTCATGTGCTGGTGATGGTGCTGGTGGTGCTGCTGCTGTTGATACTGCGGCACATACGGAGGCGCCTGCCTCCGACGAGGCCCTCCAGGACCGCCGACCATATCGACCCCGGGGACTCCACCAGCTCCTCCCTGTATGTTCTGCCCAGCCGGCAGATGGCGGTTACTCATCGTGCCGGCCTGGGGGTTGAATGAAGTCGGGAGCCGCCCAGTTGGTGCGACACCCGCTGCCACGTCCGTAGTCTGATCTCGCGAGCGGTTGATCCTTCCGGGTCGTCGGGCTTCAGCGCGTTGAAGCTTGTCGGGGGAAGACGGTGGCCGAAGTTGCGCGACGCGACACCGGCGGAGGTCTGATTTGTCCGCAAAGGGGACGATATTGGGAGCGACGGCGGAGAACAAAGGACGGCGCGACTTGTTTCGGTTCAGTCGCGCGGGGGGAGAGAGCAAGTATAGGAAACCGAAAACCGAGACGAAGAAGAAAAAAACGAGAACAATCAAGGAGCGCGGGTTCGCTCAAGGTAGGGAGGCCGAAGGTTAGACGCACCGGAGGGAGAGAGGGAGAGAAGGAGTTGCGTCAGGGAAGACGGGGATAGTACAGGCTGGACGTTGGAGAAATAAAATTTGGGCAAGCCAGGCCGGGACTTTGCTGCTGGCACTGGCACCGGTCAAGCCAAAAACGTAGCGGCAGACACAAGACACACAAGGCCAGACGCACACGAGCCAAGCCCAAGCAAAGCACCTCAGGCCTGCAGAAAAGGGCACGAGGCCCCCCCCAGTCAGAACCAACCAGGCTCGGGTCGTCAGAGACTTTGGGGCAAAAGTTGGTGTCTGAGGCAGAAACACTTTGCGGCTTTCGCTTGACGGGAGGGGAGCAAGGGCCAAAGGATGATCTGTGCTCCACTTCTTCCATCTCGAAATGCCCCGGCATCGCAGACTTGCACATTCAAACCCCTGTCATGATCCTGGCTCGAGTCTTGTTGGCTTGGGTTATTGTTGGACAACTTTCGAGGTTCTTTGTTGAAACATATATACATCCATTGAGTATTTATACCTAAAGTTAAACAAACCGTGACAAGTCTCCCAACCTAGTGTTACCCGAACGCCTTGGCTACTATAATACTAGACAATGAATCTCATCTTCACCTCGCTTTTTGACTTCTCTACTCATCTCTGAACAGCCATCTGCCACCAGGTCGCATGGCTTCTCTGTACCTGTCTTGAACAGTCTGCTTCTCTCGCTTGGCAGCCTCTTCCCTCTCAGCCTCCATCTCTTGGGTGCTGGGGAAATCTGCATTCCAGAATCCTGGAGGACTCCGCATCCTCGAGTAATGATATCGATGCTTGCCGTATTTGTTTGCAAGTTCCTGAGTCTTGGCTTCGATCCACAGCTCATCCCTCTCTTTCTTGTCCATAGTCCCTAGTCGATATGCAAAGTTGCCCAAGTACTCTTCCAGCAGCTTCTGCTCTTCTTGTCGCTGAGCTGCCGTAAGGGGCGGATCTGGGCGTTGCGAGATGGCAAGAGATCGAAAGTGTTTCCCGCAGCAGTGCATGTCTGTACAGCCTTGCATACGAGCCCTCTCATCCCTGTCGCGAATCACGTCTGAGAATGCAAAGTCATGACCGTCATTGGCTTGAGGGTTGATCTTGAAATCGTCGGGCCGCAACTCCGCCACTGGTTTGTTTCGCAACGTAGATGTCGTGCCTCTCTTAGAGGCTAACGGAGATCGCGTGTCTTGTGGTGTAACATTTGAACTGAGAGCACTGGCGCGATCAGATGGACCCGTCGGACGAGCAGGAGTTCGGTCTTTGACGCGCCCTTCTCGATCAAAAGGAAGTACCCTTCGGCCTGGAATGGCCAGGCCTTCCGAAAGAGTGCTTAGCCTTGCTGGTGCTCGAGGTGTCGGACGGGCTGTAGATTCGTTTTCCTGAGCAGCAGGACTGTTCAATAGCGTATCAAGTCGTCCCTTAGGCGCCTGATTCGTACCATTTCCAGTTTTCCTGTATGCTTCACCATCTTCGGCCACGTTTGATATGTCACGATCCAGCCCCTTTCTAAGGGGTGTGGTTGGCTTATCACCGCCTGATCGCACAGTTCGTCGGTTAACGCTGAGCGGTGTGAGGGCTGATTTGCGTTCCAAGGGCCGAGCTGTTTGTGGTTCAGGATCTGGCCTGACAAATAGGGTCCTTGGTGTTGCTGTCGCAAAGGCCTCGCTCTGTATCTGGTCCCGGCGTTGGGACTCTTCCATCTCTCTGCGTTTCCTCGGAGTCAACAACTTTTGTGCAACGTCTCCGAGATCTATGCTCTCTTGTGGAACAAGTGTAGCTGGACCGACTGGTTGGATAGGACTCGAGCTGTCGTCGATCGGTTCCAGCTTGACCTTTTGCAGAGGCGATTCGTTGGGGTCTCCATCGTTTCGTTTCCTCTTCTTCACAGCTCTCTCGGAGACGACAACAGGTGTATCAGACGACGGCTCCTCCTTAATTTGCGTGTGCTCTACATCCTCCTGGGCCGGCAACTCGGGTAGTTCATCTCCTTGACCAGACTCAACCTCGCTCGCCGTCGCATCCGAGCTGGGGTTAGCAGCGGTAGTGTCGGCCAGAGGGGGAGGATTCTCGGGGCCTAGTGATGCCGCAGCCAACGGAGGCAGTTCCAGGTCTGCTTGCTCGAGCCCGGCCTCAGAGGTGAAGCTGATGTTTGGGCTTGGGTTGGCGTCTTCTGTCCTGGCTGCTGGAAGTGTTGCCGCCCGGCTGCCCCTGTTTTGACGATCTGTAATGCTGATTCCATGCTCTTCCTCGGCTGCCTTGATCTTCTTCTCCAATAATGTGGCGTGAGCAACCCATCTGTCACGCTCCTCCTTTCTTTTTCGTAGCGCGTCCTTGGCCTTTTTGAAGTTTTCCGAGAGCGCATTAAACTTGAGACTAACCCTGGCGCACTCAGCCTTCCAGTCTGGTTCACTGTTAGATGAACTGCTTCTGGAAGCTGCTGGTTGTGGTGATGGCGCTGCCTCAGGGGTTTTCGCGTCTCCTGTTGCCTTGGCTGTTGCCTTGTGCAATTTCTCCTTCAAACTAGCATTTTCAGCTGCCAAGTCAGAAACCTTCGCCGCGTGATCATCTCTCTGCTGGAGAGCTTCATCGAGCTCCTGTTTCGCCAACTCAAGGTCTAAGGCCGTGTTAGCGAGACACGCTCTGTCGCGTTAATCGATCAATGACGTACCTGCAGCGATCTGTTGGTCGACGAGATCGCATGCACTGGAGATGGCATCAAACAGAGCCGGGCGGCCACTAGCAAACCAGCTTGTCATTGTCTTGTAGCGGTCGATACAATCGACATTTCTCTTGGGGGTGGCTCGAACGGTGCGGAAACGGCTGGAGCCGACAGCGTGTGATGTAAGTTGGACGCGTCTCCACATGGCTGGCCGACGCGGCGATCTGCGGATGCCATCGCGACTCGGCTCCACGTGACGCGTAGCCTCATTAAGACGGAATCGATTTGATGATTCCTCAAAGCGACAACAATTAGCAGAAATCTGAATGAATTCATTATCGCGAGATGATTCTTGATCATTTCTGTTTTGAGTGAAAGTGACTCAAATATTTGGCCTTGGTTTCATCCAGTGTTCCTCAGCTCCGGTCTGGGCTTCTAATTTACACCCCTCACGTCAAGTGCACAATTAATAGGTACCTAACGAATGAGCATTAACGTGGCGAGCCCATTAGGATGTGATCTATTATTTTACAACGTTTACCATCTATCCATTTGGTGGTATTACAAAAACGCATCAAAATCTGCATTATCCGCGCTCACTCGTCTCTATCTTTCACAAGACTCCAGCATTTCCTCATGCCTGTACCCATTGACTCATCATCAACCTCATCACTTGACGCCCATCTGAGGCGACTCTTTTTCAGTGACTCAGATTTCGAGAGCCAATCATCGTCTTGGAGAGAGAATAGATGAACATGCATCGTGAGCTTCAGGTGTGAAAAGAGCCACGGCACGCTGCCCAGCTCGCCAACATGCTTGGCTTTGGACGTCTTGTGGCCATGCTCGCCTCCAATTTTAGAGACGTACGCGAGCGCCCTCGACTTTCGTTTAGCAGATGTGTTTCCCTCGTCTGAATCATGCAGGATGTAACTGGGAAATTCCCAGAGTCCAGCGAGGAGCCCTTTCTCAGGGCGCTTTTGGACCAAATACTGCCCATCGCTGCGGCGGATGACACAGACGAGAGTTTCCTCTTCCCTCACTGCCTTTTTGATCACCTTGAGCGGGAATTTCCGGGCGTGATCCACGATGGTTTCCATGTCGCGGGCACTGAGGGTTGATTTGGCTTTGTTCGAGGAAGACTTCTCGATAGCTGGTCCCTTGAAGGCGAACGACGCTAATGTCAGTTGCTTGCTTTGAGATCCATTCGCCTTGGTCTTTTTGGCACTTTTGACATCCTGAGTGGCGTCTTCCTCGGCCTCTTCAAAAGGCTCGCAGAGATGACAGGCGTCCTCGATGTCGTTTAGCTTGGTGTCTCGGTTGTCCTGAGAGACCAACGTTCTTCCTTCTGCATAGGCTCGACAAGTCGATGTGATAGGGCATTCGCTACAATTGGGCTTTGGCACACAAACAGTGCTTCCAAGTTCCATGAGAGCCTGACCCCATCTTCCAGGCCTATCGCTTGTCTCGACTTCCTCGCCATCCGGGGTGTCTGTCTCATCTCTCGCGACAGCTTTCACGAGAGCGTCGGCAGCAGCCCATAATGTGTCAATGACAGCCTTCGTAGTCTTGACGTTACCCAACAGCCCTAGTTGTCTGCTTAGGACGCGCAGGACATTGCCATCAACCATAGGCGCAGCTTGTCCAAAGACAATGGCTGAGATGGCACCGGCAGTGTATCTCCCGACACCGGGGACCTTTGCCTCGAGATCTTGAGTGCAGGATGGCAAAAGCCCCTTCATTGCAGGGTCCTTCACCACTAACTTTGAGGCCTCGTGAATCCTGGTTGCTCTGCTGTAATATCCCAAACCACGCCAGGCACTGAGGACATCATCAGCACTCGCAGCGGCTAGATCGTGGATGGATGGCCATTTGGCCATCCACTTGTTCCAATAGTCGATGACCACGGCGACTCGCGTCTGCTGCAGCATAATCTCGCTGATCCAGACCTCGTACGCCCGCCTCTCCAGAAGATTGCGCAGGTCATCTGGTTGGTGATCCTTTGGATTAATCCAGGCTTTTCGCCAAGGCATGGAGCGCTTGGTACTGACACCGTCGAACCAGTCGAGAAGAGCCTTGCGTGAGGAGTAGTCGTCTAGCATGAGTGGTCGGTGATATGTGAGATTGTGCTGTCGTGCCGGGGGTGCACATGGTGTTTGACTCGTCTTTCCATTCCTGCCAAATATTTGTTCATGGAATTTGTTGTTGTTTGCTTTGGCGCTCCTTGAAGACTGTGTCTTTCGCCGTTTTGGTACAGGGGCTTCGGGCTCAATTTCTGGAGTCGCGTCTACCTCAGACGCGTCGTGATCCTCATACTGGGGACTGGGACGCCGTTTTGTCGCGCGTCTATTTGTCTCAATAGGCTTCTCTTCATCGGAACCCAATTGCGATGAAATCTTTTTTGAAGCATTGAGTGCGCTTGAGCGCGTTGCCCGTGTCCTGGTCATGGTGCTCATTCTGCTGGGGGACGTGGTTGAGTGAAGAACGTAGGTGAGATAGCGGATGAAAGGTCAGATGCTTGTGTATGCAGGTTCCATATCGGATAGGAAAAGCTTTATCAGCACCGATGTCGCATTCCGAAAAGATATGGTTGAATGCTTGCTTGATGGAGGAAATGTTTTTGTTGAATGGCGAGAACCGCTAGGACTCAGTGGCTAGCGTGCCAAAATAGCACTGAAACAAAATGACGTTCTTGACTGACGTTTGTTAGCCATGAAGTCGCCCACAAACAACCTTATTATTTCTATAATAAAGAACTTTTTTATTCCATATACGTCTATTTACTCACCATTTCCACTCTTAGTACAAAGACGGCATGAGTCCATTCATCGGTACACAGGCCAAGCCCCGTATGGGGTTCCTTGTGTCCATCAGGATGGATGCTTGCTGTGATCGTTGGGCCCATGTCAGGCTGCAGAGCCCCTCTCCAGCTGCATCTCAACTTGATCTGACATATTGTCAAACTCCAGACCGAAAACCTCGGAGACGCCTATTGATGTTACGATGCCATCGCCGAATCTTTGCTCGTCGTGTTCCGGCATCTTTGAGGGACATTACGAGCCCTCAAACGTACTGCAAGAACGCAATCTACTTGCTCTCGAGGAGGCTGTATTTGTTCCTCCAGAATTCACAACAGGCAAGACAGGATGGAGAGTAAGGCTAGATACTGGCCCAGGGCTGGATAACTCTCCAAAGCCCTATGTGCATCATACAGTTCAAGCTCTGGAGGAGTCTGCACATGCTTGCGTGCTCTGCGCCATGATCTGGCTGCGGCTGCAGCAAGACATTCACCCCATAACGTTGGCAGAGCTACAACAGGAAGAAGTCTTCGGTATCCCGGTCATCGAAGCAGGAGAGACTTCTAATTACAACAGCTTCCTTCTTGGAATCTGTTTTTCGAAAGTTGAAGGCGACAAGTTTGTTGGGCGTCAGTTTCATTCGTTTCGCGCCTTCAATGCAATCGGTAAGTGTTGAGGCACATCCACTGCTGCCAATGCTAACGGGTAAAGAAATAAACGCAGACAATAGAGATAACTGGAAGCCCAAATTTGACAGACAAGCCACACTGGCACGTATTAAGAGCTGGCTCGAGTCCTCAACCCAAAGCCTGAACTTGGCACCTCGGCTACCTACGAGATTGCTTCATTGTCAAGCATCTGCAACTTCAAAAGATCCGATAGTTAGGCTTATTCATACTCACAATCTCGGCTCATCGACGAAATATGCTGCTCTTAGTCATCGTTGGGGCGAGATACAACCACTCATGCTGAAGCATGAGTTGGTTGATGCCTTTTGCTACGACATTCCCTTTACGGTCATCCCGGCTACCTTCCAAGATGCTATCAAATTGGCCAACGCCTTGGATATCCACTACATCTGGATTGACTCCCTCTGCATTATTCAAGATTCAAAGGAAGACTGGGATGTTGAGGCCGCACACATGGCATCCGTCTATTCTCAGGCGTATGTTACTATCTCTGCCACGGCTGCCAAAGATTCGTCTGCTGGGTTGAAACATAGCTCGATGCTAAAACATCCTTGTGAAATCACACCCACCTGGACGGGCTTCGGGGACTCTGAAATGTCAACTAACACTATGAGGCTTATCGACAAATTTGCTTTCTGCGACCAGATCTTATCTCAGCCCCTTTTCCGTCGAGGATGGGTCTTTCAGGAATGGATTCTCTCACCAAAGACTCTTCACGTTGCCAGTGATCAACTCTGGTGGACGTCTGCTTCCAACATGACCTCTGATTGGTTTGCCTCACACGAGACGTGCGACGGGTTTGCTTTTGACGTTAAACGACAGTTCATCCGCACCATGCCCCTTGGAACCCTCTACTTAATGGGAGGCAAGAGCGCCGAGAGCTTGCAGCCGGTCTGGCATCAGCTTCTGGAGGATTACCTAACGCGTTTTTTTACCTTTGAGTCGGACCGTCTGATCGCCTTTGCTGGCATTGCGTCGCTGTATCAGACTCTTGCACGGGTACCCCCAGGCTCATACCTTGCGGGTATCTGGCGCCAATCACTGCTTCGAGATCTCCTTTGGACTGTAAGAGATGGAAGAAAGGTGTCTCCTCCGCAGAAATACCGAGTTCCATCGTGGTCGTGGGCCTCAGAGGAACCAACCCATATCTTATCTCGGACATTTGGCATTGGCAACATCAACTTGAACGCGGATCTCGTAGAGGACGAGGAGCCTTGGGTCCCTGCTGCAGAAGTCATAGAAGCATCGGTCCAGACCACTGGACCAGAGCTTGGCTCCGTTTCTGGAGGCCACCTCATCCTCCAAGGTCCGTTGATCAAAGCTCGACTCGTGCTCAAGGTTGAAGACCTCACTGGCCAATTTACACCTGAGCAGGCTGCAGAGTTTCTCCCAGGGGGGAATTTGCGATATGTTCGAAACGTGGTGACTCCAACTACGGAGAAAAGTTTTGATATGGATGACTTGGAAGTCTCTACATGGCCTTCCAAGGCTGATCTAGATGACGTTTTCCCCTTTGTTCCATCCAATGGGGAAATGACCATTTACCTTGGTGTTCTTCACTGTAGAGTGGACCTAGAGGGTTCTGCAGAGAGTTATGCCTTGGCGCTTGTGAGAGGATGCGAGAAGGGGGAGTATCGGAGGATTGGGTACGTCCATGTTCAGAGTACTATTATGGGCTCTTGGATAGACAACCGGGACTGGGGGGTATTTGACCCTCTCACGGATGAAGTTGAATACCTCAGCAAGGGTGACCAACCCGGGATGTATAATTATCGTATTGTCTAAGTCTGCTGGTAAAGGAAATATCTATCTCTCACTAGTAGAAGGGAGGATTTGGCCACTATCGATCTTCATCCCGACCTGGCCAGAGAATCTTTCTGCGAATAACAGCCGAAACCTGCGCATACAAGACCATGAACCAAAGACCCACGAGGAAAATCGTCATGACTGTCGACACCCATCTGATCCCTGGACTCTCCAACTGCTCCCCGATCCGCGCCGTTGCAAGGGTGAAGCCAACGTTGGGAAACACAAATGCCCACCAAGTCATGCTAAACCGCAGCCTCCACTGTAGAGCCGAGGATAGGACAGCTAGTAGGCTGAATGAAAAGAACCAGAAGGCGATGCACCAGATCCAGATTGAAACCCAGAGGGCGAGGATTTGTAGGACTTGAGGTGCCATGGGATATGTCTTGAAATATCCGTAGCCCTCCGGGATCGATTGAGACATGCCGATGAGGGCTACAGAAGTGAAACCTGCAGGTCCAACGGCGATGAACATTCCGGGTCGCATGGCTGGTGCTGGTAAACCATCCTGCATCAACCGGCCGAGGTACAAAGGGTAGACGAGCGTGGCAACGGTCCAGCCGAGGCCTTGGTACGTGACTCCAGCAACTAACATGGGTAACCGGTGCTCAGGACTCTGCGAAGGCATAATTGCAGAAGCCAACGTGCCCGTAAGCATGGCCGGAAAGATGGGCAATATCCAGCCCGGTGTCATGGAGTGGATGGGCAGGTGGGCGCCTTTGAAAAGTACGAAGAACTGGACAATTGCCGAAAGAGTCGAGAGGGCCGTGTACAGCCAGAAACATACTCTCAAAGCAGCTGCTAGCCAAGAGCCGGTTTCAGGGAGGCCGTAGGCTGCCGTGTTTGTCAAGATGGTGGCGACGCTGAGGAGAGAGCAAGGAAAGAAAAGGCTCTCTGTCGGATGCAGAAGGCTATTCCTCAGGGCCCTATCCGTCGTCGAGAAGCGAACAATAAGACCAGTAACAATACCAATGAAAATAATAATGGTAAAGATGAAAAAGATCTTGCCAATGACCCGCAGCCCATCAAACTGATTCGGCGTACTGTGCAGCACCAGCGCAATCCCTCCCGTGCTCATGACAAACGTGAACCACGCCCAGGTCATGTGTTTAACGCGTTCGAGCATGAAGACGCTCGAGAGGGAGTCTGACGACCTGAGGCGTTGGTCGGCAGCCCTCGTGTGGCCTTCTTCCCAGTTGTCCTTCTTCATGTTCTCGGCGTGATGCGCGACCGACGGCCACTGGGTGAGGGTCCCGCCGAGGGTCCCGCCAGGGGACGAGTTGGTGAGGGCTATCATTGTGACTGAGGCTCTCGGGGGTGGAATTAAGGGAGGATAGGCCTTATCAATTGGTAGAATCCCATATCTGGAGGTGGTGATGTCGAGGTGGAAATTGTTTGACTCGGCAAACTCGGAGAAATTCGTCAGTTATTGGTCAGCTTGCCCCAGACGGTGGAATGTGTACGAGATAGCACTCGGTAATTGCAGGGTTTAAAAGACGAAAAGTATAAAAATTTAGCGAGGGAAATGGTTCAACTTGGCAGAATTGCTCCCATTTACTTTTATGTAGATCTGGGGTCTTGGTCTTGGACTGTAGCGCCGCTTCAAGTGGCCCTGTTTATCGTCTCGGGTGGTCCGACGATGACCTCACCACAATCTATGAAGCGTAGTCTCTTATCTCGTAAACTTGTATTAGCTACCTAGGTATGTTTAGTTATTAACGTCTTAAAATTCGACACCATTTTATCTATAACTCGACTGTTTGGCATACTACCAGATCCATTGAAAGCAAACCCTGATTCGTATCTCCTTGCTCAAAACACAATAGAAACATCAGAAAAAGAGGAGAACATTCGCGGTAAAGTAGAGCCTTTATTATCGGCCGTCTCATTTTAAAATCGGGGTATTCTGTGTACAGGCTTCAAGGACGTTGGGCAAGTTGCGACTATGCAATCGTTCATATAAATCAAGGCACACGTCTACGTGGCGCCATGCATCATTGCTCAACCGGCAATAGGGAAATTGCTGAGAAAATCGGGAAGAGTATACCACCTCAACTCATCAAACTCATTCTCAGAACCGTACTCTCGTGTGTTCAGAGTCAGGGCCCAGTCAATGGTTCCTCGACTCTCAACATAGACCCGGGCACCTGACAGTGATCCGTCACGGTTGCTGGAAACACGGTCACCAGTTCCCCAGACAGCTGTATTTGTTAGTAAAACTCTTTGAAAAGTCATGAAAAGAAGGTCACTTACCATGTGAACCAATAAACTTGGCAAGGGAGCTGGCACTTGCAGCCATGGCAAACGTTCCAGCGCACTCCTCCTTGACGGCACCATCTCCTCCATGAGGTCCAGGGACCAGCTTGGCCGACTGTGGGTGAACAGGATCTTGGCCAGTGTTCTTACTCTCCTGGACGATGCGGTCTTCAGTGTGCTTGCTTGCCGCCGTTTCGTAGAGCTTCACGTTGAGACCATCGAGAATGTTCTTTTCCAAAAAGTCAAGATAGGGCACGCCAGTAATGTTGGTAACGACGTAGCTCAGAAGCATGGGCCCATAGTTGGAATATGCCGAATAGTCTCCTGGAGTGAAATCAAGGGGCTTAGCGACCACATATTCGATCACGTCGCGAAGGGTGGCAGCCTTGGCTCCCTTTGTTGGAAGAGACTGCGCAATCTCGCGGAACATGAAACTGGGATCTCCTGACATGGAGCGATCATATCCTGCAGTATGGTCGAGGAGATGCTGGACCGTGATGTCATTTGCGCGAGAGTCGACTGGCTTGTAGCCAAGAAGATCATAGACTGGCGCTGAAAAGTTGAGCATGTCGTGCGAAACCAGCCAGTCGACAGATGCATGCAAAAACATCTTGCTCACACTGGCCAGAAGAAATATGTCATCGGGTTCAACAATGGCCCGGTCATCCTCTGCCCAGGTATAGCTTCGTTCCGCAATAGTCTTCCCCTGAAGCGCAACAGCAAACTGGGCCTGGCGAACTCCATTCTTCTCCATGAAGCGACGCATGATGCCATCCACTTCCTTCTCCGCGGCCTTGTTGTCTTCAAAGCCGGTTATCTCTCCTCGAACATTCCACTGTCGAGGCTTGGGAGAGGTACGCTCTGCAAAAACGGCCGTGAAGCGTTCGCTGGAGCCAGATCCACCACCCTGAATATCAATAGGGTAAAGATCCTTGGCTGCCTCAGTTTCAATCTTCTCCTTGAGCTCGGCCTTGGTTAGATCGACAGCGTGCGACCATTTCCCAACGCTAGTATCGACAAAGCTTGGTGTGATGATGTGGTCTTCGGAGAGGAACAGTCGAGATGGTCTCCAGAAGCGCTTCGCCGTCTCAGCCTCGAATGTAGATGCAAAGTTGATAGTGAAGCTAGGTGTGCTGTACTGAATTGTTGTCTGCTCGTTCCCAATATTCTCGTGGCCCAGGATACAATATCGACGTTCTTCAGAGGTTCCAAACATTCGGAAGCCTTTTACTACCACGTCAACGTTGCCTGTCGTGTTAGAGAAAGCCCAAGGGTTTTCAAGCTCGCATGACTGAAACCAGTTGGCCACATTGATGTTTTCCATCACACCAGCGAACACAGCGTTCTCAGCAGGACCAGTGGCAGAGACTTGTGTCGATACGTATCCTCTGGACTTCCATGTTTGAAGCCAGGAGTTTTATGTCGCTTCGTCGGCATCATGGATAATTTCAAAAGAAGGACCATCCTCTTGCACCCAAATGGCTGCATAGTTGGCATTATCCGGCGATCCGTATGAGCTCAGTGAGACGATACGATAGCCATCTGCTTTCAAAGCTTTGCTTTTCTCGGCATGAGTGGCACCATCCACGCTATAGTAAGTCTCGACATGGGACGTGAGATTGGACCGTCGTTGATTAGGGAGTGCTGAGCTGAAAGAGCATAACGAGAGGACTGACGTCAAAAGACGTCGCAACGAAATTGAATGCATCGTGAAAGAGTGTAATAGCGAGTGACGGCAATGCTGAGATACGATGACGAAGAAGTAAACTCGACCTATAAATGAAGCCGTGCTCCATGTTCGGGGATTCTAGAATAATATTAGAAGTTTCAAGATCCCTGCTCCAATATGGGATACGAACCATGCCGAGAGTCTAAGCTCGCTCGAACTAACCGCGATGATACAATTCACCGATCGATGCCCCATCACCGTCGTATTTGTACCTAAAATCGGGTCGCCTACTCCGGAGTCTCCAGTTGTGACATGATCATACCGGCAGATGAGCTCCCCTGAAAAGGCCGAGCAGGCATATGTAAGCGGGCATTCTATGTATGACTATGTTTGGGCTTTGAATTGTCGCATAAACGGAAAAACTATTTTCGTTTAAAACTTCCTGGTCATGTCGCCCCTTGCATGTCAAAACTGCCCAGGAAGCCGGAGAAAAGGTCATGTTGCTCATCCGTGCATTCTGGTAACAACATGGTGGCCTCTAGCGGCCACTCATCCATGACCTGGCCGAGAGAGAATGAAAAATTCGGCTTGTTCGTGGTATAAGTCTCTGCAAGCCCTAGTCGTGACTGACATTGTTCAAGCTGTGGTGTATGCCCTTCTTGAGAACCTTGGCTTTGTAAAGACGGAACCTGCAACATATTCGCATCAAAACTAACACCAGAGGCCCCGAGAGTTCGAGGTTCGCCGTCTTGGAAAATCGCAGCAGAAGGAGCAGATGGCCGCTGAGGATATTCACGAGTATCGCTCGTCTGGTTACGGTACTCGCCTTTGGAATTTGGGACCGCGGCCGAAGGGATGATGCCGTCTCTCGTGATGCTGACGACGCCAAATGATGGAATCATGATTCGGAGAGAACTATTGGACATACGATGGCTCCTTGTGCCGCTGAAACCGCCATAGAGTCCTGCCTTTTTTGCAGCATCTGCTTCAATACGAGACAGGCTTGTCACAAGTTCGGTTGTCTTTTCCAGCACCGTGTCACCGCTTTCTTGACCTAGCTCCGTCATGAGTTCGATTGTTTCCTGAACCATGGCGCGATCGCTAAGGCGTTGGTGGGCCAGGCCATCGTCGACACCATTGCTGTCGTGCCATCGACGTAGATGAGCAAGAAGCAATGTGAGACACGCCATGAAAGCCGAATAGTCGATACTTTTACAACAAAACGCAATCGAGTCCATGCAGCGGAATCGGATATAGCGGTTGAGGAGTTCGCGACTGGCGTGTACACACGTCGACTTGTTGGAGTTCTGTGTGTTCTCCTCGCCGTCAAAAAGCATGTAAGGGAGTCGTAGGTAGATGAGCAGGCTGAAATGGGTGATGTGAAACATAATGCGTAGAACATCTTCAAGGGCTTCACCATCCCCAGGTGATTTGATAGGAGGTTGCCACCAGTCAGGAGGCATACCGCGCACAGCCTTGTCCAGAGCCAAGTCGATGCTTCGTAAATCAACAGAAGTTAAGCTGTCAGACTTGCTGCCCCTCATTGCAGTGATGCGGCTCATGATGATACAGTGAATGCGTTCAAGATAGCCCATTGGACAATCGTCTAGGGCCAAAGGTTCAGGGTTTCCGAAACAATCGTCAGGCGTGCCAAGGGGGAGACCAAGCATGAGAGCTAGATACCGATCTTGACTGACAATTCGGTGCCACATGAAAGAAGGAGAGGCCATAGTTGTAGAGTCGAGAACTGCTAGATCAGTATCGTCTCCACGGTCTAGCCTTGTTAGCTGGGCTAAGCTGATGGCTCTCCTGAACACCAGCCAGGCACGGCGTAAGTTCCCGGCATTGATATGAAAGACGCCTTCTAATATGAGGCATTCGAGTCCTTCCAGAGACTCAAGCATCTCATCATTACACGTAACCAAGCGACAAGCTGTATCCAGAAAGCGTTGCATGGCCTCGGTAAGTGGACATCCGAGATCAAATTGAGTATGGTCCAGTGATGAGGGGTGCAGATTCTGGATCCCATGAGCCAGATAAAGGAGGGTTCTCGCAATCAACACTGGATGGCTTTTTGAATTTGGAATAGCGGAAAGACGTGAAGCAGGCAGCATTTCTCCTCGGAAGATATCTTCGTATGGCCGACAGAGAAACTGTAAGAAGGGGGCCGTGTTTCCAGCACCAATTATCAAGTCTGCATCGTGTTGGGATGGAAAAGCGGTATAAAGTTCTCGAGATATGCTTTCGTAGTTGCTGGACTTGGTCTCCTCCAGTTCACGCATAGTTCGCCCGAGGCTATAACCGCCAAAGGTAGCCTGACCACTCCGTGACTGGCTGTAGTTGCCCCCAGACCCATTTTTCAAGGCTTTGGGGGTGGTGCTAAAGATATCTCTGACATCTTCTTCTATAGATCGAAGAGAAGGCCTTGTGGTGTCTGCATTGCGATGGTCCATTCCTGGATCTGAGAAGCTGACGCCGTTGTCGACCAACTTCTGGAGGAGCGCTTCTACTCTTTCAAGTCTGTCTTCGAGGCCGTTGCTTTTGTTTTGGTCTGATCGATCAGCTCCTGTGCTGTTGTGATCCTGGAGTTGGCCAGAGTCTTCCTCGTATTCTTGAGTTACACATGGTGTCTCCCGTTGCTGACAGCCGACGCATACTTCGCTTGTTGGGGAAGTGAAGTGACACCGAGTCTTTCTCCGCTTGCCTGTAGTACGGAATGTCAGTGGGCAAGATATGGTGAGATACATGCACATAATCCTACATTCCCAGCAACTAGTAGTGCCCTTTCGAATCTTTCTTCGCTTCGGTAGTGGCTGGTGGTCCTCGATGGCTGGAGGTCTCCTTGCTGGACGCGAAGATTGGCCTGTCATGTTGCTGCAGCAAACGTCCGTGGAAGGGAATGGGCAACGGTAGATGGAGGACGCAGGATTGTTTGGGAAGACGCGACGGCGTGACGTGGGGTTCTTGAGGTCCACGCGCAGTCACGTGGAGGTCAAAGGATGTAACAAGCACTAACACAAGCACAAGGTTGGTGATTTTCAGTGATCAATTTATCTCAAGCAATTCTATGAATGGGCAGGATACGAAACTACTACGTGTGGGCTGCTTCAGCATCTGCGGCAATGATATGGTCGTAGATCACCACAATCGACAAACAACTCAAGGAGCCCCCTCCCCAACAGGGAGATTGACACCGTTAACATCCATGGAAGCATCACTCAAAAGCCAGACAATGACCCTAGCAACATCTTCAGGCTCCAGCATCTTTGTGTTGACTCCTAGCTTTTGAAGTTGCTGCTCCGTCTCCTCTTTGGACATGTGGCCAAAGAACTCCTTTGTCATCGCCGTGTAAGTGTTGCCTTGAAGGTTAGCTTCTGCCTTGAGCCTGGTGGATAATTCCTGATAACTTACCTGGTGAGACAGTGTTGACGCGGATGCCAAAAGAGTAGACGTCTTTAGCCACGCATGATGTGAAGTGGGCACAGGCAGCCTTGGAGGCACCGTACGCAAACGCACTTGGCCCACGGAGCAGTGAGGCAAGGCTCGAGACATTTACAATAGCCGGATGATTCTCTCTGGGGACGTTGACCATGGCTGCGACCTGTGCCCGAGTGCAGTACATGATGCCCTGGAGGTTGACACCAAGAACTCGAGCCCAATCCTCGTTAGTCTCTGCCAGAATGGCCGGCTTCTTCTCAGTGAAGGCTGGCTGGGAAAGACCCGCGACATTAGCAGCACCGTGCAGAGCTCCAGACTCTGCAGTGATGCTGGCCACCCAATCGTCCACCTGCTTTGGGTCCGACACGTCGACCTTGTGGGTATGGACCTTGGTGAGAGGGTTGATGTGCTCAACATCCTCCTTGATCTGATCAAAGTTTCCGTCATTCCAGTCCGCAATCCAGATGGCGCCCGCTCCGTGCTGAGCGAGAAGGCGAACGGTCGCCGCTCCCATGCCCGAAGCGCCGCCGGTGACGCTGAAGACGCGCGAGCCCAAGCTGAACAAGGAAGCAGACATTGTGTAGCGTGGTGATTTAGAAACGAGATGCAGTATGAACGTTTTTGAAAGCCGGTTTATCGGAAAGTTGAAGCAAATCAAGATTGGCTGTGTTGTAAGAGATGAGGATGATGGGGGATTGTGAATTGTGCAGTCGCCAACCCAGGTATTTGTACCCGACTCGATACTGCGTATTGGTACACCGATTGACACTCCAAGAGTAAATCAGAATCCTTCCATCCACCAGTAACTGAATAGAAGATCATAAAATTGCCGAACGGGCTCCTCCGTCTTCCCCCGTTCTCCCTCCGTTCCTCCGCCGGCACTCCGCCGACTTGCCATTGATTTGACAGAAGATGAGTAAATGACACATGTGCCCTTGTAATTCCAGGGGGGAATTTTGCATTTCTTTAGAGTCAGGTGTGGTTTGGGATAGGCAAGACTCTAGTTGGTGAAAGGGGGCACTGTTGTGACAAAGGCACCTAGGCTACGGAGTAAAAAACCAGGCGTTCAGTAGATGCCTGTTTCCTGCGCGACTATAAAACCCTTCACAAGCCCATTCTACTCTAAAAACCATCAGACAAAACTCAAAGACTACTCTTCCACCATGACTTCCTTTCAAGTTCCCGTCTTCGATACCTCCCGCTTCCCCCTCCCCGTGCGTGCCTTTATCGGCGGCGAGTTTGTGGACAGCACTGGCGATGAGAAACATCCCCTTCTTTCTTCGGTCAATGACCAAGTCCTCACGAACGGTTCACGAGACTTGAATTGGATGGTATGTGGCTAAGCTGACATCTATCAGAACTTCAGTGGTCAAACGCTCGGGACGTTGATCTCGCTATCGAATCCTCTCGGAAAGGCCTTGCCCTTTGGCAGGCCATGAGTAATGTGAGTCACTATCCTACATGGTGGAACGATTGACGAGCTTTTCTCATGAAACCAAAATGCAGGACGCCCGTCGTGATGCCCTCGTCAAGTACGGCAATCTCATCCGGCAGAATCGAGAACAGCTTCACTGGCTAGAGGCAGTGCTCACCGGAAAGGATGCTGGGTTTTGTGGCTTTGAGATCAATGCCGCCGCTGACTTGTTCATCTGTAAGACGTCTCCAGGTCACAGTGGTTCGATGTTGACGAATTCTCCAGACTATGGCAACATGATTGACAAGTTCGAGAGCGAGGTCATGGCTGCGGATGAAGATTCCATCAGGGTATGTTACTATATCTTGCTACCTCATGACGTTTCATTGCATCTCTAATACGCTGCAGTACACTCTCCGTCAACCATGGGGAATCTGCGCAGGTATTTGCCCTTTCAACGGAGTCATTGTCACTCTCGCAATGAAAGCAGCACCTGCACTCGCCTGTGGCAACTCCATCATCATCAAGACCAGCGAAACAAACCCCTTCTCAACCCTCTTCATGACATCTCTTGCCATTGAAGCCGGCATTCCTCCTGGCGCCTTGAACTGCCTGGTCGGCGGTGCAGAAGCCGGCAACGCCCTCTCCTCGCACATGGATATCCGCAAGATCAGCTTCACGGGAAGCATCGGTGTGGGTAAGCTCATCCAAATTGCTGCGGCAAAGTCAAACCTGAAGAGCGTCACCTTGGAGCTTGGGGGCAAGTCTCCCATTATCGTGTTTCCAGACGCCAATTTGGAGGCAGCACTGCCGGCTTCGACCTTGTTTCTGTTGATGAACGGTCAGGGATGCGCTCTTCCAACCAGGTTGTATGTCCATGAGTCTATCGCCGAAGAGTTCATTAGAAAGGTGAAGGACATGGTTGAAGGTCATGCGAAAACTCTAGGTGGTGATCCTACAGCGGCGAGTACGTACTCCTCTCCCCTGTACCATCACCGGCAGAAAGAAGTTGTTCTTTCATACATCGAGTCTGGAAAAGCAGAAGCAAAACTCATCACCGGTGGAAATGCCATTGGGGAACAAGGTTGTTACGTCGAGCCGACAATCTTTGTCGATCCAGCACCAGATGCTCGAGTTCTCAGGGAAGAAATCTTTGGACCCGTCCTGGTCGTTGTCAGGTTTTCCACTGACGACGAGGTTTTGAAACTGGCAAATGACACCGAGTACGGACTTGCAGCTTCGATTTGGACAGCGGATATGAAACGAGCGTTGCGGTTTGCCCATAAGCTTGAGGCTGGCAGTGTTAGTGTGAACGGAGCTGGTGGTTATCATCCCAGTGTTCCCATGGGGGGATGGAAGCGTAAGTCTCGGTCTTCTCTTGAATGTTTTGACACTAATTTGTCTCTAGAGAGCGGTCAAGGTCTTGAGAATGGCAAGGAAGCTATGCTTGACTGGACTCAGTTGAAGTCCGTAGCGTTGAGGGGGTAACTCAACGGTAAACTCGGCTGGGCCCAAGGTTGGGCAATAGTGGGTATAGTTTCGGGGACAAGTTGTCACCCACTAGCAATCAAGATCGACCTGCAAGTCCGGATCTTCTCACGGGATCATTCTTGATATCCACAAGGTGACTCATGTGCAATCCTTCCGCCCCCATTTATCGAAAAGTGGCTGCAGTTTCTGGGGGGTTGGATTGGGGGCCGGCGCTTGCGACCCGTACCGCCCGCGACGCTATCACAAGCGAGACGTGGGTTTGCTGACGGCGCTGAACAAAATGCACGGAGAGCAGTGTATTGTTCAGAAGAGAAAGATGTGGATTTTATAAATTTCAAGGTTGTGTAGAGTATGAGCTAGCTTCCAAGAAGAAAATGCCCTCACTGCACATCCAGATAACTAGGTAGCAACTCCTTGCAGTAGAGGCTTGCCTCGTAAGGCGTGACAACCGCGCAGCCTGCATAAGACAGGGGTCGATGGTCGCCGAATACAAGCCCCATGCTGCAAAAGAAGATAAGATTGACGTGGTTGGGACAATTGCCGGCACGTAAATGGCAATCCGGCCGGTTGCTCAGCCAGGATAAGTTGCAGGCACCGCTCACTCAAAACCAGCCTGGTTTCGAACCCGGCGTATAACTATATCGCGTCGCCCATCGCAGCCGGACCTGAGGGTTTCTGCCGCAAAGACAGACCAAAATGCCTCGCCCTACACTACATGATGGCCGTCTGGGTCTCTTGTCTGTAGTTCTCATCATCCTTTGTTTTCACATCACCCCCGCGACTGCGCTCCGGTCGTTTGCACAATATGAGCACTTTTTCCCAGCCTGGGACAGCCTCATCAAAGAACAACTCAAAAACGACTGCGCACAAGAGATAACCGACTACCGAAACCGATCTATGACACAACCCCAGACCGGATACCGGGTCATCGACTGCATCCTCAGGACAACGCCCGAGTTTCGCAAGGCTGAGCTCGCCGCCTCCACTGTCATTCTCGGTCTCGCTCCAGCGGTGTTACAGCTTCTGAGCGCGTCTTATGTCGACACTGCTGTCTTGGCCTTTCGCCGTCCTGGGCTTGCGCTGCTTCTTGGCATGTCAAGCTCCGGAGTTCGTCCTCTATCAGCCACGGAATATGAAGATTTTATCGCCAAGATGGGAACAGACCCTTTCCGAACAAACTTTGGAAACCCTCACTCATTCTGGGCACCTCGGGCTGTATCTGCAGTCGAGTACTTTATAGCCTGTGCCTCTGTAGCAAATAATGCTTACCTGGCCTATCAACTCAGCGTCTGGGCCGTCTGTACCTTTGCTCCAGCAAACGACTTTCTGCCTGCTATATGGACTGCTGCTTCGCTGGCTATCCACCTCGTTGGGTATCTCGTCGCGAGATTGCGCATCAAAGTGGAGGGAAAAGATGATGTTAGCCTCCGCAGCAGCGAATGGAGGTGGCTCTGGAACGAACTCACACCCACGCCTTGGCAGAGCAGATTGGAAGTCAAGAGTGACACAAAGGAGACTGGATGGTTCTTGGTATTGATCTCGCTGCTATATGTGGGAACGGCCCTGCAAGCATTCTACGGAACCATTATTCTATCAAGTTTGGTTTTCCTCAGCGTTAGGGACTCGGCTATTGTGGTGCTTCGGTTACTGGCGAGTGCTCTCTTTGCAAGAGGTATCTTGATTTATGAGCTGGCGGGCTTTAGGACGGATAGAGAGGGACACGGTCCATCGGAGAAGTCGGAGTATACTATGGTAGAGATGCGAGCTCTAGCGCGTTCTGTATGAAACGATACAATCTACGACTATTTACTAGGTTTGATGAGCAGACCGATTATTATGTATAAAGAGATTTGATAGAGTAAGAACAATCTTTCAGATCTTGTTTCCAGCATTCATGTCGTTTCAAAGGGATAAAGGGCAAGCCATCACTGACCCAGACACTTTCACCATGTGGCCCGTGCAACCATCTCATGCATCTGTTACCTTGGATCTCTTGGATTACTGTTCTTTGATCGTTCAAGAAGTTGAGATCGGAAATAATGCCAATCTCTACCGAGATTGTCAACAGGAGACATCCGATAACTTCCAAGTTAAGATGGCCTGCTTCTCAACCACTGGCAACAACACTTTGCGAAGGTGAATGAATAGTAACCCACATTTGCTCCACACTGTAAATATTCATACCAAGAAATCACAATAAGAATGAATTCAGGGTCATGCAAGTCAGCGGGATTGTTTACTTGTTTGTTGCTGGACAACGAGGAAATGGACTAACTCACGCTTGCCCTCCGTTGCTGGATTCCTTCACAAGCAGTTTTTTCTCCTTTCGTGACCAGTGGCCCCTGTGGCCTAATGGCTAAGGCGTCTGACTTCTACCGAGATCATCAGAAGATTGCGAGTTCGATCCTCGCCAGGGGTTAACTTTTTGCGTAATTCTCCACTGCGCTTATCTTTTTGCACTTTGACGTACCTAGACGCTGTAATACCATTCGCAATCATGACCTTTCTGCAACCACAATTCGGAAGACGATGTCAATAAGCACATATTGGCAGCTTTTAATAAAGCCGTCCATGCAACGACATGCGTTCCTCAAACCTTGTCTCATATAACCTCTCCCTCTGCATGCCCTCAAGAGTCATACTGACTCAACCAACTCTATCCAGGTTTGCTCAAATATGAACTTGGTCTCTGGTTTCTTTTGAACCAGACACGCAACACCAAACTACAGTCCTCTTAGTCACGATGAGCTCCTCTACCACCCAACCTTTCTGGAACTCCATGCCCCCCGAGATTCGTCTACTGATTCTCCGATGCATTTCTCTCAACCTTAAAAGCAAAGAAACCGTCAGAGCGTCTTCCTTGGCCACTGTGTCCCGAGAGTGGCAATACTTCTTCGAGGGGGAGACCTTTCGACGCATAGCTCTTGCTTCTCCAGACCTGCCCGCATTTTCTAAAGCAGTTCGAGGGAAGAATGCCATCAGGCTAAGCTATATAAGGAATCTGTACTTGCGTGTCAGGCTTGCGGAATACACCAAGCGCATCTACGATAAGCCTGAGAGCGCAACAAACATCAAAGAGTAACTCACGCGTCATCTCCTAGACTTGCAAGCGGTGCTACTGACACTTGGACAAATAGGAACAACCGTACCTTTACGTCCGATATGACGGTTCTTTTCAACTCGCTGTCGTCGTGGGAAGGGAATCGTGGAGGTCTCACGTTGGAGATCAACGCGCATTCCCCCAGCGACCAGATATTCCACCCCTCCGAGGGCGAAGTCCACGACGACTACCCAATACGATTCCAAGAGGATGTTGTCAAGGACTTGCGATATTTTCTGGAATATCTCCGAGAAAAAAAGGCAGCGCGTGTAACATCTGTCGCCGTACCACGCAGTGTCAGGCTTGGTGCGGCCCAGCGGCTCCGAGGGACGCCGCTTGAGCTTCTCCCCCAAAGACAGAAAAGGGGTACAGGTTCGACAAAGAATCTCCCACGTGTCCCGATAGTAAAGGGACTTGTTCTTCGCCGATCATTCTTCAGGGGGATTGCCCCCGAGTCGATTGCCACACTCCTCCGCGAAAGCTTCATAGCCCTGCAGTCGTTTTATTTGCACAAATGGATAGGGCAGACGGTGGAAAGCGAGCTCGAATTGTTTGACGGTACGTCATGGCTGGGAGATTTTCTTTTCTGGTTGAAAAAAGAAGACAGCGGGAGACTAACATCTGAAGCCAGGTCTACAAACTTGTCTGATGCCCGCACTCCCCCGTACCATCCGGCGCTTCTCCTTCGACCAGAGCTTGAGATGGGACTCATGCAAGTACGTGTATACTCAGAAAGTCGATCGTCTTGCGCAGCTTATGGCAACATCATGCCATCGCTTTACCGAGTTCTCTCCTCCTTTGGTGTTCGATTCTTTCAAGTTCCTATGGCAACTTGCCCGCGACAAGAAGAATAAAAAGTCGAAGCTACAGCGCCTCACCCTCAAGACGCTACATCTTCGTCCCCGCGGAAGCCAAAATGTTATGACAGATGTTCTGGTCATTGCTGCTCTGGCAGCAATGAAGCTGCCTCGGATCCGGATTCTGGAGATATGGAATTCCGGTCATGGGTTTGGCTTTCTGTTCCGTTATACCCAAGACAGAAACCGAGCCAAAATCACTTGGCGCGTCATTGGAAGCCAGTTTGTTTTGGTGCCCAAGGTAATTAGGGCGTGGGCTAGAGTTGCCTCGAGACGACCGCTTGCTATCGAGAGGATCCCATTCACTGAAGCTGACGGAAATGGGACGAGTTTCAACCACGGCTCTATTTATCGCCATTTAGCCCTTCGGAGGTTGGCTTTCGACCCAATCACTGAGGCACAGATTGCAGTTGGTATGCTTGTATGAAGACACTTACCTACATCGCTCTGCATCAGTCAGGTGAGAGCCACAGCGTGGCTATGGCATATAGTGTAAGGGAGCAATATCTAAACCAGAACATTTGTTGAACTTAAATTCGTATGGTTCACCTTATAGACCTACCTCGACTTGGTATACTTACCCCGCCCAAAGTCGTCTGCCTCACGGTGGCGGGCGGGAGTAACTCTCGGGTGTCAACCCGAGAGACCAAAGAAGCAGCATTCTTAACTACATCTTTAGGGGCCGCCAATATTGCCCAGAGAATATCGTGGGCAGCAGACCGAAGGACAACAAGGGAAGAAGACCTTTAACTTCTATTGAGATCATCAGAGGATTTCGATGATCCTCGCCAGGGGCTAACTTTTGGCCTTATTTTTCACATCACTTATCTCTTTTACACTTTGTCGCGGATGTTTGTATTGTACGTGGCCGATCGCTCACCTTTGGAAAAGTTGGGACGCCTAAATTGAGCGAAACAAGAACTCATTTTATTCATGATGACTACATGAATTGTTAGAGCTTTGATGGATCATTTGGCATTAACATATAACCGTTCGGTCACTCTCATGCCCTGTCGTCTAGGTCAAGAGAAAAGGAGACAGTAGCACAGACATATTAGAGTATCCTTCTCTAAACATAGTCAATAAAAGAAATAAAAAATAAAAACGATAGCTCTAAAGTATTACTATTATTATGATGTATTTCTTATAATTTTATTATACTTACAGTATGTTATTTATTAAATCTTAGATGAGTTAGTTAATGTTCTCTGCCCTTCTAGTGTCTCGTTTATTTTTGATAGGCGTGCCTGTGTCTTCAGATAATGAGATTTCCCAGGCCAGATTCAGCCCAACTTAGGATGCAAATGTCAGAACCCTCCTGGCGCCATCTTGGCATCTAACAGGTGCTCAACCGCAATGTGGCGTTTGACTCTGCGCTCCTTCGGGCAGCCTTACTCGGTTGCACGAGGCGGTGCAGCCGAGAAACTGAAATGACCCTCCTCCCCCAAAGATTGCTTACTTTCAACCTCTCCATACTAAACTGGCTCGAATTTGTTACCAGAATCTTCATATTGCTTGCAGTACACTCACTCACCCGGCAAACATGCGCCTCCTCAACACACAAACCATGGTGGTCGAGACATTTGGCGATGACCAAATTCCTTTATACGCCATCCTGTCTCACACCTGGGAGGCAGAGGAGGTGACTTTCCAGGACATGGAGCTTGGAAAGGCAACAAGTAAAAAGGGCTGGGCAAAGGTCAAGGACAGCTGCTCTATGGCCCGTAAGAATGGATTCGACTACATCTGGCTAGACACCTGCTGCATCGACAAGACCAGCAGCGCCGAGTTGTCCGAGGCCATCAACTCAATGTATCGTTGGTACCAGAAGGCCGCTGTGTGCTATGCCTTTCTCGCAGATGTTTCTGGTCTACCTGGGCTCTCTAAAAGCAAGTGGTTTACCAGAGGATGGACCCTGCAAGAGCTGATTGCCCCGTGGTCAATGATTTTCTTCAGTCAGACTTGGGATGAGCTGGGCACCAAGGAAACCCTTGGCCGGGCCATATCGGAACGCACCAGAATACCCAGAGACATCCTCTCGGGGTACCAGGACCTAGAGGTGGCTAGCGTTGCCCAAAGAATGTCGTGGGCATCAGATCGAATAACCACAAGGAGAGAAGACCTTGCCTACTGCCTGATGGGGATATTCAGCATCAACATGCCACTGCTGTACGGAGAGGGAGAAAGGGCGTTTGTCAGACTCCAAGAGGAAATCATGAGAGTATCAGACGATCACAGCTTGTTCGCATGGAAGTGTCCCAATAGCCGTGGCGGGCTTCTTGCCCTCAGTCCAGCCGCATTCAAAGACTCTGGCAACATCATTCCCCGGAACCCCTTCGTGCCTTACAACGGTCCCTTCACCCTGACCAACAAGGGAGTTCACCTGGACCTTCCATTCATCGGCTTGGGGGGTCGGGGCACCGGCCTTGCCGTCCTGTCCTGCACCAAGGTTGGAGCTCCTGACAAGCTGGTCGCGATTTATCTGCGTGATACGTTTCTGACGATGGAGTATTTTGAGAGGTGCGCGTGCGAGAGACTTGAGCTTGTCAGATTGAGCACGTATAGGCCTGCAGAATATCCCACCAGAAGCTTGTGCATCAAGTTGCGGGGTCTGGGCCAAAGACCCAGAGAGGTTCCAGACGGCAAGGCCCAGGATGACCGATCGCGGTTATCTGACAAAAGAGTACATATTCGAAGGGGCGATGAGGATACCGAAATGGAGGAGGATGAACAAAGGCAGCTCTCGCTTGCCGCTGCCCAGGGCCGTGAAGCTGACGTAAACCGGCTCCTCGCCCTTCCCAATGTCGATGCGGATGGAAACGATTATTGGGGGGACACTCCGTTATGCCTCGCGGCCGGGGCTGGACACGAGCACATCGTCAAATTGCTGCTAGATCGAAGCGATGTCGACGTCAACTCCAGGGGCAATTCAACGCCGATTGCCTCTGCTATAGCGGGAGGCCACGAAGGGGTTGTGTGGCAGCTTCTGGCTCGGACAGATACCGCCTCGAACCCCAATGAGCTTCTATCAGTGGCCGCGGGCTGGGGTCACGAGGCGTTATTTGGCCAGCTTATGGCTAGGAAAGATATCCGAGAGCACTTTACATCTGAAGGCTACGCGTCAGGGCTTGCCTATGCCTCAGAGAACGGACACGAATCCGTTGTTCGATTGCTTCTCAACTCAGGAAAGGTTCATCCCAATCAGAAGGACTCCCTGGGCAACACAGCTCTTTGGTGGGCGGCCATGAACGGAAATGAGGCTGTTGTCAAGACGTTGCTCGAAACCGGCTGGGTTGATGCTCGCTGCAAGGGTAATGACGGAACGACTGCGCTCTGGCATGCTGCCTCGAAAGGATACAACGAGATTGCCAGATTACTGCTCCGACAAGGCAGCGATATAGAGGCGCCAGGGAGAGACGGCCGCTCGCCTCTTTGCGTGGCTTCTTCCAGAGGGCACGAACATATCGTTCACATTCTTCTCCTTCATGGGGCAAAAACAAATCCAAGGAGTCATTACGACCGTACGGCGCTTATGGAAGCGGCAATCAATGGCCACGTCGCTATAGTGAGGTTGCTACTTGTGATGGGCGCCGATGTCGATACGAAGGTCTGCATAGAAAGCAAGCCTCCCACTTATCTTTCGGCCCTAGACTATGCCTGCGAGGCCGGCCATGAGAGTGTTGTCAAGTTGCTCCTCGATCATGGCGCTCCCGTTTGTGTTTTGAAAGACGCTGCCCAGGGGGGCCATGCGGGCATCCTTAAGCTTCTGCTTGAAAAGAGGTCCCATAATGCTTTGACAGGTGCTGATATCTGTGCTGTTCTACACGATGCTGTCGAGAACAGACAGTCTGATATTGTCAGAATTCTTTTAGAGGCAACAGAGGACACACAAGCGGTCATCCGACCGTTCCACCTTGTCGTCGCAGCCATCAATAGGGACCTAATCATGGCAAAAGTACTACTGGAAAACGACGCAGACGTAAACTCTGCGTGGAACGGAGGCCTTCTCTTTGGATTTGCTGCTAAACAAGGCTGTGATGAGATCGTCAAGGCGATGCTGCCTGAGCCATGTGGGCAAGGCTGGAAGACTCAGCTCGAAGAAAGGGTTAAGAGCATTGGTCTGGGCTATAATGTCGGCCGACACGAATCAGATATACCAGAGCAACAATCGCAGTTAAGACGAGCCCACGACTACACCCTGTGTCCACTATGGTGTGCCACCGTCAATGGGCACGAGGAGATGGTTCAACTCTTGCTGGAGCACGGTGCCAATCCCGACAGCGTAGTACAGATCTTGGAGAGCGGCGGGAGCAGTAGGACAGTGCTCTACGACGCTGCTCGGCTGAACCACGAAGGCATCGTGCGTCTTCTACTCTCAAGCGGCGCCTCCCCAAACCTCGGTGGCCGCGGCTTCTCTCCCCTGATCCAGGCTTCGCTCTGTTCCACCCGCGACAGCGTTGCAGTAGCCCGGCTGCTCCTCGAGAGCGGCGCAGATGTTGAGGTCATGTCATACAACGACGAAACCCCCCTGATGTGTGCTGCCAGGTCGGGCAGTGTGGCCTTGGTCAAGCTCTTGTTAACGCACGGGGCGAATCGCAAGACCGAGAACCGCAAAGGCGAAACTGCAATGTGTTGCGCCTCTACCGATGATGTTGTAAATCTTCTTTTGTGAGGCCATCTTGCCGCTTTTGTATCTACCGATGCTGGTTGGCTCTGAGGATGGTCACTGCTTCGATAAAGGGCTTTGGGTCTTTTTTCCCGGATACTCGAGTTTGAGTGTGGATATGGTCGCTGATAAGAGACCCTTCAAAGTTATCTGACTCCTGACTATGCTGTGGGTGGTCTTTGTGTGCAATATAGGGGCTTGATAGTGTGTGGCTTAATTATCTGAATTGCCGGTCGCCTCCTATTATGCAAGGCCCGAAAGAGTATTCACTGCATGCTAGCTAACTAGGTATATTGCCTTGTGTTGATCTCATGAGTCTTTGTACCGTGGGCCCAGCGCGAACAGTAATTGTGATGATACCTGCAAGCAATTTGACTCAATGAGCAAAACGGAAATCCTTGCGTTTGCTTCCAGCATCCGTCGTAGTCTCGAGGTAGTGGATTTGTTCCTATGCATGTTAGCATGGCACTGACAGGTGGGTTGCGTTCAACCATTACGTACCTCCTTGCTCAAGGCATTCCATGCGATGTCCCTCTGCTTGTTGCGCCAGACATAGTAACCCTTGCCAAGCAGATAGATGAAAATGTTGGCAGCGCAAATAGCCGTAAGTTGTTTGTTGCCACGGCGGTCTATACAGTCAGTTAAGTGGCCAACAACAAGTTGATGCTTCTGGAAACTCACAATGGGGTCTATCATCGGCTCGATAGATGTTTGCATGAATGATTCCTCCAACTTGGACAAACATGCTTCGAAAGACATTAGCATCAGAAACGTTGGAACAGTTGTTTGAATCTTCTTACTTGTATAAAGCCGCAGAAACAGTCCTTGTTCGTACAGTGTTGGAGTTTCGGCTACACCAACCGACCTGAATAGCGTGTGCTGTCTCCAAGTTAGATTAGAGACTTGCTTTGAAATTCCTGAAACTCACTTGACGGATACGAGAGCAACACAGTCAGCACTGCAAACTTGGCCCATGAGCCAACAGAGTCTGGCAACGTCAACAGGGCGATAAGGGTGGGAAGAACCCAGATTTGTGCGAAAACACCCATCAGCGATCTTTCGTTCCAGATCTCGGAAAAGTATGTCAAGACCAGCATCTACACAACCACATTAGCATGATGTTCCCAAGTAATATACTAAGAGAGAGATACTTACAGTGATTGCACCCAGAACCTGAGTCGGAATAGTGAGCAGATTCGAATCAAAAGTCGAAAAACCGATGTTTCGAAGAGTCAAAGTCAGATAGGCATCCGGAGGTCCAGTGGGAATCAGGAACGTAAGGCCAATGATGTACATCGGCCACAAATCGTAATCGCACAGAGACTTCCAGAGAAGCTTAAAGTCAACGGCCTGTCGGTTATGCATGTCGCCCTTGGAGGGGTCGTCCCTGAGGATGCGGTTGACCATGATGATCTCCTCACGCTCGTCGAACCATCCCTTCTTGTTCCACCAGGACTTGGTTTGGGTTGGGGAGGCGACCATGGTGAACCAGGACCAGATACCGACTAATAAGGTGAGGATACCTTCAAGAAGAAAAAGCCATCTCCAGCCCTCTTGGCCATGAAGACCACGGAGGCGCAAAAGTCCAAAGGCCAAGATCGGGGCAACGATGTCGGTGACTCGTAGACTTGTCCAGAAGAGGGCCAGACGGAAGGGCAGCTCTGTGCCCTTGAAGAAGTATGACTAGGAAACCACCATTAGAGTCAAATCTGTTGGATTCGTCAGTCAGGTGCAACATACCAAGTACAGGATCACATCAGGGATGAAGCCTCCTTGAAGCAGACCGAGGAGTACACGGCAAACCAAGAAACTGGTTCGACCACTCAGCCAGAACTGAGAAGCTGCAACAACGCTCCAAAGACACATAATCGTTGGAATCTAGAAGGAGGTCAGCAATACTACCAACAAAGGGTTTGATGTCTCTATCATACCCATCGATCAGGTCCCAGCTTCTTGCTGATAAGTTGAGAAGGCAGTTCGGCGCACAAGAACGAAAGTCTGAATACAGTGTTGCCCAAGTTGAAATCTAATTTTGGTCAGTCAAACAACTTCTTTTTAGTCGATTCGAGATAGTCTTACCATTAGTAGTCAAGCCGAGATCGTCCAGAAAATTGTCAGTGTTGGCCTGGCTGAGATTTCCTCTATCCAGGTCCAAAGCAAAGAATGCAACACAGGCCCAAGCCGTAATCTTCCAATCAAGTTTGTTAATCAGAGGCTGTATAGTGTTAGTCTGAGAGTAAACATGTCAAACTTGTTACCTACAAGCTCCTCTGCCCAAGTCCATCTCGCAGACGGGTCGAAGCGATGCAAGTTCTCGTACTTTTCGGTGGGTTGAAAGTACTTGGCGACCGCGGGATCATCATACACAGATGGCTGTGTGGCAATCTCTTCCAACTGGGGATGGAATTTCTTGCCTCGAAAGAGAGTCGTGATGGGGAGAACAGGAGGCTCAGTCTTTTGAAGCTCCTGCCGTTCGAGAATTCGTGCTCTCGCAGCTTGGATATCCTCTTCAGACTGCGAGTTGTCGGCTGCATTGTCGTAAGCCACAACAGTCTCGGGCTTGCCCGACGAAGAGTCGTCGCTTTTCTCCTTGATGGCCATTTTCAACTGTATTTTTGGAGAAAATGTTGAAATCTGGTGTGGTAGGAATCGATCGACAGGGCAGCGGACGAGAGATTAAATAACGGTTCCAGGTTCCAACAAACCGGTAACGGGTCTCGGCCGACGAGCCTTGTTATTGTTCCGACGTGGCGAGGATCAGATTACGACAGGATGGGCTTGATCTCGCCATAGCTCACCAGAGAGGCCAGGATAGCCCAACTCAGCCCGAGACCGAGTGCGAAGATGATGGGAGACGAGTACCGGGATTCAGAAGGCCAAGGATAACGCAATCATTGGGACTTGAGGTCACATTCTGGGAACAAGACGGACAGTTCGTATTATGCGATGCATGGCGATATGACGGGATGAGGCCTTGGACTGGACTCGACCTCGAGCTGTATGGTTATGCTACCCATGTTTGGAAATCTTTCCGTAACTATGGTCTTGGCGAAGCCAGCTCGAGATAACCGCATCGTTGCCACTCGGTTGCCAAGCAGGAGCAATCAGAGAGCAGATAATTGGTTCAGCCGCTATGAGGCAGTTCTCAAGCAACCACACTCCGAGGAGATGACCACTCATCACACAGGGGTAGTGTGAAGCCGGGGTGACTACCGAAGCTCCCCGGGTGGGGGCACACGGTCTAGAGAACGCCATGAATCAAGCTTAATCCTACTCCATGTCCAAGGTTGAGTTTGATCCCGGTGACGAATGTTGTAGGAATAGCTCCTTTCAAGCATCATGAGAAGAAGCGAGCCATGTCCGAAGAGAAATCGTTCAAAGTGCAACCGATTGAGGACTTCAACACGAACATCCACGAATATGGTCGTAGCGAAGTATTTCTCTATGTGTCTCCTTGCTTGGATTCTATCACAATGTAACGATAAGGTTGTATTGCGAATAGAATCCCGGGGATTGGCTCAATCTCGTTGCCCAAGTGTGGGTTTGGATGGCGCAACACCATTTTAGTATGACCTCTTATTCCAACCCCCTCGATACCTTGGGTCAGCCGCAATTCGCAACCTAAAATGGTTGAAAACAAAAAAGGGTACACATCAAGTCCTTTCTTGTCAATTCAAAAGTAGTCGAAGGCTTAGTGGCCACTGGAATTCGAGTGAAGACTGGCAGTGGTCACCCAAAGTCAAGGTACTCAAGACGATGGCGCAACGGATCGGCATCTCGACGTGCGTTTCATGACATCTTGCGATATTGCCAAGACGCCAATCATTGAACGAATCCATTTACCGAACCCATGGGGAAGCTTCGGATGTATGTTCCCACCTCAGTTCGGCGAATCCTGTGATATCCTTGACAACGTGGGGGTTATCGGAGCTCAAGCTCCCAGCCTTTGCACCATACAGACTAAGCATGATTAAACGCTAACAGGTGTCATGTTAGAAGATAGCCGAGAGCTTCAAGCTTGGCAAATGCATGAGGGCCTGCTTCTGTAAATTGACCCCGCGATGTTGCCATCAACGCTCCATGTGGCATCTGCCAACAGACCGGGTTCCGGCCGGTCGGTACCTTCGGGCTCGGCCCCGGTGGCGAGCAGAAGCGGTCATACATACTCCCGACAGTCCGATACAGTGAGAAGTTATTGCTCCGGAATCCTAAAGGGAAGGAGTATTCGCTTCAGGGTGGTAGGCTTGACCGAGCCGTGGGAGATGCCAGAACTACGGCTGTCCATGGCTATCTAGGATGGAAATGATACCGATTACTTGACTAGAATAGACCTGGTAAGTAGGAAACGGTTCCCTGCCAAGTTCTTCCCTAAGTTGACATGATTTATCAGCTGTCACTCCGCAAACTAGTCTCACTTCAAGTCTACAGTCTCCCTAGTGCAACTTGAAAAGTACTGGCCGATATCCCGATACTCTCGAGAATCACGTTATATGTACAAGTGTACAAGAACCAAACAAACGCATTGCTATTCGTTTTAACCGAGGTGATCCATGGTGTACTTGGGACTCGAAGTGATATGTGGCCAACATGGCGCAAGATGAGGTGATGCATCTTCAAAGGAGGGTGGCACACAACCATAACTTGCTGGATTCAATCGCGACACGAGCTGTTCTTTTTGACAGAATCTAGTCTCGTGTTTAGAAAGTAACTAATGCGTATTGGATGGCTCATGGTAACGCACCGCACCTCCTGACGCAAACCCAGAGACCTCGCACCTCATCTTTCGCGTGTGGTGCTGACGAATCAATACTGCGCGGGGTATTCAGGCATATCTTTGATGGTGCTGATAGATAGGAATACTGCTATTCAGCTAGGTATAAAGACACGGAGTTTATCCCCTTCTTGAGGAGATGCCGATCACAGCACCTCAGCAGTGACCACCAACACTTTGAAAACCCAGTGATAATAAGCACACACCTTGATAAACAAACAATTTCATAAGAACAATGTCTCCTCCCGCTGCCGAAATCGATGTTCAATCAACTGCCCCGGCAGTTCAGCCGGTCACCAAGACCGTTGCTGGCACCAAGAGCAGCAGCGCATCGCGTCTGGACGGCCCTCTCACCTACTCCGGCAGCCTCGACTCCGAAGAGCAGTTTGATGTCACTGCCGTGATCGGCCGAGAATTCCCTAAGCTTCAGCTTAGTGAGATTCTCAAGGATGACACGAAGCTCAGAGACCTAGCTGTGCTTAGTACGTCTCGTTCCACGTCCCTTCTCACAAACGCGCAAAAGGGGTGCGCTAACAGAAGTGCAGTTTCTCAGCGAGGTGTTATTTTCTTCCGCAATCAGGATATCAACATTGAAGATCAGAAGTATCTTGGTCAGAGACTCGGCGAACTGACAGGAAAGCCAGAGACCTCCAAGGTGAGACCTACATGGATATATCCTTGAAGACGAGGCTCATCAGCGGGTAGCTCCACCGACATGCTCTCTCCAACAGCAAGCGTGGTATTGCTGTCGACGAAAATGGCAAGCTTGACGACGAGGTTTCAGTCATCTCGTCTGAGCAGAACCGAAAGTTCTACTCGGACCGCTTTTCCTCATTGTCGAGAAGCCTGGCTGGAGAAGGCTGGCATGCAGAGTAAGTGGCACCTCAGTACGAGCCACCAAATCAAAGTCCTGACAGTAGCACACAGTATCACGTTCGAGAATATTCCTTCCGACTACGCTATCTTGAAGATCATCCAGCCTCCCGAGGACGTTGGGGGCGATACTCTGTGGGCTAGTGGCTACGAGCTGTACGACCGTCTGTCGCCGCCCATCCAGAAGCTGGCCGAGAGCCTCACGGCCACGCATCACCAGCCCAACTTTGTGCGTGTCAAGAATGAATTTGGCCAGGAATTGATCGATGACAACCGTGGCTCTCCTGAGAATACTGGCCTCGACTTTAAGGCTGAACAGTATGTGCTGGATGGCTAACGGGCGAACTGGGCTGAGTCACTGACGCATATAGTCCCGTAATCCGGACGAACCCTGTTACAGGATGGAAGAGCTTGTTCGCTGCCGGGCATCAGCTCACAGCTGGACATATCAACGGTGTGACTGAGACGGAGAGCGAGATTCTCAAGAACTACTGTAAGTCGCGCCCATCTCTCTCTAACGTCGTTCGCTTGCTCACCGCCAAGTCCGTCAACTCATCACGGAGAACCACGACCTCCAAGTTCGATTCCGCTGGGGCAAGAATGACCTGGCCATCTGGGACAAGTAAGTCGACCCTAGTAAGGCCTCGGTCGTCGTCGAGTTGGGAAACTAATCGGGTGTGCCACATAGCCGTTCTGTGTTCCACACAGCTACCAAGTAAGTCCAATTTTCCGATCATACAGAGACACAGCATGCTGATTAAGGACACAAAGTGACTACATTGGGAAGCGCCAAGGAAACCGTGTCGTGTCGCTTGGAGAGAGACCGTACTTTGACCCAGCTTCAAAGTCGCGAAGGGAGGCACTCGGGGTTGCCCAGTGAACTACCAGCCACAGACATAGTTAGTTACTGCGGAATAAATATTTTTCAACTTGGAATGTGTATGTTTTTCGAAGCAATTTCGTTAAATGTGTCGTGGGGGTCGAGGAATCGCAATCGTGTCCCAGCCTTATCTTGTCCCTTGAGTAAGATGCTATCCCAAAGGACCTGGCCTCGACAAAACGAGCTACATAGTGTCACACCTCCAAGTTACACAGATGACATGGCAAAGAATGAGCCCCTGAGTGTCCAAGTCGACAATGTTTCGTTTGGCCCTATTGCTGGCCGCGAAAATTCCACGACGTTGGGATGATCAGGGGGTTAAGCCAGGAGTGGCTTAGTGACCCCCGCTTGCCCCATCTGTGCAACGCGCTTTCCTTCGAGATCTCGTTTGATTGTGCATCGTTAGGGCAACCGCATTCTCATCACGTTACAGCGATGCGTGCGTCGTACAGTGCAGCTAACGTAGATTGGGACAGAGATCCAATGTGAGATGTCAGTAAGCTAACAGCAATGGATTCAGCTGTTTGTGAGGGAAGATGGACCAATGCAACACACACACTCATCCATTCACGACTACCTAGGTACTGTAGGTTAGGTAGGTAGCTAGAGGTCTCTTTAGCAGTCCTTGTGTTGTGTGTGCGCTCACAGGTGCCTCGGCCCAAATACCAGCTCGAGTCAAGCCCACAACATCGAGAGAGCTATGGCGGGGAACAGTCCACGTTGATATCGGACAACGCTTACAGTACGATGCAGCATCTTTGTATCCCCTGAGCAGGGCTTGTGTTGCCTGAAGAGGTGCTCGTGCAACTGCCAACTTGGACGGCATGGCTCGTCTCACAACCAAATAGACAAGTCAAGCCCAGACCCTTGCTCAACTGACGTCGTCCTCGTCCGACTCGGATGAGATGCATATGACGATAGAACAAACTGGACCAACGAGCAATTCTCAGTTAATATATCTGAACCTGCTCCTTCGGGTAGAGACAGGTCCTCCCACCGCCCAGCATGACTGAGATTGCCAATGATTGACCAGGAGCTGGTCGGGTGATCGCACAGTGTCAACCTCGATGCTGGCAGTGGAGGCATGGATGCGCTGCAAGGGACGAGCTGCAGCGGGAGGGCCAACGATTTATGCCCTCCAAGCGAGGGCCTCGGTCGAGCTGAGAGTGGGCAGCGGCGAATTTTGCACTGGGCCAGGCCCAAGCTCCTCCACTCTGAAGGTCCCGGTCAGGTACATCAACCACAAGAGGGCCCGCACCTGCAGAAAACCTCGACTCGACAAGCGCGTCAAGACATTCTCTCTTCTCCCGCACCGCACGCACATCACCACGAATCTTTTCAATATCCTCCATCGCCCTTTCTTGCGCATCCCTCGCAAGATACTCACAGGTAGGCGTTCTCTATTTCTCTGCTCGTCGTGTCAAAAAGCCTACCCTGTCGCCTGCGCCATTGCCCTCCATCTCATCTTCTTCACATCATCCATTTCGGCCCTGGCCCTCGAATACTCGAGCAGCTGGAGAAGTTTGCTGGAAATCTCTGCACCCCGCCCCCGCCTGCCTTTTTCAGCTTCCGCGGCGTCCTCAGAGTGGGCACAATTACTGGGCTGTGGTCCTGGCCAGGCCTGTCTGTAGAGACTTGACCGTTATCGAAACGCTCTCTGCATCCAGTCTCACCGTTACTGCACCGTCATTCCCACGAGACAAGATGCATTGCGAGTCGCGTGCATACCTCGAGTGCGCCTTCTAAACTCTTTCTCTCCAAGTTTGCGGGCGGTCTGCTTGTTCCCTGACTCCCCCAGAAAAGCCCCTCCCCCTCTTCCGTCACCACTCACCAACCCCTCGCCAATCTTTTGCCTCTATCGGATCTCGGGGGCTGCTGACCGCACTAGCTCAAGCCATCCTCTTGACGCTGAAAAGCAATTTCAACAAGCAGCTGGCTTCCGTTGCTAACTTGAACTCTCAGAAAACCTCCTCACGCTACTCTTCTCAACTCATCAAAATGGATTACCAGCAGCCTCGTGGTGCCTGCTATTCTTGTGAGTGCCATCGTCCTTCTGACAGCCATTTACACAACTTCCTTCGCGACTGAGTCGTGCCTCGGCGCCCCTCACAGCGACAGGCCGTCACCCACGAATTCGCATTGTGCGCTTCAGGTGTCTGACGGCTTGCTCGCACTGGCGTGAGGGGTGTCATGGTAGCTTGACGTTGCCCATTGACATTTCTCTGGTCGGTCCTGTGCCATCTTATGGCCGCTGTGCCGGCTTGGCGAGGGCTCATTGACCTCGTGAGATACGGGTCAAAGCGCCGACTTCACTCTCCCTCACCGTTCATGCCAGAGACGTTCTAGAACATATGCTAACTTTGACACAGGCGGCTCTACCGGCCACCAGGTATGACCTGCGGTTTCGCGTCATTGCAATATACTCACTGTTCATTTAGGCCCGTGACTGCCCTACCAAGGGACCTGCTAAGTGGTAAGAAGTCATCACCTATCCCATACCTGTTTCTCCTGCTAACTGTCATTTCTTAGCTACAACTGCGGTGGTAAGATGGAGTGAACCTTGAGCTTGGAACATTGAGAGCTAACTTGTTTTGTGAATAGGCGAGGGCCACATGAGTATGCATCCTGTCGCTTTTCAGCCAGACTCGAACTAACCCATGATATTAGGCCGTGACTGCTCTGAGCCCATGAAGGACAACAAGTCCTGCTACAAGTGCGGCCAGCCCGGCCACATCTCCCGCGACTGCCCCATGAGCGGTGGCAGCGGACAGGCCACTGAGTGCTACAAGGCATGTCTTTATCGTTATCGCCTACATTTCTTCACTAACCAGATCGTAGTGTGGTGAGCTCGGCCACATTGCCCGCAACTGCACCAAGGCCTCCTTCGGCAACTCCTACGGTGGCAGCGGTGGCTTCGGCGGTGGTGCCGGCAAGACCTGCTACTCTTGCGGTGGTTACGGCCACATGTCTCGTATGTTCACCCTCTCCAAACACGCGGATTCTAGCTAACAAAAGTGTAGGTGAGTGCGTCAACGGCATGAAGTGCTACAACTGTGGCGAGTCTGGCCACTACTCCCGCGACTGCCCCAAGGAGTCCGCTGGTGGCGAGAAGATCTGCTACAAGTGCCAGCAGGCTGGTCACGTCCAGGCTCAGTGCCCTAACAACTAAAATGGCGACTCGTGTCCTCCCGGATTCACGATGGGAGAGGGTTGACGTGGCGACTCCTTGATACCCACGGACGATTTTATTTTCTTTGTTCATTCTCAGCATTTTGACAAAAGTTCATCTTCTCACATGACGTTAATGATCATCACGGCAAAAATGGCGGCTTACGGAAAACAACCATTACGCAAATCTCGATAAGGCTGGCGGTACCCGGCCTCGATTGGAACATGTCAGCATTGGATTTCGTCCCATAATGAACGACTTCGACCACGCAGACGACTCGACTTTGAGGAGAGAGACGGATGGTGACGGGTGATGAGTGACGAGATCAAAACATGGCGGCTTGCGAGCGAGGGCCCGGCGTCTCCGACGCTGTGGCTACTTGCCGCTGGTGGAGAGCCCAAGCTGAGAGCGCAGGGTGTGCTCCTTTGGTAGTCAGGACGAGATGAATTGTGTTGATCCCGATGTTGACGGGAGATTGAACCTGGTGTGACTGTGTACGTGTCTTGGTGTTGTCGACCTTTGCCCCTGCCTCAGCAGTCAGGGGGGTGTAGGCCGTGGCTGGAGTTCAGCTTGGCAAGTGAATTTGTTGCCGGTCAGCGAGGACCAGGGCAAGGCCAGTCGTGTCGGCTGTCTGGTCTGTCGGGGCTTGCGCTGGTACAACGATCATCGACTTCGTTGTCAACTCATCACAGAGAACAGTCAAGATGACGCTTTCGGTCACCAACGTTGGACTACAGCATGGAACTTCAGGATACGACAGTCAAAATCTGGGTCGAATACAAAACGCTTGACGACATTATAAATACAGGCGAGAATCGGAAACCCATCCCCGGAGAAAACCTTACAACATGGCCTTGGGGAAGTTTCGCATGGCCTGTCTTACGCCCAGATCGCCCAACACCTCTTCCGCGCCTCCGAGGATGGCGTCGAACTTGTATGTTCGGTGGAACATCTCGATGAACTTGCCCATACCGGTTTGTGTGAGGCCTCGGCCGCCCCAAATTTGCACGGCCTCGTCGGCAATCTCGTGGGCAGCGCGAGTGGCGCTCATCTTAAGCAGACCAATTGGGCCCGCGAGGTGCTGTGCCTGCTGCTTGTAGGGCATGTGGCACATCTGGTAGGTGATGGTTTCGAGCCAGGACTGATTGGCCTCGACCAACGCAATCATCTTGGCGAGCCTAGAGAGATGTTAGATCAGAGATAAGTCTAGAAGACTGTCATGGGCGAACTCACTTTTGGCGGATGACGGGCTGGTCAATGAGCTGCTTGCCAAACACCTGGCGCTGGTTCGACCACTTGAGACACTCCTCGACGATAGATCGCGACATGCGAAGACTGCCGCCTGTTGGAAATTGTCAGCTCAGGCTTTGGATATTGGGGTTTGAGAATAAGACTTACAAACCATCATCCATCGCTCGTGGTTGAAGTTGCTGAGGATGACGTGGATGCCCTTGTTCTCCTGACCAAGCAGGTTCTCTACTGGGACCTTGACATTTTCGAATGTCACGTAGGCTGTGCCAGCGGCGGGAGAGTAGGATGTCTTGATGGCCTTGGTCTCGACGCCCTCTCCGCGCTCAATGAGGACGACACTCAAGCCCTTGTCTGTCCGAACACCCGTGACGAAGTAATCCGCCCAACAGCCGTTGGTGATCCACTTCTTTGTTCCGTTGACAATCTGTCTCGCGTTAGATACGTTTGGATAGTCGCAGAAGGGTAACCTACATAATGCTTTCCATCAGGGGTCTTTTCGGCAGTGGTTCGCAGTCCAGCAACGTCTGAACCGGCAAACGCCTCGGTGATTGCGAGGCACAGCTTCTTCTTGCCGCTAAAGACCTCTTGGGCAATCTTGTTCTTCCACGCCTCATCGTGCGCAAACTGAAGGACTGCTGTCAAGCCAATGGTCATACCAGCCATGTTACCATCGGCAAAGCCTCTAGCCATGGCCCTGGCCAGCTCTTGTCCCACAATCAAGTCGTGGAAGTAGTCAAACTCCTCGCCCTTGACTGCGCCGCCCATGAGCTCAACACCGTGGAGATGCTTGCCGGGACCGAGTCGCATGTGCAATATTCCCAACTCGCTCATGCGATCAATCATCGCTTGGCTGATGTACCGCCCTGTCGCCTCGCACTCCTGCGCCTCCTTGTACAGCTCGCTATCGACAAACTCTCTCAGCTTGCGCTGCAGGCGCTTATGGCTTTCGCTGTAGTAGGGCGAGCGGAACGGCGGCGCGAGCCACAGGGGCTCGGCGTAGGGCACCTGGCTGAGGTCGCCGGGCTGCGGGGTGATGACCTGGGGCTTCTCGCCCTCGATGGTGCCGACGACGAGGCGCTCGTTCCTTGTAAGGACCTCGTGTCGGTGCAGGTTGTAGAAGGCGGCGGTGGCATCTTGGCCGGCGACCTGGCGGAGGACGGTCTCGCCGCCGGGATGGGCGTCGACGAAGTCGGTGAGGTCGTAGACCTTGCTATCGATGATGCACCAGAGGGAGTCCTCTGTCGTGTGCGAGCGGACTTCCTCGCGGGAGAATGTATCTGTAGGAGGACTCATGGCTGGGATAATCTACACGTCTAGCAAAAAGAGCTTCAAACAACACACAAAAAAAGAGGAGAGGTTGTAAGACGGAAAAGAATCTAGATCTGGGTAAACAATAACAACAAAAATCTACGGTCGACCCCAGATTTTTAAATCATGCCCAGCCGGCTTGTTCTCCCTGGCGCTGGCTGACGTCGAGCCTCGGCTCCGAACAAAGGCGGACCCTCTTTGATGGGTTCCCCAGCAAAGGGGTGACAATAGGAGGTGCATGATTGGCCACGACGGGGCTCACTTCCATTTTGCGGGGGCGGGGCCGGAGGTTGGTTATGCACATGATGGAACGATGATTGAGGAGGAGAGGGCGATTGTTGGTTTCACCCTGAGTCAATTCCTCGGCTGTTTTTTGTTCTCTAGGTCCGAGGATCTTGGGAGATGGCGGTCCAAGGATGGCTGACGTCAAGACCGACTTGTTCTCCAGGAGGGCTGCTCCAAGAGAAAGCATCAATTGACGGCGCATGAGATTCGGAGGAACAGGCCCTGCTTCATTCACATCACTACAGTACCTAACGATGGCATAGGTAGCCTAGATTGTTCGAGTGAAGCTCGAAGCATGGATCGCGAGCTTCCACTGTTGCCTGCCACCTACTTCTCTGACTTCTGAAGCAGGCCTAGACCGGACACAGTGGTTTCTCGCCTCCGGATAGCGATACAAATGGCAACAGGTCAACCTAAACAGGAATTAAATAATTGAGCATGACATGGGATGAAGGTGGCTAGAGAGGTACTATGTAGGTATTCACATTGCATCAACAGGGTTTAGAGATCGTCAAACAACAGATCTGGTCGGTTTCCTTCACCACTTGACAACGCAAATCTCCCCAACAACGAAAACATTCCAACTCAAATAGGAAGGTAAATTAAGAATCCACGAAAAAAATATTTGTTAGGTGAATCAATTGTTTTCTCACTGTTCGTACAACTGCCTTCCTGGACTGGCGGAGAGCAAATCGCATGGAGTGTGTAAATCACCTTCAACAGTAAAAGTAGTGATAAGGCTGTTGCTACTTCAAAGCCTTTGAATAAGGCGAAGTGACTTTTTAAATATGGGAAGGCATTTCTCAGATGTTATAGACTCGCTCGAGTTCTCGAATTGAGGTTATCTTGGGAGTACTAGCCGGTGAAGAAAAAAAAAAAAAAAAAAAAAAGGGGCACGTTTATGCCGTCACAAACATGACCAGGAAAAAGTTGTATATTTAGACCAAATCTACAAAACCCCTTTTTAGCATTAAAAACACTTTGAGAGATAAGAGCACGCCAGGTCTTTCGCCCATGCAATAGAACACTCAGCTGTGTCTCGGGGTATACTTCAACCGCTGCGTGACCCTGTTCAGCTCATGCGGCTTACGACCTCGGACGAGGATTGCCCTGCAACACCCAAACCCCCAGAGCCTCGATCATGCGAGGGAGGAACTCTGGACCCTTGGAAATCCCCGCCTCAGCGCTAAAGCAGGCCCAGATTTGAAGACGGCCAAACGCGGGGAGAACAGCCTCACTGTCGCCGGCTTCAACGCACAGCATGCGAACAACAGACGGTTGGAGCGCATGTCGGGTTCCATAGTGACTGAGGAATGAGCACTTGCATATGAACTAGCAGGTATCGGGAACCAAATCGATATGTGCACGATGCCAGTGATTCGTGTAAATCGCTCCACCGTCTCACCGGCATTGCTTTAGATATATCTTGGCTTACAGTAGGAGCCCGGGCCGGTCCGGATTTGAAGGGAATTGGTAGAATCCATGCCAGAGTCTGTTTGGAGCCAAAGTGCCTGTAGTTGCGAATGCAGAGCTGGTTGATATCTATGAGATGGCACTATGTGCACAGTCATGGGTTGCTAGCTTCTCCACACAACCCGGAACTCGCTCCGCCTTGAACCGATAACAGCCTTGGGTCCATTGGATCCATTAGATCCATCCATGGATGGACATCATCAAGCTCTTCTCTCTCTCTCTTCTTCTGCAGAAACGTCGTCCCAGGCTATGAGACATTCCTTGTGCTACGCCACTGCCACTGTGCTTAAACCTCGACTCTTATCGCTCGCCAAGTACGTCACTAACCGTTTTTCTTCTATGTACCCCCGCCTCCTCCCTATAATTTCCGACGGTTCCTGGGCGGCCCTTGGTCCCGGCTCGCAAGTTTCTGAGTCGCGGGACAAGTGCCTCTCTTCTCCCGAAACCACGCCTGGCTTGATATGGCAGGATCTGGATCTAGAATGGACCCTTTGAGGGGTGCCATGGAGGCCCAGCCTGACAAACGACACGTCCTCCCTCCTCCCCGTGTTCCCATGAGCACTTGTTCCCGTGCCGTCATTGGCTTGTCTTTTGTCCTCTTTTGCTGCTGTCACTCTTTTTTTTTTCTTTGCCGAGCCCACATGGGGGTTGGTTAATAGGAAAAAGGGAACTTGCAGGAGCTGCGAGATATGCGCATCACTGGAGACTATGCCCGCCTCGTTCGCCTCACTTCGCCCTTGTCGCTTCCCGCTGAGCCTCCTTATCAGCGCGGATTTGCTCCAATGGCGGTTTCGCCGCCTGTTGAGTCAGGGCTTTTTGATGCTAGGAACACGAGGGCGTTGATGGCGGCGTCTTGCCCCTGCGCCCGCTCACTCCCCCGTGGTCGTTGGCTGGCTCTCGGTTCTTGATCCGCCTTTGTGTTGGCTCCTCGCCGTGTGTCCCTCGACTTGCCTTGGCCTTGGCTCGTTTCGTCCTCGGGTTCTACGACTGAAGGGTTTCCGAGGCCGTCGCCGTCCTGACCTCCACATGGTGAGCGACTTTCCAACCTACCATGGAGCTCCAGAGTCGCTCGCCTCCTCCATCCCTCACAGAAGAAAGCTCCCGAGACACCACGCGCTCCGGTCCCCTTCCCCCCATCAAGTGGTGGATATTTACCCCCCTCGTGATCGTCATCGTCACGATATCTATCCCTTTTTGAGTTGTCATTACGGAGTACTCACCTTGCTTTGCCTACTCGTGGGACTTTGGTAGCCAGCTAGACCCAACCTTGCCTTACCTGACTGTCCACCTTGTGACCTGCCTGTCAAATCTCCAAGTTTATATCCCCCCAGCCAGCCTCCAACCAAGCGCGGATCGGTCTGACTACACCCACCCACCCTATCATATATCGTTGATTCCCTGCCAGCCTATCTCGACTGTGCTTTGATACTGGAAGCCCAGCTCATCTCAGTCTCAACCAACTCTAACAAACTCACGTACAATCTTAACCAGTGTTATTATACGTCGACTTTTCCCAGCATGGATGCTTACTCTATATGTTGCACTAGTCCTTCCGCCAGGAATACCTCCAAGATCTATCAGGATCTGTGGTCTACTCGCCTGCACACCCAGGTTGACCTCGGCCAAGACAGACTCTTGAGGAAACTCGCTACCATGGAAGGTTTCAGACAGGTAAGTGAATCGTGCATGTTCTTGCAACAGTGAGCGAGACTTCTGGTCCTATTGACCTCTTGCGTCTCCACCGGCGTTTGCGGCAATAATCCAATCGGTACAGCTCTCATCCTCATCATCCGCTCGGGCAGATATAACTCTGGACATTGCTGATGAGATGCTCGCAGCGCTGGAAGGGCGATCTTGCCTCAAAACCTCACGTTGCTGTGGTCGGAGCCGGACTCGCCGGGCTCCGATGCGCAGATATCCTCCTGCAGCATGGGTTCAGGGTCACAATCATTGAGGCCCGCAACCGCGTTGGAGGTCGCCTGCACCAGGAGGTGCTCCCCAATGGACGCCTTGCTGATGTTGGACCCAACTGGATTCACGGCACCAACGACAACCCCATGCTGGACCTGGCCAAGCAGACAAATACTGCGGTTGGTAGCTGGGACTTGACTTCCTGTGTGTTTGACGAAGATGGTGAACTCTTCTCTGTCGAGGATGGAGAGAAGTACTCGGATGTGATGTGGCAGATTGTGCAGGATGCCTTCAAGCACTCCAACAACTCGTCCCAGGACATCGATCCCAAAGAGAGCCTTCACGACTTCTTTGTCCAGAAAGTGGCCGAGAAGATCCCCAGCACCGAGAAAGACCATGAAAGGAAGCGAAACATTGTCATGCAAATATCCGAGCTGTGGGGTGCCTTTGTTGGAAGTCCCATCTACCGACAAAGCTTAAAGTTCTTTTGGCTTGAGGAATGCATCGAGGGAGGCAAGTTTGAAGTAGAGCCTGATCAGAAAGCCCAACTAACACCTATCAGAGAACCTTTTCTGCGCTGGCACGTACAAGAAGGTGTTGGATGCTGTCGCAAAGCCTGCGATTGAGGGCGCCGAGATCAAATTCCAGACCAAGGTCGAGAGGATATCGTACCGAACCGACCCTGAGGACAAGGCCAAGGTTCAAGTCAACGGTGGTCAAACTCTAGAGTTTGATGAGGTTGTCGTCACGGCTCCTCTCGGATGGCTAAAACGAAATCTGGCCGCTTTCGAGCCTGCGCTGCCTGCTCGCATGACCAAGGCAATCGGCGCGATTGGGTACGGATGCCTAGAAAAGGTACGTTGTCATGATTCTCGCTTGTATGCACGGTGATACTCAAACGGCTACTGTCTAGGTTTACATCACTTTCCCCAATGCCTTCTGGCTCGCCCGTGAAGGTGACGACCGAAAAGCTCAGGGTTTCGTACAATGGCTCTCGCCCAACTATGTGACCGAGTCAAATCCAAAGCGATGGAATCAGGAAGTCGTGGAACTTGCCAGCCTCACGCCGGAGACCTCACATCCTACCCTCTTGTTCTACACCTACGGCGAGCAATCGCAGTATCTCACCGGTCAGCTCGCTGAGCTCTCGGACCCGCGGAAGAAGGATGAGTTCCTACTCAACTTCTTTAAGCCGTACTACTCACGGCTGCCTCACTTCTCGGAGACTGATCCGGACTGTAAACCCACGGGATTCATGGCGACGGATTGGCTCCACGATGAGCTGGCCGGATTCGGCAGTTACAGCAACTTCCAGGTCGGGCTAGAAGAAGGCGATACGGATATCCGGACCATGAGAGAGGGTCTCCCGGATCACGGGCTGTGGTTGGCGGGAGAGCACACGGCGCCGTTTGTGGGGCTGGGCACGGCGACTGGAGCGTACTGGAGCGGTGAGTCTGTGGGCAGGAGGATAGCGGAGGCGTATGGGCTCACAAAGTGAGTGTTTCTCTCTAATAGAGGGCTTGTCGGGTTGCTATAGATGGACACGGATACGCATCTTGTAGATCTGGCAGCTGGATGGGCCTTGTACATGGGGTTACAATAGATGGCGGGCTCAGCAGGACTGCTCTCAGATGGCCAATTCCAGATGCTCGCGTGAGCATATTGTGAGTGTGTACCTGTCAGATTCAACCACCTGGGTACCTGGACAGGCAGGTATACAAGCGTTGAAGGAGATCGATCCATGTGGCACTGTCGCTTGTTGTTGCACTAACCCAAGCCCATGGACAATGGGATCAAAGGACAGGCAGCCCCAGATCAAAGAAGCTGCTGCACAAAGCCAATACTGTGGTTAACCTACCCACGCACCATGGTAAAAAAGGGAAATACATCCATGACGCGACCAACGCATCGCAGGGTGGTGTCGCCGTTTTGGTCGGATGGGTGGGAGAGGCAAGTCGAATTAGGCGCTTCACGACTCAAGTCGCCCACTGAGAGCGCGATGCACGGGTCAAATGACGCCCCCAGGGACCCCCTGGAAGCGGCGGGAGATGCCATCATCAACCCCCCTCACGTCACGACGGGCTAGGAGATGGATCTCTGACCGGCTCTGATGGAAGTCATTCATTCCTATCAAGAGTCACGAGCTGGCGGCTCTAGCGGCGTCCGAGTCGAGACTTACAGGGCATCAACCGCCTGTAGCTTGGGTATGGAGCCTGCTCCGCACTTCGGGTTGGAGATTGCCCCCCACCGCCCGCCCGGCGCGTTGCCGCCTCAGCCATCATTCATGCCCTCCCATGCATGTCGTGACAAGGTGTGACGCCTGTGACGGTGACCCGACTCTTTGGGAAAGTGTGCCTTGAAGCCTCTTGCCTGGCAACTCTAACTCTCTTCTTTTACAACCGACGCCAACAACCTTTGGGCCTACGTCTCAAGCCACGAAACAATTTCTAAATCTTGAATCTACTTTTTTTCTTCTTCCTTTTCTCCCTTTACTTCTTCATCTACTCTCTCTCGTCTCGACTTGCTTCTTGCCTCATCCCATGACCCTCCGCTTCCCTTAATCATGCTCTGCGGCCCCGCATCTGGCCGGGGGTCTCGAAGCTACCGATAGCACGCCCGACGCCGGCCTCTGCCTAGACGACGACCACTGCCTTGTTGACGCCTTGCGAACCGTTTTGACCGACTGTCGCCTTCTCTCTTACACTCTCTTCCATCGACTTCCCGGGCTGCGAGGGCACCCATCGCCACGCCCTCTCCCGCCGACTCGAGCGCGCTGACGTCGACGTCGACGCAACGCCGATATCATGGCGGCATTCTTCCAGTCGTTCCGGAGCTCCTCCATGCCAAAGAGGTTGCTCCGGTATGCCCTATCACGGCTGGAACTCCTCGATGCCGACGCCCTCGATTTAGATAATTTGGATCTTGCCTGGGGACGGAATACGGTCCTCGAGTTTCGTGATGTCGGCATCAGACTCAAGGTAAGCAGGCCGCTCGGCCCTTGGCCCATGTGATTAACCCCGGCTTGTGATGGATGCTGATAACCCATCGCAGAAGCTCGACAAGCTGCTACACCTCCCCGAGACGTTTAGACTGCAAAAGGCAAAAGTGCTACTTCTGCGGATTAGCATCCCGATGGACTTTTATACGAGTCCTATCATAGTCGATATCGATGGCGTCAGTGTCGCTTTACAAGTCCTGGGCACAGAGCCCAAGTCGGGACGTGGAACAAAGACACCCGATGAAGTTCCCGTCGTCCCTAATACGGTCGATCTGGCGCAATCATTCCTCGAGACGACAAATAGATCAGAGCGCCAAGAACTTGAGGATGCTCTGGCTGCAGAGACGCAGGATATGGATGCTTCGGTGGCCATGAGCGATGATAGCAGCGACGATGACGCCCTGGCATATGGCACAGGCCAGCCGCTGTCTCTACCGGCCTTCATGGCCGACTTTTTGCAGGGCATCGTCGACCGCATGCAGGTCAGGATCAAGGATGTTAGCTTCCAGCTCGATGTCGAGGTCCCCGTCGAGCCGAGTTCTCCCGCGAACGAGATGGTTTCTTTCCAGCTTGCCCTCGATAACATCGATGTCGAGGGAGTCACTACCCGTCCTAGCGAGGATGGCGAATCGCCTACAATCGTGCCCAAGGAAGGCAAGAGACATGTCTCCTTGTCTAATGTACGGGCATACCTCATATCAGAAGCGAATGTCTTCTCTGCTCTGGCACGATCTCCTTCCATGACATCTCCCTCCGTCGCTTCTTCGCCAGCCATGACGAGAAATCCCCCATCTCGTCAGGAAACCTCTCTCTCACTTAGCAGTCTTCATGAGGAGTCTGCGGCCTCATCTCACTCAATCCGAAATGACGAACCGATGACTTCATCGCATCAAACCATCTCTCAGGAGGAACCCTTGATTTCCTTCGAGGATAGCATCGAGCAGGCAAACTCCGTGTCTTCATTACAGCAACACTCTCAACATTATTCCCAACATACAGGTTCTATGGCCTCTTCTCTTGCAAGCCTCCAGGAGGACTATTCCGTGGCTCGCGAACCCCCAGAGCCCGAGTACCTCTCGAACGATAGCGAAGACGCATTAGATATTCCCTACGAATTCTCTGATGCTCAAGATGAGGATGCCGAAGATAGCCCAGCGACTCCACGGGCTTCGATGTATCATGACTTCAACAATCCGCTCAATGAGGAGCCCATGTTCCATTCAACCATGATTTCTGCCGATCATCCGTCTCACTCTACGGCACTTGAGAACGAGAGACCTCAGTGGGCGAACGTTGAGCGAGAGGCCAGGTCTGCTCCGGCTCTACAGCACGGTCTGCAGCCGTTCAGCCTGCAAGCCTTTCACTCAAGAACACCAGAGGGTCCTCTCAGCCGGTCTACTTCCAGTGAAAGCTTCGGTGCTGGATCAACCGAAGATCTCGCCCAGTCTCACATGTACACTCACGAAGATGCAGAGAGCATGTACATGAGTGCATTCTCACAAGCAAGTTCTCGGTCTGCAGCAGTATCACCTCCGAATGTTTCTCATCACACTCCACCCCCAGCGGAGCGACTAAGCGAATCAATCAACCTAGCGGAGACGCCAGCTTCGCCTGTTGCAGAACCTGAGGTACCAGATCTAGCGGAGTCCCACGCTTCCATTGTGAAACCCCAGACGCCTCCTCTGGACGAGCCTAAGGCGCCTGCCGCGGAGGCAAAGGAGTCCAAGCCGTTCATACCAGGTGCATGGGATGAGGACCTAGACGAAAGCCACTCATGGACAACGCCAGCCTCAATGAAGCGCTCAACTCATACTACTGAAGACGCATCAGATAGTGACTCCTCCGAGCCAGCCTTTTCCCGAGCCTGTATTGCCGAGACTGAACCTGAGGCCCCTAGCACCCCTGTCAAACACCAGGACGATGTTCCCACTCCCAAAGGACCAACACGCCTGGTCAAGGAGATTCTCAATCTCAAGACGATCTCGATATACATTCCTTCTCAGCATAAGCACCTGCATGTTCAACCTGCATCTCCTGAGTCCGTAGCTCAGCTATCACAGTCTTTGGGACGGTCAGCATACCCACAAGCGCCAGGCGCATTCTCGGTGCATGGAGCTGCATCCACGCATCCGTCTCAGCCAGCGTCGAACGTAGATGACACTCTAGAAGTGAATCTTTCTCCCATCAATGTTCGCTTTGATACTTCACTGGGATTCTTACTTGCTATGGTTGTAGGGAAACTGCTTGAGGCAGTCCAGGGAAAGAAGCCAGCCCCAGCTGGAGAAAGCAAGCAGGGAACAGATGCGAAGACACCCAATGTGAAGCTAACACTCGAGGAAGTCAAGCTCGACTTTCTTAATCGGCTCGGTGGAGTTTCAGACACACCCGAGCGTTACTTGGATCCGTCCGCTTTCATCTTTGATCAAGAGGTCCTACTCAACCTAACACTCCAGAACTTGGTCATCTCTACATCTCAGACCCAGGTGCCGGTGGTTGAGGGTAGGGCCGCGACAAAACCAGCCTCTCTGACAAAGATAGATTTGCAAAAGTTCCGTTTCGGATACGCCAACGGCGATATCATATCGTTCGATAGCGGCCGGCCGATGAGCACGTCAGTTAAAGACACGTTCCTCACCAGCGGGTCTGATATTGGCATAAACATTCTCCAGTCAGGGGATAATATCAGGACGAATGTCGAAACCTTGCCACTTGTGTTCCAGCTCGATCTACGACGACTCGACGAAACCTTCAGCTGGTTTGGTGGCTTAAGTAGCTTCCTCAACATGAGTGCCTCGATCGCATCCAGCCCTTCACCAACGCCGAAACCAGCTCCTATTCCGCAACAGAAACCTCGAGGTGTTCGCTTCGATACTCCTATTGACCCAGCAGACAAGTCTGCTGCAGCAGCGAACAAGGTCAACATCCGAATCGGAGGGTCTTGGGTGGAGTTGGTGGGCAAAGACTGCAGTTTGACAGCAGAAACAAGTGCAATCAAGCTCGTGAGCCGGGATGAGGGTATCGGAATGGGATGCAGTATGATGCGCTTGTCCGGACCTTACTTGAAGAACCCGACATCCGAACCCGCCATAACCACCGAAGTTGGAGGTGTTAGGATCAACTTCCTCATGGCCCCTCAAGATTCCGATCTCGAGAAGCTCCTTGAGCTTATTATTCCGTCAAAACTCCAGTTTGACGGCGGCAATGACGAGATCATGGTCGATACTTTACTCCGCCAGCGACGAAAGGGTTCCGTTCTGAGAGCGTCGGTCGATTCAGTCAATGTTCGCATTCAAAACATGGCTCAACTCTCCGTCCTCCCAGATCTTGGAGAGGAACTTGCAAAGCTCTCGACCGTGGCGAAATACCTACCGGAAGACGATCGCCCTGGTCTGCTGACACTCGGAGATATTGAAAAGGTGGGTGTCAGTCTGGACTTTGGCGGGAAACTCGGTCACTTTGGCGCCGAGTTGAAGGGACTCAACGTTGGTCACATCACCGTACCGTCACTTATTGCTATCGCGGTGAACGGCATCTCCCTCAAGAGAAACCGGTCAGAAGAGCTTGTCAGCACTGTGACACTCGTCAAGGAGATTTCACCCCGAGGCCCGGTTGTCATGGCAAGGATGATCGGCGACGACATCGAGCCCCTGATCAAGATAAAGATGCAAGATTTGTGCATCGATTACCGAGTTCCTACCATCATGGATATTCTGGACCTTGGAGATGATGCAACACCCCAGGACTTTGAGGCAAGCCTCGCTGCGTCCGTGGCGAACTTGGGCGACCAAGCACACAATGTCCTTACAAGACCGCCTGGCTCTCCGTCTGACAAGTCAAAGGCTGCCAATCCCATGACCCTGGATATTGGCTTCCGCGACTGTCTTCTTGGATTGAACCCCCTGGGCCATTCTTCCAAGCTGGTCATCTCACTTACTGATGCTCACCTTATCGCCGTGCTACCCAAGGACGTGGACACAAGCGCCACCTTTACCATCAAAAAGTCGTCCATCTTGCTCATTGACGACATTGCCCAGTTTACAATCGACGAACCATCAGCTACCCAGAGACCCCGTGCGTCGTCATCGACATCTCGTCAGGTGACGGACATGTGTGCCCGGGGATACGTGGAGATCTGCTACATCTCATCCTCCAAGGTCATTGTAGATGTCAAGGCTCTTCAGGATGACGAGAAGCAGCTCAATGTGGAGGTCAAAGATGGGCTCGTTGTCTTGGAAACGTGTGCAGACTCGACACAGACTCTTATTGCATTGGCCAACGCTCTCAAGCCCCCAACGCCACCTAGCAAGGAGGACAAGTATCGAACAGACCTGATCCCCGTTCAGAATCTCCTCGCCTCCATATCGGCAGAGGCATTCGGAAGGGCCGAGGGAGACTACGACTTTGATCAGGACTTTGCAGGAGCCCAGGAAATGGCGGGCAGTGGTTCCGACGCTGGGTACAACACAGACAGCCCATTGCAAGTCGAGTCCCAGTTTTACGATGGGGATCAGGCTGGTGAGAAGCTGCTGTTTGATGCCTCGAGCAGTTCTATCCTATCTCTCAACAACAAGGGCAAGGAGGTGGATGGCGACTCGTCGGTGCTCCTGAGCAGAGACTCTGAGGACTCGGATGATCTCCTTATTCAAGAAGATTATTACGACCGCGGTGATTCCAAGGACAGCAAGGCCAAGGTGTGGAACTCGAGAAGAAACACTCACGACAGAGCGCTGCGGGAGCTGGTCAAGCGATGTCCCCTGAAGGCCTCGGTGAGAGGTGTGCATGTGATCTGGAATCTCTTTGACGGCTACGATTGGACCCGTACACGAGATGTCATCTCAAAAGCGGTACAGGAGGTTGAGGCCAAGGCGTACGAGCGACAAGCCCAGTACAATGTGTATGAGCAAGAGCTTGAGGATGAGGAAGCGATCGGGGACTTCCTCTTCAACTCGATATACATCGGCATCCCTGCCAACCGCGATCCTCAGGAGCTGGCTCGAGCCATCAATGAAGGTTTGAACGACCATCTGACTGAGACGGAGTCAATCGCTACCACAGCCTTCACATCGTCAACGAACCGAACTGTCCGCTCCCGTCAGCCGAAGTCGAAGCGACTCAAGCTCAAGCGTAGCAAGCACCACAAGATCACTTTTGAGTTACAGGGCATCGATGTGGACTTGTTCGCGTACCCTCCTGACTCTGGCGAAACGGTCAATTGCATCGACCTTCGCGTGAACAACCTGGATATTTTCGATCATGTTCCAACATCTACATGGAAGAAGTTTGCTACATACGATCAAGACATGGGCGAACGAGAGATGGGCACGAGCATGGTTCACCTGGAGCTGCTCAACATCAAGCCACAGCCATCTCTCGAGGCATCTGAAATCGTCCTAAGAGCAACTCTTCTGCCCTTGAGACTGCACGTTGACCAAGACGCCTTGGACTTTATCACACGATTCTTTGAGTTCAAGGATGAGAGTGTGCCCGTTCATACGTCTAAGAGCGACGTGCCGTTCATCCAGAGAGCCGAGATCAATGCTATTCCGGTCAAGCTTGACTTCAAGCCCAAGCGAGTCGATTACGCCGGCCTCCGATCTGGGCACACAACCGAGTTCATGAACTTTATCGTTCTTGAAGAGGCGAGGTTGACGCTTCGGCGAGCAATCGTTTATGGTGCGATTGGCTTTGATAAGCTGGGCAAGACTCTCAACGATACCTGGATGCCTGATGTCAAGGCGAACCAGCTTCCTGGTGTCCTGGCTGGTCTCGCCCCTGTCCGCTCGATCGTCAACGTCGGCAGCGGCTTCAAGGATCTTGTGGAAATCCCTCTGCGCGAGTACAAGAAGGATGGTCGTGTCGTTCGCAGCATCTCCAAGGGTGCTACCGCCTTTGCCCGCACAACAGGCACAGAACTGGTGAAGCTGGGTGCCAAGCTAGCTGTGGGCACTCAGTACGCCCTCCAAGGCGCTGAGGGCATGCTCTCAGATCCACAGCAGGCTTATGATGGCTGGGATGAGGATGATTTCGATGAGGAAGACAAGAGACAGATCTCGCTCTATGCGGACCAGCCCACAGGAGTCATCGCCGGCATCCGAGGCGGATATCGTTCCCTTGCCAGGGACGTCAACGTGGTCCGCGACGCTATCATTGCAGTGCCGGGCGAGGTCATGGAAAGCTCGTCTGCAACGGACGCAGCAAAGGCCGTTTTGAAGCGAGCACCGACTATCCTCTTCCGACCTGCTGTTGGTGTTTCCAAGGCGCTGGGTCAGACACTGATGGGAGCGACCAACTCGATTGATCCACACAACAGACGACGCATTGCCGAGGTAAGTTTATGTTGTTATTTCTTGATAGACATGGAAGCTAACAAAGTGGCAGAAATACAAGAAACCTTGAGGCGTTGGCGCAATTCAAGGATAATAGTAAAGGAAACACCACAGTGTCCTAACACGAGGACCATACCCTGCTACTTCCCAGCACTCTGGCCCTTTTCTTTCTATCTTGTCCTTTTTCTTTCCTTATCTTCACGTCAGTTATTGTTTAATCGCATATATCGGTGCTCAGGGCTGGGATCCTCTTGTCGTTTTTTTGAGATACAGCCATGCATGCATCCATGGAAACCCCCCCATCCATGATAGATCGGCGAAAACGGGACGGGCAACGTAAAACGCCCCATGATAGACCTTGAAAGCCATGCGTGGGAATTTGTTCTTTTCTTTGCTTTTTTTTTTTTCGAGTTTGGAGTTGGATCTTTTCTTATTACGGGAGTGAATGAATGAGTGAATATGAATGTGGACGACATGGGTTTTCTTTTTGATGGATTCTTTTCCTTTGGGTCTCGGTGGAAGGTAGTCTGAATTGTTATTATAGATGTCTGTACCAGATTGCATGATACCACTTTGTTGAGTTTGGCTATTCTGTCTTTTCGTTTATCCTGTATTTAAAAAAAAGAACAAAAAAAGGCATCAATATCCCTTTCTGAGGCTCAACAAGTTGTCCTTCCGCCAACATGAACGCATGCCCATGCTTTAAGAACTCCTATTAGTTACCCTATTATCTTGTCCTAGAATCCGTCATCAGGAATACCCTTCTCCTTGTCTGCGGTCTTCCTCGCCTTATTCACATCAACCCACCACCTATGTGTCTCCTCAGTCCCCGTCCACTCGCCCTTCTCATCAATCTCATCCCACGGCTTAGGACTCAGAATATAGTGAATGTTCTTGACATTCTCGTCTCGCCAGATTTGTGCATGCACGCCTTCCCACCTCAACGTCTTGAGTGCATTGTATACGTAGGGTAGCGCAACCCAACGCCCACGAAACAAGTCAGATAGCAGCGACTGATCTGCAAAGTCCATGTTGACCATGCTCGTCTCCAAGTATGCCAGGATCTGGGCGTAGAGTGTCTTTGAGGGGCTGATGACCTGCAAGCCCCCATTTATGGAGCTCACGGGTCCAACAGAAGGATCTGCACCCACAGATTGGGCAATGTCAGGGTTCGCGTGCTGCGATGTGAAGGCGCAATTTGAGGGGATCCAGTCCTTGGGGTAATGAGGCTTCTTGAGGGGGTTGCAGACACAAGCATGGCCTGCTGCAAAGACACGCTTGCTAGTGGTTTTGTCCCCCGCTGCAGCCCGCGCAGGAGGATCCAGCTCGAGATCCATCAACTCATCCATGTTCTTCAAAACGAGCATGTCTGAGTCGAGCTGGATGACACGGACATACTCGGTCATGGAGAAGGGTACAAGTTTGCTCCAACAATCGTAGAACCGCGGCTCGTTTGTGAAGTCGTAACCCTTGGCTGGGACGAGGTAGGGGATGCGCTGGGAGGGAATTCCACGGACACGCAGGGCTTCACGGCCTTCTGGGGGAAATGAGTCGGTATAAAGGGCTAAGAGAGGGTATCGCGACTTTGCGACCCGAAGGGAATAGTCAAGAGTGAGAAGGCCAGGCAGGTAGTTGAGGTTGGTGATGAGAGCTGTCCAGACTAGGACATTGAATATCAGTAAGTTGATAGCCAAATCTTGATGCCTGTATACCTTTGTCCGAGTCAACTGCACGTCTCTGTGGCTCTGATTCTGCCATTTTGTAAACATTCAGTGTGGTGTATGGTCAAGATTCATAGTTCAGTAGTTCTGAGGGGGAAGGTTTATTAGCAAACGTAACGAGGAGACTTCCATGAGAAGCCAGGAGTAACAAATGCAGGCACTGAGAGCTCAGACGCCTGTGATATCGTGGTTTTTTACATCCATCCGTGTGCAGAGTTAGGTATGAAGCCTTCTGCACACGAACACCTTCGACATGTCAAATTGTCGACTTCGACAATTCTCCATGGTTCCTGAGCAAGGCGGGACACGCCTAGGTTGTCAATGACGCGCCTCTGACGATTTTCATTGCAGAGCATGATCCAAGCAGAGATTCAAAGTCACAGGCCTTGATGGGTTCTGCCGTAGTCTAGAAGAGGCTGTCAGCTCGCGAGACTTTGACCGAGGGAAGGAGGAAATTCCACTTACACGCTGAGATGGATGTGAGTCATGTGTCCACCACAGGCTGTGTGGCACAAGATCGATCTCACCTCGGCACGATATGCAAGGTCCTCTTACAGGGAATGCCATGCCTAGGTACCAGCATCAAAGCTTCTCCCGTCGGCAATGCAAGCAAGCTTGGTCAAAAGCGCCAAGACGATCGATCCAGAAAATGTCAGTCGTCTGAGCCTCATGAACTCATCCCACGTCACATCGCCGAGCTAACTCCTCGATCCACAGGCGCGGCTCCGAGCAAAGTCAAGCTCGGCACCGCTGTCGGACATAAGTCCGTTGCATCATTGCCCAAGGCTTCGGTGATCGTCCGAGGCTGAACAGCCGGGGCCTCTAACCAAAGCCTGGGGAAGAGCCGCAGGACCGATTGGTGCGCTATGAGCGTACTATGTCGGGTAAAAAGAAAGCGAGGCACGCATAGTAGTTGAAAACTATGTATGCTGGTTGTAAGTCGTTGTTGGTGTTGCGTGCAGATGCAGCAATACAGTGGAAACACCACGATAACAGTCGTTGGAAAAGCCACGCGAATTATGGCTTGCTATCAAACGCAAGATAATGCAAGACCGGAAACCACCGCCGGTCACGTTATCTCATCGCATCTGCACGAAAGGCATGTGAAATCGTTTCCGGTTGACGATCAGTAACTCGCCATGCGTGGGCTGAGCTGAGCTGAGCTGAGCTGTTCCATACCAGAGGGAACCGAGGCAGATGTATCACTGTCAAAAGGCCCGAAGTTGATATCTTTATCGTCTGATATCGTCAACTTAGACTCAGCCAGCGACATTGTCGTGCTTCCAGAGATAACGAACACGGCAACCATGATAGTTCGTGTCCACGGTTGCCAGAGGTGATTGGTTGTTTGCGCACGCAGTATCTGCCTGTATTTTTGTTTTTTGTTGAGCTTGTGCCTTCACCGTCAGCCCCCTGAAGTAACTGAACTCGCCATCTTGGCGTGTCCATCACTGTAGCAAGATCGACACCACCATGACCATTGCCGAAGCCATGTGCTATCGGATCCCTTCCCGTTCAAGATTGCGCTCGGTGAGTTCAAGGTGAAGCGGTCAATAGCGTCCAGGAACCAGGTGAGTTCAACAATTTTGGATGCGCCGGGGCCGCCGTAATTCCAACAATAGCAGCCATCAGCTCCTCTAGGCCAGTTAGTCGTGCCGCCGCCCTCCATTCTCAACGCACCGCCCTGTCTCAACTTTCCCCTGTCTCGCCTGAGCTTGGCTCTAGACTTCCATTGGCATATTTCGCCTGTCAATTTGAAATCAGGTCAAAGTGTAGCTCAACAATTCGACACGTGCGCAACCCTAGCTTTGGCACAGCCTAGTCTCAAGTTAGCAACACCAGGGTCTGGAGAGCATGGGCAGCATCAAGTGCCGTCGATGCTTCCTGTTCCTCTGTCGAGCTGTCCAGAGATGACTGCTTCTCCGAAAGTCAAGCTCGTAACTACGAGATCTTAGCATCTGATAACTTGAATGCCGAATCTCTGACATCGGACGTTCTCCGTCCGGTCGACCGAGGCAATTCACACTTTTGGATCGAGGAATTACCGATGGAAAGCCCCCAATCAAGGTGCCAAAGACGCTGGGATCTGCGACGGAGTCTGCTCTGTCTCCCCGGCCCAAAGGGGACTCCCGAGCAACCGAGCTGGCGGGTTCCTGTAAGTGGACCTGGGGACCTTCGAGTCTGGGCAGACTGGCCTGTTTTCCTTGTCACGGGTCCCCTCCCGGAGTCGAGCTCTTGACAAGGTGCCCTGTGCGTGTGTTTCTGCTTGTGCTTCCCCAGTGCCGTGCCGACATGCGTCGATGGTCTTGGTGCCGCTTTAAGATAGTTCCAGGTGATCTCGTGCTAGGGAAAGCCAATCGAGGTGAGTCACTTCCTCACCTTGCTTCTGGAAGACTGGTACAGGTGAGGAGCTGGTATGATAATGGTTGCGCGTCCTTGTAACAGAACAGGTCAGCCCAACGTCATTGACATTGACGTGGAGGAACCGACACGCAAACGCTCCATCTCTTAACAAACAGGACTTGTACCATAGCTTTCTGACCGCCTTACCATGGCCCTGTCTTCAATTGGTTCGTTTCATGGCGATCTGTCAAGGAGGGACAGGCACCATCCACGTGCGCCAGCCAGATCACTGTGCCCCTGCCGAGAACTTCATCAGCGAAGCGGACGCTTGTTGGTGGCAACCGACAAGCGTGAGACATGGGGACACCGAGAGGGGAATTGTTAAAGCGGCGGCGGTCCACCCGCAGGGCCCTTGTCTCGCTCATCCCAGCACTGATGCGTGGGGATCTCTCAACGAGTTCCACCACCAATTCCATTGCGTTCGCGGCCGCGGTGTTGCGACTGAGAGCGCGGCTGGGTGCTGTAAGGATGGGCCCATACCAGCTTCTCTGGCGGCGTGCTGCGACGCTCTGCATTGAGAGCTGTCGTCACTTGACGCCACTGTTCCATGCTTCCCTTGTTTGTGGTGCCCAGACGTGATGTCCCATCAATGGGGAACATCTCAGCACGGGGCAACTGTTGCATACAGACAGGCCCCTCTCTCTCTCGCCGTCACTTGTTCTCTGAATCGGTCATTGACGGCTCAACAAGCTCGAGTGGTTCGAGGTCGAGGACGAGCAAGCTGGGGCTTAGCGACGACTGTTCATTCTCCATAATTGTCCCCTTTCTTTTCGATGGTCGGGGGTGGATCCGTAGCTCCCCAGCAGAAAGAAGAGCTGGAGGAGCAAGACCGTGCTGGACGAGGTGTGACTTTCTGAACCGGGGTGCTTGATGAGGCTGCTGATTGGATCTCAACATCCAGAGACGCAATGTCCCACACCGCGGCATTCGGTATTCCGTCGCAGAGAGCCCAGTGTCAGTAGGTGACCCCCCGGGCGATTGCTATGTGCTGCCGTTGACGGGTGACCACCTTTCGACCTGGTGTTTTTCCTTTTTCTGCTAGACGGCGTTTGAGGGGTCGCTGGGTGTATTCGAAAGCTGGGGTGTTGGTGTTGGATTCGTACTGACCTTTTGCCTCGATTTGGTTATAGCAGCAGAAGCAATTCATACCGCCTGCTCCTGCCCGCTCTCCCTCACTTTGGTGGTTGCCACTGTGCAGGGCAATCGCAGGAAGGCGCAATGTACTTCGTACAGTACCTTCCGGCACTAACTGTTGACACTAGAACGGGAAGTAGTGGGATGGATGTCGATGTGGGAAGGAGTCACCCACACCCATCCACATCCACGCCATCCCCATCCCCATCCCCAGATGGGCTCAGCTATATCTACAAGCTCCCGTCTCTGCCCTCCCTCCCTCTTCTCGTAGTCTCGCTTCATCCCCTCTTCTGCCTTGTCTCATCTCGCCTTGGTCTTACTTCAATTCCTCAGCCAAGTCTATAAATCCTCCTCCCCTCCTCTCAATTGAAGCTCTCTGTCCCTCTACCACTTACACCACCTGTTGTGAACTTGCGCCGACCCTGTTCATACTTGTCTCCTGATCGCTGTAATCGTCACCGCTTCTATACTCGCGTATAAGTAGCTGGACATCGCTGTCGCAAATTACCTTTATACACATACTCTACAACATCCATCACAATGTCGCGAATCACTGCTCCCGCCTCAAAGCTCGCCCGCACTCTTGCCGAGTCGCATCGTTCTGCCGGCGCCGTCCTCATGCCCAAGTATGATGAGCTCCTCCGAGCTCCCCGCCGTCCTTCTGAGCACCAGCATCACTCTGAGGTGAGTCTCCATCTCGCCAATTGATCAACCCAGTCGCTAACAATTACATTAGACCCGTGGTCTCACCACTACCCACCGCCCTACTCCCCAGCCATCCATCGCCCACCGCACACGGCCTCTGATGCAGGGCTTCCACTCTTCTACTCCCTCCAAGACTCCCGCCGCTCACATCGACACAACCGTCTTGCCCAAGATCCACCCCATTCCCACCTCGAACGAGCCTATTCCCCGTGTGCCTCTTCTCCCCGACAACTACGGCGCGCACCACCACTCCCTCTCCGACGCCGCCGATCTGGCCCGCGGCAACCGGCCCATCATCTTTGCTGTCGACCCCGATTTGGTCGTTCCCGGTGCGCCCATGGCCGACATGGAGGTCGTCAACCTTGACAATGTCGAGCTCAAGTTTGCGCATGAGCCTCAGCCCGCCGCCCCTACCGAAGATGGCGATAAGAGCACATTCTTCGGTGACATTTTCCGAAGCATGAAAGACGATGTGTTTTCTCAGCCTCAGACCCAGAAAGCCTAACGAGAACATCAACCATCTGGGATGTGGCACGATTGAGTTTCAAGCATGAGCTTCTTGAAAAGAAGTATAAAGATATAAGCGTTTAATTTGCCCTGTTTTTCATTTGTTTGCGCAATATGCTGTCATACCACCATCTGCTTGTTGCGACAAGAGAGTGTGTGACTGGAGGCCATCTACTGAGCCAACTACGATCAATATCATAGCAAACCAAAGCCCAAAGTGGCAGCCTGGAATATCAATACAAAGAGTTTGATTGTCCAAAGTACTTGCCAAGTCCAGATAATGTGAATCACGATCTACAAAAGAATTGTACGCGAGACATGCCATACGCAGTAAATTACTAAATAACCATTCGCCAAATTCAAAGCCAAGTAACTACTATAGAAGTGAGAGCGATTGATACGCCTCTCGAGCGTCATGCTGCGCCGAGTTTTGCGTTGATGTGTTGATGTGTTGTTGTGTCTATGGTATCATCTCTCGTAAAACACCACCTGCGACCCCCATCCATGTCCCGGCTCAACTTCCTTTCCCTTCCTTCCTTTCCCCTTTTGGCCTCTGTTCCTGTCAATCTCTGGGTCTCGCCACTTTGTCGTACAGTACATATTCGCGGGTTAGATGCAGGTAAACCAATAACGAGCCAACCAGCCGGCGGCTCATGGAGCCTCGTCTGCGTCCCCGTCCCCGTCCCCGTCCCGCGTTCCCTCTTTTCACCGCCCCATCAGCAAACCCCACGCGGCGGCATGTCGGAGTTCGTCTACCGCTTCTTCATGGACGGCCTGGGCTTGCACTCGTCGTTGGTGACGGGGTGCAGCATCACCTTGATGGGATAGTTCTGCGTGTTGTGCTGGTAGCCCTTGGCCCAGTCGTAACTAACGGCGTAGGCAAAGATGCTTCCGTTCTTGTTGAAGGTGGTGGCCGTGATGCTGCCGCCCACGTTGGGGTAGCCCTTGAGACGGTGCTTGGCGTCCTTGTCCCAGAAGTGGAACGTACCGTCGGAGCCGGCCGTGCTGAAGGTGCCGTGGACGGGGTGGAACGAGATATCATTGACGGCGTAGACGTTGGTGACGCTGTTGGCGGGGGGGTCACGGTGACACTTGAAGGAGAAGTTGGAGCTGCAGCGTGTTAGTTAAAGATCTGGTCATCACTCAGGGGTGGTTATCGATTCTTACCTCGAGTCCTTGTCCTCGACGTACTGGATCGCGCAACGACCTTCGATACTGCCAATAGCAAAGCCCGCAGAGTCAGTGAAGCAGCTAACCACCCTGGTCTGCCATTTAAGCGGGCTCTGCAGAGTCTTGTAGAATTTGGTAGGGTTCTTGAGGTCGATGACGTTGATGTACCGGTCGGCGGTCCCCACGACGCAGAGGTTGTCGCGGACGTCCATGGTGTAGACCCTCTCCTGGCAGGTCAGGGTCGCGGCCGGCTGCTGCTGCCGCAGGTCCCAGTACTTGACCGTCTTGTCCCAGGAGCCCGAGACCACCATGGGCCCGTTGCCGCTGTCGAAGAAGCGGACCGTCCGCACGGGCTGGTCGTGCGTGCCCACGACCATGTCCTGCTGCGAGGCGAGGTCGCAGACCTTGACGTTCTTGTCGGCGCCTGCTGAGGCGATCTTGGTTCCATCCTGGGGAGCTTGGTCAGCTGTCAACTCGGGGGATCTTGTTTCTTCGTGACATACCTTGGAAAAGTCGACATTCAGAACGGGCTGGGAGTGCTCGTAGACGTGACGGCCTTGGCTTCGACCATTCCCATCAATCTCGTAGATGCGGACCTTGGCGTCCCAACTAGAGACGGCGAGATAGTCGGGGCCGTTGGGCGCGGGAGAGAAGGCCAGGTCGGAGATGCTGTCGGTGGGAGGTGATTCGAGCGCGACATCAGCCTTGAGGTCGCCGACGGTGGTGCTCGCCGACGAGCTCGCCGCGCCACCAAAGAGTGTCGACATGGTTTGCAGAGGGAGTTTGGGTGAGTTTCGAAAGGATGGTGTCGACTTTTCTGCGTCGTCGGCGCGTAAGGATCTCGCGTGTCGAAAAGGTCGTGGCTATCGCGAGCGTGCCAGATGTTGCAATATCCGCACCGTATCTCGAATCTCTGGATCGATTGCGTTCAAAGTAAAGAGGGACAAGTCGTTGTCGCGCCTTCAAAGCTGAGAGCACCAGAGCTTTGTATACTGGGATGGATGAACAGGCACGAAGGCAACGACCCAGCCTTCTCGACGAGAGGTTACGATTGGCCAGCTTCACTGAAAAAAATCCGTTTAGGAGCACGCCCCTTTAGAGCTCCCCGTCTCTAGCCCCACACCCCAGGCCCCATCTCAAATAAAATTTTCGAATCCAAACAAATTCTCTTTCTTCTTCTTCTCCTCTTTCTTCACCCGCCCCCTCGCTCAATAAATCGCCATTCGAAGCTCACAAACAGAGACACTGCGATTTCGCAGCGTCTCCCTTTACATTTGGCTTTGGGAGAAAGTCCCCGGACGTCTCCGTCTCGACGGAGCCTGCGGAAACGCGCCGCCATAGAAGCACAGCGGCTGACCTCTGCACCCAGGCCCTCTCCCTGCGGCCGACCCTGCCCTCCGCTACATCTTCCCGTATGGCAACTTGATGCTCATGCTGGACCAAGCCTCCCGGTCCCTCTGGATGAAGATATGAGTCCGCTGCCGGGTTGCGAAGTTCTTCTTAGCTTGACGGGGGCCGAAAGGTGGATGGTTGGCAGACGTTGGTCGCTCGCGAGTCTGTGGCATCGGGCGCTGAGGACTTGTTGTCGAGGTTGATAGGTATGCGATTGCTCAGCGAAAGCCGAGTTACTCAACGGGGCTCATTCTTGATGCGAGGGGGGGCGGTCCATCCCGTCGACGCTTTGGGCGATGGTTTCTTACCCTCTTTTACACTCTAAACTTCGTTGGAAGTTCCTCTTGGGTGAAGCCGGAGCCTGGGTCGAGATGGGTTGAAGTTTTCGTGATGATGACCAAATTAGAGTCAAGCACCGAGACGGGAAAAATCTTGTCACTGTGGACCATCAAACATATGTCAACTGAAAGACTTCAACCTACTCGACTTTTGGTCGACTGGATGTCAAGATAGAAAGCGTAGTGGCTGGCCTTGGCTGTGACAGCAAGCCGTCACCTGATACCAAACCTACTATGATACCTTGGTCTGACGTTGGATGTTTGTTCCCCTCAAGATCACCAACAGGGACCAAAGCTGTGTCTGTCAGGTCAGCCTCCCGTCTGGATTGGCTGTCGCTCAGACCCCTGCATTGTCATGTTACCGGCTTGCTTCGATTCCGGGGTCAAGATTTGCTGAACCCTTTCCCATGTCAGGGGCCACCCTTTCGGTCAATCACACCTCGTCGTGATAGCTCGACTTTGTATACTTCCAATCAAACGGAACTCACTCAGTAGACACAGTAGTAAAGGACAACGTACCTGCATGAGCTGACTCCCTCATGAACAATATCACAATACAGAGGGGTCCAACCTCGAGTTGTGAATGGTCATGATGGTGATGCAGTCACTCAATTAAGCGACAGCCGGCTTCTGAGGCTATCCCAACCAACAACCAGCCGTCACAGACAATGAAAGGCCGGCAGAATGCCACCGCGCGTCTTTCACCCAACCACATTCCTCACGATCCTCTAGCCCATCTCCCGATACGGCGGATCCATGCTCCTGTATGGTCCACGGCTGCCCATGTCACACCAGCCCGTCTCAACGCCACACCTTTTCCCAAGCGAGACGAATCCTCCAATAGCCGGGCCGCGCGGCATCATGACCAAAAAGCCCCCGGCGTCTCTCCCTTCCCTTCCCGCGTATATTGGATGTGTATATGTATGTTAGATGCAGCCTTTCCGGTAGGGCACGGACGACGGTGATACTCTTACGGCGCGGGAGAGCCAAAGGGAAAGGTCTTGGGAGTGGAGGCTGAGCAGCATTGGCGAGGGACTTGGCAGATGAGGAGTGACGAGGCCTTGTCCTACGATGAGACGCCGAGGGGGGGGAAGGATTCATTCGTATAGAGTTTTTTGTTTTCGTTCTATGAAAATCCATTCTTTTACGAGGTAGAAGAACCCCCCAAAACGTCATCTCTTTCTTGTCCGTCTTTCTTGGTTTGTCTTGGATTACGCGCAAGGATACTCGTTACACTGAGATTGCTCCAGCACTCCTTTCATTTATACCAGCAGTGAATCCTTCCGGAACATCGCGTCTCGTTCTCTTCAACTTTACCTTGTACTCTCCTTGAACCATTCATTGTCCATTTACGTCTTCGCTCGCGCCCTAGAATCCATTGCCCACCATGCGTTTCCTCTTCTTCGCCACCCTCGTCAGCTCCGCCCTGGCCATCGACTCCCTCACCGAGCTCATGGACCAGATTCCCAAGTGTGCCGTCGATTGCCTTACCAGCGCCCTCTCTGAGCAAGGCTGCTCCCTCACCGACGTCCAATGCGCGTGCTCCAACGTCCAGGCCATCGTCGAGAGTGCTTCACCATGCCTCATCATTGCAGGTTGTGACCTTGATGAGCTATCCAGTACGTCGTTTCCCATCATGCACGCCTTAACACTTCTTCCAGGGATGCCGTATGTCTAACTTTCTCCTTACAGAAGCATCATCTTCTGTTGCAGACATCTGCTCCGGCCAAACCACAGGCACCCCTACTCCAGCGGCATCATCGGCTCCGACTTCCACCACCGGCGACACCGTCGAGACGAACGGCCAGCCTTCCACCTTTGGCAAGGGATCCGTGTGGACGGGAGCACTCGCCGCAGCAGCAGTTGCTCTTCTGTGATTGATGCTCCAGAACCGGATGTGAAGAGGGACAGATTGTATAACTTGCATTTCAAAGGCGTAGTTGGGCTTGGTGATCATTCCTCGCGGGTCGGGTCCTTTTTTCTTCTATCGTTGTATTATCAAAGAGCAAAGACTTGGTTGCTCCGAGCAAACCAAGATGGTCTATACATCCATGATAAGCAACCCATTAATACAGTCGCGGTTCACACCAATATCCCAGTCCTCCTCAGGTCACATTACCTGTCCATTGGATATCGGTATTCCTGTCCATCTAAAACGCCAGTCCCAGAGACGAGTAGGCCTTCTCGCTCTCTAATATCCTTGTAGAAATGTTCCTCCTCTTCTTCCCTCTCTAGTCTTGTCTTTCTCTATCCTCTTTTCTTTTACGGAAAAGCATCAATCAAGGGGTGAACTGGCCCAGAGCGCCATTGTCTCCACCATCAAACTCCTCCTGCAACCTGTCAAGCTCGTGGAAGTGTCCTGCGAGCTCCATTCCCTTGCGCCGCTGTGCCTCGACACGTCGCCAGTCCCATTTTCCTGGCACGTTCAGATCAACATCCGAGAGATCAACCGAAAGATCGCCGAGGTGCTGCTCGCCCGTGGTCCAACCGCCCGGCCGTTCCGGGAGCAGTCCAGCCGCACCTCCAAGCACAATAGCTGGGTGCACTGTAAAGCGACCAAGCTTGATAACGTACTTGCTGATAGCCGTCGCATAGATCTTCTTCTCCCAGCCACCAGCCGGATCCTGAGCTCCCCGTGTAGCAGTCTTCATGAAACGGGGGTCCAACCACGACTTGGGCTTGGCAGTACCCTTGGGCACATAGTGTGTCGCGATGTAGAGCCATTTTCGATCCCAGCTCAGAATACGGCTCCACATCTCGTAGTTCTTGTAAGCAGGGATCTCACGCTTGAAGCTGCACTCCACGGCGCCGAGCATGATACCAATGGAGCCCTTGATGGGTTGGTCGGTCTTGGGGTCGAGAACGATCTTGTTCTGGGCGTTGCGGGAGAGGACGGCGAGGGACTCGCGGAGGAGGTAAGAGATGAGGTGTGTTCGGGAGATGTCGAGGTCGGCAAAGTAGGTCGAGTTGGACTTGTGGAGGTTATAGTCGATCTCGAGAAGGGGCGCATGGCTGGACGAGATGATGGGCTTGAAGAGGGCATCGGGGCCGAGTTTCGGGGACTTGCGCAGCAGAGTGTGGTAGATAAAGGAGTAGAAGACGCGATACTAGAACTTGTCAGCGCAGTTAAAGAGACAATCAAGTGGAAGACACTCACAGTCCAGGCAAGGGGCATAGTCTTCCAGTTAAAGATAACAAAGAACATCAAGATGATCCTCGACGTGCGACCAGGCCCTGTGAGAAAAGCCTTGATCATGGGGATCCAGTTCACGCGATACGCGGCATATCCAGCAACCGAGCCCAAAGCGATGGGCGCAGCCAAAGAGCCGGCGAGCGAAAGCCCATGGATCTTCTTCGCCGCAGAAGCCATGGTGTTGAAGTTGAATGGAAGAGCAGCACGCGACGGGGGGGGGATGTGTCAGACTCAACACCAGGGGTTCTCCCTCGGTATTTATACCAGGCTGGGAAGCAAAGATGCCAGAATATCCGTGCGACAAGAAATTATAGACACTTAATTACAATGGTCTCCCCCTGCGCGCGTCGCAAAACGCGTTCCCCTTTAATGCAGAGCTGAAAGGGAAGGGAACCGAGGCACCAATAAGTCTGTGGAGACTCGGCCGAGATCCACATGTCATTGGAGCTGGGGAAGGAAGTGTTGGGAAGCGAGAGACGGGGTTTATGCTTAAGAGGGAAGGAGATGTTAAAGTCCGATTGAAATGACGATGAGCCTAGGTATCACGAGGGTTGTTTATCTGAGAGCAAACACTGGAGGTGACTGACAACTGGCAAAAAGAAAGGACACAGAATTGGTGAAATTCGCAAAAAGAATGGACTTTGGTGGGTTCAAACCACCTCTTATGGACGAACAGGGAATCGAACCCTGGACCACTCCCAGATGATTCGGACGAATTATGCTAAGGGAGTATTATACCACTAAACCATTCGCCCGGTTATTGTTGAAGTGTGAACTACTATTGCTCACCATTCAGCCCTGGCAGCAATGCATTGCGTTTCTGACTTGTTTCGCATCAACCTTACCCTAGGCCGGGTTCAAATCCTACCCTTGTCCCATGAAGACAATCATCTAGCGCCGTAAGAGGGCATTGAGAGATCACTAGGTCTATAAAGGTTTTTCTTAGGGGTGAATCTGTTATTCCTGATCTTGACGCTGTTCTTTCGTTTTATTTGTCTATCCTGTTCTTTACAATGACTTCTCAACCTCTTCCACAGCATCCAACACAGGCTTCCAGTTGGCCCACTCAGCGTCACCACCAGGAATTCCTCCAAACAACGGCAACCTGGTGCCATCAACATCACCAAATCCTCTAAGTCTGCTGACGGCCTCTGTGATACCAACAGTACCGTACTTGACCACAATCTCCTCCATGGAGCTGACTTTGAACTGCAGCAGCCGCCTCTCCTGCTGCTCGGCCTCGGTGGCCTGGGTCTTGGTCGACAGCTCATACAGACGCACCAGCGTCTTGGGGAAGAAGCCCGCAGAGCCATCAATGGCGCCTGCAAAGCCTACTGAAACTACAGGGAACAGTTGCTGGCCCAGGCCGGTGAAGGGGTGGAAGTGGTTGTAGTCGATGGACGGGTTGGAGCCAACCTGGATGTGTGTCGACACGTCGCCGTGAGAGAGCTTGCAGCCCACGATGTTGGGATGCTTGGCGAGGGTGACGTATGTAGAGGGTGTGACCTTGACGTTGTTGGAGACGCCAGGGTAGTGATAGCTGGACGATAGTTAGTTTATGTTAATCATGGTGTTGAGAGGGGACTTGCATCATGACAGGGATGGGGCTCTGGTCAGCCACCGCTGTGAACCACCGAATAATGCCCTCCTGCGTCGTCACAGCGGCATTGTATCCAGGAGCAAGACACAATCCCCACTGAGAACCCGCCTTTTGAGCATCCTTGAGCTGCTCGACCGTCTCCTCGATGCTGTTGGTCGCCGTGCCTGCAATGATGGGGTAGTCCTTGAACCCCTCCTTCTCCAGACCCGCCTTGATCCCGCTCAGGATCTGGTGGCGATCCCTGGGGTGCAGGTGGACCGCCTCGCCCGTGCTGCCGAGGACGACGAGACCTCGGATGCCGTTCTTGGCCAGGTAGACGGCGTGGGCGGCCTGCGTCTCAATGTCGACAGGCGGGGTGACCGAGTTGTAGTTGGCGGCCTTCTTGGAGGCGAAAAAGGTAGGGACGGGCACGTAGATGCCCTTGGGCGGAGGAGCAGCCATGATAAAAGGGTGTGTTTTCGCTACGTGATGAACTGGAAACAGTAGCAGCAAGAGAGTTGCACGAGGGACTTGTCGTGAGGGGTTGACATGATGTATTATAAGCACGTATTTGCCGTGCAGCAATGAGTTGGTAACGAGCCGAAGGCCGGCGGGTTCGGTCCCTCGGGGTATCTCTCAGCGATCCTACGCGACTAATGAGTGGTTGCTTTTGATGTAATCGGCAGAAGGACAGCGATCAACCTATGGAGTTGCTGATGACTTAAGGATCCCCCCAAAGCTGGTGGAACCCTTGCCCCTCTTTGTTAAATCACTTGATGAATGAGAGCAATTCCTAGTGCCAATTGCTTCAGTCTTGCAGGCCTTGTTTAACCGATCGACAACGGATACGTAAATGAACCGCGGAAAAGAAACCCGAACCGATGCCGGCCCGGGGGATGGAGCCAATTGCAGTTCTGATGTGCAGTAGCAGATTGAGGAGTTTGGGGTATGGAGTATGCTTGTGGATGCCACTATGAAAGTGAAAGGGAAATAGGCCTGGTCAGTGCGAGGAATAAGAGGGATGTAATAGGTAGACAACCTGAGTCTCGCAATGAGTGCATACCTACTAAGTATCTCTGAGTCTAATTCGCTGTTTAATTCAATGTCCTCCCATAACTCCTATCTGATAGGTGTTGAATCCGACTATCCAAAACCCCAGGTGACTCCTTTGCCGGACGTCAACTATTTCCCTCGCATATCTGACATAACCACTCACTTCGTCCAATTCAAATCACAACCGGCTTCAATTGAATGGCTTTTTTAAGGACCCGGACCTTTATCTTCTAGAGTTATCGCTCTATCCAATTTCTTGACCCCGCCGTTCCCGACGATGCCTTTTAAGATCCAAACGGTCTATGTATTTATTCAACTCCGAAACTCCATCTGAGATCAACGCCTTTGAGGTATATTTTCTCTCCTCTTTCTTCTTTTTTTTATCGGATAACCTGGGTTCCCTCTGCTGGCTCGAGTATCTTCCATTGACAGGCCAGATCCTTCTTCTCGTTGTGCTCCCTCAACTTGGAAATGATCTTGTTGGCAATCGTCTCAAAGTTGTGCGTGGCCAGAGCTAGGATGGTTGGGCCAGCGCCTGAAAGGCACACGCCGAGGAAACCCTCCTCGGTCTTGGGAGACATGGACTCGACGATCTCGGTGAGGCCGGGGATGAGGGTCTGGCGGTAGGGCTGGTGGATCTTGTCCTGCATAGCCAGGTGGATGAGCTCGGGGTCGGGGGGAGACTGGCCCAGGGCGACGGGCAGGAGGGCGATTCGTTGGAGGTTGAACGTCTGTGAGAGGGAGGGTCAGTTGGCTACTAACATGGTGGAATAGGTTGTTAAACGTACCACATCGGGACGGGAGTACTTTTCAGGTAGCACACTTCGAGCAGCGTGCGTGGCGACTTGGAAGTCGGGGATGATGGCGACGGCCTTGATCTCCTTGGCCCAGGGGAACTTGATGTGGTGGCCGATGCCGTGAGGAGGGTTCGGGGGCTTCTTGCCCGTGTCTTCACCGCCGGCCGGCGCAGGGAGCACCTCACTAAGGGGGATCTCTGTCCGAGCGACGTCCTCGGGGGTCAAGGGCTTGAGGTATGTTCCGACGAAGCCTCCATAGAGGGCGGCACCAACATTGTCAGGGTGTCTCTCTGGGGAGTCGAGGTTAGCAAGTAGAGCTTCGAGAGCTCTCAAGACTTACCAATCATGAGGCAGTAGTCAAACAGGCGGTCATAGTCGAGGTGCTTCAGTCCTCCGACCTCACGGCCAAGGACAACACCAGCAACCACAGCAGCACCGGAGCTACCCAGGCCTCGACCGAGAGGGATGGGGTTCTTGATGTGAACATGGGTCTCGACGGGGAAGTTCCGCTGGTCGTGGCATCGCAGGACGTAGAGGGCGACGCGGGTCAGCAGGTTGGACTGGGGGTCGAGGCTGATGTCGCCGGTGCCCTCTCCCTCCCCCTCGTAGGTGATCCTGCAGTTGAGCGGGTGCTCCGACTTGGTCCTTGTGCGGTCGATGGTGACGTGCAGCTCGAGGTACACCGAGAGGGCGAGGCCGATGACATCGAAGCCCGGGCCAATGTTGGCGCTGGAGCAGGGGGTCTTGATGACAAACGATTCCATGACTGTCTTGTGTGTGCTGTGTTAACGAGACGCTCTGACGCTGTCTGTGGGTTTGTCTGGTGTGTCTCACGGAGAAAAAGACGTTGGAGGAGAGGTCCAGAGAGTTAAACTGCCAATGGCGCAATTGGAGCTAGTTCAATGGAGACGATCAATCTCGAAAAAAAGTCTCCGATCTGCAGTGCTTCTGGCAATTGTTTCTTCTCTTGGAAAAGATCGAGTCAAGAGAAGTTTGCGTGGACCCGACCCTGATAGTGATTAACTGACAGAGTCATACCCGTTCCCGACCCCCGATGACGGAGCTGGCCGCATCCATACAAAGCCCGCTTCTGTTGTTGGCGGGGTAGAAAAAAAAAGTCTCTGTATGGCTGCCCCTCCATCAATATTCATTGGTCGACAACGGTTCAATTGGACATTTTCTGGCTGCTAAACCCGGCTGTGGAAATGTTCCTGGGCAAGGGTTTCCATCGGGTTATCGGGCAGGGAGTTTGCTTGTTGAGTTTGATCAATAGAACGTTGACTAAACAACATGCAAGTTGAGGGATATAGGAGGAGCTGCAAATGTGGTGCTGGAATATATTAATACGAGAAGCACAAACATCACTCATCCTGGAAATAATACTCTTCCTAGGCCTCAATTCAGATCCCTCCCCCCCCGACGAAGCGAAGTGGCTGACCTTGGCCGATTGTTACGCAGCAGCCTCATGCACAACTAATCGACTTTGCATCCATATCCCGTCCAATCCGATCCTATCCTTGCAAATAAATTCCCGCTTCCCGAGAGCCTCGTGATCTTGCTCGTGTTGCTGCCGTCGGCATGTCCATCTGCCACTGCCCGTTGGGGTATTAATCCGCATCTTGATCAAATGCACGTCTGACATGATGTTTTTGTGTGCACCTTTCGTGTATAGACGTATTGCCCAGTCAAGAGCATCAGCACTTTATTTTCTAACTGTTGGTTCGCTGACATGGATGCAGTCTATGCACAACATGACTACAACAGCAACGCCTCTAGATATCACAACCTGACCTATAACAAACAATGGACATCATTTGTCCGTTCGTAGATATATTTTCCGTTGTTGACAATGAACCTTGAGCTGACCAATACACGCACAACCGTGCGTCCGAGACTCCGACGGATGTCCCCAAATAGCAGCACCAATCTCACCACCATGATGTCAATGTCGATAAAACTATCAAGCCTAACCGTGGGATGTCGTCTCCTAGTGCTGAGAAAAGACATCTCTCACCCAAAATGCATCTTTCTCCATCTCGTATGCTGCATAGGTGCCCAGAATCTCCATTGCCGGGAATCCCGGCATTTCCATCTCGACCGCTATTCTTTCGGATGATCGCTCTGTTTTTTTTTTTTCCTCCCATGACGTCTGTCGGGTCCTCGTGTTTTTAATCTATATTGTGGGATCACCCATGCTACGAGACCCGCGCCATGATGCTCTTCGTCGACGATCACTTCTCGAATACGCTGCCTTGGACTTTGTAGCCCCTAGCGAGAGTGAAAGCCTGAGGTGATCGCCATGCCATGGACTTCCCAATCGGGAGTACGCCCCAGAAGTTTGGCGAGACTTGACGGCGTTCGGCGCAGCATCAGCGATGCAGGAATACGAGACTCAGCAGTTGATAGTTTCCCCTCGTGGCGAGGTCGTCTGGGCCACCTCGTCTCCCCACGGTAGCAACCTGATCGAACGACGCCATCTCTAGTTCAGCTTTTCAACAAAGGGTCTAGAAGTTAAACCGTTCGGAGCAATACTGAACAAAGATCTCTTCCCCGTAAGTTCACGGGCCTCGCCGGCCGCCCCGGTAGCTCACAAGGTAAAAGACAAGAATGGCTACGTTACGTCGGTCTCTCGGTGGAGGTGGACAAGAATACGAGAAAAACCCTTACCCCACAACGGCCTGCCAGTGCGCGGAATTATTCTGGACCCAAGTCTGGACCGAGGATTTTGGTAGCACGGGCTCACTAACACTAGCTCTGATTGCTCGAAATAGCATCACGGCGCAACCCTAGCAACGTTGTCAGTGAGATGGCTTCCGTCCGCCTCGTCCAAATCCGGACCCCGACGTGGGGAGGCTGGGTTCTGCTGCGATCTTCCCGGACGTCGGCAGAGAGTAGCTTGGCCTATGACGCTATCCGTACGGGAAAGACAACCTAGCTAAGCCTGCCAGCCTCCGTCTGGCCTTACTTTGCATGTGGAGATGTGGACGATCATCGTGAGCTCGTGACGGAGTTGAGAGAGATGCATGGTCCGTTGGAGCTCGCCTTTACGAGATGCACTGCGTCGAATGGTCTGGACGGTAAAGTATAAAGAGACCTTCAACGCTCGTCGATATGCTTCTCTTTTCTGTATCATCATCCTCATCAACACTCCAACACTCTCATCCTCCAGCTCAACAATCTTCACCACACTTACACCTCCATCACCACCTAATCACCAAACAATCATCATCATGAAGCTGTCCGGTGTTCTCTCTGCCCTCACCCTGGCCACTGCTGCCTCTGCCACCACTGGTGAGTCTCCCTCCTCACCAACATTGGCCTACATCAGACTAACATGAACATCCAGTCTCCTACGACACCGGCTACGATGATGGTAACCGTGCCATGACCTCGGTCGCCTGCTCCGACGGCAAGAACGGTCTTATCACCCGCTACGGCTTCAACAAGCAGTCCGACATCCCTCGCTTCCCCTACATCGGCGGCGTCTACACCATCGCCGGCTGGAACTCCCCCAACTGCGGCAGCTGCTTCCGCGTCGAGTACCAGGGCCGCAAGATCCACGTCCTAGCCATCGACCACGCCGGCGAGGGTGTCAACATGGGTCTCCGCGCCATGAACGACCTCACCAACGGCAAGGCCGCCCAGCTCGGCCGCATCAACGCCCAGGTCTACCACGCCAAGCCCACCGACTGCGGCCTCAAGGCTTAGATGGGCATTATTACGACTTCTTTAATGAACCATGAGCGCATCATCCGGGTTGGATAGCGGGCTTCTTCTTCTTCCTCTCCTTTACACTATGGATTTAATACTTGGCATTGGTTGGCGTTTAGATTACGATTGATCACACTTGATCTACTACCTAGATATTCACTCATGAATGAACATAGAGCTTACAGCTTCACTTTGAGTTTCCAGATGTGATGTGAATTGCAAGATATCTGCTTATATCCATGATCCAGCAAGCGACGATCATCAGTGTTCTCGCCAACCTATTTGAGAGAACCATCCAGCTCGGTAAGCCACCCATTTAAAGCAAAACCGTCATAAAATCGTTACTTTTGTCCATCCCTCATACATCATGTGGTGAGCTTGCCGTTCCTTGGCCTATCCAGCTGCTCCAACTTCCACGTTTACTTTTTGGTAGACCCTCTGGTCATGATCCGAACTCTTCGAGTTGGCGCTCTGGTCTTGTTCTCATCACTGACCCTTTTCAAATCCTCGTTGCCCAAAAGTTCCTTTCTCAGGCGTCTGAATGATGGCGGAGTGGTGATAGTCTCGGGTGGAGGAGACAGTGATGAGTCGCTGCAGGGACTCCTGCTTCGGCCGCGCAGATGGTCCAAGTCGGACGTCCCGGGGCTTGAAGGGATTGCTCCTCCAAATGAATGGTTCTGAGGGGGCGTGCTGGGATGAATGTTGTTTGACGAGACATCGAGTTCTGAGTTGTGTCCTGAGACGAATGAGCAACACTGATGATAAGTCGATAAGGCAACTCACCTTGTCCTGGCCTTGAAGCTCTAATCCACATTGCGCATTCCAACAATTCCACACGCGCTGCGAAATCCTCATAACTCAAGCCATACTCAAGGCCTTGGCGAGGTATGCGGATCTGGTTGGCAGTCTTGAACACGACAGTCACGTCCTTGTCTTGGGTGATGGACTCTGCAAACTCGAGGAAGGAATCAAAAAGCCCCATCTCGCCCTTGAAAACGATGCAGTTATCCTCAGAGCTGAACCCCATAAAGTTGTCCGCATCCGGGTCAGAGATTTTGCTGATGCTGACCTCCATGGCCGTATCACTTTTGGAGGCGCGCGTGAGCTTTACGCTGAGGTCTGAGGCGGGGAGGAGCTGTATCGACGACGGAGCAAGGGGTGTGTCATGGAGGTTGTCGGACATGAGATATTCGTCAAAAGCGGGCTCGAGAATGGCAGCGCGAGAGGCGCCGAGCTTCTCGATCTGCTCCTCGGAGAAGGAGTCGAGGTCCGTGTTGAAGACGTGGGTAGGCATGGTGTAGGAGAAGCAAAGGTTAAAGGTGAGAGAAAAGTGAGAAGTGAACGGAGATCTTTGTTTCATGAACGAGGTTATATGCACGGTATGTTCACTGGATGAATGAATCAAGAGCAAAACTTCGAGTCATCACAGGATGCACTTTCTTATGTGCCTAGGATTAGAGAGGCACCTGGCGGGCAGCTGCGTCGGCCGTTTGGCACCTGCCGACGGCTGGCTGCCTCTCGGTAGTGAGTGAATGGTCCAGTCAAACTGATTTGTTGTGCCCTTGTTTTGAGTCTATGAAGATTGTGTTGCCTCTTGATGGGAGATGACTGTTTGATGTTGGCGACTCCGAAGTCCATGATTAAGACAACACTCAAGACAAACGTCTAATGGATTGGTCACCGGCCCGCGAAATTCGGCTCTAGAGAGTGCTCTTGTTAAAAACTGGCTGGAGTCATTGGGATTTTCTTTGATTGCATCTATGCATTCATATTGGTTGTTGCACCAAGATCAATTGACACCGATTAACCAACCACAGCTAGCGACTTGGCTATGGAGGATGAATGCCTGTCCATGCGATTACCACCTTTTGAAACTCATGGAATAAGACGAAAATCGAGTATTAATACTCTTGGCCAATTGTAAACCATCCGAGGCGACTCGTCAGCCCACGTCTCGTTCAACCCGTGCACAATGGATAGGCAGCTTACCTAGTTTCCAGCCTGATCCTGTTGGCTCATTGGATAATCTCGAGCCATATATGAACGGGTTCCTGCAGATACAAGTACTTCACATATCCTCCGGATGCTCCGACTGGTGATGCGGGCTGGCAAGCGACATGACTTTATCCATCATGCACATACCTGATAGCACGGCACACTCCGCGGTCAGTGTTACGTGGTCTACCTTGACTCGCCACTCCCTTTCTTCCGTAGGCTAGTCACGTCAAAAGGGAGCTAGGTAGGGATCTGGGGGAGCTGACGTGGGGTAAATCCATCCATCTACGTTTAGGTTGCACCCCAGGAATCCTACCAACTTCAACGACATACCACCAAGAGCACAAATCCATTGAACCTGCTCTAAACAACCCTGTCTCGTCTTAATACTTCATCCCTATATTGATAAAAGAGGCCGTTGCCAGGTCATGCCACCGACCATGCAGCACCTCCCGAATGAGCTCATCGCTCACATCCTCAGCTACCTCGACTCCGACTCGAGCCTCGAGCGCGGCCTCTACCGCGACCCATCAAAGATCTCGAGGCCCGTCCATTCGGGAAAAGACACGCCCCTAAAGAATGCCTCCCTCGTGTGCCGCACCTGGAGGCGCTCCGTGACGCACCTCCTCTTCCGCCACGTCGTATGGTGCTTCCACCGCTTCTATAAGCCGACGTGCCAAGACATCGTCGCGGGTATCGACGTCTTGGATTTCCTGCGCAGGAGCGGTGTATCGAAGCATGTCGAGAGTTTCACCATCTTTATCGACATCCCTCGGGGCTCTGGCCAGCATAGATATGCTGATGGTCAGTTTTGGGGTCTGTTGCCACCCGAGTCTCATCAGCCCGAGAGGCCCATGTCGTGGAACCTCCTCTGGTCCGTTTTAAGCCAAGAGCCCCAGCGCGCCGACCAAGGCGGTCAAGAGAGATCTGAAGAGGAGAGAGGTCGACAGCATTGGGACAATAATTGGCTGTGGCATGCCTTGTTCGACGTCATTGAACCCTTGCGTGTCACCTTGATCAGTTCACCAGATCTTGTCGCTTCACTTCTTAGTAGGACTGTAGACCTGTCAAGTGACTGGGCCTTTAACAGTACCTACTACATTATCTCGTTGTCACGCGAATCTGATATTTCCGACCTTCACAAGAGGACAAATGCCTTGCCGTCAGAGAGTCCAGTCAGGGAGAGCCACCTCCCAACCGACCTGTTCGCCATACGAGACTGGACCTCACTATTCATCAACGAAGGCTCCTTTGCACCAGTCTACTCGACATACGAATTCTTTCACTACTCACCCGCAACTCTCCTTCCTGTGATATTTGAACCCACCGACACCTCGTTCAACGTGATGGACTTAACCCTCAAGTCCCTCTCTTACATCGCCATCTTCCCGCTCTCCCATCACATCAATGACTTTCTTCTTGCAAACTGTCCGCCCGTCGAGCATCTGTTTGTCCAACTCATGCCTAAAAACCCAGACTTTTGGGAGAGCGATGGTCTTTCTCGCGTGATCCTATCTGACCTATGGCTGGAGTGCGACGCCGCTTACTCGATCCTCATGAGGCGGATACTTGACCCTGTTCCTCAGCCAGGCTGGGAACAGCTAAAAGTGTTTGAGAGTGGTGATGCGCCGTCAGAGGGAGTTTGGAGGACGGGATTTTACGATACTTACATCGACGGCGTGAATGGCTGGAGGGAAGAAAGCGAGGGCGTCTTTATCAGAGATGCACTTCCTGAAGTACCGGCAGATGAGCTGGAGAGTATCGACGGAAATCAGGACGGCATGGAAGCCTTGGAAATTTGAAGCCTCAGGGGAGTTTTGCTTATAACAGCGCAAGGAAAGTCATCATCCAGTATATTGACCATGAGGTTCTACGTAATATCTATTTACTGATCTTATCCCGACCAGCTTTCAACAGATTTGTGAATCCGAGGCCCTGTTGAACCATGTGTTTGAGCCCCAGAGAAAACGCCTTTAACCACCGATGGATGCATATCCGAGCCCAACTACCAGAGTATGCAAGACGACATAGATACCGATTCCAAGATAAACCAACGCCATCACCTCGTCCCTGATCCCAGGGACTCTAGATAAACCAACGAGTCATGCAGAAAACACACACAATGCTTAATCATCGTCGCTCTCAATGTCACCGTCCCTGTCGCTGTCTGACAGGTCCACAATCGGCTTCATAGCCTCATGTTCCTTCATCTCTCGATACGTACTCCAGGTCAGGCCCAGGAACGCAACAACGATCATTGCGCCACCGATAATGGCCGCAAAGCTGAGAGGCTCGCCAGTGAGCATCCAATCCACAATGGCCACAATAAAGATGGTCAGTAGAGCGGCGACTGAGGACAGGACGGGCGAAGTGAGAGAGATGAGGACAAGGAACGATCCACTGAAAGTAGCGTTCATGAGCACAGCCAACAGAATCAACCAGCAGGTTGAAGCAACTGGCAGCTCAAACTTCTCAATGCCCAAAAAGTCGATGATTGGGAGTGGAATCCACAAAACAGTGAGTGTGAAAAGGCCAATGCAAGAACCAAACGTGTTTGCAAAGATCATGCCGCGACCAGGCGAAACGCCTTCAGGGGGGCAAGCAAAGCGCTTGTACAAGACCTCATAAAGGCCGTACAGCACAGAGCCCACGCCGATAACAAGGTTTCCAAAAAAGCGGTTTGAAGCCTCCACGTCCTTGGTGCCCTCCGACTTGGTATCCCCATAAGCGACGACGAGCACGCCGGCAATGGCGATGAGGACGGCGACAGACTTGTCGAGGCGCAGGGGTTCGTGGAGTAGTGGTACAGAGAATACATATGCAAAGAAGGCGGAGCAATTGTAAATGGCGGTTAGATCCGAAGGTGTCGTCAAGCTGACGGCAATGTACCAGCTCAGGCCGGCAACGGTCAGCGCGCAGGTAATTATAACGGTAAAACGGATGATGTAACGAATGGGTCGCGCGCGATGCTGGATGGAAAGATGGAAAACGTCGAGGGTCTGCGTCTCGATCATGATGGCTGTCGTGCGCAGATGCTGCTTGTGTCGCTTCCAAAAGACGGGCCAAGGAATGTCGCGCTTCTGGAAGCGCAGGATGAGGAGCTGAACAGGCCACAGCACGATCCACGAGCCGTGGGTAAAGTACATCATGCAGTACGCCTTGTCCCAGCCAAGATCATGCTGAATGTATGCGCTCAGTTCTGTCTGGACGCAGAACGACACCAGGCTGATGACGAGGAAGAATGCGGCATACGTGTACTTCTTGCGCGTCGAGCTTTCGGCGGCGTCGGCGACGGTCTGAGGGCTACGGCTGCGCATAGTTGATCGGCGACTGAAAGATGGCCTCTCCATCATCTCTCGATGATAAGGGTGTTCATCTTCACTCGACCTCGCCGACCCTAGGCTGGTCCTTCGATTGCCATGCGCAGTATGAGTGACGCGGCCACGGTCATCGTCATCCTCCTTGTGAAGCAGAGGAGTACCAGATCGCCCATCAGCATGACGATGGTATTTTGGACGGCTGAGGCCATTCGCATCCATGTCGTCCAGCTCTAGCCACTCGCGGCTGGCGTTTCCGTTGGTATTTGTATCGCGTTGGTGACGTTTCGAGCTGTCAAGATCGGAAGCGGTGCCCGGAGCGCCAGGACTGCCTTGTCTGTCGGTCGACCGGGTTTCTGGTTCGCATAAGGTGTCGTCGCGGGACAGGGGGGATGAGTCTATGGACAATCGATCGTTGTCGTGGCCTTGTAGGAGATGGACCTCTTGGTCTCTGTCTTGACGCCGAGGCATACGAGACGGCGAAGGGGGTAATTAAGGGAAGAAAGAAGAAGAAAAAGAAGAAGAGAAGAAGGAGAGGGTAAAAAGGAGCGAAAAACAGGTGTTCCTATTTGTTGCACCAGGTCGAATGAATGCCTGGTAGTTTTGGTGCTGGTGTTGAAAGAACATCGGTTGGATTGGATCGATTCACTGTTCGGCTGGCGCGCAGTCGCAGTTGAGTGGTCGGCGGCGGGTCCCAAGACCCCGAAGCGACAGGGGGTCTCCGCTGTCTCGCAGCTTGGGGCCCGCACCGCATGGGGGACCAACAGGGCGGGGAGGACACGGGCACGGGGGCCCGGGGGTCATCAACGGCCCATCGGGGGGTTCTACAGTGGACGAGATTAGGCTTTCTCAGGGGGTCTTCCGTCCTGCTGGAGAAGGGGAGAGCCTATCGCGGTGTTGGGATTGCTGATGAGCCATGAGCCAGATGATGCTGGACAAAGTTCCAGATTGTTTAGGGGGCTCATGCGCGCATTCTTTCAAGCCTTTTATTGCAATATATGCCATGTGCTATTCCGTCTCAGCATCTGATTGCGTGCTGCGCTACTCTTGAGCTATCATGAGTCGGCTTCTGAAAGGTGCCAAGCTGGTCCCACGATAACGATGACGCCTTTGGTCATGTGCCCCCTACACCACCACGCGCGCTCAGCACCCGTCTCACCACACCACCACCAGCTGAGATGGTTGAGATAACCAGATGAGGCGCAGTAGTCAGAAAATACAGCACGTGAGTTGGTGCCTTTATCTCAGCTCTGTTGCTTCATCTACAAAGACAAGCTGTTCCTGACTTATTTGGCTCCAGCACCAAAGAGAGCCTCGTGGACATTATATCCGTATTCCAACTCCCCGTGCCAGTAGCTGGGCGTATCTGCCTTGGAAAACTCCCATGCCTGGTCAAGTGCCTGCACCACCTCGTCGGGGAGCGGTCCCTTCTCCAAGTTGTCGAGGTTGTTCTCCAGCTGGGCCACGTTGGAGATGCCAATGATGATTCCATCGTTGCCGTTGGTGATGCGAAGCTTGGAGTGGTGAACCATCCACCGCAGCGCCGTCTCGATCATGGTCAACCCGTGCTTCTCCACAGCCTGCTCAATAACACTCAACGCCTTGAACGTGCTCTCTCTAAAGTAGCGATCGCGATACATCTTGCCAATCCTAGAGTTGTCCGAGAAGCGGCCGCTGTCAGGCGCGATATCCCGTGACTTGATCTTGCCAGAAAGCAAGCCACCGGCGATGGGGTTGTACACGACAATGTCGAGTCCGTACCGCTTGCATGCGACAAAGAGCTCCGACTCGATGGAACGGGTGACGCAGTTGTACATGCCCTGGTACACCGTGGGTCGCACCCAGCCGTTGTACTTGCAGGTCATGACAACCTCTGCAACTTCATGCGCCGCAAAGTTGCTGATGCCGAATCGAACAAACTTGCCAGCCTTGTGAAGCTTATCGAGGGCCTCTAGCGTCTCTGCAAAGGGGATACCACGATCAGGACGGTGAAGGTAGAGCAGCTAGTAGTCGTATTAGACAATGACATGTAATGAGGCGGAAGACTTACATCGATGCAGTCGGTTCCGAGCTCCTTCAAACTGGTCTCAACCGATTCGACGACCTTCTCGGCCGTATTGTCGCCAGGGTCCCTGGGATACTTGACCTTGGTGGCCAGAGTGAAACCCCTCTCCTGCCAACCAACCTGGCGAGTCCAGCCCTCCTGCTTACCACCGACATAGACGCGTGCTGTGTCGATTTCGCTATATCCTCGACCCTGAAAGACGTCAAGGGCCTTGGTAAAGGTTTCCGAGTCACAGACGCGTGCATCAAGCTCCTCACTGCCAGGGGGTCCAAAGGTCATTAGACCCAGGATGACGCGATGCTTCGGGTTCTGAGCGACAAGAGGCATGATGGCGGAAGCTAATGGATAATACTTTCGATGGGAATTGATACAATGTCTCGAATGGGGACTCCTGCGGCTTTTATATCCAACAAGAAAGTGATCTCGGAGATGTGAAGCTAAACTCCAGCTCTCATCATCGTGCTCTCATGCGTCTTGCTCACTCCGGGCACCTTTCCGTCCTCCTACGGCCCCACTTACAACTGCGAGACCGGGCGGGGTATCCGCTCGGCAATGACGGGTCGGCTGCTGAGGCGGAAATCAGCGAGAGTATCATGGATGATTTGTAAGAGTTGCAGTTGCTAATTGGCCCGGCTTATTGTATAGAGCGAGTCTTGTTTAGAGTTTCGGTTTCTATGTCGTGGCCTATGACGTAGTTGTAGATAGATAGATGCTGGGGTTTAGAGCCTGGTGGGATAAAGAAGCGGGCAATCGGTTTAATACCACATTTGGTCGGTTTAATACCACATTTGGAACGGTTAGACTACTCTCGGCAACAGTCAGTTACTTATTGGAACATGGAGAAACCACAAATAGACGCAATATTGTCTGTTACACCTTGCAGGGTTTACTATCTCTTTGTTTCACCTCGACATGTGGCATCTGCCTGTCAGCGATGATAGGTCACCAACCATGTCATCCCAAACAAACCTAGCAAAGAGCATATGTTTCAAGACTTCCTTCTCTAATTGCTTCTTTTAACAAACAGTACCTAGAGAAGTAAATGAGCCAACGTTGAGGTGGGTATCAAGGAGGGGACCTCATCGCGGGTCAAACGGACGGTTAAACCCCGGCCAAGGCTTCTAAACTCCAAACCTCCAAATTGAGAGCGCTGCGATTGGATTTTGAGATCCCGAATTGCCGTGTCGAGCTCCCCATCGCCATCTTTTGCGCAGTTTCCGCCTCAAATATGCTTTTGTAAGGAACAATTCGATCGTCGACAATGTTTAGCACCCAGCTGATCCCCGTCAGTTCCGCCATCTCATAGACAAATCCATCATGAGGGCACAATTGGCCCGCCATGCTCGACGGGTCCTTGTCCAGCACGCCCGATGCCCGTCCTTCGCGCTCTACTCGACTCCCCTGCGCCGAACACTACCTCCCAGATCGATAAATAATGGACATTCACGCCGATATATATTCGAAGGCCTGTTTTCCAAGGCGCCCCGAGAGGTGCGGCAGCCCGAATTCGAGCCGGGATGGATGAAGATTATGGTCTGGCGGAGTCGCATGCTCGACAATTTGCGACCCCCGCCGACAGAGGAATTGGTTCAAGCTTGGAGATCATTCTTTGATGGGAAAATGTCTAGTCGGCGGCCATTGAACGGTACCCAGGCCATGCAGTGCCGCCGACTTCTCAACTACCTTGTGGAACAGCGAGAAACATCCCCCGAGTCAAAATCGAAGCTAGAACGATCCGACATAGTCAAGGCTCTCGACGCCCTTGGTCAATTGAGGCCTCGTGAGAGGACCCAGGACCACCTCGAGTTTGCCAAATCCATATGGTCCACCCTCTGCTCAAGCAATCTAGACAAAGAGCAGTGGGCGCCCACTGGTGTCAAGTGGCCGCAATACCTCAGTATATTATGTGCCTTTGGAGGCTCCGAGGAAGCTCTGGAACTGCTCCGCGCCCACTGGAAGGAAGTTGTCAAGCGCAGCGACACTTTCAAACGGACTCCTTTCTTATCCGTGGCTCAGGCCCTGGCCTCTGATGGACATGAGGAGAAGCTACTGGAACTGGCTCAGTACGCCGAGGAGAACGGTATCCCCTATGGCAAGCGTCTCCAAACTATTATGGTTTCCTTCTTCATCCAGAGAAACCGGTCCGCCGAGGTCAAGACCTGGTTCGAGAAGAAAATATCCGCCCAGCAACGCTCCTTTGAGATTTACCCCCAGCTGGCTCATTTTGCTGCCCGCCACAACTTGAAGGATTGGGCAGTACCCTTCTTCCTCGAACTAGGAACAGGATTGACTGGCCAGAAAACTGAAAAGAAATATTGGGATGCTTTGTTCCAGGGAATTCTGATCCTTGGAAGGGGCCTCAAGGAAGTGGAGGTTATGATGTCCAACATGGAAAAGATCTCCAAGGGAATTCTCAAGGCGGATACGAGTACCATCAACGGCCTCCTCCGTGCTGCCATTGAGATGGGGGATTCAGCGTTGGTGGACGAAATACTGCCACTGGCCAAGACCGAGGGGCGTGAGTTGAATGGTGAATCCCACCTGATCCTGATGAAGATGCACCTCCTGTCAGGCAACCTGCCAGGTGTCCAGGCTGCTTTCAAGAAGGTGACGCACTTTGAGCCCTGGCATACTGAGCCTGATCTCTGGTGGGAATTTAGCCAGCTGTTCAACGAGTATCTCGTTGCCCTTTGCGCTCAGAAGACGCCGGATTACAAGCTTATTGCTGATATGCTTGAGTCTTCAGAGGAAACCCAAGTGCTTCTTGATCCACGGACGGTCGCTACTCTCTGTATCCGTTTCCTGGAGAACGAGCAGCACTTTGAGGTGATGGATGTTCTGTCCGTTCACGCGTTTCACTACAGCGCTGCAGAGCGAGCTGTCATCCAAAACGCTCTTGTGGACTTTTGTATCAACGAGCCTAGTACCTCTCGCGCATGGACTGGATACCAACTTTTGCGGCAGTTCTTCCAGGATCTCAGCTTCGAACATCGTGTGAAGCTGATGGAAGCGTTTTTCGAGCGCAAGCGCCCAGATATGGCAACCCATGTCTTTGGCCACATGCGACAACACCGAAACAACGACTATCATCCCAAGCGCGAGACGTACATTTCCTGCTTTGAGGGATTGTCACAAAGCCCAGACCCCGAGGCTTTAGAGATGGTCTACAACATGTTCAAGATGGATATGACTTTAGAACCAAACACACAGCTATACACATCACTCATCCTCGCTCACGCAGCCAGCGACAAGCCTCTTCAGGCAATCGATTTCTGGGAATTGATAGCGTCGTCACCTGAGGGTCCAACATATACCAGTCTGGAAGCAATCTTCTGGGCTCTTGAGCGCAGCCCAAGAGGAGCCAAGAAGGCTCATTCAATTTGGAAGCAGCTGGAAAAGCTTGACGTGGAGATCCCACCCCAGGTTTACAACGCTTACTTGGGAGCCATGGCTGGCAGCGGAGAGCTGGAGAAGGTGGAGGGCATGATTACGGAGATGCGCTCAAGGACGTCGAGCGAGCCAGATGACATGACGTGAGTTTGACCCCAGCCACTGCCAGAGACTTGACATGACTGACACACAACAGACTAGGTATAGCGTTCAATGCCTTGCCAGGACAGGCGATGCAGGAAGCCTTTAAGAAATGGGCCAAGGCGCAGTATCCAGAGACTTGGGAAGTCCTGGAGAAGAGAGGCAAGCGGTTGAACAGGGATTCGCTATGCCAGTTCAAGCTCAACAGAGTATTAAGGGCTTGAAATGTATCAAAAAAAAAGGGGGGGGGCAATGATCAAAAGGGGTGTGCTCCAAAAGTTGGGTTTTGATGTAGACAACTGTATCAATATGTTACATAGAGGTCGTGGCTGTTATACATATGACCAAAAAACAAATAATGACCATGACATGATCTCATACAATTCGACTTTAGATAGGCTTCTCAGTGTCGACCAAAGAATTGATCCCGCAGCATCTCAGGGTGGGCGTGGATGGTGGGATAGATACCCATGCCCTGGACCCGGCGGACCATCTTGGCCACCTTGCGCTGGTTGACGGGTCGGAGACGGGTGAGCTGGGAGTGATTGATCATGCCCGAGGGAGAGGTGAAGTGCTCGATGAGGGAGAAGTTCTGTATCTGTTAGTTTAGGCTCAATTGAGGTGTAAGATGGGTAGCTCACCTTGTACATGTCCAGAGGGCTGATGCCGAGAGCATCAACAACATCCACATTCCGCACCGACCTCTTCCTCCACTTTTGCATCTCGACGGGGCTCAGGTCGTGAGGCGAGTAGACATCACCGACCTCCCAGCGACGGGGCATCTGCCTGAGGAAGTCGCTCGACATCTTTTGGTTGCGGAGGAACTCCATCTGAGCCGTCTTCTCGCGCACGAAAGACGCATCCCTAGCCTTGTACCTCTCCATCATCCTAGCGGCGGCATCGCCGGGCTGCACTCTCGGGGATCGGTCGGCGCCCCGTCTGTTGCTGTTGAGGTTGGCGAGACGGCTGGTGTGAGTGCCGCCAGTGAAAGGCTCGCGGGGAGGAAGGGCGGCGGATGCGGTACAGGAGAATGGTCGGACAAAGGCCCGCACAGCCTCGGCGGCCGTCGTAGTCGGTAGTCGAGGAGGCATCGTGTGGTCAATTGGCGGGGCTTTCCAACTCAGAGCGTGGGCTTTTGGTGATGCTCCGTCGTTGGAGTTTTGGGAGGTTTTTTGAGATGCCGGAACATGCCGCCCCCGTCCCACCCGGAGGAATTCCGCTGGCCCCACTTGGTTTTTGATGGTTTTCAAAACTCCAACCTTGGAACTTTGAGATCCATCACCACGACGAATTAATTACTCGACCGACGACCACAGCCAGAAGATCGATCGAGGGGATATTCATCAGGCTTCCGATACTGTCGCGATACTACAAATACCTTCACCATGGTCCGAAAACTCAAGCATCACGAGCAAAAGCTCTTGCGCAAGACAGACTTTATCACATACAAGTCGGACAATGGACATCGCGACAAGGCCGTCATTCGACGATACATGATCCAGAAGCCCGAGGACTACCACAAGTACAACCGTCTCTGCGGAGTATGTCTTCAGGCTCTCCCTACAATACCATTGCCATGCTAACTCTGCATCACCAGTCTCTCCGACAACTCGCCCACCGCCTCTCCCTCCTCCCCCCCGAGAACGCCACCCGCCGAAAGCACGAAGAGCTCCTCCTCAACAAGCTCTACGACATGGGTATCCTCTCATCATCCTCCAAGCTATCCGCGGTGGAGAAGAACGTGACGGTCAGCGCCTTCGCCCGTCGCAGGCTCCCCGTGCTCATGACGCGGCTGCGCATGGCAGAGACGGTGCAGGCGGCGACAAAGATGATTGAGCAGGGCCACGTCCGCGTGGGGACCGAGACGGTCACGGATCCGGCGTACCTGGTCACGAGGGGCATGGAGGACTTTGTGACGTGGACCGTGGGTAGCAAGATTAAGCGCAACATTATGAAGTACCGGGATCAGCTCGACGACTTTGAGCTGCTGTAGGGGATGGAAATGGTATTTAACTTGGGGAGTTTGGCGTATGGGTTTCTTGCAAGAGCGGATTCTTGGTTTCGTGGCATAAAAGGGGGGATGCTGGAATGGAAGATCTGATCTGTGGACGTCAGGAGGAGATTTACGTCTGTGAACTTGATGGTTCACAAAGAAGGAGACAATAGAAGTTGTGGGAGAAGATTCGATGGTGAATAGTTGCAACTATGAACGTGGGAAATAGATAGGGTCGGCATGATGGCCAGAACTGACCTCTGTTGTCTTCATTGCCAACTACACAAAAGAATAGTCCACTACTTCATGAGCCACTCAGCCCTCAAGTCTTCAGCAAGCAGTGTCTTGAGCAGCTTTGAGTACTTCAACTCGAGCCTCATCAGTTATCGAGGGTGGTCAAGTATACCCGAGGTACACTTATCATCATAACCAAGACCCTCCCCATCAAACAATCTCCATGATAAAGTAGTCCTACTCATGAACCTAAAACATGAACTGAATAGCTTCATCCTCCCAAATAAGACAATCAACTCGACGAATTGCGTCAGGTCCAGTATCTCACCCCTCCATCGGCCCCGCTCGGCTCCGTATCCCGGGGCGGAAAAGTTACAAAATGTCCCCGAGCACCCCAAGTATTAGTTGCAAGCCCTATTCCTCCCTCATACACAGCTCTCTTGTACTTTCTATCAACCAAAGGCATACCCATTGAAGACTCCTGTCATCGTGGACTTTGACCACCCACCATGGCCATCCTCTCCACCCTCAGGGAGCTCTTCCACCATCTCATCGACCCTTACCTCTTCATGAGCATATCCTTCCGCTTCCTCCCCGGCACCATCCTCGACCTCCTCCGCGCCGGCGACATCCGCACCCTGCTCTCCCCCTCAGCCTTCAAGGAAGCCTGGTTCGGCAACACCTGGGCCTTTGTCGGACCTCAGGTAAAGGTCAACGCCGAGAAGCGCGTCATCCCCTTGCTCGAGGGCCGCGTGCACAACGGCAAGGTCGTGGAGGATGTCGTCAACCCGCCCATCGATGGGCTTGTCCTCGAGATTGGTGCGGGGAGCGGCATGTGGGCGGATGTTTTTGCCAAGGTTGGTGGGGGTGTTGGTGATCATGATGAGCAGCTGAGGCATCGAAAGGGTGGGAATGGATTAACCCGTGTGTACGGTATTGAACCCAATCCTCAGTCAGCCGCGGCTTTGAGACGGCGCGTCAAGGAGGTCGGGCTCGAGGGTGTTTATGAGGTCGTTCCCGTGGGTATCGAGTCCATCAACGATCCTACAGCTTGGGATGGACGGATTGAGCCTGGAACCGTCGACTGCATCGTCACTATCCTGTGTCTGTGCAGCATCCCTGAGCCTGAAAAGAACATCAAGCTGCTGTATGAGAGTCTCAAGAAGGGCGGTCGATGGTATGCCTATGAGCATGTCCAGGTTGAACAAGGAGGTTTCCTACTCCGCGCTTATCAATGTAAGTTGAGGATCTCACCCTTCAAGAGAGTTGATGCTGACATGATTAGGGCTCACAAATATCGTCTGGTCACAAGTCATGGGCTCATGTCGCATGTGCCGAGCTACGGGCAAGACATTAAGAGAAGCTGGGCCGTGGGAAAAGATTGATCTAGCGCCGCCAGTGGGAGAGCCAAGATTCGAATTGCTTCCTCATGTTCTTGGAACATTGACCAAGTAGACGATTGAAGTACAAAGCGTGTATAAGAGCAATGATCAATGCATATATGAAAAAAAGACATGATGAATTATTCTGGGTATCGATATCCAAACTCCAACGCCAATCAAAGCTCATCGTCGTCGTCGTCATCTGAAAGAAAGATCGAGGTCCTCTTACTAGAGCCATCCATCTTGATCTTGACTTCTTCCGAATCCTTGGTATCCAGGGGTTCTGCCTTGACCACCTTCTCCTTAGTCTCATCAGCCTTGATATCCTCAGCTTTGACTGACTTTGTCTCCAAGTGTTCATCCTTCACCTCCCCTTTGACGTCAATGTCAGTTTTAGTCTCCATCTTCACATCATCTTCCTTGGCATCAGTTTCGGCCTTTGCTTCCGTTTTCACATCCTCTTCCTTGACAAGACCCTCGCGGATCAGCTTGGTCTCTCTCCTCTTGTAAAAAGTATCCAAGCAGTTCCTCCTCGCTTCTTGAGTCCAGCTCTCCACCACCAGAGCAAATTCAGTCGCATTAGCGAAGCCAAACTCCCTTGCCATCTCGCAGAAATGTCGCAGCATCACCTCATTCGGGGGGTTGTAGACGCTGTGTAGACCGTCCCCGCAGTCTTCATCACTCTCTGCAAAGAGAGCATTCTGGCCATCGACATCACCCTCCGCGTATGAAGTCATGGCAGCTCGACGTGAGAGCTGTTCCTCCACTTTGGACGTTCCGATAACTTCCGAGTTGTCATGAGTGTATTCGACACCTGCTGAAGTGAGGATGGCTTGGATGGCGTCAATTTTCGGCACCTTGGCCTTCTTCGATTCAAGCAATTTCTCCTGATTCTCAGATGTGAGCAATGCAGCCAGCTGGCTCATGCCACCATCTTCAGCATCCGTGTCCTCATTCTTGACCATACCAAGCGTCTCCCCGTCCTTGGCCGCTTTTTCCATGTCGACGTCCACGAGGTTAACACCAGCCTTGGCCTCGGCAATGTTGGTCTTGTTCACGATATCTTGAAGCAGCCCGCTGTCGTTGTGATATCTAAAGATGTTGCCCAGTCCAAAGATTTCACCCTTCCTCTCGGTATCCTGCTGGACACCTTTGAAGTAGCGACGCTCAGACGATGCGGTATATCCGATGTTGGCCTGCTGCTGCTTGTAAATTTGTCGTGCGTACACAATCTCTTCCACTGTGCCCAGCGAAATGAGTCGAAACACTTCAACATCACGGGTCTGGCCGATACGGTAGGCTCGATCCTGAGCTTGAAGGTCGTACGAAGGATTCCAGTGAGGGTCAACGATGACAACCTTGTTCGCAGAAGTGATGTTCAGTCCCACGCCTCCAGCCTTGGTCGAGATGAGAAACACAAACTGCGTCGGATCAGAGTTGAATGTGTCGACAACCTCCTGACGCTGTTCGTAGCTCAGAGACCCATCCAGGTAACTGACAGTGTAGCTCGTGTTGGTGAACAGGTGCTGCAAGATACGAAGAAGTCGCACGCTGTGGGAAAAGACAAGGACCTTGTCTTCATTGCTATGCCAAAACTTGAGCAGCTTCTTCAGAACTTTCCACTTTCCACAAAACTCGGGGTTAACCAGATTCTTAATCCGGTCCCGATTATCGTAGAGGTGCTTCCATGTATCCGGCATACAAGTCCTAAGGGTGTTTAGCTCTGATGTATGTTTGGTGTCCACGTCGGTCGTCTGTGGAACCAGCAGAGTAAGGTGGTTTGCCAACTTTTGCAGCACAATCATGCTGGGAAAGACAATGCTTTGCCATCGTGTGCCGCTGGGCAGAAAGCGGTTACAGCACCACCCTTTCTTGCTCTTCCCGCAGCAGGGTTCAGAGAGGCTTCGCAGAATATCAATCTCTGCGCTATCCAAGAAGTTCTCATATGCATCTCGCTGAAGGTCTGTGAGGGGACAGAACACAACTCGGTCTGTCTTCTTGGGTAGTTGATGCGCAATGAGAGTCTTCATTCTCCGTAGGAAATACCGTGGTAAAAGATTGTGTGCCAACTTGTCGGCCGTCTGCCTGGCAAGACTGAGCTGAGCCACGGTTGCATCGTGAGATTGGCCAACAGTCAGGGGTTTGGTGACGGCTTGCGTCCACTCAGCGATTGTTCCAAAATGGCCAGGATTCGTCCAATCCAGTAATGTCCAAAGTTCTTCGTACCTGTTCTGGATGGCGGTGCCAGTAAGGCCAATGCGGCAAAGCGCATTAATCTCGTTGAGCGCTTTGGTGGTTTCTGAGTATCTGTCTTTCAGCCGGTGACACTCATCAGCAATCACGGCGTCCCATTGAACCATGTTAATGGAGCTCCTGCTGTTCTTGTAAGTGTCGTATGTGGTGATGACGATCTCGAGACGGCCGGCACGGGCAGCACTGAGAACATCTTCCTTGTGAATTCCGTGGAAGAGATCAATGTGCCACCAACCCCAGCGGTTCAGTTCGTTTTTCCAGTTCATGATGAGGGATCCGGGACACACGACCAAGATCCTAGGATACCAGCGGTCATTGTACTGCCGTATTTGCCGCATGCGCTTGGCGTCACGCTCATCGCCAGTCTTGCCAAACGCAGCGGTCAAGAAAGCGGCCACCTGTACTGTTTTGCCGAGGCCCATGTCGTCACCCAGAATGCCACCCTCCTGGTACACAAACTTTCGGTGGAGGAAAGATACGCCAGCAATCTGATAGTCTCGGAGGTACTGTGCGATTGATGCCGGGATGAGGCCTGCCGACTGGGGCAACTCGATATCCTTGTATGGTCGAGATGGTTTGATTCCGCTGCTCTCTTCGAACTTGGGCCGTTCTTCCAGTTCCTTCAGTCTCCTAGTTTCTTCAAAGTGTATGCCCGTGTAGTCCGGTGGAACCATGAGGGCAGCATCGTGATGACGCTTCTTGTTGGCATCAAACTGCCGTCTTCGCTCAATCAGATATTCAGGCAATCCTGCGAGCTCAAAGTCTTCTTGGGGGATATTGTCGTCTCCATGTACATCATCACCTCTCTTCTTCCCTTTGGACTTTCGTTTAGCCCTTCGTTTCTTTGGTTTCACGGGCAAGTCATCATCGTCGTCAGTCCATTGGACCTTTTCCTCGATCTCGACGGGCTGTTTTCTTTTCTGGGCCGCCTTGGGGAGGGGAGATGCATTTTCCCCAGACTCGGAAGCTGTATCTCCATCGTCGAGAATTTCAATTACCTCTACCTTGCCTGGGGGCATATTTAGGGCATGGGGTTGTTGTAGTGGTCGTGATGAGTGCAGTTTCACGCTCACGTGTGGCGACGCGTTAAGCACGTCGAGGCTTGAGCGAGAGCACGTGACCCCACTTACAAGTCTTTAGGTACACAACACATCGGAATCACCCCAGGGGTCTTTTCTCAGCTTCTCCTCGCTAGAGCATTCTGCAAGATTCCATTCTCAGCAAGCACACTCTCAGCTTCATCCCCTGGCCCGCATCGTCCAAGACGCTCTCGTCAGATGACTCTTGCAGCATTGCAACGCTCAGCTCAGAGCGAATGTCTGGTGTAAAACAAGGCCCCCACTCCACTTTACACGGACGCATGACAGCTGCTCAGCCACCCACCGAAGCACCCGAGCTCCATGTCTTGTCCAATCCAATCCCGGTAGTTGGAACTTTGATGAGTGATGTCAGAATCTTTTCGCTTTCGGTTGAAAAGTTATCAGCATGATGAAAACGGCAAAATCAAGTCCGGGGCAGCCTCCCCTGTGCGGGCTCGAGATCATGATCATCTTCGGATCGCACAATCTTACCATGATGGTCTTGGTAGGCTGCTTCGTAAATATTGCACTTATTATGGGATCGCCAATCAAAACACCATGCCATAGTCCGTGTACTTCATCTGCCGGCACTTGCGCGACATGGAACCCGGACCATTTTAGCTTCACATTGACGAGAGTAAATCAGAATATTGTCGAAGTGGAAAGATCAGTTGGATTGACGGGTATCGAATTAATAACTAAAAAGCCCAGCGCGTCGTTGCCTTCAGAGCCAATCCAACGTACGCCTCCATGTCGCAAACAAAGGAAAAGGGATAAAAAAGAGTTGCAAAGCACCCCATGTCTGTCGTGAAATCGGCACCCAAACACCCAGGCGTGGGTCACCGGCGTAAGGTATCAAAGCGAAGAGAAAAGTATGCACCTCATCACGGCGTCCTCGGCGGCAGCATGCGCCCAGCCGTGCCCCGGCATCCTCGGCAGCCATTGGTGTCTTGGCCGTCAGACAATGCGTGTCCCGTGGTCCATGACTAGCTGCCGTGTCTGGCTGGTCGTTGACGGTTCGAGAGCGGGGCTGGCCGACACTCCCTAGAGCTCATCTCACCGGGCTGAGCTGAGCTGGCCGGGGACTGCTACGGCCCCGAGAAGCGAGGTGTGAGGCCGCCTTAATACTTCAGGATGATGTACAGAGCGTGGATGATACCGGGAATGTAACCTGCAAGGTGGGGTTAGAAGACTGTACGCATCGGGGACGGGAATGTCATGGAAAGCGAGATGCTTCGACTTCGGAGGAGCCGGAGATGAGACTGAGAGAAAGAGAGTCTTACCCAGAATGGTCAACAGGATGTTGATGAGGAAATCGGCGCCGCAGCCACGCTCGAGGAAGACACCCACGGGAGGGAGGATGATGGCAAGGAGGATCTTGCAGATGTCGCTGTTGTAAGTCAGTATATGGCTTGCCTCTTTGTTGCTTCATCGTCTCGGAGGAGCTCGGGAATCCGGGGCAAGACATCATATCAACAATTACATTGTTGCGACATGAAATAAATTGCGGAATACTCGGAATGACGTCGTCGCGAGAACGAGAGCGAGGGCTAGCTTACCTAGCAGTGAAAGGCATGATGTCGGTGTTGAGGAGGTGTTACTCGAAGAGATGTGATTGATAGTGGTCGAGAGTGTTGTATTGAATCTTTACGCAAAGACGAAGTCGTAAGAGCAGAGTATGAGTTGTGAAAAGGCAAGCTGTAAGAAGGGGGGGGACAAATTGTCTTTTATATCAGTGATCCGGAGCTTCCTCACCCATGCACCTCGCACCCCATTCACTGCCCTTTGCCCATCTTGGCTCCTCGTTCCAACTTTCCCCGTTTCCTTGACGAACCCACGCAACCAAGCAGAGCCCGCCATCCCGCAGCACCGACAACCCCGTGGTCCCCGTCAGCCCAGCCCTGCGACACCTTCGAGTTCTGGGCACTGCGTCATCGATTCGCTGGCCGCGAAGGGGGGGGTGGGCAAGCCACAGGGACGACGTCTCGGAGCAGGGAAGCACGGCCAAGCGAACTCTGCCCTGCTTTTTTTCTCCTGGCCAAGCACAATGCGCGCCAGGACGAAGGTGGTCCATCTTGGTTAGAAGCTTGGAGAGGTTTGGGTAGTCGGCAGTCCCATGTCCTAGCAGGGCTACGTCATGAATACGCCGCAAGCCAATCGTGCAAGGTCTCTGTGGGGCGACGCCACGATGGTTTACGCGGATGCAGCTACCTAGATACGGGCGCTACCGTGACGCAGCTGAGCCACATATGGCGCAGCAACGACGACAACAAAGCATCACTCCATGGAATCACGATCCCCTGTGGCGAGCAAATAGTCATTCACGATTAGATGCATTTGTTGTCGATGTGGCTTGGCGGCTTTTGTCTCCCTCTGTCTGCACAGCCTCGTAGTTGGGCTAAATCTCGATGCCCAGACATTTAGACCTTCCAGAAGCCAAATGCCCAAGTGAGACAGGCTGTGTCAATCGTGTGGCTGGTGTCCCGCGGCAAAGAAGCTTTCCCTCTATCCAAGGGTGCCTGGCAAACAAGATTCCCTGACGCTCACTGTCGTAATTGGAGCAAGGCTAGAGCGGCTTGGGCGACCCTCTCGAGGTGCCGGTTGCCGGGAACAGCCCGGAACGGAATGATCATATGGACGGGCCTTTTGCCAAGATGCAGAACCGCCATGCGCAAGTTGAGACATCAACAATCAAGATCCTGTGTGGCATGGCATGTTTTCGCGTGGCTGAGCAAACAATTTCACCGCCGCTCTTGGCCCTTTTCTTTTATCGCTTCATGTTTCGAAGTAGGCGGAACGCGTCAGTGCCAAGGACGGCCTCTCGGCACTGGGCCAAGATATTAATAATATGTCGGCCACCCCATCAAGTATGGTTGCTGTCCATGATTTTCTCTCTGCCGACGGACGGAGCCATGTGTCTGGGGAAAAGATCGCTGTTTGCGTAAACGTCGTTGTAAACGTAGGACAAGATGGATTCAACTCCGTCTTCATCTCGGCGATGATATCAATAATTCTTTGCACTTCTGAAACTAGGGCTGTCATGGAACTTACCCAGGCCGGCCTCAGTGTTTTGGTATACGGCTAGTCCAATAGCAATCCATAAAGTGAAATGACCCAGCAAGCCAGGGCTCTGTAAGCCGAGAATACAGATAACAAAGATTAGCTTAAGCAAGATAGGAATAACCATATCACCTGGGTCAAGCAAAAAAAGAGACATAAGGATAGACATATTAGCGTATTCTTCTCTATATATTATCATAAAAACTTAATAAAATAGATAAAAAAGTATTCTAAATTTAATACTATTTTATGATTATTTTCTAAATTACTTTACTAAACTTATGGGGAGGTAAGTCGCTGTCTAGATCTTTCGGCGTCTCGTTTGTTGCTTTGCCCGCGTGCATATGACTCTCTTTACTCGGAACGCTCGGCACCTCGTAAATTCTCGTTTTTTCCGTACCTGAGCGACAGGTCCGCATTAATTTGCCTCCCCTGGCCGGCTTTGACGGTCTACCTCGGTAGCCAAGGAGGTAGATGGATAATGCCCAGAGCTCGGCGACTGATGACAAACGTTGTGCGTAATGTTGTCTTTCCTCAAGACTAGAACTGTTGGCTCCCAGCAGATAAGGAGTGAAGCTATGGATGTTGTTCAATATTGAGAGAGATTATATACAAGCCGACGCCAGACAGCCTGTCTAATAGCTCCCATCGCTTCATGCGCCCCATGTCGCCTAATTCAGTCCTCAACCTTAAAAGATCGACCATTGTCCTGCTTTGGCGAACTGGTGGATCAAATAAACAATTAGGCTATAGGTGCAAATGCACAAGGTACGTCATTGTATGGCGATGCCGCTACACGGCTCACCCTACAGGACAAGATCAACTACATTGCTTACATGCCGTAAAAGTACAAGACTGGATGACTGAATGGACAGGGCTATGAATATGTTGCTTCTTATTCTGGGAACATCTCCAAAATGCAATTGATGCTTGAATGACGTGACTGTGGCATATTCTACGCGAGGAGTTCGAATTAAAGGCTCCATCATGATCTGTTACCAAGGCTGGTTCTGACTTATCCCGCGGGTCGAGAAATAAACGAAACATCAGAACCTCCCGAGGCAGCTTCCCCCAAGCAGAATAATTAGCCCAATATATATATACAATAATAAAGGTTAAGCTTTAGAGCTTCTTTGTTCATTCTTTCTACACTCCGTCTGTTAACTCCAGGGGAGGATAAGCTAAAGGGTTTATCCAAGCCACCCTCGTTTTCCTTGACGCGGACGCGTGTCTACCACATGGTGCCATCAACTGCAGTTAAAGTGCCCTAGCCCATGTTCATGCTCCAAAGTATCGATATTACTGTGTTTTGTAATTGGTGCTCAGCGGCGTCACTATTATAAAAATGTGTTTCTTGCTCCTCTGACATACATTTTACCACGAGAAGAGAAGCATAACCAACATCCAAAATGTTTCGAGGCTAGTCCTGGACTAAGTCGATATATACGCCATGGATAAGTAGTAGGCCAAGTTCATTCGTCGTTTTCTTCAAGTGACCTCAACCCACCTTATTACCTCGATAGGCAGTGTACAACACCGGGGCTTTCCACACAATTAGACGTTGCAGACGAATGGTATGAAGTGGATGCAACTACAAGAAATTTATTGCAACTGGGTGCTCAGATATTAGCGAGACACCACTGCTACTGTACAGATTAGATATACAGTTTTTATGACAAAGATGCTTTTCATCTTATTTTACACCTGAGCCTTGACTTATTCCTCCTTGATCTCAGAAACAGCCCATCGCTTGCCGTAAAAGACATTTCCAAGAAGCTTGGAGCCCACAAAGTATCCAACATAAGCACCAGCAACGATGGTGACGGGCCACTTCTGCCACTCGCGATCCCAGTCGAGGGGAATCGGCACGGCTCCGAGCCACGCGCCGACCACGGTGCCCACGAAGCCGCCAAAGGTCTGGTCGAAGGGGGCCGAGACGCTGACGACGGCCTGGAGGGGAACGGGGTCGGAGCCGCGGACGTAGAAGATGGGGTAGATGGCGAGGACGGCGATGTGTGCGGCGCAGAGGAACGTGTGGGAGGCGTGGGTTAGGAATGGGGCGCCGAAGAGGACGAAGAGGATGTGTAGGACGGGCGTCAGGATGAGGGTGAGGACCAGAGAGATGACGGCAGTCTGTACGATATGTATTAGCTTTGAGGTATCCAGGTTTGGCATGTTTCCAACACTTACAGCAAAAGCCTTTGGTTCCCGTGTATCCGTCTTCTTCTTCTCGCCTGGGCGCAGCTTCTTAGAACCCTTTGCGCCCGAAGATCCCGCGGCGGGAAGACACAGGGTCACATAGAGCGTCTGAATAACAGCAACCACAGGAAGACCAATCTGGAGTGTCGACACAGGATCGGCCACGAGGGCTTCGAAGCGCCAGACAAACAGGCCAGCAAGCACCAGCTGGTGGACGACGGAGACAGGCAGGGCGAGGGGAGTGCTGAGCAGCGGAATCGCAGGCACGACAGCCTTGGGAGCAGCCGGCTGGGCGGGGGCGCCCTTGATCAGAGTTGTCGACATTGTGACCGGGTCGATCAGGGGCATTGAGCTTGTGGTGGTTTGTAAACGAGTGTCTGGAGCGGGCTCGGGCTCGTCGCGATCTCCAATTCCCTCGGGCAAATCACCAACAAGGTAGCTGGAGTTGCCAGGTGTGGCTTGGCGGGCTGGCGCGACATCACGTTTCAGGTCACATGATGGAAATCGTGTAACCCGTTTCACCAGTGGCTCGTCCGAGTGGTCGGCTCCGAAGCCCGTACTCATCCGTGCCATTGTTCGATGACTGTATCACCACCACCATGATGAAATTCTCCGGTGAGGACCAGACGAGACCACTGGTCCGGAACGGGACGGGCTAGCATGACAGGAAAGTGGCAGCATCGTGGAACCGTACGCCATTGACATCGGCATCGGCGAGGGCCACGGCAGTGTGATCGCATCGCCATCTAGGATCTCATGCAATCTGGGCTGTCAATCTAGAAACCACCCAGTCATACAACCTGGAACGAGCAAGGACAAAACATGCCAGGAACCCGACAGGCCGGGCTAGAACATGGCTGAAAGAGGTAGGGCAGAGGGTGTTTGGGGTATCGAGGAGAGCATCATGACTGGCTGACCTGAGCTGAGCATCTGATCATGGCACATTTTTTCTTCTTCTTTGTGTGAATGCCGAGCCTCACGCAGATAGCTCGCTCTTCCCCGGAGGCTCATGCTCAGCTGCCTATGAGTCGATGAGGCCATGGCCAGATGTTCCCGGGAGAAACAGGACGGCTGCCAGGCGAAGGCGTCTGGCCAATCATGAGACTCGCCGGTCCCCGCCGACCGGAGCGAGATGGCACCACAAAGACCGTCCTCGCCCTCGAAATCGTGCCATGCACCTCCGACCTGGGGTGCTGACTGATGGCTCTCTGACGGTCGTCATTGGTCAGCTGGTCTTACACCCTCAAGCGACCCCGGTGTCAGTACAATGGCTGGTGGTATGATGGCCTCGAGACAAGATGAAATCTGACCACAATGGATGTATCCGGCTCAGCGGGTGCTGGGAGCTCGCCGTTTGAACGATTGTCGGGAACAGAAAATTGTTATCCCTGCCAACAAGATCGGCATGCCACGTCTGTATAAGAATCGAAGCCATCTTCCTTCTCCAAGTCCATCTTCTCTCACCACCATCAACAGCATCAACAGAGCAATCTCAACTCTCCAATCACCTCTCCACTCACGCCTTTAAAACAACAAAACTCACCACTCAATCCAATTCGTCTTTTGCGAGTCTCGATTCATCTCTAAATCTCTCAACTCAACAAACAAACAACACCACTTAATCAACATGTCTCCCATCGTTGTCCGATCTGCCGCCCGCGCTGTTCAGCGCCGCCAGTTCTCTCTCCTCGGCGCCATGCGAACCGTTGGCCGATCTATGGAGTCTCACCCCTTTGAGCGCCTGCCCATCAGCCAGCAGCCCGCTAAGCCCGACTACGCCAAGATGTTCAAGCGAGTTGGCAGCCAGGCTCTCTTGTAAGTTGCCAATTGCATCTTTACGCAAAAACAATATACTAACTGGTATTTCTTCAGCTTCTTCCCTGGCTTCGCCGTCATTCTTGGCTGGCCCCTCGCCGCCGAGGCTGTCTTCGATGGCCGACTCTAAGCAGTCAATCGGCAACATGATCGATTCTTTGGATCAAACTTCGAAAGCGAGCGAGACTCGACGGGACCGTTCCTCGATAGACCATACACTTTTTGGCTACATTGTTGGATACCGGGACCATTTGTGACAATGCACAGTCACTTTGTACATAGGCATTGAAAGGCGTTTGAGGTGCATTGGAAGCTGGAAGATGCACACAGCATCAGCTACGACTATGATAAATTTCTAGAAATATAATTCCATATGTCAACGACTATGAGACTCTCTTTTGATGTGAAAACCAAGGTCTTCAAATGCGGCTACTCTTAATTAACATACTATCATCAAGGGACCCCTTCTCATGCTCATGCAAGAACTTGCATCTATCACATAGTAATCAACATGAATCATCTTCATGCATGAACTTCTTAAGGGGTATCAAACAATGAAATTTCTATCAAGTGTATCGTACAGATTAAATTCGTCTCAACCATCACCTCGGCGTCAATTATTAGTGACCACCCAAGTTGGGTTCATTATAACCAGAGTGATACGCGCCCACAGACTTGTATCCCGACCTCTTCTCCTCCCTCTTACCACCAAACATCTTGCCGACCATGAAAGCGGCCGCCATCAGGATAGGCACGCCGACGCCGACTCCAATAGCGACTCCCTTCTCCCACTTGCGCCTCTCCTCTTCTCTGGCCTTCTCGCTCTGTGTCTCGAGGTACGGCAGCACGTCGTCGTCCATGACGATGAACTTTGACGACTTGTCCATCCATGGGTTACCGTGAACGCGTCCCTCGCCCTCATAGGGTCTGTCAGGCTGTGAGACGGCCCAGAGGTTCTTGAGGTTGCTGGCGGCAGCCTTGACCTGCTCGGCGTCGATGTCGTCGTGATCCTTGTTGGGAAAGTCGGCAGCAAGGTCCTTGAACTTGAACGTGTAGGACGTCTCCTTGTTCTTGAGCTCTGTTCACAAGCGTCAGTTCGCACATCCAACGTGACTCTAGAAAAACCCACCCTTCTTCCAAGTCAAGCTACTCGAGTTGCTAGGCGTGTCAGGATCCCTCACGAAATGCCACTCAATGAGAGTAGAGTAGTCGTCGTCGGCTCCATGCCAGCTAATGGTGTACTCCTTATCCCAGAGGACCATAGCCGGGTTATCGCCCTCATCGCGGTTATAGTACGGCCAGGTATTGTTGGGGTATGAGCAACCCTTCGACGAGTCCTCATTGTTGGTAGAGCACCAGACGAACGAGGTGACACAAATAGCATTGTCTTGCTTGCAAAGCCATCGATCTTTGGCGGGGTCAAAAGCGCTCGCCGACGAGACGAGACCCGTCGCAGCGAGAGCTAGGAGTAGGCCGTTGCGGGTGATAGCCATGATGAGTACGTAAACACGCGACAGAAATCTGGAGTTTGTGATGAATCGTCGCGTTCACTTCACGATCTTGAAAAAGACTCGGCCCCAGAGCCGAAACCCCAGGGACCGGCGGGGGCATGAAGTCATGTTATAGACAATCCCCAAGTGTCACAGAGACAGGCCATCAAAACAACCGGGGTCGGTATAGCGCCAGATATCCGGCACCATCGCTTCATACGAGGAAGCACTGACACATTTCGTCCCATCCCATGGTGTTGACCCCTCCCAACCAAGGCTAGCAGGATTCTGCTTCCGGGGGCATCTCCGAGCTGAAACCAGAGATTTTTCCCAATGAAAAAAACCCAGTCCCACAGAATAGACTCGGAGGCCGTATCTCTGCTCCGATTTGAGAGGTGGTTAATTTCCAGCTGGTGTTAGCGGAGGAGCTGTTAATTGCAGGGTTTGAGTCTTCAGGGTTTGGATCGCCAAGGGTCTGATACACAGGGGGTGGCAAACTTAATTTTAGAACCCGAGGCCTATTTGGAGAGACGAGTGACAGATGCTGCAGGGCTCCTGTCTGCAGTGTCTGTGCAGCCTGGGTGCGGGTTAAAATTGCAGTGAAAAAAATCCGCGTTGATCTCGACATGGAATCCATCATACCAAGTAGATTGGAGCTATTCGGGACATTTTCTTTTCCATTCCTTGCTTTCATAGTGTTCTTTTCTTGGGGGTAAGTACATCCTACGGTGCGGTTCATTAGAAGCTCGTTACGTCCGCTACGAACTTGCATGACCTGAGGCCCATAGCTTCTTGTATTTTTTTTTTTTTTTTCCGGTCAAAGCATGAAGCCCGATAGACTACTGATATCGCAAACGCTGGTTTACTCGACTACGCTTCTTGCCCTGGTTTACAGCTGATGGAACCGGAATCGGAGAGACTTATGCTGCCCAACGTGATCGCTAAGTGATGGAAATGCCCCCTTCTATATCGCAGGTGGCTCTATAAGTTGAACTTATCAAGTCCACCTACGTACAGTGGTGCGCACAAAGGCAAACAAACAAACAATCCACACGAATGATACCTAGACACATCGGATAACTTTCATATCATTAACAGTCCTTGTATCAAGTCAAGACGCAAGCCTCTTTCTTGCCAATGCTACTGAGTTCCGTAAGAGTAGTCAAGAGCCACGGCAACTACTAGCTCTGCCCATCATGTAGGGCCATTTGGTGACATCCTGGTTCTGGTGACTCTCCATGGAATTATTTTCTTTTGCAATCATTCAAACTTTGGCCGGGCGTACCTCACAATGAAGTGGGAAGGATTGAAGTCTGCAGTTGAAGCATTTTCAAGAATGATCACTGTGCCATAAACACACAAATCCCCTTTCCGCTGACTGCAAAGGTTTATAAAAATGGAGAAGTGTTCTCTTAAAAAGCTTGCACTGTTCTAGAATCAGTCTACTCCGCAAAGGCCTCACTCCCACCTTGCCTTCATTTCCTACCACGTAGTGATCGCAACTGTGTCAAGACATCAACACCATTCCCAGGAACCCATTCAAATCTCGCAAGAGCTAGTTGCCATAATATTCCATGACAATACAACATGACATGACAAACAATTCCGAGTAACGCCAGTCTAACTCCCATAAGCCCTTCCAGGCAATCCAAGTCTAAGACAGTCCATACATGCAACTAACACCTGCCCCTTTAAACGACTAAAGCAACTCTCCCTCTCCTTCTTCTTCTACAAGGTCATCATCTTCCTCCCAGTCAACCTGAGCCGCCATCTCCTCCGCTCTTCGCTGAACCTCGGCCAGGCCTGAAAGCTCGGCAACATAATCCTTCTCTTGAAGTGCCTTCTTGACAAATCCCCAGCCATCCGTGCGGAAAGCATCAAGAATCTTAGGACTACATGCGCTGCAGCAGTCATATGACTGACCCCGGATGACGATATTCTGGAACGTCGACACATATCCTCGGACCTGGTGAGGCACCAGACCCAAGGCATGGTCAGGGGGGTCTCTCTCAGGGACCACTCCTGGTGTTGGCTGCGGAGCTGGTGCATCTTTACCCAGAGGATGCTGAAGCAAGCTCGTCAACAACTCGACGAGAAGAGCAGAGGCGATGGCTGCAACGCCTGGCCTAGTGACGGTACACTGCTGATCAAGAGTCTGATCCTTCTGCGACTATTGAAGAGTTAGATGTGGACCTGTTAGTGCGCAAAAAGACTTACATCTGCTGGGGCAACAACATCATTGCAGAAATAGCAACCAAGTGGCGTCTGGCCTTCCACCTTGGTCTCGCTTCCATGTCGCATCACGACATACGAGTCAAAGCCCAGAGCTGCGTTCATGACAATCTTGCCCGCAGCCTTTCCCATGACAGTTGGCAGCCATCGAGACTCTCTCGAATCCATGAGGAGGAAGATAGCATCATGCTCATCGATGAGCTTTGCCAGTTTCTCATAGTCTCCTCGCGTCTTGGCCTCGTCCGTAAAGGGATGCCCGAGCATAGGGACTGACAAAGCATGTCCCTCACTGTCGACACCAGGATAGATCTGTTTAAGCACCTCAGCTGCCCGGGGTGCCTTTGGCTTTCCACCCTCGAGGCAATCAGTAAACTCGAAGAGCGGCTGTCGCACAGGATTCGAAAACGAGACTCTTCCATAATCAACAAACGTGATCTTCCGGACGCCCCAGCCCATGAGATTTCTCGAAACGTAGCTCCCTAGAGTTCCAGCCCCCAGGAGGAGGCACTTTGTATTCTTGATCTTTTCCAGGTCCAGATTCGGCGCAATTCGCCATTTCATGAGCTTCAAGTTCAGATCAACCGAGCTATCGGCCAACCGGGCGGGATCCATGTATTCGCTCAAGCTGACCTGCTGAGCCTGGAGCTTGCCGTTTCGTGACCTCTCCCAGCCAGTGACCTTGGGCATTTCAGTAATCTCCAGGTTCTCAACAGGGTCCATCTCAATCGGAAGAATCACGCTTCGCGCCTCATGCCTCCTAGCCCAAGTATCTCGGTAGCAGAGGATCTTGACCTTTGTCAAACGAAACCTCTGTCGAATGAGAATCAGGTAATTCCGCAGGGGCCATCCAGGTCCCTCGGGGTATGTTGAAGGGTCGACAAAGGCGACATATTGGTCCTCCTCGGGGACCTGGTTAAAGAAACCATCCTCGAAATCTCGAAGGGAACCAACTTCCCACTTGTAAGGAAGATCGTGAGAGTGTTCGGCATCCTCAGTCTGTTGGTGCGCTCCATGCACCTTCTTGGCCAAGAAGAAGCCATGCTCGCGAGCATCCACGCTGTACCTCCATGTCCCAACTCTATCCACGAGAGCCGTGCTCTCCTCGGAGTTGAGGTGCTCGGCCGGACCGGATCGTTTCCAGGAAGGATCGGAGTGAAGCGCCGGGAAGGCGAACCAGTATGTGAACTTGTACTTTTTGAGGTCGGCGTAGGAGAGGATGACAAATGACGAGAGGAGTGACGGAACAGAGTAGATGCTACCATCTTTGATCGCGTCCCAGACCTAGAATTGTCAGCGAAACCCGCATGCGCACGCTCTATTGTACTCAAGTACCTGTCGACCAGCAGTCTTAATCATGGCAGACTTGTCCATGTTTTTGAAATCCTCAAGCGTGTTGACGTTCCTAATAATACCCTCGGCCCTCATTGTCCCAAGAGGTGGACTGGGCGCATTAGTTCTGCGATGGTCAGAGAGGAATGCGCAAAATCAAATAAGGAGCCTACCTGCCGCTCGTGAGAGCGTTCCCCAGGATCTGCATGCGACAGCTGGACTCGGGGTCTTCAAGCCGCGGCTCGTAGAGTCCCAGTACGCTGCGCGCCGAGTCGTCGAGCTTGTCATGGTCGAGCTTTGAGCCGAAGAGCGCCGAGTAGAACGGCAGCTCTATCTCGGACGTAAAAGTCGCAAACTGCAGGGGCTTCGCAGCCATGTTGACGGTTTTGACGGGCTTGTCGCCTGCTGCTGAGCGTTGGTAGACGTATGGAGGTTTCAAGGGTTCCAAGGATGTTGCGCAGGCAGAGATTGACAGTGAAGGGAAGAGGATGAGTATATAATGTAGGAGCTAAATTAGGCACGCATGTGTGGACGGCTGACACGGCGAGGCTGTCACTTGATGCGGATGTGAACTCAGTTGGTCACTCAACTCAGTTCCTGTCGTCACAAGACAACAATGACGAGTAGCTTCCATCAAGCATAAGCAGCCGGAGCCAGGGCCAGGCGGCCCCGCGGCGGGGTACAGCTTATCGGCCGCTCAACCCGGCCTTATCGCTCATCCTTCAGGCAGCCAAGAAGCCAAAAAGTCAGCCCTGTTTAACGCCCGGGTGTAGGGTAGCAGTCGTCATAGGTCAGTCCAAAATGCAGTAAAGGATTGGCTCTCAACCCTCAGAACCGGCATCGCATTCAACATCCCAAACACAGAAACCCGTAAACAAATATTCACAATCTATGGTCGCTCAGGGAAACAAGAGGGATGACTTTCCTTTCAATAAAAGTAATTCATTCAACCCCTTAACCTCCCGTTTTACCCATTTCCACAGATCCAGTGGAAGAATGTGACCCTTTCTCCCTCGACGCCATCTTTAAGGGAGATGCCGCTGCATCTAGAGCAACGGGATGAACCCACACACCTCCCGGAATGTGCGCTATGAACCCCGTCGATAGAGTAATATCCAGATCTCACTATGGGTTTCTCAAAATAGAGATCGTCCAAGGTCGCGGCCAGTGCATGGAGAGACATTCAAGCAAACCCTTTGGCCGCTTCCTGGCAGACCCTTTGTTCTGCCGGCCTTCTAGAAGTGACCGCAAACGGCGCACCCCACACGTGCCATGACAGCTACGCGCTTAGAGACGCCAGTCGCGTCGGATCTCGACCAAGGCTCATCCCAAGTTTCTTTCATCTCAATCTCATACGTTGAGAACCTTACAAGATGCTTATTGGAGTCTGCGGTAGTACGTAAACTCTAACCCATAGTATGGCCGTTTCGAACTCACCTCATCTCAGGTATCTGCTCCGGCAAAAAGACGGTGGCTCAGTATCTGGTCGAGCATCATGGCTTCAAACATCTCTACCTGCAGCCATCATCACCGTCGACGGCATCTTCTAACTCCTCCCCGGACGGCACCTCGGCCCCCTCCGAGGACCACAGGCCGGAGTCGCCGTCCCAGTCATCAGTCCCCGAGGCATTCAAAGGCGCTCTGACCTCGACCGCGCTCACCACCAAGAATGGCACCAGCTCCTCCTCTGAGACCACGCTGACCCTCAGGGCTGGTCCTCAGCACACCTTCTCCACGCCCGAGGAGCTTCTCGACTTTGTCACCAGGCGCTGGCGAAGCCGTTTCGTCACCACCGACATCCCTACCGAGGCGGTTCTAGACGTCTTTTTGCGCCGGCCCTTCTTCCTGCTCCTCTCCGTCGATGCCCCGTTGACGGTCCGCTGGCGCCGCTTCCAGCAGCGGGCCAGGCAGAGGAACGCGGAGGGACCGGACATGAGTCTAGAAGACTTCGTGGCGGAGAGCGATGCCCACTTGTACGATCCCAAGACAGGACTATCGCCGCTCATCTCCCGGGCTGTCGTGAGGTTGCTCAACACATCGTCCTCCCTCGCGCACCTGTATGCCACCCTAGGCAAGCTGGATATCCCAAACCCTGATCGCCTGCGACCATGCTGGGATACCTACTTTATGGAGTTGGCATCCCTGGCAGCTCAGCGCTCCAACTGCATGAAGCGCAGGGTCGGGTGCGTGCTTGTGGGCAAGGAGCGCAGGGTCATCAGCACGGGCTATAATGGGACTCCAAGGGGACTGCTCAACTGCGCTGAGGGAGGCTGTCCCCGGTGCAATGAGGGCAGCAGCTCGGGCGTGGGACTATCGACTTGCTTGTGCATCCACGCCGAAGAGAACGCCCTCCTCGAAGCGGGACGGGAGAGGATCCGGGAGGGGTCAGTCTTGTACTGCGACACGTGTCCCTGCCTTACGTGCAGCATCAAGATATGCCAGGTGGGCATCAGCGAGGTCGTCTACGCCCATGGGTATAGCATGGACAACGAGACTGCCCGTGTGTTTAGGGAGGCGGGCGTAAAGCTGAGACAGTTCATACCAGTGAGTATTCTGAACCCCTACTAAGCCAGATCTCTAGACGAGATTGATACCGTCCTACTGGCGATTTTTCGAGGCTGATTCAGATCTAGCCACCAAACGGTCTCATCCACCTCGAGAAGATGGAGCTCTATTAGATCGCCGGTATCTCGACCACATCACATCACCTCACCTCTCCCCTGTTGCGTCTCTGTGCGGGGAACCTTGGAGGAAGTAATCCGTTTTGCCGAGCATGTGGCTTTTGCGTAGCGAGAGACAGGTTGGATGATGGCATTTTATAAGATCAATAGAGGAAGATTTCAATGCCACTGTTTGAGCAAACAAGCTCATCGCCGATCTCCTGCTGGAATTGACCCCTCGAATATTTGCTCATCTTGATTCTCCCTGACGAGGAAGCGTAGATGAGACTCGCCTATGAAGGAGACTCGGGACTTTGGAGTTGACGTCCAGGTTTTACCCCTCCTCTGTCTCCCTTGCGAATATGAGGTCAACCCTGGCATCCATTGTCCAATCAAGCATCAACAATGGCCATGACAGCAAGCCCCTTTCAAGCGCTTATGCTCCCTTTCCCATGGCGGCCGCGTGCATAGGCACGATCCGTCCAAGTGCGTTTGCATTGCCAGCGTGGCCAGGTATTGAGGCCAGCAGGTTTCTTGCTGCCCAGCTCAGCTTGTCTCTGGATAGTGTAGGGTAATCAAGCCCTCAAGAGTCCACTTGGTCGCATCTGGGGTCGGACGAGCATCAAACCATTTTGCGTCATGGCCTTTTTTTCCTTTGCCCTTTCGGAGGACGGCGCACCTGATGGCACACCAGATTTGGATAATCTTATGCAGGCCAAACTTGGTGGCCGCATGACGGCGCTTAATTAAACCGGACGGCACAGCACAGGAGAGCCAATTTGTACACTGTGGAGATATCCGTTGTGGTTCCGTATCCAACTCGAGATGCGTCTATAATATCGGCATCCGAGCACCGTCCGCAGCTTGCATCGTGTAACTCCAGGACAACGCTCGTTGTTCCAGGAACTCGACGTGAATAGGGGTTCAGGAGAAGTAAAAACTGGTCTCGGTGATGCAGACCGCTTCTGCTTGAGGCCGCCTAGACGGCCCCTTGCAATATGAATGCAGTAGGGGTTCATTTCACAGAGCCGCAAGAGTTGTGCGGTGTGCTTCAACGGCCTACTAGCTGCAGCGGACGTCCCATAAAATATGCAACCAGTCAGGCGGTCAACAAGTTCGCGAGGCCCCTTTGTGCACAGCCAATCCAGCCCCTGTTCATAGCTTGTCTAGTGCAAGTTATGCGAGCGCGGGGCGAGGCTAGGTCGTGCTGTGCGTTCGTCCGGAGAAAAAGGTTGCAAGCGGATTCAAAGGCGACCATGGTGGTCATGTCGTGCGTCTGGCTCGGTCCGTGTAAGTCGGCACGGCATGGCATCGCATGGTACCTACGACCATCGACGTCGTTGAAGAAGCACGGAGCAGCTCCAAGAAAAGCAGCAGAAGCAGACATATGCCGAGAGGGAGCCCTCATTGGTGGCCTGGCGGGGATCGGAGAGCTTCCAAATCTCGAAGCCTGGGCTGCGATAACTTTGATATGAGCCATCGGGTGGTCCATCTCTTGGGGCTTACAGGCAGGGGACAAAGGATGGCTTGTCCGACGACTCACGACGTCTCCTTCTCGGATCCGGCGGGGCCAACCCCGGAGTCTCCCACAAGAAGCGAAATGACATGGGCCGGCCGGCATAAAGAGCATAATTAAAGACCAAATTACCACCGTCAGCTAGTGGGGAGTGTGCTGTGTAATAGGGGATGATGGGGGATGAGATGGGGAACGGGGCATGAGGGATGGGTTTGTTTGTTTTGATCGAGGAGATTTGCTGCGCGTCATGGAGGCCCGGTGCATCGGGATGGAAGGGCATGGCATGGCATGGCTGCCATGGGGGTCGATGCGCATGGGATGGATGGATGTGCTGAGCTGGTGTGTGCTGTGTGCTGGTGCGTGCCCGATGAGCTGGCTAGGTGGTGGCGGCCACTGGACCGGCCGGCCAGAAGACGAGGGCCACGGGGCGGCTGCTCAACCACAAGATACGTCGTGATGCTGCCAGAGCATGCGAGACAAGACAAGCTCCAGCAACTGGCACGAAGACGTCGCTGGCCAAGGCTTATTACAAGTAGCTCGTTGACATCGATTCTGGTGTACCTACCCGTACGTGTAAGCTCGACGTATTCGGGCTCCAAGTACGAGGCAAGGCTTGACGGGTCCCGGGATGAGGCATGCTCACCAAAGACTGACGGCGGCGATCATGACGCTGAATGGTCTGAAGGACGGGAGCCAGCGAACCGGTGGGCATCAAGATGCCGCAACACGGCCCCATCGTATCTTGCTTGCGACCTTCTGCGGCCTTACAGCGCCTAAGCAGCACCATATTGTCCATCCGTTGAGCGTTGAAGGTCTGCGACCACGCGAGCGACCAGCAGAAGCGCTCAACGCGCAGCCTCGCTCTATAGATGGGATACCTTGAGATCACCTCGTGCCATCTCGCCACGATCCCATCCCATCTCATCCCAATTCCATGCCATGCCATGGATGATCTACAACGGGCGCGAGGCGACGTGGAAACCCCCGTCGACTGCCAGACTTCTGGGAACCCCCTGGCAAGAGCCCCTAGACCTGAGAGAGGTCGGAGGGCTGGCTTGGCTGGCTTGGCTGGCTTGGGGGGCTGGTCTTTGGGTTTGGGACCTGTGAGAGACGACAGTCAGGGCCACCTCAGGACGGGAGGACCCCTGGGCACTGGCGCTGAGATGCGCCCAGTGGAGCATCGACGACAGGGGGCTTTCGAGCACTGGCTTGCTGGCGCTGGGACATGTCAGTCTGTCTCATCAGAGAGTTGTTGCTGTTGTCAGTTGTATCGACGGGGCCGAGTGGGTTATGGGAGAATAGGAGCCCCGAATCTGCCCTGAGAAAGGGCAACACGAAGCGAGCGATAGCCTGGACAATAGGCCGCAGCACAGAGTGGAGAGTCGTCTCCCTGAGATATGGATAGCTGCCCCATCACTCTCTCCTATGTTGCAGACTGGTAGGTTTCGGCTTCAGGAACTATCAAAACTCACCTGCGGGAGCTTGGCGTATCCGCGGCTACACTCCCGTCATAGAAAACGTGCTCTCCCTGAAGATCCAGGATCGTAGTCCCCTTTGAGCCGATCCGTCGTTGCCAGAACTACTACGTACGTAGACTATGCTACGACAAAAGACACAGCGCGGGAAGGCAAAAACCTCGTCTTAGACGGAGGGGAATGTGATTGTCCCGATGATGGCTCGGATGGATCAGAGCTAAAGCCTTGGAGGTGGACGGACCACGGCGGGCTACGGCCTACGGGGGACCAGCCCCGGCGCCATGGCCTGACAAGGGGAGCCCTGGGAAGGTGCGTTGGGGCCCCACCTCCTGCCACCCCCCCTTGTCTGAAGAGACGCGTCTTTCGTGTCGCGCTTTTCCCTTTAAGGAAACATTGTAAACAAATGCGTCACTTCTCGTGGACGCGCTCCTGCCCCAGCCTGCTGCTTCCTGCCTTGTTCGCCTCTCAAGCGCGCACCAATTTGCTCCATGGTCCCCGTCAGTGGCTTCCTTGTCCCGTGTCCCGGCCTCTCCCCACCGCGCCTCCCCTGTCTGGCCGTCCCACCCGCGCTTGCCCTTTTACTCCCTCCCGCTTGCTGGCTGGCTGGCCCTCGTGCCTTGGGCAGGAGTCAAGGTAGGTTTTGGCGACTCCCCACTGCATTTTACGGGGGGTGCCCTTCTAAAACCAAACGGGCCAACCGTCCTGTCCAGCCCATCAACTGCCAGCGTGCGCCCGCCCGCCTAACACGCGCAATCCTAATCCTAGGTTGCTCGAGTCCCGGATCTCTCTTCTAGGTTGTCTTGTCCATCCCATCCCATCATCTTCTCTTCTCGCCCTTCCAATTCAATTCCTCCCACACCCTCTGGGTCTTTTCCCAACTTTCCAAACCAGACGAGCCAAGTGCATACCAGCCCGATTCGCCACTACCACTCGTTGTCCTTTCGACCTGACGTCCTGAGTCACCAGACCCCGTTGGAGGATCCACGCTATGCCCTGAGAAAGGGTTCTTGGTTTCAACGCAGCCACACGAGGGGTTCTCTTTCTCCTGCACCCGACAAACCAGGACGCACACGCAAAGACAAGAGACGACTCACTTTCACGGGTGTTTGGTCTGTGTCAGGACGCCGATGCCGACGAGCGCCATGGTGTAACTGCCCACACTATCTTCTCCCCGTTTCTTGAATCCGTCCACCCCCCGAGCGAGGACGGCTACGCGCGACAAGACTATCTAATAGTTCGGACAACAAGCACTCCTACTACTACCGAGTAGTTCCAACCTCCATCCCCTTCTTCCCCTCTTGTCAACACTCACCTTTGCTCTATCACAACTTGTTCATAATATCCCGGTCCGCCTTTTTTGGCTGCCTGCTTGACGACATCACTTCTTCACGATCCGACTGCTGCCTGCACTCGTTGCAAAACTGTCTGCCTGCCCTAGTGTTCGATCTGCCTCCGGTTTCCGAGTCATGATATGACCTCTAGCATCCCAGGGAGACTGGCACAGCTTTTCGCGATTTTGTAGGGCATCGCCTCGAGCTACTTCTCTCACCTCTTCGATTCGACCTTGACGCAGCTCTGCTTGGCCATTCACCAATCTTCGGACGACCACCGAGCCTCGACTTTCGATTTCGCCCCTACTGAATTCTTACCTGCCTTTTATCTCGAATTAGAGAGAATAAGAAGGACTATCGCGCACACAACCTTAGTACTGCTTACGTGGGCATTCCTCTTCTGCTGGCTGCCCGCGATACCCCCGAACGCTTAGCATTCCACGCACACAATGTCCTTCTCCAACAGCAGCGGTGGCACACTGGCCCTCCCGTCGCCAACACACGCTCACCAGATCGACGTCACATCAGCTGTGCGCACGCTGCGACGGTCCATCTCACGATCTCCCTCTTCAAAGTTCCTGTCGCGCTCCAACACGCAGAGCCCCGACAGCCCGCACCACACTTCCCCTCAATCGCCCTGCCGCCGACTCGGCTCAACACCGCAGCATCAACATCCTCTGTCACCGCACGCTCGCTCAGCACCGCCCCACGCTAACGGCGCCGTCGCGCACCAGGCCATATTCACTCCTTTCCGCCCGAGTGTCAGACTATCACTGCGATCTGCCAAGGCGGCAAAGACGTCTCCTTCAAGGCCCTTGACACGAGCGCGTGCATCACCAAAGAGTCCCTTGAAGAGAGCGCTTAACACGGCACCCGATAGCGGTAACTCACTACCAATGGTGCCCACACCCTCCGTCATTGAATCATCGGGGCAGGAGAACAACGCGCTTGGAGCCACAAGCCCCAAGAGCTCCGAGAAGCGCCACAGCGTGCACCTCGACGTCTCGGGCTCTTCGCAATCTCCTTTCAAATCCTTTGATACTAACAACGACAACTTCATGGTTTCAAACAACTGCCCGCTGAAGCGCAGCGATGCGACCATGAATCTGGACCAGCCCAGCCAAGGAAGCCCGGTGGCTAAGCGACGGAGCTTGCATGGAATCACAGGACTGGGCCAAAACGAGGATCAGAACATTTTCGGTTCAAACACGACGTCTTCACAGAGCTTTTATATCCATGAAGACTCGGCTGCTGAGTATGAACTCTCAGCTAATGGCGGCGCCCCATCGCGCGAGCCACTACCTTCTCCTACGCCAACAACGACGGTTCCTAAGAGGTCGTCTTCGCTACGGAAATCAACACTTCAGCAAAGGTATGGCGAGCGTGGATCTTGGGGTAGGCGATCGGGCGAGAGACAGCTTGCTCAGATCAGTTCTGAATTCTCACCAAGCCGGAGCCGACCACGACTTTCTCTGGACCAGTTTGTCCCTCCCGCCGTGCCTCAAGAAAGCCCCTTCATTTCAACCACACCCACCTCTAAGCCGCCCACTTTCACCGGTGACAGGACCTTCCAGCCTCACCCCCTCTCGAAGACTCTCACAACATCCTCTTCTGGCAACTCCCTGACGGAGGAGACGCCCATCTATGCTCCGGTTGCACGAATGCCAGATCGCCCCAGACCTCACTTGTTTTCTCGATCTCTGCCTCTTAATGCGACACGACCGACAAGACCTAGTGACCCTTCGAGGGCGATGGCGACACCCAACAAGTCGCAACTGTGGGTTGGCGCTTTCAGCTCCACAGGTCTGATTTCCAAGGTGAACCGAAACCCGGAAGAGGAGGCGGACAAGAAGATGGCACCGCCAGACACTCCATGCAAGAAGCACTCGAACCCCTTCGCCACCTTTCCTCCACCGGCAGGAAGTGCCCTTAAGAAGAGGGGTAACAACCGTAATTCTTTTGGAGGCATTCCTTCTACACCTTTTAACCCTATCGGCGCCCCAGCTCCCAACAGCTTTGGTAACCCTGGAAAGGGCTTGGCCATCTTCCAGCGTGGTAATGCCTCCCGAAGCTCACGCCGCAGCAGCATCCTTAGTTTGGATGGCGATGAGCACAAGCTCTTTGGTGAAACCATCGACTTTTCAAACCCCATGGAGGGTGATGCTCCTCCCACTCCCACAAAGAACAATCTCACTCCCAGCCTGAGCAAGGTTAGCGAGAAGTCGTTCGATTCCCCCAGCGCCAATCAAAGCCCAAGTGCAAACCGGACTCTTCACGCCCCCACCCCCATTGTCGGTTCGACAATACCTCGAGAAGCAACTTGTAAGTCGGTCCTCACGAAGCCGATCGCCGCGGATGGCATAGTCGACATTTCAGATCGACTGGTCACCCTCAAGCGTCGGCATTCACCTTCACCTCCTTATTCTTCACTCCGTCGCTCAAGAGCCCAGCGTGGGCTTCACTCCCCTTCCTCTCTAAGCACATCTCTCATATCTCAACCATTGATTTCTCGTGAAGCATTTACTAAGACAAACCTCTCTGATCCAGCGAGCCCTCTTGATGGACGCCGTACACCACAGACTCCTCAGGAGAGCCTTCTCCCTCTCGACACCAGCCGACTTTCGATCTCTCAGACCAGCGAGAGCTACTCTGACATGCCGCCTCCCGTCACACCTACAGCAGGCCGTGACCTTCGATCCTCTACTAGCCTTCTTGTAACACCTGTCAACGCCCGCACGAGCAACCTTGATGTTGATGCAAGCTTGAATTCTCGATTCGACAAGGTTGAGCAGATCGGCAAGGGCGAGTTTTCCACAGTCTACCGAGTGACCAAGGGGGATCCCCGACAAATGGACTTTGAGGGTCTGTCTACGACGCCATGCTCCCGAAACCGTAGCCCCGCAAAGGATCGGGTCTATGCTGTGAAGAAGAGCAAACACCCCTACCATGGACCTCGAGAGCGGGAGATTAAGGTTCGGGAGGCACGTATCCTGCAGGCTCTGTCTCATGCCGAGCATGTGGTCAAGTACTATGATGACTGGGAGCACAACTTTCACCTGTACATCCAGACAGAATTCTGCGAGGAGGGCACACTTGACAAGTTTCTGGGCAACGTTGGGCAAGGTGGCCGCTTGGATGATTTCCGCATCTACAAGATCCTGCAGGACCTTTGCTTGGTAAGTTTCGCTGATACACGCCGTGCGACTATGCAGCTAACCTAGGGACAGGGTCTGAAGGAGATTCACGATGCGGGGTTCATGCACCACGATTTGAAGCCAGCCAACATTCTCATCACATTTGAGGGCGTTCTCAAGATTGGCGACTTTGGACTTGCCCAGGCTTGCACATCCACTGAGGGTGTCGACGTAGAGGGTGATCGCGAGTACATGGCTCCAGAGATGCTCAAGGGCAAGGCACGTCAAGCTGCCGATGTCTTCTCGCTTGGACTCATCATTCTCGAAACGGCAGCTAATGTCGTGCTCCCGGACAACGGTCCCACGTGGATTGCCCTGCGATCGGGTGACCTCTCCGAGGTGCCGAGTCTCACCTGGACACCATCCATTGAGGTTCAACGAGACGCCACAGGAAAGCCTACCGAGTCAGCTCACAGCGACGATTTCACCAGCGGAAAGACGCACGATCCCAGCAACCTGTTTGGCTCGTTTAAGCGATCGGAACTGCAGCAACCCCCTGAGTTCATGGTTAATGCTATGCACACCAGCTCTCTCGATTCGATTGTCCGGATGATGACGGCACAGGAGCCCGATGAGCGACCTACGGTGCACCAGGTGCTCGAACTTGAGGGACTGCGGTGGGTTAGCGAACATCGGGCCGCTCCGGCGACGGTATACGAGGGAAACTGGGGACCAGCCGAACTGTTCCCCGTGTCCATCGCGGGTGATAGCGACACTGAGATGACGGATGTTTGAGGAACATGGAGATTTTATTTGAACCTGGATAGGAGAGGAACTCCACCAGCATTCTATGTTGTACAGGGGCATTTGACTACGGAATGGTTCATACGCTCCCACTGGGTATAGGGAGAATGAGGCCACTGGGAGGATTTTGTGCCTCGATACACCCACCAACTTTCTACCACACACACACCATACCATACCACACCACGAAACGACACGACGGTACGACGAGAAATGGAAGACGTCAGCGGGAGGCTGCTGTTTGCTAGGCGTTTTGTTGAGTCGGTTGTTTACAGTTCGAACCGCAAACCATTGCTTTCAGGCATAGCTACGACACGATATCGAGCCGAGCCGAGCCGACTACCTATTATACCTGCCGACTCTTTTTCTTCTTTTTACACAGCCCCCGGGCGATGACACATATTGACAATGTGCTCAGTCACGGAAGGATAGCTGAAGCATTTGCGTCTCTGAGAAGGAGACTGCGTGTACGAAATACCCTGGAAGGAATTAGACATGTTGCGAGTACATGGATACGGGGAGTAATAATGCAAAAGTTCGGCATAGCTCTGCAAGGGATTAGCAGAGGAAGGGAAGGGACACAACACAGGATGCGGAACGGTTAAAAAGGTTTCTCACAGGATTGCATCAAGCCAGCCATTGAAGGAGCGGAAGACGGATACTATTGTTGACTCGAGAGAGGTGGAATCATGTAAATTATAGAAATGGCTCGTCGAGTATACTTTTGAAGCCCGGGACACCCAGAGGAAAGGCCTCGTTGGGAATGGGCAGCAGCTGGATTCATAGCTGACGGAGGAGGTTGATCTGATAGTTGGTGATGATTCTGACGACGAAATGGCATGAATATGATATGACCAGTTCAAGTAACAAGTGTATTTTGAAGTGATTGTGATTGCTAGTACTGTAGTTGGTTGACTGTTAGAGCTGCTTGCTCTGTTTATCTTGCATGCCTATCTTGTCTGATAAAGCCCAAGACTCGCGCCATGCACGTTATGTAAGTCGGGTACTGTGTAAGGCGGGGTCTGTAGGAGCGATACATGACGATACACTTGTACTCATTCAACAACGACGAGATATCTCACTGAAGGACCACGACAGCCGAGGTTACAAAAGAGAACGAGTACACACACAGCAGATCAACCAAACTTGACTACCACTTGGTCAACAATGACAGTCCCCACGCTACTTCAAGGACAGGCAGACCTGCCCAGTGTCGAGAGCACAAAGTCATACTGGCATCAGCATCCATCGGACAAGTTGCTGGGCCATCGGACCACGGAAGACCTCCCCGCGACGACTGACGTGGTTGTCGTCGGCAGCGGTATCACGGGTGCGTTTGCGGCGAGGGAGCTGGTCAAGGGTGGGAAGAAGGTGGTGCTCCTCGAGGCGAGGGAGGCTTGCTGGGGAGCTACAGGACGGGTGAGCATGATACTTTTATCACTTGTTAGGTATCTCAATTGGGTTGAACCATGCTGACAACTTGAACAGAACGGTGGTCACTGTCAACCATTCATCTACGCTGCCAAACCACCCGTCTCCCGCTTCGAGCTGGGAACATACAACTTCCTCCGCGACCTCGTCGCCGAGAACAAGATCCCCTGCGACTGGGAAACCACGGGGGGCGTCCACGTCCTCCCCTCAAAGTCGGTGGTGGACCTCGTGTCCAAGCACCTCGACCGTCTGAGGCGGGAGTTTCCTGATCTGGCTGACCAGGCCAAGATCGTCACCGGTAAAGAGGAGCTGCAGAAGCTGCGTGTCCCTCAGGCTTATGCTGCTGTGTATCAGCCTAATGCTGCCAAGCTGTGGCCGTATAAGCTCGTTGCCTGGGTCTTTGAGAAGCTTCTCAGCGAGAACGACCCGAGTGTGTTCAATCTCCAGACAAAGACGCCAGTTCAACACCTGCAGCGTGTAGGAGATTCATGGGTCTTGCACACACCTCGCGGACAGATAATAGCCAAGTCGGTAGTCCTGGCCACAAACGCCTACACTTCTCACCTCCTACCCAAACTCACGGGTCTGCTCGTGCCTGTCCGTGGACAGGTCTGCGCCCTGACTCCGCCTGGAGATAGCTCGCCTCTGCCGTACACTCACGTGTGGGAAACACCCACTGGCGGTGATGATTATCTCATTCAACGGCCTTCGGGCGAGCTTATACTCGGTGGTGAGAGGCTGGGTGTGCCGGAGAGGGAGGTTGGTGTGTCGCGAGACGATTCTGTCAATCCTGTCATCGGTAAGAGGCTACGAGCTGCTTTGCATAAAGCAGTCAAGCTCAAGGCGCCTGGAAAGACCGAGGAGGCTACTCTCGATGCCACGTACGAGTGGACGGGCATCATGGGTTACTCACGGGACGGGTATCCCTGGGTCGGCCAGGTGCCTGCAGCCCTCGGCGGTGAAGATGGCGGACTATGGATAAGCGCTGGATACACGGGCCACGGCATGCCGGTAGCAGCAAGATGTGCTGTCGCTGTTGCCCACGAGATATTGGGGGTCAAGGGAGGCGTTGAGCTCCCGACTGAGTACCGTATCCACGGAGGGAGAGCTGATGCGGCGAGGGTCATGGCGATCCCGACGACGCTGGAGGAGGAGATCAAAGCCCTCATCGGTGATCTTTGAGATGCAGACTTGAGGCCAAGAATAGTGATATATAGACTATGGATATAGAGTCCCCAAGTTAAAAACAAGACATGAACCAAGTCATTCCCGATCCATTTATGTGACCGCCCAAACACTGCCTCAGTACTCGAAACCCATGGAGCCTTCATATTAGTACACCAAAAATCTCTCCTGGTAGTTTCCGCTTCGCCTCCATCCAACATCATCATCGCCTTGCTGTAGTACTATAGAGGACCCGCAGACGTGCCGAGGGTCACGCCCTGCGAGAAAACACAACGGATTAGCATGCACGCATATCACCGCCGCCGACCTACAGCTTGGCGCGCACCTCTCGGCCGTCGTTGACCTCACGCTGAGCCCGTTCGCGGAGCGCCTTGCGGAGAATCTTGCCAGACTGGGGTTGACATGTGTTAGTTGGGACTGGTCGCGTATCAAGAAAGGGGGGCTTACAGGAATCTTGGGTATGGCGTCGACAAACACTACGCCGCCCCTGAGTCGTTTGTGTCTGGCTACACGCGTGGCTAGCCAGTCGGCGATGGCCTGTTCTGTCGTATCCTTGCCACTGGGCGCCTTGACGATGTAAGCGCGCGGCAGTTCCTCGCCTTCAATGACGGCTCCGATGACAGCAGCGTCAGCGACATCCTCCCGCTCTAGAAGGATAGACTCGAGTTCGGCTGGAGCGACCTGGAACCCTTTGACCTTGATCAACTCCTTCACCCGATCGACGATGTGAAAGAGAGTTCCCTGTGTATACTCCTCCACGTAAGCAACGTCTCCTGTGCGAAGCCACCGAGTTCCATCCGAGTCCAAGGCGAAGGCTTCCTGTGTTGCAGTAGGATTGCGCCAGTACCCGCGCATCACCGTGGGACCAGTGATCCAGAGCTCACCCGAAGTGTTCGCAGTCGTGATCTCGGCCCCCGTCTCGATGTCGGTTAACCTCGCCTGGCAGTCAGGCATGAGTTCACCAACCGCAGAGCTGGAGGGTTTATTCGGGTCCCACGACAGTGCTGTGCAGGTCGCTTCCGTCATGCCCCAGCCTTGCCGCACCACTGAGACGCCTTGAGGCATCATGCTGTTGATCTCACGTTGTGTGTCCTTTGCTAGCGGCGCCGCTCCGGAGGCAATCATGTCGATGCTGCTAAGGTCAGCGCGCCGGGCCAGCGGATGTTTGGACATGAGAATGAGAATGGGTGGGACGGCGAGGAGCTTGGTGATGCGCAAGGTCTGAATGTGAGCAAGCATCTTGGGGAAGTCGAACGAGGGCATAACATAGACGGGTATCCGCTCGTAGGGGAAGCAAGTGATGAAGTAGCCTTGACTAAAAGCATGATACATCGGCAGAAAGCATAGAGCGGCAGCACGGCGGGTGCGAACTTCGTACTCTTGATTGAGTTTCTGAAAGCTAACGACTCCGAGGCCATTGGCAACGTGATTGTAGTGTGATATTTCAACGCCTTTCGGCATTCCAGTCTGCGAGTTGTCAGTATACATCAGGAGGCCATCGAAGCAAACCTTACCGTCCCTGAGCTATAGTTGAGAGTGCAAGTGACATTCTTGGAATCGATTGGCTCTGACCATGCAAACTCTTCACCCTTTGCCTTGGAAGATATGAGTTCAGTCCAGTGACGGCTGCCCTTGCGAGGCTCAGCTTCGAGAACTGGCGAGTCTGGCCATGTCGAGTCAAACATGAAGACTTGATCACTCTTCATGCCTGCTTGAGTCGCGGCATCCAATGAAACATCCAGAACTTCCTCGGCAGCAATCATGAAGGAGGCTTGGCTATCCTTGAGCTGAAAGGCCAACTCTCGGCTGACCGAACTCGGACCTGCCCCTGTAAAGACGCCACCGGCCATCCATATTCCAAACACAATGGTTGGGAAGAAGATGCTGTTGCCCGCAATGAGAAGCACGCGGTCGCCTGGCTTTAGCCCATTGTCTATTAGGCCAACAGCAATGCGCTTGGCGAGCAGACGGGCATCGGAGTAGGTGAGATAGTGCGTCTCAGGGCGATCGGGGTCGATCCAAGCCTTGTTGCTGGAGATGGAACCGGAAGGAGAACCGAAAACCCATTGCTGTATAGAACAGTTGGGAACCGTGACGGAAAAGCGCGACTTAATTGGCATAATGCGAGCTTATCAGGAGGAGAGAATGCAGGTTGAAGGAGGAGAGATACGAGGAGGAAGAGAGAGGGATAGGAGATAGAGGTAGAGGAAGAGGAAGTGGGTTGAGATACTCAGTTAGGAAAGAGCGCACTCATCGATCCATTGATGGAAGGAACGGGATGGCAGTTATTGATGAGTCTAAGGTTGGTCTCCTCTGAGGCTGAAGTCTCCTTTCTCGACCCTCGTCTTTTTCACTTGTTGGCAATGGAAGCGAGCAGCGCCGCCAGATCAATCAGTCCAATAATTGCAGCCGTGGCTGGGGGATATTGTACCTATAATTCTATACAATAAATAATGCCTGTCCAGGCTTGTCTCTTCTCGACCTGGGCTCGAAGCGGGCTAAAATTAGTCTCAGCCATCACAGCGCCGGCTCCCTACGCCAAACCTGGGACCCCTCCCCGCAGCACGGAAGCTGAGAGATGAGAGGTCGCTCACGAGCGACGAACCAGCATGAACCGCGTTCGAGAGGGCGCTCTCAGCATATTTCGCCCACCGGGTGGCCAGCGGGCTCCGTGTTATGAAGCCTCGAGGGGCCACGACATGAGCCGCTGTGCCACATCACCGCCCAATACAATGTCCTGTCTCAGAGCGACGAGACAAGCCTGTAGCCGAAGGACGCTCTGTGTGTGTGTGCTGGTGCTGCCCAGACACCGAGAGTTCAGACCCGTCCAAGTTACGTACTTTGACTTTGATGTTGGGCTGACGGGAAGACGCGACGACCCTTTAAGCTTATATGGACCCTGTACGCCGTCGTCTAAGTCACGGCACGTGAGGAAGCGAGTTGCGAGTGAGCGAGTGAGAGATGGTCATTGAGAGAATATCAGAAATTTCGCTCTGACGTCTCACCGAGACCAGGCGCGCAAAGCAAGGTGACAGCCGAGCCCGTGGTGGTTCAGGGCTGATCATGACAAGGCTCCTCAACCGGGGGCGACCCAATGTCTGTGCTGACTGCCGCACAATGCCCTCATCTCGCATCGAGTCTGGACAAGAGGTGAGCCCGGACGGTCAAGCACGACATGAAAAAGACCTGCCCAGTAACGTGTAGCTGTGGTAATCAGCACCTGCGGGGAGACATTGGCAGATTGCGCGCGGGCAGCTGGACCGAGATGCGGTGCCACGCGTGCAATCCTTTGATGGTGTGAAAGGACGGGATTGAAAATGTGTTGGCAGAAGGAGATATCCTCGGCTAGCAATGAGAGACGAGAGAACCACTCGTTACCCAAGCTCATATGACCTCCTTCGCCCTATGTCACGATATACATACTCTCTGTAAAGTTCCGGTAAGCGAGGGCTTGAGCGACAAGGAAGCGATATCAAGGTCGATCGATACACTCGCCAACACCAACACGGCCACTAGACGGAGCTGCTTCTAGAAACGGGCGGTGTTGCGAGTTGTTTGGACGGTGAACTGGCAGAAATGGAGCTGGACTATAGATTGAAGTAAATTTAGTTAGAATATTCGGTTCACTACATGGTGAGAATTCTCAATAATTGGTAGAACATGAAATAGCACTTCTCAATGAGAATGGTCAACTCAAGATGGATGGTGCAACAACAGAAGCGGTACGTACCGTCGGGCCAATGCTAAGCACCGGCTAAACCCGACATTCAGCCGAGTGCACCAATCACAGATGCCCATTTTACAAGCAGCTCCAATTCGATTGCTTCGTTCTACGACGGGCGACATTTTGACAAGACCCAGACGACCTCACGATCGCTCTCGAAGCCCGACCTCCTCGACGCCGCTCCGTTCTTCAATCTCCCCCGTCACAATGGCGAGCAAGATCTCCCCCCTCCTCCGATCCGCCCTCCGGCCGGCGTGTCGGGCAGCCCGTCCCCAGACCCGAGCCGCCTTCTCCCTCTCAGCCCTCCGACCGAGCGACTCCCTCATGGTGGTAAGCAACCACTCCCCGTCGTCAATTGGCGCTCCCAATTGCGGCCATGCACGCATCTACCGAAGTGCAGAGTCTTGATCATTGAATGGAGCCTGTGTCTGACTCCCTTTTTCCCGTGTGCCACAGCATCGCAACACCAAGGACAACAACCCCGAGCTCCCCTTCAAGTTCAACGAGAAGAACCAGGCCGTCATTGCCGAGATCCTCAAGAAATACCCCCCGCAGTACAAGAAGGCCGCCGTCATGCCCCTGCTCGATCTCGGCCAGCGCCAGCACGGCTTCACCAGCATCAGCGTCATGAACGAGGTCGCCCGCCTCCTCGAGATGCCCCCCATGCGAGTCTACGAGGTTGCGTCCTTTTACACCATGTACAACCGAACCCCCGTGGGCAAGTTCTTTGTCCAGATCTGCACCACTGTACGTTTTGCTCTCTTACTGCTTAACCCTGGGACTCAATGGCATGTATCTGGGAATGGCAATTGCTGCTCCGCTCGGCTGTGGCCGTATCGGACGGTTTCTCGGATCGAGGCGGATAGACGTCATTGAAGACCCGGATAATAGAGAAGCACGGAATCAACTGACAATTTCTTTACTAGACCCCTTGCCAGCTCGGAGGCTGCGGTTCCGACGTCATTGTCAAGGCCATCAAGAACCACCTCGGCATCAAGCAGGGCGAGACTACTGCTGACGGCCTCTTCACCATCCTCGAGGTCGAGTGCCTCGGCGCCTGCGTCAACGCCCCCATGATCCAGATCAACGACGACTACTACGAGGACCTCACCCCCGAGTCCGTCGTCGACCTCCTCAAGGCCCTCAAGGCCAGCGCCACTGCCACCGATCCCTCCACCGTCAGCGTCCCCAAGCCCGGCCCCCTCAGCGGCCGAAGCACATGCGAGAACAGCGCCGGCCAGACGAACCTGCTCGCGGAGCCCTGGGGAACCGAGACCACGCGGTCCGACTTGTAGAATTACAATGCAATATCAATTTATCTTTTTTAAGTTCAAGGGCATGGAATATCAGAGGCAGGTGATGGAAAAAGAGCCGCGCGGGAGGAGGCAACGACTGTACATAACACTGCTTTGAATGTAATCCATGGTATAGAACGTTTGGATTTCATCAAGAGACTACGTGAGATAATCAACTGTGTGGTTTTCCTGCTTCATTGATTCTTGCCCTTTTCACTTATGCCAATGTGAGAACGTTTGCCCGTTTCGAAATATTCAAGTCGCGCCCCCAAAAAAAAGGAAACCTCCAAGCCCAAAGATATATGTATCCAAGTTTTCTCTCCAGGCTATTCTCCCACCCGCAAGATCCAGCCGTCTCCCAGTCGCTCTCCGTCCTCGCCCACACCACCCCAGATGAGGATACCGTTCTCCTCGAGGTCACCCATGGGCGCACTCGCGATCCATCCTCTCGGCTCGGGCAGCTCGTCACTGTTGTCGTCGTCATAGGGTTCCAGGTCGACCGGAGACCACTTGCCCTCACCAGTCTTGCGGCCAACGGCCTGCCACATGGCAGCTGTAACGCTGGCGGCTGTCATGCCCAGAGGGGGAACCTGGAACATCCAGACGTTGTCGAGGAACTTGCCTGCGCCGGCATGACCGTCGGAGCTGGGCTCGCGCTCACCCATGGCCAGGACGAGATACTCACGACCACCACCCACGGTGATGGCCTCGAAGGATGCGACGCTGCGAGGCTCAGGCCATATCTGAGAGGGCTCTGCGTGGATCTCTGTGGTTTCAGAGTTGGGGTCACTCTGCAGGATGGTCTGCCAGCCACCCCGAGCTCGGACGGAGACCTCACCCTTGGAGCCCTTGTCATCAAAGGTCTCGACTTCGAGATGCAGGAAGTCCAGCTGTCCTCCAAGCTCCCCCTCGCCATCAAAGCCACCGAAGCGGAAGAGACGGCTCTTGCTGATGCAGATGGCAGTGCCACCTCTGGCAGGGCCAGGAGCGGCGGGGAGCTCGCTCCAAGTGCGCTCATGGACATTGAAGGCCCAGATGTCATTGGTTCGCTCGCCATTGGCGAAGCAGCCGGCGTGAATGAAGAATGTGCCGTAACCGTTGGACTCCTCGTCAACGGCATCTTCAGCCACATTGCCAACAATTGGATCCTGAGGGATACCAGTCTTGGAGGTGTCGCCTAGAGCCCACTCCGACCATGTCTCAGGCTGCTTAGGTCGTGGGGAAGCGAAATCTCGGGGGCGGTCGATAGCAGCGGCCGTGTGATAGCTTCGAGGAGCGGGATGGGGAATGATGTTGCCGCCCTTGACAGCGGGAGCTGGGTCGAGATATGACCAATTGTTAGAGCGGGTGTCGAATACCCAGACACGGCCAGCCTCGTCGAGAGGTGTCATGTCAGGGCCACCGCGACCGCCAAAGAGGAAGATGCGGGATCCAATGACGGCGGTAGCATGGCCGACTCGCGGGGCCGGCACATCACCAAGCTCCAGAGGCTCGGGGCCGGCGGGCTGCTTGCCCTTGGCCTTGCTCTCAATGGGCGAGGCGAGAGGAACATCATCTAGGGGCTTTTCAGCTCCTGCCTCAGTAGAGTCATCATCAGAATCTTCTTCAGAATCGTCTTCGGAATCTTCTTCGGAATCCTCTTCAGAATCATCGTCAGAATCGTCGTCAGATTCTTTTGTCTCCTTCTCTGGCTTCTTTGCCTCAGCAGGTGCCGGGGCAGGTGCCGGGGCAGGTGCTTCAGTGGTCACGGGAGCTTCGGGCTCTGGCTCTTGGGGCCGGTCATCGGGCTTCGCAGCGACAGGCTTGATCTTGTAGTAATCGGCACCGGCGCCGCTCCAGGGCAAGTTGATGACGTGCATGCAGTTGTCGACGGGTTCGCGGGCCTCGATCTCGCCGCCAAAGATGTAGGCGGAGCCTTGGATGATGTCGAGAGAGTGGGAAGAGCGGGGGACGGGAGGAACCTCAATGCGCTCCCAAGTACCCTTGATGGCGTCCCTACGAGGAGCACCGCCTACAGCGGGCACAGAAGGCATGGGCATGGAAGGGAGGTTCTGCGAGACATTGTGCAAAATGTCGGTGGTGCGACGCTTGAGCAGAGAGAAGGACTCCATGACGAGCGTCGGTTTGGCGGGGGATGCGCAATGAGGCCGGAGGGCCTAGCCTGAATGTAAGCGAAATCGGTTCTTGTGGGAGTTGTAAACAACGTGAATTGATCGATGGTTATGGTGATGTTGTAGGAGGAGAGAAGGAAAAGGCGGATGACCTGTCAGCCGCGGGGGACAAAGCTTACAGGGCACGAGGTGAGATTGGATGTTGGATCTGAAGACGACGTCCAAAGTGGAAGAGCCCGAGTCCGAGAGAGTGCGAAAGGGTGACAACGATACAGAGGGGGATGACGTAGGTCTCTGGCGATTGGGGCACCGGGGACTGTTGGATATTTACTGGGACCTTTCCCAATCAATTGCAAACGACGCGATCCGTCAGACGAGGCGCAGACGATGGGAGGATGATGTTTTCCCTCTTTGCTGTTCACGTCCAGTCTGACAGTTCTAGACCTTGTTAGTGACCGGTTGCGTGTAGGTCCCCGGGCAGCAAGTCAAGTCGCAAACCGACCGCCGAAAGAGGGACCTCTAGTGGGGTTTTCTCCGTACAGTAAGCTCTTAGTAGCGGCGGCACTGAGAGTTCTGGGCTATCGATTTCCAGGGTCTATTTTGGGTTTCGTGGCTGGAGAATGTGTCTCGGCTGGGGGGCAGCAAGAGGAATGGATCTGCCGTCGAGTCGATTTAACTGCTTGCAATCATTGTCTCATTGGCAAGATCTGAGCAATGGCCACTGTGAGCTGCAGTCGTTCCAACGGCTGCTTCGCCTCAAAAGATATGGCCTGGGGCTTGAGCTGATCGAGATGATTTGCCCAACTCCAAGCCACGTCGACATTCGCCGTCTTTGCGCGGGTGTCTCAATCCGGGCGTGAGATGCCACAGCCTCAACCTAGAACAGCGAAAAACTTGGGTGTATTATCGGTAATTTATAGGTTATTCTTCCTTTTATAAGTGCCCGGTCAAAGGTGGGCTTAGGCGTCAGAGGCGAGGGTCTCGTTTCTCAGCGTATTAATGGAGTCAACCAATTGATGAGATGTTGAGAAAAATGCGTGCTGTTAAGGTGGCAGAGAAACGGTTGAAAGCCCAGTCCTTCTTCTGGTTGCCCGACACTTGTTGGTGTTTCGCCGTTCGTGGCAGTGCAGACAGAGCCTGATACAGGTTCAGCTACGAGTACAACCAACTTCCTTTCATCTGATGGCCAAGGCGGCAGTTAGTCCTCGGCTCGGGACGGGCCTAAACCGATGAGATTGGATGAAAGGCCGGTAACAAGAAGTACTCGGTCGATCAATCTACCTCTAACCTCGATATCGCGGCAAAGATTGAATGACTATTCGTCCATGTCGGTCGACAAGCAAGGGTCTTGACGCTCTGCATGGGCTCAAGCTCCCCCATGTCTCACTCGTCAGGCAATTGGTTGCCCCCTGCCGCGCGACCGCGCGGTTACAGCCTCAGCAGCTGAACAGGCTCTCTTATGAGATCGTCGTCTCCCAATTCTTGCACAGCAGTAGACGCTATCACCTTCGCTCAACCCAAGCTCCAGAATCTGTCACCAAAACTATCACGCCGCCTGATTAGACGCCTATAGCTTCACGCCCATGGAGGAAATATACCAAAAGATCGCCGAGTTCAACCCGCAGCGCCCAAAGCAGTCTTCCGAGGTTGTCACCCAATTTGAGGTGACTGAGCTCTGGCGCAATGACGATACGGGCATCGTCAATGCCTACGATGCCACCGTTCCCGTTCAAAATGTGCCTACGTGGCTAGCCTTGGAGACACGGCCCTCCGCCTCGGTAGGAACAGAGACCTTGGTCCTGCGCCTCGTTTGGCCCGAGTTCAACATGGATGAGCACCGCGTCGACCTGCCAGGCGCTGTTAAGCAATTGCTTCTGGAAAGCTTCGGCCTTGAGTTGGCTTACGAATACTTCCCGAGTTGCCTCGCCGGCGCCAGCGCCTTTCCCCATGTTGCAAAGCCACATGGAGACGAGCAAGCATTCGCCTTTTGCTATCTGCCCAAGATTGCCGCCATATGGTCACATAGTCGCTTCAGGCCGCCGTTGGTCCGCCAGAGTGCCACGAACGGCATTCTATTAGCCCAACGAAAAGAGAGAGAGACAATTAAGCAATTCCTCAAGAGCGAGAGCAAATGGCAACCGGCCACTGCCAGCCATGACATGTTCCCTGCCCTCCTCTGCAGTCTCATGCTCCATGGCCAGATCGAGATTACACAAGGCCAGATAAAGAACAACATCCAGGCGGTTGAAGGAAGGACGGGATATACCGACTTCAAGACTAAACGAAAACACCTGGCGACTGGGGAGCTGGCAGATGTGGCTGCCAAGATCACCGACTACTCCTCTCGATTGGCTAGCACGGATAGGAAGAGCAAGACATTGGAGAACCTGATGGAGTTTACTCAACGAACGATCAGCTCGGACCACAGAGTAGTCTCTGAGGGAGACAAGATCATGAAGAACCACATTCAAGTACTCCAAGAACGGTTGAAGATGCAGATTGTGGATCGAGAGTACACCCTAAAGCGGGCGCAGATACAGAACGAAGTGGTACGTTGATTTACAACTGAATAAGAAAGAAGCAAGCTAACGAGACCTCAGCTACTGAGCCTAATGTCTATGAATTACAGCCTTTCCAACACCCTCATCTCGATCTCCACCCTTCGAGATGCCGCTTCCATGAAGACGCTGGCCTTTGTCACCATGTTTTTCCTACCTGGCAGCTTCATATCGGCACTTTTTTCGACCGACGTCTTTGACTGGGATGGAGTCAAAAAGGGGGCCATCGGAGTCCCATCAACACCACAGTTCGGACTATACTGGGCTATCACGATCCCTCTGACGGTCGTCACCTTTCTACTGTACTTTCTCTGGGCAGAATGCTCCAGCTACGAGCGCAGTCAGAAGCGGGAGTGGAAGAAGTGGGAGAACTGGGGGTTATCTAGCAGCGAGAGCCTCGAGTCTGACCAGTCTCAGTCTCTTCGCGAAACATTCAAAGAAAACAGGGACAAGGTTATGAGGGAGTACCATGCTTTCATTAGGAGAGGGCGGGGGTCCAGGACCAAGGATGACTTGCCATGATGTAGGAGACACGGTTTGTATGAATTTGCGTACCTATGATAGGGTACTTGATGGACTTGGTGTTGGACGTGGACAAGTGCTTGGACTGGATACCTATCGAGATTTTGTATACCCACCATGTCTCCAACTGATAGAGAAGCGAACGATTCATGACATAGTGATAAGCAGCACCAAAAAGCCCGTGCGTGAGGATTTCTAGAAGAACTACCTAGGTAGGTAGGAGAAGCTGTTGATCAATACGTAGATAGTGCAGCTTAGTACTTGGAGGGTGGGATATATCAGCAAGCTAGCTGGGCTTTGGCCGATAACATGGACGGTCTGCGATCCGTCCTCTCGGGCAATTCTCATCTCGATCGCATCTTGTAAGCGCGATCCCTCTTCCAAACTGCTCTATCGCTACGGCGTCTGTCCCACATGACGCAATAACTCCAATTGGACGAGTAGCGAGCTCGTCCATCCATCGAGTCTGGGTCGTGGTCGGGAGTCGGAGTCGGACCCCCTTCCTCCGTCCCAACAACCAACTCGACTCGAGCGAGCGCGGTCGAGACCTCCCGCTGCAGCCGCACTTTGCGCCTGCCCGCCGCCAGCTCTGGCCAAAGGTAGTCGAGGCATTCTCTCCCCCTCATTTTTGACCTTTTAAACCCTTCTCTTCTCTCTACTCTCACCCTTTTTTTATGCATTTCATACCCGCGCGCGTTTGGGCGTTGTCGCGGGTTCTTGGGAGAGCTTCTTTTGGAGGTGGCCCGCCGTCATCGCCGATCTACTGAGCCAGCTCAGCTACCTACCTAGTTCCATCCTCCAGCGCCAACCCATGCGGAGCCCAACGTTGGACGCCTGAGTCAAAAAACGAAGACATCGCGAAGAGAGGCAAGACATCGTCACAATGGCCGCACGTTCAGGGGCTGCGGCTGCGGCTCCAGGGTCTATTGTGCCCGCTCAGTTGGGCTTTCTAGCCATCTTCAACCCCTCGCTTGGCAACACGGACGAGACCATCGACGACCAGATCGTCTACTACGCCTCTGTCACCACCCAGACGTCATCTCATAAGCGCCGGCGCACACGCGGTCAGCCTACCAAGGATATCTCCCCCGAAGAGCGTAATGAGCGTCTTCGACAGATCGGCCTCGCCCAGGGCATGGCTAGCTTTAGTCGTGGCTTTGCCAATGGTGCACCCGTAGATGCTATCGACACCGAGAAATCGAGAGTGATACTCCACGAGCTGGAGCCCGGGTGGTGGATTCTGGCTGTAAGATTCAATTACTTTACCTCTTGTTTGGGAGCCTTTATTGACCAGTATCTCTAGAGCATCGACCTGACCAAGCTGCCTCTCCCACCACGACTTGCCACCAAGAATAGCGAACCTGCCGAAGAACGATATGAATATTCCAGCCGCGAGATGAAACCTGCAAATTTGCTTCTGAGGGATCTTCTGCGAGCTCACAGCACTTTTCTCATGCATCATGACTCCTCCCTGAGCGCCCTGTTTGTGCGGACCAAGCGAACCAAGTTTGTGACTGTCCTCAGCCGTTATTGGGACCTGTTCCTCTCGACATGGAACGTGGCCCTGCATGGAAACCCGGCCCGCGATATCTTTGGTGGCATCAATGTCGCCGCCTCGGGCGAACTAGGGGTTGGCGTTGGCGAGGAAGACCGTGGAAGCGGCGAACGAGAAGTCTTGGAGGGCTTGGTCGGGAGAATTGAAGGTCTCGTCGATCTAGTTGTTTCCAAGTTTGGCGACTACAATCCAGACTCGCCTCCCCCAGATGCGCCGAATGGCGACCCTGAACAGTGGCTTGGAACCGGCCAAGAGCCTAGCTCTGAGGACGGTGCCATCTTCCTAGGTACTGGTGCCTTGTCCAGAAAGTCTCTGAGAGATGTGACACAATGGATGGAGGACCTGTACACCTGGGGAGACCACACCTATGGAGTCATTGAGAGCCCAACATCGGTTCGGCGGGCAAAGAGGAGAAGGGCCAGCCGCGCTGTTGCACAGCAGGCCGCTCCTACGCAGCCAGCATCAACTGAGGCGGGTGAATCCTCAAAGAAGGCGGCAGAGACAGAGACAGAGCCCGCGGCCGCTGACGATGCAAGCAAGGACCAACCACCAGCACGGGAGACCGAAGATGGCAAACTAGATAAAATGGTTAGTTATCTGAAGTTGGGCTACGGTACATACTGGTCTCTGCCAGGTGGTGGTGGTGGTGGTGGTACTGGAACTGGTATTTCTGGGGAATCTTCTGCCAAGGAGCCCCCGGATGCTGGCGCACCACAACAAGAATCAAAGCCTGCCCAGGAGGACGCTTCTAAAACATCTCGACCAAATCTCGCTGGCCGTACACCCTCATATGAAGCGGCTGGTCATTATCTCATCGGTCTCAAAGGGGAGATCGACGATGAATACAGCGATCCCGATAGCCACAGCTCAGATGATGGTGGCACCGCTGAGCACAACTCGCGCACCGTTCTCCGGACTGTGAACGTCGAGCTGGAGAGCGAGGCTCTGGGCCGACCAGAAGCCACTATCGTCCGCGACTTTGAGCATCCAGCCAGCGTTCTCACGCAGTCTCAGGTTGTGGGCAATATGGTGCCCGGTTACGACTCGCACGATCTCAACAAGGCCAAGAAGCTGCGGGTCGTGGTCTACGTCAACCGACCCTTCATGTTCGCCTTTCTGTTCAACCTTCGAACAGACTCCCTGGCCATGGACGCCCTCTACCGCTCCCTGCACTACCAGCTCGCGCCCCTCCGCAAGCCCCTCCTCGCCTCGACGAGATACCGCCCGGAGCGGCCTGGAGCCGACGTCGGGTCTGGCAGCGGTGGTGGTGGGAACGCAGGGAACAGCATATACGACCTCATATGGGATCCTCACTCCCTGACGGTGCACTCCTCCATACCCAACATCCCAGATACGTACATCGATCCCAAGCCCTGGTCCCGCCCAGACGCCCTCAACACGCACCTGCACCTCCTCAACCTGTACGCTGCCACCCGGGCCCGCGCCACCGCCCTGGAGCGGACTGAGAAGTCGAGCCGCGGGTGGTGGATCGTCTGGACACGCCTGCTGGACCGCCAGGAAGATCCCTCGGCGAGCACCAACCTCTCGACAATCCACGAGGCCGGCGCCGACGTGGTCGAGACGGACCCCGACCAGGCTGCCGATCATCGAGACAACAATAGCAGCGATGGCTCGGACTCGCAGGAGCCGCGCACTCCGGAGGTAGCCAAGGAGATCTTTCTGATCCGCCGGGCAAGCGACCATGTCGGATTCCGCACTGACGCCTCTACCGGCGGCGGCGATGGCGCTGGGAGGCTGGCTCAAGGCATCGGGGTCGACACACGGCGGTACGTGGAGGAGCTGCTGAGCCTGCTGTAAGCCTAGCCTGCTGTAAGACCTACCGACGGCACCTGAGAGTGCAGGACGGACAGCACGGGGCACGCGTATCCGTCCCGTATTGCTAATTTTAAGGCTGAGAGGAGGCTGTGCTATGTCTGGGCCCTTTGTTCTCCTTCCCGGGGCCTCCTTGGTGGGTACGGGGTGCGGTGCAATGCGCTGTATGTCTTACGGTCTGCTAGTAGGCCTCTGCCTGCCTCTTAGGACGGGATGGACGAGCATCAAGTCCGTCTTGCTGTCCATCTAAATTTGCGTGCAACCCCATCCCCGTGCTTCACTCCCCCGTATTAATAGAACGTCACTCTGGAACAAGGGTCAACCAACCTCTTTTTTCAAGTTTCTATTTGTTTACTCAATTCAATTACACTCCATGGTTAGTCTCTGTAGATTTATTATTGGAGGGAGGGATGGAAGGGCCGGGAATTGACAATTGATGAAAAGGGTCAAGCTATTAACGACGAGACACACCCCTGCAAATACAGTACGAGTGCCTCGTGGACGATCTTCCAGGGATCCCGAAATGTTTTACGCAATGCTTGTAAAATGGGACCTACCTCCAATCTGTAATTATCCCTCGCCCGAGAGATCTTCATTTGGCCCGTACGTTCATTCGGGTCATTTACTAATGTTTCATACAGGGCGGGAGATCCGTTCAAGCAGCTGACTGGGAGGCCTTTATGCAGCTGACGGCAGAAGGATTCTGGAGGATCAATACAGCGGGTGTACAGTAAATGTCCAGGAGAGGTCGTATAGAAAACGAGTACCCCAATTTCAACGCCCTTGGCGTCTAATCAAAGATCAGCCAAGCATGGACTCATCTGCCACGATATTAACGCAATCAAAGGCGGAAATCACAATGAAATACACACTTCCAAATGGTTGAAATCACGTCCCATTCATTCTGGGGACTTTTCTTTGTCTATCCAACTTGCACATGCAAAAAATAAACGTGTTATGTACATAGAAGAAGTCAACGAAAGCGAACCATAGTGAACCCGCCCTCCAAGAAACCGAAACACCCCAATCCAGAATCTGTCAGAGGGCCTCGAGATAGACAGAGGCTGTATATACACATGCATCATCCCTCGAGGTCCCTTTGCTTTTACGCCCCGGCGCCTTCAAGGGGTGTCAAGATTCCCATGTCGTGAAAAAAGAGGTCATAATTGAAACAAGTTGCGCACGGCATGCTCTCCCAGACCTGAGAGAGCATCCATCGGGGTTATGGTGCTTAGTTGAACCACCACTCGACCTCGATGCGGCCAGCATCCAGATCACCAGCGATCTCCTTGAAGCACTTCTTGCTGACATCGAGGTCCTTTTTGGCGCATCCCATGCACTTGTCCCTGACGAGGGCGGTGGTGGTCTTGCCGTTGGCCTTGATGGTGATGGTCTTGCCACACATGGGGTTGCCATTGGAGACGGGGCCCATCAGAAGGTGAGAGAGGGCGACAATGTTCTCAGTCTCGTCCTTGCCGGAGTCGTCCTCACCGCAAGCACCCATGCCGATGTCGTAGTAGGTGAACTCACCAGTGTAGGTGGCGCCGCTGCCACCACCGCTACCACCAGAGCTACCGCCGTTCTTGGGCTTCTCCTCCTCCTCTTCGTCGGAGCCATCATCGACGACAGAAGGAGCGGCAGGGGCGGCGGCGGCAGTGGTGGGCTCAGGCTCAGGGACGTACTGCTGGGTGGTAACAGGCTTAGGAGCCTCATAGGTGGTGATCTTGGGCTTAGGGGCCTCCTTGACCTCGGTGGTGGTAGGCTCGGGGGGAGGAGGGGGAGGAGTGTAGACGCTGGTGACCAGAGTGGTGGTGGGAGCAGGCTTCTTCTCGGCAGGCTTCTTGATCGAGGGAGCAGGCTGCGAGGGAGCCTGGGTCTCGACAAACTTGGCGGCCTCAGAGGTCGTGGGCTGGGCCTGCTCCTGGCCGGGGGTGATCCAGACTGTGGTGGTCGCGTCGACCATCTTGGTGACATATTCGAACTCAGTCACCCACTCAATCTCGGTGATGACAACATCACGCTCGGCGTTCTGGTGGTGGCGGCGGTGGTGGATGCCGTGAATCTTGCCATGGGGCTGGGCAACGGCCACAGCGGCGAAGAGGGCAGAGGCAATGGTGAAGGACTTCATTGTGAGTTTTGGATAGTTCCTTTTTCTGTTGTTGTTTTCGAGTTCTTGTTGATTCCAACCAAAGGCGTGGTTGTAGCTGTGATATGTCTCTTGATGTGAGAGACAAAAGGGTATCTCAACGCGGTGTAGTGTGAAGGTTAAAGGAAGGTTAGGCGAGATTCTGTTCAACAGGAATGAACTCGCACAGATTGAAGAATGGAAGGAGTGGACGTTGACGTCGTGAGTTTGAGGGAATGTGTGCGTGAGAGAGAAGAGTCCGGCTCAGGTGGGAAGGAATGGTGTTTGAACTCGAATAGTTCGTAGGTAAGGAAACAAACCAGGGGCAGAACTGAGGGAGGAAGCGTGGGTTCTTAATACGCCTCGCCGTAACCGACGCCGCTGGGCCCTCATGCTAGCTCTTAACGTCTTGGCTCTAGCCCACCAGCCCAGCCATGCTCCTGTCGTAAACAAGCTGAGGTCAAGGGTACCGCAATTGCAAGCAACGCGCCGGCCGACAGTGTCGTACCGGATTCGTCCCCGAGGTAGCAGCTGAGAAAGCTTCGGCCAGGGGCCCCTAGCCGAGCGTGGTTTTTTCGAGCCCACATAGGGAGGTACCTAGCGCTGCCCCGTTTGCTTCCTTGCGTGTGTGTGCCTGGGGGTTCCGAAAAGGTGGGTGGGGAGCAGAACGGACGGCATGGTATGGTATGGTATGGCACGGGCGTGGCAAAGCTGCCATCTCTGCTCTCGAGATCCTCACTGGTCTGCTCCACTCCATGGGTCACTGCCATCTGCCGGGGCCAGCCAGAGGTCAACGTCTTTGGCCATGCAAGCGGAACAGCCCAACAGAGGGGAAAGAGGCCCGGGACCACAAGAGACCGAACCATGCTGGAAACCAGGGGGGGCGTGGCACCATCCAGGGGCATTGTTCAGTGCTGGAAGCCCTTCTTCTCTGACTGTTCTGTCAGAGCCCGCTGACGGTCATGTCGGCTGCCGCGATCAGAACGAAGTTTGAATGCTGCAGGCTGAGAGCAACGACTCAGAATCTCCTCATCCGGCGCCCGGAATCAGATCAACTGACGCGTAACCGCGCAGGTATGGACATCGACACACTCACTAGAGTCATGTCGTCCAACACACCTTGAGTGGACTGTTCGAATCAGTTGTTGGCAAACGGCACGGAGGCCTGCACGAGTCTCTCTGAAAGGACTGGACTGCACCGTGGCCCGACGCAAACCAAGTTTCCTCAGCTAGCCCTACCATGATTGGCCATGCTGCAAGGGGCCGCCCTGTCGCCAGCTTCCGGCTTTGGGCCTCTTGTCAGGTACCAGGGGCGCGCCCATTGTCGGGGGAGGGCCAATGGCAGTCTCCAGGTGCCTGGCCACGGCGGGATTATTGCAGCCAGAATCGACGAGAACAAGTTGGAGGGTCAAAGATGGTGGGTGGGAGGGAGGCCTGCATCGATCTCCCTCCCCTCCCTCCGCTGGCGCCCTGTGCCTGGCCCGAAACTGAGAGGCTTACCTGGCGGATGGAGCACTGGCACCGAACCGACGAGTAAACTTGCGTCCTGGAGGTGTGGAGGGAGCCCAGCAGGAGTTGAAACACGGCCCAGTCCAGTGAACAACCGTCACTGGGGTGCCACCTCAGAGCCAGGTGCGCTAGCGGCTCATGGCTTGCACTGGCCTGAATAAAACTCAAAGAACCATGGTGTGAGAGAAAAAAAAAAGTCTTTCTCGTCTTGTTCTCTCGTTGGGTCGTTCGGTTCATGTCTGGCGCGAATGCATGTGTGACGTTGAAACTTCGTGACTCGGGCGTCTGTTGCTCGCCTTCCATATGCCATCTGTCTTTCTGTCATGTTCCGTTCCATGTGATTCAAAATGATGCGGTGTGATTGACTTTTTCAATACTTTCAAACTCTCCAGCCCTCCTCTCCATGTACCTACGCAAGCGCTGGGTGTGCCGTGAACCAGCCCTTGCGCAAGTTGCCGACAACTCCCTCCATTTGACAAAGCCAACGCGAGCCAAGAGAGGCATGAATAAAGCCCGCAGAGAACAAGCAAAACTTGCAGCGGTGGACACGCGGCTCTCTCTTCTTTGGCAGCCCAGCCCCCTTCAATCCAGTAGAAAAACGCAACCTGTGGGGAGCCGGTGTAGGTCACCCACACCTCGCCCACCACCACCAATGTGCAATACAGCCTGACTGAAGGAAGCAATTCCTGCATGCCAACTTCTCGGCCCTCTCGGATGACCCGATACAGAGGCTAGCACGTGCGCCAGAATGGATCTATTGCAAGTGTATGGAGGGGACGGGACAACGTTGCAGGCTCTCGTTGGTCAGAGCACCCTTCGTCGGTGTACAGTCGAGGATCGGTTGCTCTTACTGTTGCTTTTGTGCTGAGCGAAATGTGCAAGTCCAGAGTTCAATATGCATGCCGACAACAGATCATGGTGTTAAGACGAAACGTCCTTAGCTTGACTGTCGCCATTCATCGCCAATCGGGTTTCGCCCTGGCTCTTGCTGGCTGCCTTTTGCTGACCTTGTTGCTGACCTGTGCGGCGAGTAAACGAGAAGAGGAACAGGCCCTGGCGCTGGAACACAGGCCGCTCCTCGTCGAATATCTCCTCGACCTTGAAAGCCTTCTTAGCCATCTTGACAAAGTTCATATCAGCTCGTCTCCGCTTCTTGAAGCAAAAGTACACAACAGCTGACGGGTTCAACTCCAAGAGTGTCTTGAGTGTTGACATCAAGAGAGGGAATGCTGGCTCAAAATAAACACATTCACCTGCCAAGATCACGTCTGGTTTTTGCTCCAGCACAGTTGCGGGTAAAGGCTCGCCCCTACATAGACAGGCCACTGTTAGCCAACTGGCTTTTGGCAATGCAGTATGTGACCCTTATGGGCGTCCAACATGGTGGCATCCAGCAGTGTTGGTGCCGGATGGGAGATTAGAGACACGCACCAGTTGAGCACCATGGCCTTCGCCTTGCTTTGCAGACCATTCAGCTTGATGTTGTGTTGCATGAGCTCAAACATCTCGGTCTGATCCGTTAATAGCAAAGGATTTTGAAGATCGCACTCGAGGGCGACAGCGAGGCCGACGAGGCCACCTCCGGCTCCGAGTTCCAATCTAATGCGACCCACGAGGTTAGCAAGGTCGGTCCGTTGCTGCTCCCTTCTCACACTGTCCGCACAAGGAAGCGCTGCGCCAGGTCACATGCTCAGAAGCTGAGGAGATACTAACATCCGCGCGTTGTTGAGACGGTCTCTGTGATACCGCAACATGTGCTTGCCGAGAAGCATACCTGCAGGCCACGTTTGCCCACCGCACCCTGACCGAACATCTTCACGCAGCTTGAGGGGTTGAGAAAGGACGCCGTCGAAGTCGACCTGTGCGACGCCGATCGCCTTGAGAGTCGGCAGCGGGGTGAGATCCTCACTGATGGCAACGGGATCCATCAAGGGAGAAGACGGTGGACTGCTCATTGCGAAAGTGGTGATGTCTTTGGGGCCTCGCTTAGGCGGATAGCGTCACCAGTGTCGATGCTGAAAGAGACAAAAACCTTGTCGTCGGTAAGGGCCGAGCGTGAGGATGACGAGGGAGAGGCCAAGGGATGCTGATCGATGAGAGCGGCCGAAGGGTTTGAGAATATGGAGGTGAAGGTGATTGAAGGGTTGAATAATGAGAATGGGATTTCAACAAGTCAGAGGATGTGAGGGCACTATCTATGGCTTCGCTCTTGCCATCGTCGGCTGTGGCTAACCCAGAAAGAGGTAAGGAGCCTGGTACTGTATGGAAGGCACGACTAGCTTCAAGTGTCACCTGCCTGCCACTTGCCGCTCCTCGCTTCTCCTCTTCTATCTTCTCAACTTTGTTGGGCCCTTTTCTCCTTGCTTTGCATTGGATCCAATGCTGATGCAATCCAGACTCAAATGGGCCCTACCTGTCCTTTTACCCGCCCTCAGCCTCTCCATCGCATCTTCCGCCTCATCCTACTCGTCCGGGACTTGTTGAGAACTTCGATCGATTGGCTCGTTAAGCTTCGTGGGACTCGCGACAAACGATAACGACTAATCGAGATAAGGGCTCCTCCCGCTCTCGGCCCGTTGAACTACCGACCTGCCTGCTGTTGGCTCTCGCTGATCAGACTGGGAGGTGGATGGCAACGTTCTGCTCGCAGCAGCCTTTAGCTCAAGTGAGCATAGTGACTTGACTATCCGTATGGAAGGCTGGCACGAGCCAGTCGCGTGTGGTTCGTGATTCAGAAACCAGACTCCTTCAAGAAGACCATGATCAATTTATCGATATCGTGCCCTTCTCGGTCAATCAAGCAAAAAGTGGCCCCTTTGCCTCTTTAGCAATGCAATCGCTTCCAATGACGCCGTTATTGCTAATAGTTACTCTCCCTCTCCCTCTCCCACCTAAATGGGGTCTTCACCTTCACCCTCGCGACATGAAAACTAGCTGATTGGGCGAGTTGACTCATCCCAGGTGGTCTCTGAATGTCTCACTCGCCTCTTTGGCCGATGAACCTCGCTCAGGAATGCGTGCACAGCAATACCAGCCTTGGGAACTACCACTTTACCCTCTCCCGCCACAATTCTACGCCATCTTCCTTCATAGAGTGCCTCAAGATGAGACAGATTGCCTCCTCCCGCAATGAACGGCCAGGCCGGGCACTGGTCTCCTGGCTCAACTGCCCTCAGTTGACCTTCTCCCGTCTCCCGCACTGGCCTAGTGGAGCAACTATACAGGAATGAAGGGTGTAGTATTACTCGGGAAGCCCTCATCTCACCAGCCATCAAGATGTCAGTGACGATATGCCTTTGGGTGGTCTCGCCCATCCTCCTGTCTTTCTGATCCTCTTCTGGCTTCTTTCTTCTTTGGCCTTGACCTCCACCGCAGCCTTACTCACTTTGAATGGCGTCTTGTGTTCCATCAGCTTCACGATCTGGTACCGAACAACACAATACCATGCCATGATGCCCTCTTTCGTGATACTAGCTTCTCTCCTCCTCGCTGCTCAGTTTACTAGTGGTCAACCCACTGTGAACTTTCCAATCAACTCTCAACTGCCACCAGTGGCCCGAGTAGACGAGCCCTTCTCGTACTCTTTTTCTCGATACACATTTCGGTCGGACTTCAACCTCTCATACTCGCTCGGAGATGCACCCAAATGGCTCTCCATCGATGACGAAGGCCAGCTCTACGGGACACCAACCGACGATACCGTCCCAAAAGGAGACGTGGTGGGACAGCAAGTTGAAATCATTGCTGACGATGGGGCCGGGTCAGCATCTCTCACCGCGACTCTTGTTGTGTCGAGAAGCAAAGGTCCCTCTGTCAAGATCCCTCTTTCGGACCAGATAGGGTCCTTTGGCGACTATTCCGCTCCATCGTCGTTGATATCATATCCATCAACCGAGTTCAGCTTCAGCTTCGATCCCGGCACCTTTGATCACCAACCCAACATGATCAATTACTACGCTACCTCCGGCGACAGCAGCCCCTTGCCTGCGTGGATGAGGTTCGACGCCGGCTCCCTGACATTTAGCGGGGAAACGCCTCCTTTCGAGTCGCTTATACAACCACCACAAACATTTGACTTTGATCTTGTCGCCTCCGACATAGTCGGCTTCTCGGCAGTGTCCATGTCGTTCTCTATCACCGTGGGGAGACATAAACTCAGCGCAGACAGTCCAACCATCACGTTGAATGCCACACGTGGAAAGAAGCTCCAGTATGACGGCCTGGGGGATAGTGTCAAACTCGACAACAAGCCGGTTGATAAAAGCGAGGTCGAGGTCTCTGTGGATAATATGCCCAAATGGTTGTCTCTCGATGAGGAAACCTGGACGATCGAAGGTACACCCAAGCAAGGCGACCACTCAACTAACTTTACCATTAACCTTCGCGATTCGCATCAAGACACGTTGGCCATCGACGCCGTCGTCAATGTGGCGACTGCACTCTTTCGATCAACATTTGATGACATCGAGATAAGGGCGGGAAAGGAAGCCAACATCGACTTGGAGCCGTACTTTTGGGACCCAGATGACGTTACTGTTGAGATATCAGTCAAGCCGGACAGAGATTGGCTAAAACTCGAAGGTTTCAACATTACTGGAAAGGTGCCAAGGTCTGCATCGGGGGACTTGAAGATCTCGGTTACGGCTTCATCCAAAAGCTCAGATGCCACAGAGACTGAGGTTCTCAACGTGGGCCTCCTGGCATTTACGCCTACACCTTCGTCCACTCCCCGGACCTCTACTTCCTCCACATCTACCAAAACATCCTCATCTACTGCATCAAATGCACCTACCGAGACTACTTCAGAGCCCGAAGCCCCCACTGGCGGTTCCAGTAAAGGCTTGTCGACCAGCAGCCTCCTCCTCGCAATCCTCTTGCCCCTTCTTGCCTTCATATTGCTCCTGATGCTGCTGGTTTTTTGCCTCATTCGGCGGCGTCGGTCTCGGCAGACATACTTGTCCGCCAAGTTTCGCAATAAAATCTCCGGTCCAGTGCTGGAAAGCTTGCGTGTTAACGGGGCCACGTCTACCATGCAAGAACCAGGGAAAGCCACGAACATCGGTCCCATGGAGCAACGATTGTACCATCCAGCCAGGCAACGATATTCTGAAATTGAGTCGGAGACGTTGTCATTATCATCCCCCACATTGGGGACGATGACAACTCCTGAAGTCCCATCACGGTTTGTCGCTGAGGGCTCGAGTTTTAGGATTTCACGGTCCACCAGCATGACAAGTAGCAATGACGGGAGACGATCATGGGTAACGGTAGAAGGAACGGCGACAGCGACAGCACGGCAGAGTCAGGCGTCATCAAGGAGTCCGCATTCAGATACGACATTCCCTGAGTCTACACACCAGCTGATACCGCCACCTGCATTCCTCTCAGAATCTGGGGGCAGCTCCTTCAGAAGTGGGCTCGACCTAACAATTCCATCCATCGATGACCTTCCCAATATTGGGAGCCAGCGAGCATATGGGCATGGGCATAGGCTTGGGCAGTCTGGCACGTTCTCAAGCGGCAACGAAAGCTCATTGGCCTTTGCATCTTCTCACCAATCCAGCCCCAGACTCCTGACGGGAGGGTTTCCTAGCAGTGCAGCAGGTACACGGCCCGACGATCAACACCACCCAGGACAAGATCAGGCAGCTCCAGGGGAAGGTGGTCAAAGTATACGAGAGCTGAGGCGACCTGAACCAGTACGCTTATCCAGCGAACAACTTCTCGGCGAAGGCAGCCGCCCTGGCAGCCGGCCTTGGTACGATAGAGATGTTTCAAGGGGGTTCTTCATTGATCCGTCATTTGGATCAACGGAGAATTGGCGGGTGCTCGGGGCACGACGAGACACGACGAGCTTGTCATACCGGCAGCTCGTCGACGAGGCGCCCTTCCACCCAGCACGATCGAGCACACCAATGAGTCCCAGCCAGGATTGGTTGCAACCAGGAGAGCGAGCCAGTTCAGATCTGATATCGCCTAGCCAATGGGGAGATGCACAAACAAGCATTCGAGGCTCACTGCCATCGTTGCGGGAGGGTCACAGTCAAAGGCACAACTTGGCGGACAACAGGGACTCGAGAAATGAGGAGAATCGGGCTACGAACTGGAGACGAGAAGATTCAAAGAAGTCAGAGGGGGGAAGCTACGCGTTTCTTTAAGGCATGGGGGAGTTGAAGGATTAGATGATATATACCCGAGCGCTGTGTTTCTGCCTGTTTTGCCGATATGATGATGACGGGTCCTAGATTTTCTGGATATACTTGAGTACTTCGAAACGATACCATTTGGTTGGCGATGTCTATTGCAACTGGGAGGAGTTATTAGATGGGGGGAGTCCTAATGAGTTTATATAATGCTGTCTTCTCTTAGCAAGAGGTATACAAGGGTGCATGCAGTCGTGAATGACACAGCGTCCAGGATCCACGATGGATGCAATAGATTCCTGAATAGGTAGGCCGGCATCTATTTGCTAAGATAACTGCGTTACTGTACAGCGGATGACGCAGCCACACCCGAGCAGGTTGATGGGATCTGGCTGGTGATGTGACAGGCAGTTCATGCTCCAGCCGGACCGGTCCGTCAGCAGGCACGCGACCAGAGAGCCTTTACGTCTGCCGGTACATGTGTCCAGCGCAGTCCAGAATCTGTCTGGATGAAGCTGGGCAAATCAATTTGCTCAGAGAAATGCAGTCACACAAACCGGGCTCACGAGGCACAACCGAGCCAAGCAGAGAAAGAGGCAGCATTGGCCGACGCACACGCGCACGCGCGCTGGGTAGGTGGCGAGAGCAAAGGGGGATTGGGGATGGAAATTTTCAGGTCCCCCTCCCCCTCTCCCCAGTCTCGTCCCAATGCAGCGAGGATATGCGCGATGGCCAAACAATGGGGGAACTATCTCGGGTCTAGGTAGGCAGGTATTTAGGCGCCAGCAGCTGACTGTGCAGGATTTTTTTTTACTCTGCTTGCTTCTGCGGATGATGGGAGAGTCTGGAACGCCCTGCTTTTTTAGCCTTGACAGGTGGTGGTGGTTCGCATTATCACGGGTCGCCAAGGTGATTCGGGCGCATCGTACAATTTTTTTCTTCGTAGTTTAGGTATGCAAGGTATGGGTTTTGATGATATCGGCGGAGAGTCATGGCACCGAGGTGGTTTCTCTGGTTTGGCTTGGAAGCCCGTCATGGTGTCAGAGTCCATGTCTCGGTGGCGGTTCCATTTCCCAGGCGACAGGGGAATGCACCGGGGGCCTTTGACGGGCAACCATCCCATTCATGGGGTCGGGTCGGCGCTTGGTAGGGGACCTGACGATGCTTCAACAGGAACCTTGATTAGCACTTGATTCTGGACCGCGGCAGATGTTTTGGTGGAAGAAGTGACCGACGTCGTAAAGAGCCCAAAGTTGTTGGCACATGGAAACTTGGAAGCAAGATCATCATCACCAGCCACAGACAGCCAAGTGGAAGGCGATACTACCCCGCTTCCTCCCACCTAAAAGCACCTAAGCAATTTTTCTCGCCCGCTAGCTGATGCCCTGCTCATCTGCCTTGCAGGTGCCTCCCTCACTAAGCCACTCGATAAACACCACTGAGAAGCTAGCGACCAGCACCACAACATCCGCTACGCCTCTGTTGCCTGGGCGGACGGGCTGCTGCTCCAAGCTCCCAAGCCAAACCAAACCATCAGGTCCGCATCTATCCACACACACATCCCTCCCATCATTCGCACCTCGCACATCTCCCGCTTCCGCAGAAGACCGTGAATCCACCTCCACCACGCTTCCGGCGCCGGCATCGTGTGCGTTGTGTTAGTTTTTTTTTTCCCTAGCCCCTTCAACAACTCCTTCTCCTTCTTCCCCAGTATCACACTTTTGATATCTCGTTCCCCCTTGAGACCTCATCCAAACAAATCCCCCTCTCCCCCTCCCCACCGCGCGCCTAGGTCGAACGCTTCCCCTCTATCGAAGCCCCTCCCCGCCAACCCCTCCGTCGGCCGATCTCCTCCTCCTCTCTCTCGCATTTCCCGCTTTCGCTCGCTCGCTCACTCACTTCCATCCTTCTTTCTCCTTCGTCGTGGGATCTTGAGCTCTCGACCGATCGAACCGAAACCGAAATCCTCCAGTCATGGGCCAAACACTCTCGGAGCCCGTTGTCGAAAAGGTACGTTGCTGTGCCTTTTTTGCTACCTTTTGCCTTGTCGTCGCCAAATTGTGTGCTCTTGGTCCCATCAATCTCCGCGTCTCCGTCCTTTCCCTGCATCTGGTCTTGGTTTGGAGCATTGGGATTGGCACCTGCGGACTCGCGCGAGAGGGGCATTGCCTGGTCATGAGCCCCTCTCTCCACGCCGAGTCACCACCAAAAACCTCCAGCCGCGCATGAATCGCCAGCCTTTTTTCAAGTATAACAGACAAGACATGCGTCATGGGCCATTTCTGCCTCGACTGCTGTTGCCCTCGACGTCCATCTTGCGCTGTCTGCTTCCCCGCCTCTCCGATGCTTCCGCCTTGCTTGCTATCCATGTCATGTCGTCAGACATTGTCCCACTGACTCTTGATCCAAACCCTCACAGACTTCGGAGAAAGGTGAAGATGAGCGCCTCATCTACGGCGTCTCTGCCATGCAGGGCTGGCGCATCAGCATGGAGGACGCCCACACGGCAGTCCTCGACCTGGACTCGAACAAGACTCACTCCAGCAAGCTGTCCTTCTTCGGCGTCTTCGACGGCCACGGCGGTGACAAGGTGGCATTGTTCGCCGGCGCAAACATCCACAACATCATCTTTAAGCAGGATACTTTCAAATCGGGTGACTACGCTCAGGGTCTGAAGGACGGCTTCCTCGCGACCGACCGCGCCATTCTCAACGGTATGCTATACGATGCGCCAACTAGTTCCCCACATGATCGTCGTCTCTCCCTTTTGCGCCTTTTCTCGCTCACGACAGGACTCGAAGCCCGCTAACATTATATGCTTCCTCTACGTCAGACCCCAAGTACGAAGAAGAAGTCTCGGGTTGCACAGCCTGTGTCAGCCTGATTGCCGGAAACAAGCTCTATCTCGTCAGTCCGCCCGCTGCCTCGCTTCCCCACGTTGGCCCCGCCCCACCAACCAACCTGGCCTGGCCTGGCCGAGGGGTATCCCTTCACGCAACGCAAGACTAACATATAAACTCACAGGCCAACGCTGGTGATTCAAGAGGAGTTCTTGGCATCAAGGGACGTGCCAAGCCTTTGTCTCAGGACCACAAGCCCCAACTCGAGAGTCAGTCGCATCTGCCCGCTCCTGTTCACGCTGGGGCATCTCTATTGCGACAGCCGCCTTGCTTACACCCCCACTAGACGAGAAGAACCGAATCACAGCTGCCGGTGGCTTTGTCGATTTTGGCCGAGTGAATGGAAACCTCGCCCTCTCTCGCGCTATTGGTGACTTTGAGTTCAAGAAGAGTGCCGAGCTGTCTCCCGAGAACCAGATTGTCACCGCTTACCCCGATGTCGAGCAACACGACCTCACCGACGAGGATGAGTTCCTTGTCATCGCCTGCGACGGTGAGTGGAATCAGGCTGGGCCCTTTGGTAATGACAATACTCACTAGCTTAGGTATCTGGGACTGCCAATCCTCCCAGGCCGTGGTCGAGTTTGTCCGCCGAGGCATCGCCGCCAAGCAGGATCTCGACAAGATCTGCGAGAACATGATGGACAACTGTCTGGCCTCCAACTCCGAGACGGGCGGCGTCGGCTGTGACAACATGACCATGTGCATCGTCGGATTCCTCAACGGAAAGACCAAGGAAGAGTGGTACGAAGAGATTGCTCGCCGAGTCGCCAACGGTGACGGCCCTTGCGCTCCCCCCGAGTACGGTACGAATGGTCCTCCCACAGTCCACGAGAAGCAGGACACGTCCGCTACACCGCTGGCGTCAAGCTCCGGGCCGAAAAGCACAGGCTGACATATCTCTCTTCAGCCGAATTCCGAGGGCCTGGAGTCCACCACAACTTTGAAGATAGCGATAGCGGCTATGAGCTTGATCCTGAGAACAAGGGAGGACGAAGCTTCGGCGTTGGTGGGTACCGAGGCCGGATCATTTTCCTCGGCGATGGCACTGAGGTTCTTACGGATTCAGATGACACCGAGATGTTCGACAACGCCGACGAAGACAAGGACCTCGAGAGTCAGGTCGCCAAGAACACGACGTCCACCGACAGCAAGGAAACCGTTCCTGTAGCCGCCCCCGGCGCCGCGACCGCACCCGCCTCTAGCACCACCGCCGAGTCGAAACCCGCCCCTGCGGCCCAGTCGAAGCCCACGGAGAAGCCCGCCGAGGTGGAGGTGAAGAAGGAGGAGGCTCCCCAGGAGATCAAGAAGGAATAGGTGGCTTCTTCATTGAACGGGAATCCGGTTCTGAATTAAAGCGTCCCTCTAGTACTTGCGTTGCTGGCCATGTTTCTCGGATCCCGGGGTAACGGGAGGTTCTAAAGGTCGAAGGAAGAAGGGAGGGCGAGGGCGATGATGAGGACGAGAAGAGGACGAGGATGAGGACGATTGGGGAGGCTGGATGTCAGATATTCTCATGTTAGGTCTTGCATCCCAACTTTGTCGGTGTACTGGCGTCGAATCTGGATCGTTGCGTGAGCCCTCGTCGGCTGCTCGCCCAGGCGCGTCGCGGGAAGAGCGACAAGGAGAGGATTGCCTTGTTGGAATGAGTGCTGCGAGGGGAGGAAATACAAGAGAGAAGAAAGAAGAGCGAGAGAGAAATCTTTTGTTTTGACGTTTTTACGCATTGGGATTCCACATACATTCTTGGTCACCGCCCATCATCACCATCTTCTTCACGTTTCTCGAGACCAACATTTTTTTCCTTGGTTGAATTCCCCTTTGATGGGTTTCAACCTTGTCCCAAACTCATTTACAGCCGGGATACACGCACACATGTTCCAAGTATAGCTGGGTCAGTTTAGAAACAGCATGGAGGAAGTAAGGGGGGGGGGTATAGCATATACAGGGCAAGGTTTACAAGATCCTTTTGGGTTACGGCTGTGAGTCAAGAAGCTATCATTTTACTGCTTACCCCAGTGCACATGCGTGACTAGGTATTACCTGACTCATGAGATTTAACAAGGTGATAGACATTTACACGTGCACTTTACTCTGGCACAAGTATATACTTTTAGGTTGTTCTAGTGGTTCGTTATTTCTTTGTTCTCCCCGTATGCTTCTTTTTTACTAGTTATACATGGCATTTATGTGTCGTGACAATATGCTTCTTCCAGGATGAGGAGGTATCCTAGAATATGTGATGTACAAGATGGCGGTATATAGTGATACAAGACGGTTCAGGGATAGTCTTTAGCTGGCGGGTGTACCAGCAGATGGAGGTGTATCAGAAGACGGCTCGTCAGCCTGTCCCTCAGGTGGTGATAAACTCTGAGCTTCATGACTCGTTGACTCAGACTCCTTCTTGGGCTTCTGCTCCATCTCTGATCCATCTGGATCTTCCCAGGCAGACTCCTGATCCTGCCGAGGTTCTGGTTCGGTCCAGTTCTCGATCATGCGGAAGGGATCGAAGCGGCCCAAGAGCCTCACGTTGATGTTACCCTCCTGGCCGTCGACCCGTCGAAGCTTGACGACGAGGTCTTGCACCTTGATAGGCTTGCCGGCGCGCAGCTGATGGTGCATGGGCTTGTCGTTGGAACGGTAGGCCAGCTCGAGGGAGCGTTCTAGGGGTTTGATGGGGACGTAGCCTGCCCAGCGATCAAGGATGACTCGCTCTATACGCGACATTACGGAGAAGAAGCGGGGGATCTTATTGAGCTCGAGGTCTGCGATGGCATCCTTGGGGAAGATACCCGGCTGGTGCTTCCAGGTCCTCCAGAAGGTGTCGTGATGGGTGCCGAGGAGCACCTTGCTCAGCATCTGACGTGAGACCTTCTTGAGCTTGCGGTGCAGCACGCCGTAGAAGTAGACGGTACCCAGGGCATGCGGTGAGCGTGTCCGCACAGAGAGGGACATGAGCGCCGTGTAAGTCTCTTGATCGGGCTCGCAGCCAGCCTCCTTGAAGAGTGACATGGCCCAAAGCGCCGTATCCCAATCTCGGGTGAGTGCCGAGTGCCTAAGGAAGATGTTGATGGTCTTGAGGTCGATGTGGCGGCCTGCATCTGTGTGAACCTTGACAAGCTTCTTGCAGTCTCCTACTCGAGGGTCCTCTGTCCGATGGAAGCGAAGAAGCTCCGTGATGATGTCGTTCAGACCGTCGGTGGCCAACCAGTCTTCACCATACCTCTCCTTCTGATCGGCAAGGAAGCCTTTAAGAGTCCTGCCGGCTTTGAAAGCAGCGTAAGAGTCGAGAGAGGCCATGACATCGGCAATGCCTCGGCGAGTGGCAGCGTGGTTAAACATGCCCAGCTCATACATGGCCACAATCACCTGCCTCCTCTCATCCTCTCCCCTGATGAGCTGAAGGAAGAGGAGCCAAGTGCGGATATTGGGGTGAAAATACCGCGCCTGCATCTTGCGAAGAAACCCGTAAAAGAAGCCAATATCACGCTTGTGAGCGTACCCCTCAAGCATGATGTTGTAGATGTCAGTATCCATCGGGATACCCCATTCCTCCGCCAGTTGCACCAGGCGGTTAGCCGAGGCGCGATGTCCACCCCTGAAAGTCATCATAGAGACGGTCATCCTGAGGACTGGAACTGTGATAAACGGCCGGGCTGCAGGGTCTTCAAAAGCGTCGACGATCAGCTTGATGCGGATGCCGTCCGTGTCAATGTTTCTCCCGTTGATGCGGCGCTGGCCGTAGAACGGAATCGCCAGGTGCGAAGGTAATCTTCCGTAGACCAGGCTCGCAATATAATGCTCAAAGTTATCCCTCGTCCACACCTCGGGTCGCGGGATGTCCTCATAAGGCACCGTTATCAGATGCGGCTGGTACTCCTTGTGCACCCAGATGTTGTCGTTGTGATCATCCGGAAGCGAAGCACCGCCATTAGGTGCGTTCTCGATTGTCGGCCATAGTTGTCTCGTCCTGTAGTCAGAGGTGGCCACCTCTCCCAGTTCATAGATCTCGGCCTCCTTGCAGTACCGCACGATCTCGTCAGCCACCTTGACCAAGATCTTGCTCTGCCCTCGAAGCACAATGGCTGACGGGTTCTTGTCCACCGCAGCTCGCAGCTTCTGAAGCACACCCGTCGCGGAGTCGACGTACTCGAGGTTCTGGTTGTTGACTTCGATATCCCACGACTTGGGCAGGACGATCCTCACGGCCGACATGTTGGCTCTCTCGCTCCACTGCGGCGTCATGCGCTTCATCAATCTGAAGCACTCGGTCCATTCCGGTACCCTCTTGTTGAAGTGATCCCAGACGACTCCAAGTCCAAGCTGCCGCCGCGCATCTCGCATGTGCTCCTCGATGCTCGCCTTTGTCGCCGCCGAATTGGGGTACTGGAGCGGTTTCCCAATTACGGGTTTGTGAGCTTTCAATGCATCTTTGTCCTCGACCGCCCGCACTGCATCGATTCTGAAAGCATCCTTGAAGAGTTTGTTCCGAGACTCTGGAGAGTCGTCCATCACCAGACTCGCAGCCATATGCTCCGATGTCACTTCGTCGTGAGGTTCGGTCGCTTCAAGGCTCACATTTGGATTGTCGCGCAATGTCGCAAGAGCCGTCTCCGAGGAGGCATCTGAGCCTCTCGATCCTGGTTGTGTCGTCGTCGACTCGAGTCGGAGGAGGGTTTGGTGGGGGTTTAGGACCCTGGAAGGCAATTGGGCCCTGGAAATCAGCAAAGGTCCTGCGATGGCAGAGCATCGCGGCCGCGCCCTCCATATTGACTTGATCCCCAGGGACATTGATTATGTGTCGCGCATCGTCGTAGTCGTTGGATATCGTACGGCCTGCCAATCGTCGTCAATGCAGGACTGGCTGTGAGGGCCTTGGATGGATCCTCAATTGAGAGCGGAAAAAAAGACGGGCGGGTGGGCTATCGCGATAACGGCAGCCGCGATGTCGGCCGGAGGGTCACGTGGGCCCTCAACTACACACCAGACGCAGGACCAGAGCCTGTCAAACGTTGGATTCGTTCATAAACATGAATGACTTGACATATATTCTCTTACAGCCAAGAAAAATCTGACAAGGGGTTCAGCATTACCCCGTGATGGCAACTGACGACAAAGCGCCGGGTCAAAACCCATATCAAACGCCCCTAATCCGGTTCCCGCCCAAAATGACATCCGGAACTATCACCCAAGCATCCATTCATTCCTGCTCCTTCCCATGATAAAATACCCTCATGAATCGACATGGATATAAGCAATAAAGAAAACGCCTTTGCGGTACAACTCCAGGTCGGCTTATTTCCCATTGGGTTTGGCATTGTCTGGTACCGGATGGGATGCTCCGCTCTGGTCTACGCCCTCCCAGCTCTCATCCCATCCCTTGTCGCCTTTTACAGCATCCTTAGCCTCGCCGCTTTCGGCCATTTGCTTGACGTCGCTCCAATAAGCCAGCTTTCGCACCTCTTCGTCGGCGTGGTGCACAGCATCTTTGAGCGCCTGGTTTCGCTCCCGCAGCTCTGTTGTGTTTGTCTTCTTGACTTGGGCTGTCGTTTCGTCGTGAATCTGCATTAGCCGGCTGAGCAGAATGCGCCGTGATGCCTGGAAAACAAACAATGACATGATCTCGTGCATTTCGTCCTGCAATTTGGCGAGGTCTGTCCCGTGCTCCAGGTAACTGTCAACGGCGTCGAGCTTCTCCCTGTCTATCCTGGCCAGTCGAAGGGTCTCCATAAGGTCCTCGATGTGCTCGATATCGGGTGGCTTCTCGTCCGCAGCCGAAATCTGGCTCATGCTTGAGCGACTAAGACGGCTGCTAGCCACGCTCGCCCGTGACTGGTGAGATTTGTATGAAGCAGGGCGTATCGCAAAATAGTCGGCGTTGAGCATGTGTGGATCCGTCGAGACATCCTCGGGCCTCTTTCTCACCCGCTTGCGTGTCCAAGCACGCCGTCGGACGAACGAGTTCCACCATTTGCCGCGGTGCCACGAGAACTTTTTAGAGAAATGGAACGAGTATTCCCAGCCTTCTTCGTCGACGCCCTCCTGGTGATTGACGCGCCACTCAGGCCATGCCCATTCCCAGGTAGGGTCTGGGACTTGAGCAGTATGAATGTTAGTCGGCGATGCCTTGTGGTAGGCATTGGCTTCAAGTTGGTCAGCATTTCTTGTTACCATGTTGCGGGGATGGAGTGTGAACTTACTCCAAGCAGGCGGATCAAGGCCTCCGAGGGCCTGACCAGAGAAGAGGGCGATGCCACACAGGAAACCTCCTCTCTCATTCTCGTACAAGATGTCTATCGCAGTCTCGCGCTCGATGTGTGGTTTCTTGGTCATGACTTGAGGATGATCTCCATGGAAGGCTTGGGGTGTGGGCTCTATTAGCTTGTTAGGGGAGCTGCGACACCTGGTGTTACGAGGGTACTGACCTTGGACCTCAATCGATGGCCTCATCATGGGGTGCGGCAGGTCTTCTCCATTAGGAACTCGAGATGACGATGATCCAAGACCATTGCCATCTTCAGTCTGTGAGTCGTCCTGCCTGTGTTGTTCACCATCGTCCTTCTTGTTTTGTCCATTCTGCCCGTTCTGCTGGTGCCCATTTTCTCCATTCTGTGGATGTTCCGTTTCCTCGTCGTCATCTAGGGCTAGCAGGCGCGAGGTGGTCGAGCACCTCGCCATGCTGGCGGGCTCGGGGGTGATGGACTCGGCGGGCGTCCGAACGGCATCGTGGTCGACGAGATCGATTTCGTGATCATAGTCACCAGGTTTCAGTCCCTGGGGACGACGAGAGCTTTTGACCCTCAGCATGGCAGATGTGCCGTGTAGCACCTGGGCCTTGGATGGCCGCGGGCGAGACGCCCGTTCACAAGAAAGAGATTGTTCGGTCGGCGTTCGTCACAGGGGGCATCGTCAGGAGGCGCAAGGCGTCAAAGTGACGGAAGCAGCTCTGGGAGAGCGGAGGACGAGTCGGAGGCCCCAGAGCCTGAATTTCGCAAGCAAGAGCGTGATGAAAATGGATATCAAAACGGTCGACACAAAAAAAGGGATCGCTTCAGAAAGATGTCGAAGTTGAAGCAGAAGAAAAAAAGTCAAAACCAAGGTAAGGAGAAAAGATGTCGTCGTGAGCTTGGGGGGGAGGCGCTACTAGGGCGGTCCAACCTGATTTTAGCAGGACGATCTTGCGGCGGGGCGCCCAGCTAAGATGGAAGGGGAACCACCAGGAGGCATCCTCCGTTGAAGCTAGGACTACGGCAACTTTCAAGCATTGAGGAATGAAGAGAGCGGAAGGTTTCTTTAACCAAGGATCAGACCTCAATTAAAACATCAAATAGCTTCTCCAATTCAAAAGAACCGCGTTGTATCGCTTCGTGATCTTCACCAGGACTCGTCGATAGGGTAGGAAGCTCATGTGGGCAAAGACTAGGGAGCGACAAGTTCAATGATGTAATGCCGCTGTCGGCGGGTCCATCGAGGGCGACGAACAGTGGGGCAAAGCTGATGATCGACATCGAGTCTTGATGGACTCGGCCATGATAATTCAACGACAAGATGTGACAGGTGATGGAGCTCGGTGTTATTGATTCAGCTGTTGTGGGCATGGATGTCTCAGGAGGTATACCCTGTTGGAGAATAGTGATTAAACGCATCCGGCAGTTGAACTGTTCAAGTCGGCTGAGAATAACAGCAAAAACGGCTCTGAGATTATCATGGAACAAGTCAACATTGCCAATTCCAATCTACTGGAACCCGACTTCTGCAGGGGGTAGACATGTTAGTCGAGCACTAAAGAAATAACGTACGTAGTGTAGCTCCCAATTGATGTTCAACAGTCCGTCTCTACAACTACGTGGCAGATCTACCATGATTCGAAGCCGTTTATACATATGCAGCTTTCAATTCAACAACAACTCCTCCCTACAACGTCTTTAATTCACAAATCATAAAAAAAAGAAAGAAAAAAAAAAAACTAGTCGCTCAATCGATTATTCCTTCAGATTCTCCATCAAGCCATCACCATCGCGATCCAGATTGAATTGGTTCCAACCCCGCCGTCAACGCAGCACCTACGTCATGTATTTGCAACCACCCGCAACCGTCATGAGCACATGGGAAATCTCGGCCCAAGGAAAGCAAGGCAGGTAGAGTACCTTAGATGAGGGTACACGAGGAAACTCTCGGACCTTTCGTAGCTTGATAAATACCGTCCCGTCTCCCCTTCCGTCATTCATTCACGACCCATATCATTCTCGCCATCTCACAACTGTCTGACAACAACTCAACCAACAACTCAACAAATACACACGCTGTTGCTACAGAACACTTTTCTCGACTTTACACACCTCACAGCTATTCATCATGTCCAAGTCCCGTCTTCCCATCATTCTCGGTGGTGGTGCCGCCGCTGGTGTCGGCTACTACCTCTACAGCGCTGGCGGAAGTCCCAAGGTTGCTAAGGAGGAGGCAAAGAGTACGCGCATCCTCTAATTCGCCCTAATTACACATTGCGACCATGATATTGACACACTTTTCACAGGCGATGCCCACCGCGCTGCTGCCGAGGTCAAGAGCCACCTCCCCGGTCGCTCTCCCGTTGACGCCGAGAAGGACCTCAAGGGTTACGGCCAACAAGCTGGCGCCCAAGTTGACAAGGCTGTACGTCATCCCAACAACCCGCGAAAGCTCCAAATGCTAACCAATAAATCTTTAGCTCGCCGAGGCCGACCGCCAGGCATCAGTAGCCAAGAGCAACATTCAATCGTACGCCAAAGACGCCAAGGCAGAGGCCCTCAAGGCCGTCGACAAGTTCGACAACAAGGTCGAGGAGGAGGCCGCCAAGGCCAAGAGCGGCATCTCGGGCTGGTTCGGCGGCGGCAGCAAATAACCAAGCACTGCAAACTAGGAAAGCAAGTGTACTATTTTCATCAACGTCGGATCTCGTAATAAGGCATGGGTTGAGCGGATGGGAAATTCTGACCCAGGGGCAGAGACTGACCGTGTGTCTTTTGTAATAATCAGTTAAAACAATCAAGATGATCAAACATCAAACCAACTTCTCGTTCAGAACAAAACTCTGCAGGGAAGAATATTATTCGTGCGTGCATCATGACATGTCCATCATGGATGATGTCTACCTTCTAACCTCCCCAGTATCGATAAAGCAGCCCAGCTTCCAAACTCCAGAACCCTCAAGCTATTTTAATATTTAAGCTCTAAACATGCTGCAAGTTAACACCCCCTCAGTCTCGTGTAAACCACTACTCAAGCTCCGCAGCAACCATCTTGAGAATCTCCTCACAGCTCTTCCTGGCGTTCTCGGGCTTCTTGGCCACAGCCTGCCACGCCTCGCCATGCCGCGGCTCGTTGAGCACGCACTTGGTCACAACATCCGCCCGCTTCTCCTCGGTGCCGTGTTGACATAGGAACCTGTAGTACCAGGCCCACGAGTCGCCGCAATCGCTGTCCAGCACCAGAGCCTTTTCGAACCAGTTCTGGGCCTTGTCCAGCTTGCGGTCGCCCCAGAAGATGCGGGCCACTGCCACAAACAGGATCGGGTCACTGTCCACCTTCTTGATGGCCTCGAGGCTGCGAGGCTTGCGCTGTGTCCGTGGCTCGAGGTGCCAGATCTGCTCCTCCCAGAGCAGTCCACTCTTGGGCACCTCTTGCTGCGCCTTGGCCATCATTGACTTGGCCTGGGCCAAGTTGCCCGCTCGCCGTTCCAGTCGTACTGACTCGCACCATAGCTGAGCGTTCTTTGGCACTGCCAGTCGAGCACGGTCAAGGACCGATCGAGCCTTGACGGTGAGGCCGGCATTCTCCTCAAGACGTGCATATAGGAGCCATAGAGGCACAGACTTGGGCACTGCCTTAACTCCAGTCGCGTAAGCTTCTCTCGCCTGACCCAGCTTGCCTAAGTCGCTGTAGATCTGACCCTTGAGCATCCATAGCTTCGCTGCCGCCGGGAAGAGCTGAAGAGCCTGTAGAACAAGGTCAAGGGCTGCCTCGACATTGCCCAACACCCGTTCAAACACCACGCTCTTCATCCACACACGATCTGTCGGGGCCTGCTCACGGGCAATCTCCAACAGCTTCCGCGCCTGCTCCGCGTTGCCATTCTCCGACTCGAGCTTGACGGCAGCCAGCCAGATATCCTCGTTGTTGGGGTTCTGGTTGAAGGCTCGCTTGAGCACCAGTCGTGCGTTGTCCACCTCTCCGGCTTGCCACTTCTCCTTGGCCAGCATCATCCATAGGTCCTCGCTCTTGGGGCATGCCTCAACAGCCTTCTCCAGAACCTGCCAGAGTGACTCTCGAGAGCCGTGGTTCCTCTCCAGGTCTGCCGCGGCCATCCACATCGTCTTGCTGTTGACAAACACTCGCAAGGCGTAGGCATAGATCGCCCTAGCCGTCTCGTATTTGCCTCGGTTGATGCTTGCCCTTGCGTCCTCCATCCATGTATCCTTGCGATCGTCGTCTTCATCTAGACTCCAACCAAGGGTCTCTCGGATAATATTCTCGCAGGTAATAATGGCACCCTCCTCCTCGCACCGTTCAGCCTCAGCGATCCACTCTTCACGCTTGGGCATGGCAGACTCCTTTGCGAGAACCTGGACGGCACGCTTGATAACATTGACCTTGTTTCCCTGGCCGAGCTGCTCCTGCAGTCGCGCAGCCGCAATCCAGATTTCGTGTGAGGTCGGGCAAGCCTTTCGAGCTCTGTTCAGGACCTTTTGGGCGTTCTCGGGTGTTTCCAGACGGGCCAAAGCCAGCCACAGGTCAACCGATAGAGGAATAAGCTCTGTTGCCTTGGCCAGGAGCAACTTGGCATCGTCTGGGTTCTCCTCCAAGTTGACAGCCTCCTTCCATAGAGCCTCCGACTCGGGAATGTGATCCAGAGCTTGTCGAATAACTCGCTTCTTGTTGCTAGGGAGCGTCTCCAACCTCATAGCCTCCACCCATAGCCTCACTGAAGTGTTGTTCGCCTCGATAGCTCTGCGAGCGATGATCTTTGCATTGGGGGAGTCGTTGTTGAGTCGAATGTTTTCCAGCCACGCATCTTCACTTTTGGGACATTGCGTGCAGCCCTTGTCAATCGTCTTTCGTGCTGTAACAATCTTGCCTGCCAGCTCTTCCAGTCGTGCCGCAGCGATCCAGCCAAGCGCATTCGTAGGGTTTGTCTTGACAACCGACTGCAGCAGCTCGCGCACACGGTTGATGTCTCCGACTTGGGCCTGCGCTTCACTCATCTGCATCTTGTTGAGGCTCGTGAGGTAGCCCTGAGGATCGATGCTCGTCGAGGTTCCTCCCGCAACCGAGTCTGTGCCAGCCTGCTCCAGCCTGGACTTGAGCACCTTGTCTCGAGCTGCTCCGATCTTGGCAAAGTTCGTCATGGTCCCGTCCGAAGCGTCGCCAGAGCTAGATGCCGTGCCCTCGTCCATGACAGTTGTGCCCATCTCGGACGAGTCGCGTGCCGCCGCGAGAACGCTGTCGGGTACAGCATAGAATCTCTGCCTCAGCGCCTGCTTGCTGCGTCGGTTCTTTCCAGTCAAATCGCCAACCTCGGGCAGATTCGCCCACTCGTCGTCCGTTACGCTCGCTAGGGCGCGCTTCAAGTCGGAAAACTGTTGCTGAATCTTGGGGTTGTTGCGCTCGTACTCGTCCTTCTCGGCCTGCTCTCGCGCCTCTCGCTGCTTTTTTCTTCGGTCCATCCTTTCATCTACCCATTCCCATATCCGATCGGCCTCCTCGTCATCTTTATCGTATACGCCGCCGGCGAAGAGTCCAACCTCGTTGTCGGGGTCTTGGTATCGATCATCGTCGTCGCCGCCTTCGTCCTCCTTTTCCTTATCTTTTCCCTTCTTGTCCGGCGCGAGGCCAAGCTGAGCGGCGCGCTTCGCAAGGGCCTCCTTGATCTGATCTTCGCTGGGACCGTCCCTAGCCGGACCAAGATCGGATCGTGTCGTGAAACCTGTTGCGCCTCGTCCAAGACCAGCAACATAGTTCTCAGGTGCTGGCTGGTTGAGAAAGTCGCGTCGTCCCGACATTTTCGCGACGGGGCCTATTGGCGCTTCCGGTATTAGAGGTTGAAATGAGCGATTGTGTTGAGTGAAGGTGATGAGTTGGGTTTGAAGAAAGAAGGATGTTGCGACAGAGCTCCAATTTAGCCACAAGCCAAAGTCTAGGCAGTAAACTGAGGCTGATGGAGAGGTCCAAAATAGAAATGATACGGGTGAAAATCTCCAGACAGCCCGGCCACGAGCCCACTGTTTTCTCATCCATTTTGACACTGGGTCTAAAACATACTGGCACACCCTGTCTCTTAATTGATAAGATAACGCCGAAAAAAAGTTCACCAACGCCCCTCCACAAGGAACCCCACGATTTGATTTCTAGTGATTTTGAATCGCAAAGCCAGCGACGACGAGGCCAAATTGACTACACCATGGCCAAGATAAAGCACGCCAAGCGCGGCAGCTCATCGAGCACGCCGTACGAACGACCAAGCGGTGGTGGAGGAAGCGGTTCCAACTCCAACAAGAACAACGTCTTCAAGTTCAACACCAACTTCGGCCAGCATATTCTCAAGAACCCCGGTGTCTCGGATGCCATTGTTGAGAAGGCCTTCCTCAAGCCCACGGATACAGTTCTAGAAGTCGGTCCTGGTACTGGTAACCTGACAGTCCGTATCCTGGAGCGCGCAAAGAAGTGCATCTGTGTTGAGGTCGATCCCCGAATGGCCGCCGAAGTCACCAAGCGTGTGCAGGGAACACCCGAGCAGAGGAAACTCGAGGTCTTGTTGGGCGATGTCATCAAAACTGAGCTCCCGCAGTTTGATGTCTGCATATCCAACACCCCCTATCAAGTATGCCACACCAGTCTTGTTAATGTGCCATGCACAAGAACTAACAACTCTTGCGTAGATCTCCAGTCCCCTCGTCTTCAAGCTCCTCTCCCTCCCAAACCCTCCTCGTACCTCAGTTCTTATGTTCCAGCGCGAATTCGCCTTACGCCTGACAGCTCGTCCCGGTGACGCCCTCTACTGCCGCCTCTCTGTCAACGCCCAGTTCTGGGCCAAGATCACCCACATCATGAAGGTCGGCAAGAACAACTTCCGCCCCCCGCCGCAAGTCGAGTCCTCTGTTGTTCGTATCGAGCCCAAGACGGGCAAGGACCGCCCCAACGTCAGCTGGGACGAGTGGGATGGACTGCTGCGAGTGTGCTTTGTCCGCAAGAACAAGACTCTTCGCGCGAGTTGGCTCGGCACCAAGGAGGTACTAGCCATGGTTGAGCGAAACTACCGTACTTGGTGCGCCATGAATGGCGTTCCCGTTGACGACACCCTGGTGGAGGACGGCCAGGAAGACGATATGGATATGGAGGATGGTGAGCCCGAGGAGGGCGGCATGGACGTTGATGAGGATGAAGATGCCCCCGACTTCTTCAAGGAGATGCAAAACTCAACAACCGCCAAGACAAAGAGCAAGCGAAAGAAGACAAAGGTGGCCGAGCTCGTCCGAGAGAAGATCCGCAAGGTGCTCGAGGACGTGACTGAGCTGGCCGACAAGCGATCTGGAAAGTGTGACGAAAACGACTTCCTCCGCCTCCTGTTTGCTTTCAACGAGGAGGGCATCCACTTCTCTTGATACGCTCTACGATCTGAAAAGTCTGAATGAGTACTGGGTGGACGGATATGAATGGGCCAAGGTCGGCGTATAAAAGAGATGGCGTTGGGGCGTCTTCACATTGAACAGCGTGCTCTCAGAGTAGATATTACAAGATCCAATACAATACCTTTTGTTTATACGATACAACATGCTCAATGAGGTAATCAAGTTCAGCAAGATATGCCTTTCTCATTTCCACCCTATGTATCTCATATGTGCTCCAAGCCTCCATCTCCCCCGAGTCTCGGCGACTCATAATTTTCTTGTTTGTTGGTGTTGTCATAAGCCGTTACAATTACAACATATTGTTGCCGCTTTTCCATCTATAAGGTTTTGTAGAACGAAAAACAAAAGCAATAACTCCATCCATAACCCTTCTCCGCGGCGAGACCTCCGTGGCAAGACATACTTGCACCACGGCACACAATGTGCTTGTCAGGCTGGCCGTCCGGAGTAATGAAACCAGCGCGCGTAAAAACCACCCAAGAAACACCTGACAGGAAGCATGGGCGTTATCCCTGTCTATAAACCAATGAGTCAAAATCTTGCATCTCCATGTTCCTTTAATGATCAGCCATCATGTGGTTGGAAATTAACATCCAACGCCCGCCGATCCCCAAGATGTCATGCCATGCGCGCTCAAAATACACAAGACAAACGTTCGTTGTTGTGACAAAGGAAAGGCCAGAAGGGGTTCCGCCTTTCTTCAGGCAGAACCCCGTCTAGTTAGAAAGATCCGGTTCGGTACTGTTCGGCTTGTGGGATGGATCGTTAGCTGAGTTCGGCTTCACTGTCTTTCTTCCGGATACCGTCGCGCTACGGACGCGGGCACTCATCGGAAGGGTGTACTTAACGACACCCTTGACGATGAGGTCAAACTCGTTCTGATAGATTCGTTCCCATCGTCTCGAGCCGCCTGCTGTTCCGTTCAGTGGATATCCCAGCTGCATCTCGCCGGTTGACGACGAGGTGCCTTGGTGAAAGAGAGAGCCCTCAAATGTCAGAGGGCTGTCGAACTCGGTGATCCGTCCCAACAGAACATTGGGTTTGAGGTCGTCGTCGGGGTCAGGGTCGTCCAGTGGTGGATCGTTCACAGGATCATCCCGAGGGAGGATATCTCCTGGGTTATGCGGACGTGTCCACCAATCTGAATCTGTCCCCGTGTACTCTGACTTCGCAAATATTTCCAGGTTTGCGTGGTCGATTGTGACGACAACGATATTAGGGTTGTGCGCCTTGACGGTCAGGTCGAACATCAAGACTTGTTCACTGGTCACCACGTTGTGAATGGCAGTGATTTCGATTCCGGTCATTGGTTGTGAAGTGGCAAACATGAAACCGATGGCACCGGTAATCACCAGCATGAACATCATGGTGAGGACCAGGCATGCCGCGAACCGGTTCAGGTATGACGACCGTCTCGTAAATGTCTGCGACTCGGCCTGTCGCAGATTGTGCGGCCCCCGTCGGTTCCGTTGCGAGCGTCCGGATCGCATTGAGCCGATGAGCGGCGTACGCTCGTCGTCGGCGCCAGTCGTATCGTCCATATCATAGTTAGATGACATTTGCATCGCGGAACGTTTATGACCAAAGTTTCGATTCGAATGGGCATTTCGCGGGCTTGGGGGTCCAGATGAGTTGCGAGAATTGGCACCCGCGAGCTTGGTTCTCGCCGCGTTCGGGAACGGGGATTCGTTATCAAAGAGTGAAGGATGGCCATTACCGGGTTGACGACCCCAGCGACCAATGTGATGATGGTGCCTTGTCGTGCCTCGTGTCGATCCGCTGCCGCCTCCACGATTGGAGACTTTGTCTTCGTCTCCAACCGTCAAGTTGTCGTTTCCGTTGCTAGTGAAAGTATTGACGAACTTCATCGTCTTTTTAGGTCCATGAACAGGCCCAGGACCCTCCATGATACCGTAGATGGAACGCAGATTTTGACGGTCAGCCTGGCTGGCCATGGAGGTCGCGCTGGGAGTCCGAGAATGAAATCGCCGTCCAGCTCGGTCATTTCCATCTGGAGGGTTAGAATCATAGACAAAGGTTTCCTCTGAGTCCGAGGTATTAGCCTCATCGACAGCGCTCGCAATGGATGCCTCAAAGATATCTGCTTTCGATGAAGCTAAGATTTGTTAGCAGTCACATCCTATCGCATGGCGAGGCGATAGCTCACCATTTCCCGTATTGACAGCGGGTTGCTTGCGCGACGTCTTTCTCTTTTCCTTCTTGGGCTTGATGGTCTCGGTACTTTGCTTCGTCTTCAGAGTACCGTTGGGACCCTCGCTCTTCGGGCCAGTTGCGAGAGCAACTTGAGGAACACTCGGGACGGTTTCAGTCTCAACCGTCATGCTTTGTGTAGAGCCGTCCTGCTTCGCCTTCATCTGCTTCGTCGACATGGCACTAGACTGTCGCGTGATCATGGGCGGAGGGACTGATGTCGTTCTTCTCGGCTCAGTCTTGTTATTACTGGTGTCGCTCCCACTCTCTTGGCCGGTCAAGTTGGCTCGAGCTCGCAAGGTCCGGGCATCAGCAAGCGCAGTATCGGAATGGCTCTCGGCGCCGGAGAGCTTCTCCTTCAGCTTTTCTACGAGAGCTGGGTTGCTGGGAGGATTTGGAGAGTTTGGTAGGCTGACTTCCTGGACCGTTTCCAGAGCCCCTCGGGCCGGGGTCCTGATTCCCGAAGGGAATTGTGATTCCTCCATCTCACTCTCTGACGTGGTCTGGTCCACTGGCTGTGGTGAAGGGCTGGGTCGTTGGACGTTGATAGAAGGCAGGTCGTGTTCACTGCGGCGAGCAGGCATCCCAGGCCTGCTAAACTGGGGAGGAGGCGATCGCAGGCGGGGCGAGACGGGCCATCGCGGGCTATGGCTATCTCTCAGATCCGTATTGAAACCTGGTTTTTGTGGAGTCGGCGCTTGAATCTGCTGCTGGTCTTGCGAGGGGAGGAGCGTGGGGGTTGTTGTTGACGACAGGGAGCGCGCTGGAGCGGAAGTGTAGCTTGGTCGTGTTGGACGCGAGGGACTCTGGTCGGTCTGGCTGTTCTTGCGGGATCGAGTGCCGGGGAGTCGATTTGCTGAGGGGGTCCTTCGCGGACGTCGTGTGGGTGATGAATCCCTGGAGGCGAGAGGCGAAGGGCCAACAGAGTTGTTTGTGGAAGAATGTCTCGAGTTCTGGCTGCCTGTTGTGGTTGTAGTTGTTGATGAGGTAGCAGAAGGATCGGGAGTATTGGAGCGTAGTCTATCGGACAAGTTGGATGCAGTACGGCCGAGGCCGGAGGGGCCGTCAGAGACGGCAGATGACTTGTCCATGATTACGGTAGCCTGCAAGAATGGTGGAGTGAAAGTCGAGGGAGCATAGCATGCCACCGGGGCGGGCCTTAGCAGGGACGATGAATGGCGATGCAGGCTTCAAGATGGATCATCGTGGTTGGCTCTTCGTCATTGGGGGGCGTGGGCGAGATCGAGGGCCTCGAGAGCGCGGGTGCGTGGTGAGGAGGGCGCAAGGTAGAGATCCAGTCACCTAAACCCAACCTATTCCGGGCGGCAGCTTGCGCAAGTCTGTCGATGAAGGTGGCAGACGACACGAGCGGACGGGCGGGATGGTTGGGTCGACAGAAGGCGAAGACAGGGGGGTGAGAGAAGTTGGCAGTAAAACGGAAGCAGAGCAAGGTTCAACGGTATGCAGGAGGAAGCAGCCCGGTGGTAATGGCGCACCGAAGGCAAGAAAAAAACGTTGATGATGCAGCGAAGTGGTTTATTGTCGTAGAAAGTGGTGTTTAGGTCAAGTAGAGGTGGTGGTGGTCGGCGGGAGTGACGGTGGGTGTAAACGACGGGTGCCAGTGGAGGTGGGCGTAGTGCTGGAAGAAGTGGGAGAGGTGACGATCTTGATGTACCCGGCCGTACCTATATCCGCCCTACTCGGCGCCAGCAAGAGGGAAAAAACTCGACTGGGCTGCAGTGACTGACGCAGCCGGTACGTACACTGTCTCGCAGGCTGTAAGAAACAAGCGGACGTGCAGCTGGAGCGCAGTGCAGAGGGCGTCGGGTCGGATGAGAGGCGCCCCCAAATAAGAGAAACCTGGCACTCCCTGGACCGGGCCTGGAAAAAGGAACCTGAAAAGGAACCAGGAAGGGGCAGATTTGGGCTGGGGTAGAGCAAGGGGATTGGCCAGCCCAACTTAGCGCGAGAGCATGACACAATCTGTCGGGTCGCCTTGGTACGGAGCTGGCATGCCACACGCACACGCACAAAAGCCCTTGGCTCTAGCCGTGATAATTGCTTGTTGGGTGACTTGACCGCGCGGGTGCGTCCAGTGTGTGAGTGTGCGAGTGGGTGTGTGTGGATTTGCTGCTGGGGCTGTCAGGTTTTTTTTTCCCTCTCTTGATGCAAGGACACGGCTGGCTGGAAGTCAAGCCCTCGTTGACAGAAGAAGAAAAGGAAAAAAAAGAAAGAAAGAGGGAAAAGAAAGTCGGAAAGCCACAGGCTACACGGTGAGGGTCAGTGAGGGGACGATACTACAATAATGTCGTAATCATGTTCACGCTGATGCACTGTCTAAACTTCTTTTCATCCTTGGCCTGTGGGTGTGGGCTAGACTCTCAACAGCCCAGCCCCATGTTAGTGAAAGGGCTTTTCTCACACGCTCTATTCTGCTCTGGTCTCATTCTCTACTCTATATTGTTTGCTTCAGAGAGAGGAATTGGTTGAGATGGGCTGATGAAAGCCCCCGTCTGTGCTTTTGTGCCTGAACGAGAAGCTGGGCTCGACGTTGCTCAGGTGCTAAAGAAGCCCGTTGAGCCAGCCATTCATTGCGCGTGGTCGCTAGAGCAGCCATACCGCCAAACAGACCGTGCTTTTTCTTGCGGGCAACCGACAGCCGAGAGACATTCCAGGCTAGCTACAGTACATAGACGAGGACCGAGACAATATGGAGGTTTGAGGAGAACGAGGCGGGCGAGATTGGCAACTCTCGCTCGCTCTCTCGGTTGAGGCATAGGCTTGTAAGCCTAGCCAGGTCACCAGGATGGGAGGACTCGATGCTTCTTGCTCTTTATTAGAACTATGAGAAGAACATATGAGACTAAAATTAAGGATGCAATTCACTCAAGACTTTGATGCCCAAACTGTTCTATCAATTCCATATCGGGGACTTCCCCGTGCTTGGCCAACAACAGAACAAAACATCCGCCATCAACTTGGTTTTGAGCTCAAAATCCGTACTTCCACTGGCCCCTGGAGCCGGTACCTGGCACCGGGTGACGGAGGAAGGGCCACCATCCATCCATCTTCAGAGCCCAGGCCCTTGTTTGGCGGAAAGACCCCCTGTAACCGGTACCTGATTGCTCCCACACCAAAAGAAAAAAAGAGCTCCTAGATCAAATCATCTCTCGCTTCTTTGTCCAGGAACTCATCGCTCAGGACGCGCGGGTCATGAGACTCCTCGTTTATCCGATAATCCCAATATCCCCTCGCTCGTCCCGTCAGTTCCCGGTCCGCACCCAGTTTGTTTGGTACGCCAAGTCCCGGGTTCATGGCCAGGCGAGAGAGAGAAAGTCTTCATTCATCGCAAGCAGCAGGGGCCTTCGCAACCACTTGACTTGGCCGGCAGTCAGGCGGTGGAGGAGATTGCTTTTTTTCCCTCTCGTCTGGCCGTCGCTGCTGGATCCATCAGGCCTCTTCTGGAACGGAATGGCACGCTGTCATGCTTCTTGTCGGCTTTAGTAATCGGCACCCGAAGACGCGCACCGGGTCCATGAGGGATGTCCCCGGTGAAGACTTGCTTGCTTGGTAAAGGTATCCAGCGCCACGTTGGCAACGACCTTGGAGTGGCCGGGCATGGCTCTCAATGGCTCAAGGCTGGATCATGTGGGCATTGAAATCTGCATCATCTCTCTCGTCTATGCTCCCCGAGTCTTGCTTGCTTGATCATCCCCCAGGAAAAAAGAAAACTGCCAGCCGGATCGACAGATGCTGGCTGCCCAGCAACTTGCGCGTCATGGACTCGTGGGAGCCTTGGAATCACTACGTAGGTGGATGATGCGCCCACGAAGATCCCATGGCAATGTCCCCGAGAGCCGGCCCTCCCGCGGGAACGCCCCCCTGGCGCCGTCCCAACAGTCCGTTTCCCTCTAGCACCAAGGCCGTCATTGACAGGCTGCCCGGAAACAAGAACGAATGGTCCGGAAAACGCTCCTACATGGCACTTGTCCGCCCCAAGTCAGGGACAGGACTTGGGTCAAAGATACATGCGGGCTACAGCCTCACCGGTTCCGTGGTAACGGCACCGCAGGTACACCTTGGGTATTCTCGCCATGGCCCCGTGACCTCCCTTCTGACCGCACATTGTGATTCTTCTGGCTCTCCTCTCCTAGGGCCCGGGGAACTGAGCGCTCTGCCCGGGTCCACTAACACAGGCACGGGCACACCTGAATGAGCGAGACGCTGATGACCCTTGCTGATACAGTCCGGCGGACTTTTCCCACCCAGAGAGCCTGGGGCCGAAACGGCCGACCATGTTTCCCCGGGAAGATGTTCTATGCAAGATATAGTGCTGCCGCTCCCGATGCCACGAGGCTGGGCGCTGGCCTTCGACGAGACGATAGCGCTCTTGTGCTGGTCTAACTAGGCGTTCTTGTCATATCCTGCTTTGATACTAAGCCCTGTTGACTCGGGGACAAGGCACAACATTAGACTCGCTCCTGGAGAGAAACGAAAACGAATATACCTCGAGGACTTACCGGGGAGGGCGGAGCCTTGTCTCCTGTACTGTCAGTCATCCCCCTTCATCCAACTCTCATCTCTCAGATCCAAGCACGGTTCACCTGGAACTACCCTGTATGCTCATGAGTGAACCTCGGTCTCATCTGCTTCTCCTCCCACCCCCTGGCGACCACAGATTGTGATGCAGTATCATACCATGCCCATATTCCATGCTCCGATCCATGTCGCTGTTCCCTTCTATCCGTCTTGTTCTCGAAAGAGGGAGGGGTTCCCGCCCCTCCACGAACTCCCGCTCTCCCGTCCGAGACTTGGGCGTGACCTGATTCGGATGCCAGATTCGGCCTCCGTCAACCCTGGATTTCACCAGGCTGTCACGTACCTCGACGTATCAGTAGACGTGACGGATGGCCAGGGGCCTGCACACAGCAGCGACCAAAGTGCAACTGCCATGGTGAAAAGGCCTCAGCCCTCTAGAAGTCACAGCCCTTCACGCCGTGCTCGGCCTCTCACAGCCCGACACGAATGTGCCCTCCCCACCATCGGCCGCGCGTGTGGCACCCGTTCAACAGCATATGAGGGTAGCACCCCCAAGCCATTGCTGGCGGGACGTGATCAGAGGCAGGGCAGAGATAAGATTACGGGGTAGGTGATCAATTTACGTGAGGGAGAGGCAGACTTGGACGTGAAGCCCCCTCCCTCATCTCGGCCGCTTCCTCTTCGCAGTAGGCTGTGTAACACAAGACATGGCAGGGTTCATGTGAGACGGCTGGAGGATGTGATTCGAGGAGTGACATAATCTCGATTACAGCCGTTTGAGTCCACATCCGCAGCGCATGCCTCACAGCCACAACCGCGTCGACCTGGCTTTTAAGTGACGGCGTCAGCTTGAACCAATCTCATCTGTAGAGAAGAAACCATTCCAGCACTACTGCCGTCTCTCGCTACTTAGTTTCCAAGTCGGGGCATTCATTCATTCACTGCTGGCTTCTCTAGCCTGTACACGTAGGTGTTGTTGCTATGCTTTATCTCTAGCTCCCATCAGCTCTGACAGCGAATAGCAACTTTATACATACAGTACACCAACCAACGAGATGGACGAGGCAGAGGATCGGGTCAAGGACGAATCGCATGACACGTGCATGCTGATTCTGCGAGTACTTAGCCTGGGGTGCCTAGGAAACCCTTCATGACGCAACCCCAAGCATGCGTCCCAGTAATCACCAACACCTCTGCACATGAGAAACACAGATTGTCTTGGATCTTATTGTTATGACGATAGTGACTCCTCCCTCTCATATCAACCCATCCCACTCTTTCACCCCCAAGAGAAAAAACGCCCAAAACCCCACGCGCCCATCCCTCCTAAAAAAAAAGAGGCTTCTGACACGCCGGACCTATCGCCTCCTCGG